>VFIW01000014.1:198321-788508 GCA_006386115.1 Globisporangium splendens | reverse complement strand
ACCTAAAGTGAGTGGCTGTAGCCAATCACTTTGCAGGGAATTTCCCACGGGACTTCAAGTTCAAGCTTCTCGAAGATCTCGTGGGTTCAACCTCAGTGTATCCAAGGTTTTATATATCATATTCATAGGTTTATTGTGCATGTTTAGGTTTTAGTTATAAAACCTCTAGGAGCCCTTGGGGTTCATTTACAAGTAGCGACAGGAACCATAAGCATTTCAATTCAGTTGCAATTTTACCCTCAAGTACTCAAGTCGTCTTCTCTCCCTCCAAGTCGGGAGATCGCTTCCTCAAGTCGCACAAGCGTGTGTGCCGCGTTTCGGGGATTGGTGTGAACAGCACCCCATTACACCTGGTAGCACTTCGAGCGGTCCTTCCAACGACCAAGCCAAGAAAGGTTTGACGAAGCGGCTTTGAGCACTTCGCGCATTCCTGTCCAAGACCTACTTCTGTCTATGTCTGAGAACATGGAAGGAGTAGATGTGCCACTCGGTCCAGCAGTACCGGAAACTGTCGAGTTGACGAATGAGTATTTTCCTCATTTGTCTTCTTATGAGTGGTCGGCGCTGGAGCGGATGCGAAACGTCATCGGAGAGGCTGCTGTAATCAGCCTGCTTCGATCGGCGTCTCCGGAGGACCAGAAGAGCGCTGCGGTCAGTTTCATGCACCACGAGATTATTGAATCTCGAAAGCAGGTCGCAACCCCTGTTTCGTCCTTCAGGACGGTGCCGCTGAAGCTTGACGTCTCTCCGTATCGTGGCGGAGAGAACGAACCTCTTTCGAGATGGTTCGTCGAGTTGGATGCAGCTATCACTGCAAGACAACTGTGAGACCCAATGCAGCGAGTGTTGTTCGCGATGTCCAACCTTGCGGGTCGTGCAAAGAGCTGGGCTTATGGGAAGCGTTTGTCGGATCCAAACTGCTTCTACAGCTACGAAGACTTCAAGGCGGAGCTCAAGGCAGCGTTTGAACCACCGCAGAGCGAGTTCCGTGCGCGTGCCGAGTTCCTCAAGCTTCGCCAAGGCCGTTTCGATCTGCATTCGTATGCACAACGAGCGCGCTTCCTGGTCTCAAGCATCGTGGACGAGCCGATTGACGTTTCGACGCAAGTTGTGACGTTCATGACGGGTCTGAACGACGGGCCAATCCGGAACCAATTGTTCCGTGAGTATCCCAAGACGCTGGACGAAGCCATCAGCCGTGCGATGCAAGAAGAGTTCAGCATCAAGCAAGCCAAGTTCCAAGGGTTTCCGTCAAGGCCACCAAGACAAGCGAATGTCGCGCACGATGGTCCAGAGCCGATGGACATCTCGTACATTTCCACGCCTGGAAATGAACGTCCTCGCAACGATGGAAAATGTTTCCGTTGTGGGAAGTCGGGTCACTTCGCTCGGAACTGCAAAGTGTCCTTGCCTGACCGGCAAACGACACAGGGTTCGCGCTCGAACAACTACGGTCGCGGCCGTGGGTTCGATCGTTCCCAACGTTCAAAAAACGGGAACGACCAGTAGGGGCGGGGCCTCCTACTGGCCCGGAAAAGAGGACTGTGGACGTTGTGGAGACACAGGACTCTGGCCCTATGTGCATTAAGCACATGCAGTTTCCACTATGAGTGAGAAGAGTGTCAGTCAAACGTCAAGTTTGATCGTTCACAAAGTTCATGTAAACGGTATTGCAACGCCTCTACGAGCTTTGGTTGACACTGGTGCGTCGAACAACTTTGTTCGAAATGAAGTGATCGTCAGGCATGGTGTCTTCGTGCCTGATGCGTATGAAGAGAAGACAATGATTGTCCGGTTGGCAAATAGGTCAACTGTGAAGATGCCGAAGCGCGTGGTGCGCTTGGCAATCAAGTGTGAAGATTTCCGAGGTGAAGACGAGTTCATTTTACTCGACCTCGATGACAAGTTTGACATCATCCTGGGAATGCCGTGGTTGAAGCGTTATCAACCTAGCATTGACTGGATGAGGATGAAGATCTCCGTTGACAAGTCACGCGATATTGACTTGTGCTGCACAACAACGGATGAAGTAGTATGGGTGTACACATCCGTGGAGGAGATCCCAGATGGCCCTTGTGATATTGCGGTGTGCGATGGCCCCCCATGTTCACGAGCGGTACCCATCTTGAAGAAGACTACTGGAGGTGGAGCAGTCAGGCGCCAGAAAAAGACTGTCTCCTTTGCCATCGACCCCATGGATGAGGCGATGTGCGTGGAAGAAACGAATGGGAAAAGAGCCGAAGAGCCATCCCGAGAGAAGAAGAAGAAGACCAGCAAGAAGAGTGTCCCGTGTGCCCCTGATCAAGGTACAAGTTACGGTGACGAAGGAAGTGTCCAAGCACAAGACATTTCAAGCGAGTTTGCGAATATCGCGGTCTACAATGAAGATGGTGACGTGGATGTAATCCGTCACGTGAAGATTGAAAATCCTCCAAGCTCTGTTGAAGATTTGGTTTCCTTGCCGTGGATGAGCAAGAAGACGCTGAAGCGTAGCCTAGCGAAAGGCGAAATTTCGCAGGTCTGCATGATCGTCGATGAAGTTGCCGACGATGTCATCAACACTGCGGAAGTGTTCGATGAGAAGACACGGAAGGAAAGGTTTGATGAGCAGTCGTGGGACGCTCTCAAAACGAACCCCGTGTATGAACTTGTCAAGGAATATGAGGACATATTCCCTGACAAGGTGCCGGACGAACTGCCATTCGATAGAGGCGTTCGTCATGAGATTGACATACTTCCTGGCACGAAGTACTGCATCACACGGCAGTGGCCGTTGCCAAGAGAACAAGTCGTTGCGATCGACGAGTTCTTTGCGCAACGCGCTAAGGCTGGGCATGTGCGAGAGAGCAAGTCTCCACATTGTAGCCCAACTTTCTGTGTGAAGAAGGCAACTGGTGGTTGGCGCATCGTTCACGCTTTCAACAAGCTGAACGACGCTACCATTCCAGCCCAAACTCCGGTTCCACGCAAGGACATGATCCTTGATGGAATGGTTGGCAGTACTGTCTTCAGTGCTATCGATCTGAAAGATGGGTTCTATCAGATTCGAATGCGCGAAGACGATGTTCCACTAACTGCAGTGAGTACCCCGAGTGGTATGCTGTGGGAATGGTTAGTGATGCCACAGGGACTGAAGAACGCTCCTGCGACTTTCAATAGGATGGTCACGAATTTACTTCGTCCATTGAGAGGGTTTGCACCGAGTTACTTTGACGATATATTCGTTCATAGTAAAACGACGGGTGAAAAGTCTGACGTTGATGCTCATCTTGACCATCTTCGCCAAGTCTTTCAGGTCATGCGTGAGAACAAGCTCTACGCTAACCTGAAGAAGTGCATATTCTTTGCACCAGAGATCCCCGTTCTCGGCTGCTTTGTGGGAAAGCATGGCGTTCGAGTTGATCCGGAGAAGGTCAAAGCTATTGACGATTGGCCTGTGCCTCAGAACGTCAAACAGCTACGACAATGGTTGGGTCTGGCCAACTACTTGCACAAGTACACGCGCAATTATGCAGCGTTGGTGCAACCCCTCACACAGCTCTTGAAGAAAGACGTTGAGTGGGAGTGGTCCAGCGACCATCAAATGGCATTTGCCGAAGTGAAGAGGAGTCTGCGAGAAGCTCCCGTGCTGGCTCTGCCAAACCACGAGAAACCATTCCATGTGGTTTGTGATGCAAGCGATTATGCCATCGGTTGCGCCTTGATGCAACACGACGATGAGGGTCGAGAGCGAGTTGTGTCGTATCAGTCACGACAACTCCGACCCGCAGAACGGAACTACCCAGTTCACGACAAAGAACTTCTGGCGATGAAGTATTCTTTGGTCAAGTTCCGTGTGTATCTGCTTGGCGAGGAGCGCTTTGCGATCTACACTGACCACGCATCTCTGCGTACGGCAGTGAAGACTCCTCATTTGTCGCAAAGAATGGCGAGATGGTTCTCCTTCTTTGCAGAGTACAACTTTGTTGTACACTACAAGCCAGGCAAGACGAACATCTTAGCCGATGCGCTGTCAAGACGTCCGGATTACGATCCGAAGACCAAGAGTGAAGGCACAGACGGAGCGTGTCGACTCTGTGAAGATGTTCAAGCGATCGCGGTGCGAGCTACGACTACAGTGCGAGAAGAGATTGTCGAAGGGTACAAGTCTGACGAAACATGTCAGGACTTGTTGAAGTATTTCAAGGACCCTTCGGACAAAGCACTGCAAGGTCTTCCGTCGCGCACAAGGTCGCGAGTTCACCGCTTCCGAGTACACAATGGATTGTTGTACTATGCGGTTGAAGACGGGGATACAGCAAGGGTTGTTGTTCCCAACGACGAAGGTCTGCGTCATCGACTCTTGTATGAGTACCATGACAGTCCTTCGGGTGGCCATCTCGGACGTGAGAAGACGTTTCTCAGTCTTTCCCGGGATTACTACTGGCCACACATGTACAAGTGGGTTCGCAAGTATGTGAGGACTTGCGAGATCTGCCAACGAGTGAAACCTTCTGGTTCCACTCAGGCACCACTTCGTTCATTGGCTGTCCCTCAGGACAGTTGGAAGTCTGTGAGTATGGATTTCATATTCGGACTTCCTCGAGACAAACACGGACGCAACGGCATCCTTGTGTTTGTGGACCGATTCAGCAAGATGGTCCATCTTGCGCCGGTTTCGGACAAGATCTCAGCTGAAATGACGGCCAAGGTCTTTGTAGACGTCGTATTCCGTCTGCATGGCCTGCCCGTTGAGATCGTGTCTGACCGTGACACTCGGTTTACGTCCAAGTTTTGGCGTGCACTGTTCGGACTTCTGGACACCAAGTTGTCCATGTCAACAGCGGCACACCCTGAAACGGATGGTCAAACTGAACGAGTGAATCGTGTCCTTGAAGACGTGTTGCGCAGTTATGCGACGTCTTTCAAAGAGTGGAGTGAGTTTCTCCCTCTTGCCGAGTTTGCGTTGAACAACTCCACGCATGTCTCGACAGGTCACTCTCCATTTTATGTGAACTACGGCATTCATCCTCGAGTGCCTGCTTCCATAATGGGTGAGGTCTCTACCTTAAGTGGGGGAGGGACTCCGGCTCACAGAAACAAGCCGAAGTCGTCTTATGACCTGAATGCTGCTTCCGAGTTGAAAGCAAATTTTGACTCGATGAAACCCCTCGACGACCTAACAAGTCGTGAAGAGCAGCAAGTCGATGACTTTGTTGTGAGGAGACAAGCCGTTGTGAGGTTTGTTCGAGACGCAATCGCGAAGGCTCAGGATCTGCAAAAAGAACAAGCAGATAAGAGCGGAAGGAAGAACAAGCAAGTGTATAAGATCAATGATCTTGTATTGCTTAGTGCGGCAAATCTGCCTGAACATGCAGTGTCCAACTTGGGAAGCTCGAAGCTTCTGCCAAGGTTCATTGGACCGTTCAAGGTAGTTAAATGCAATGGTGATGCCTACACGCTAGACATACCTACACGCATGCGTCTACACCCTACATTTTATGTGGGTAGACTAAAGCCTTACCTTCCAAGCGGATCAGCGGATCCTACGAGATCTTCCGCAAACGGTCGAGCTGATCTTGAAGCTTCTCCACTTGATTGCGAAGAGCAAACAGCTCGTCGCTCTGGAGATTCCTCTCGGCGTACAAGAGTTGCAGGACGTCGAAGGACTGGTCCTTCACCGACTCCAGCGCTTGAAGACGAGAATGGTACTCACCACGAAGTACCTCAAAAGCCGAACCTGCCTCTTCCACAGAGCGCAAAAGGCGATCGTGAGCCAACTCACGAGACTTCTCGTTCTTCTGGAGTCGGACAAGTTCGCCCTGAACTTGTTGGAACCGTTCCTCGAAACGGGACTCCAAAGCCGAACACTGGGCACAACCCTCTGTCGGGACATCGATCTTTGACTCATGATCGGCGACAAGGTTCTCGAGACTCTCGCAGCGTTCCTCAAGTGTCGAACAACGCTGCTGCAAAGCCTCGATTTGCCCACGATGAGCACTCTTCCACTTCCAGAGTCGCTCAATCGTTTTCTCGTTCAGCCCCACCCCCGTTGTTAGACTCTCAGGGAGAGCATCGCTGGGTGGTTGAGTCGATTGTTGATCACGAAGATCGACCGACTCATCGTCGAGGAAAGAAGCAGTTGAACCATCAACGCTTCTACAGAGTTCGGTGGCGTGGATATCCACCGAGCTCGGACACGTGGGAGCCACGTCAGACATTGGAGTCTGATGTTCCCGACGTGGTCCGCAGCTACGAGAACCGCTTGTAGCGTCGCCAGGAGCGACACTACGACGACCAGAGCTGGGATTCGCTCTGTCGTCAGCAGGAGTTCTTCTTTGGGCACGAGCATTGCCACGACGAAGAAGACGCTCCATCTTGTTCTCGTTCTCAAGACGAACGAATGTTCGCCATGAGTCTCTCTGGGCTGCGATGTGTTGGTTCGGATCATCGCGATCGTTGATCCGACGCCAACTGAAGAACCGCTCCTTGTAGAACTCGAGATCCCCCTTCTTCTTCAGAATGGGAGATAATGTCGAAGAGTTCTGGAGCTGTCTGCTGTCGCTTGGACAACGGACGTTCTTCACCTTGGTTCACTTGGTCACTTGGTCGCTTCATGGCCGATTGGAAAGTGAACTGCTCCGAAAGGTCTGCAAAAGTACGCAAGGTACTTGTGACTTTAAGGAGGGGATGATGTAATGGGCTATACCTAGCCATTACATGAAGGTGGATCTGTCCTCAGATCTAGTGTGCCACACACCACCTTCAGTGTGCATTGTGGAGAGACAATTAACAAAGGGATTACAGTACGACAGTCCCCACATGCACATGTGACGTCATCCCATGACGTCACGAGCGCTCTCTGTGCTGATCAGTGCACAATGTTGTTCACATGTACTAATCAGTACAGAGTGATGACATCCATGTACTAATCAAGTACTGAGTGATGGTTCCTACTTGGGAAACTGCACTGGTGATGAGACCGACGTGTGTCTGCCACCTAAAGTGAGTGGCTGTAGCCAATCACTTTGCAGGGAATTTTCCACGGGACTTCAAGTTCAAGCTTCTCGAAGATCTCGTGGGTTCAACCTCAGTGTACCCAAGGTTTTATATATCAGATTCATAGGTTTTATTGTGTATGTTTAGGTTTTAGTTATAAAACCTCTAGGAGCCCTTGGGGTTCATTTACATGTAGCGACAGGAACCATAAGCATTTTTAATTCAGTTGCAATTTCACCCTCAAGTACTCAAGTCGTCTTCTCTCCCTCCAAGTCGGGAGATCGCTTCCTCAAGTCGCACAAGCGTGTGTGCCGTGTTTTGGGGACTGTTTGGAACAGCGCCCCATTACAGTCGGCCATCCCTTCGTCATCGTTGTAATCCTCGTCTGCATCGTTATCCGCGCCGCTGCTGTTGCCGCTGTTGTCACGCGCCTCCTTCGCGGCCGCAATTTGCGCCTCTTTTTCCCGTGGGAGGCGCGATTGCTTCGCTCTCGTCTCCATCGCATTTTCGCTTCTGGTGTGCTGCAAGTGTAATGGGGCTCCCCATTACATGGGTTCCCGGGTCAGGAGAGTGTGGGTTTTCACCCACATGGGTTTTACCACCTCTTCCAAACCCACCCACTACGTACAGTTGGTGACACATTAACATGTGTCACTCATCAACACTGTACATAGCCATTTGCATAGTAGCCAATAGGACTAAGCCATCAGGATTTAATCCCATTGGACGATAGTCGGACTGGACACCCGACTATCTACCAATGAGAGACACCGTAGGTTTCAGTCACCAGGATTGCATATTAGCACTTTAACAATTCAATTCACTTCTCAATTTGCACGTCAGCGCGCAAAGCTTCCTCCTCTCTCTCTAGACACAGCGTTACCGCTGTGACCTTCCTCCCACCTGCGCTTCCTCAACGCACGTGTACGCCGTGTAACGAGTCCCGTTACAGCAAGCCCCACCACCACACACAATGGCAAACATTCAAAAAACACATGCTGCTCAACTATTGGCTATAATTTCGTATTACTGTTATTTTAACCAATGAAAATCCCTATAATAGAGTTGCACACCAAGAAGAATTCATCCATCCATCTTGGACAGAAGTGCAGCGTCAATTGCTCACACGCACACGCGCGCATAGACACCTTCAGACAGACGCACAGACACTCACGATGCGGCTCATCACGCACAACATGCTCATGTGCAACAAGAAGGGGGTCGTGAACGGCTTCCCGCTGCGCATCGAGGCCGAGGAGGTGGAGGTCGTGGCGTCGGACTTCCACGTCGAGTTCATCCGCAAGATGCTGGCCAAGATTGACTGGGCAGCGTTCCTCGCGGGCGCCAAGGCGCTCGGCGTCGCCGAAGGTCTCCCGGAGCAGATGAACGCTGAGGCTATCGCGACTGTGGATGAAGACGTGCTGCGTAAGGTGCACCATGCGCTCCTGGAGGTGCACGTGAAGAAGGGGAAGCTGATCTGTCCCGAGTCGGGTCGCGAGTTCAACATCATCGATGGCATCCCCAACATGCTCCTGCGCGAAGACGAAGTGTAGCTGAATGACAGCAAGAGAACGTATATGAATATGGATAGATAGAAAAGGCCGATCGCATGCGTCGGTTGAATTTTTTACGTGTTTACTTTAACGCCAAAACCAAAAAGATCCCTTCGAAGTGCCTCGAAAGTCAATTTGTCTTCCGTCTGCAGCAGCCGAGTCCTTTTAAATGACCAAGTCGGAGGGCTTTTTGAAGCCTGGCTTGGCCTCCACGTCGTCATATCTACGCACACATGCATAGAAAAGCACGCCTGTGTGAATCAAATGCCGCTTTCCAAATACCATTGCAAATACCTACGTGTCGTCGTCTTCCTCGTCGTCGCGGTCCTTGCCCGGGTTTTCTACTCGCGCGACGGCCTTGATCCACTGCACGCGCAGCTCAAAATCGCCTTCCTTTTGATCCGCGATCGCAAAACCAATCTAAAAACAATCATAAGGTAGCAAATTCACAATGTTGGCAACGAATACGCAGGCTTTCGAGCGAGAATTAAGAACGCATACGCTGCGCAGCTTGGATGGGTCGAGTACGGTGTTGTCGTTAAACTTGTAGTAACCTTTCGACGTCAGCATGAAGCTTTTAAACGGCAGCTACGTGTTTTAACAAAAAAAAACAGGTTTCATGTGAGTCGACTATTCATGTTGTGATGGCATGGAAGAGAAAGCTACTCACCTCGATGTCGACCCACTCGTTCGCTGGTGTGCGAATAAAACCCTTCAGATATGCACACAAACATCGTGTTTGGTTAGTCCACAACGAGCACAGAGCACGCGAAATATGCACACTTACCATGTACAAGTTGAGTGGGTTCCAACTCTCCATTTGCGCATTCATTCTGTATCTAAAAGAAAGAAAGCAAAGGCAACAAGAGCAGCATACGTCAGACTACTCAAACTCGCAGGTGCAACAATTCAAGGCACTTACTCTCGACCATCAGTCATGATGCGCATCGTGATGCCTTCGTAGCCATGCAGCAAGAGTCCCGTGGGCATGGACGTCCGCACGGCGCAGTAGCCACTTCGGATGATACCCGCCTCCGTCGGTTGGCACGCCATACTCAACCGTCCGCTAAACACCGCTACCCTCACATCACCACCTTTAATTAGTCTTGTGTCATTCTCTCCTGCCTTCAGCATGCGCGTACTAACCAGATGGGATGTTATCCTCTTGGTTTACGGTTGTGATGATACCACGCTTGTCATCCGGATGAAGCTTCTCGTCCGATTCCCCATAGAACCCCCACTTGCATTCCGACAATCCTACGCATAAAGCACGCACACAGAGGTATGGAATGACGAATGCGCGTTTCAGTACGGAGCAATACAACACTTCAAAGAGAGAAACAAGCACCGACAAACCTCCGATGGAGCGATCGCTGGATGCGATCCAATCGCGCGTTGCATCGCGGTTGCGAAACAGGAACACATCCCGCTCTTGCTGCAGCTTCAGTTGCAGTCCAAGCGCTGCAATACAGCACAATAAGCAGAGTTAATACGTGCTTTGCCATCGTGCCAATCGCAACATGCAAGGACGAGCTCTTGGGCTTTGTCGTCAACGAACGAGGCAAGCCCCTTCATTCCCCAAGCCACACACACAAAGGGCGACATATACACAGAGGCAGTGACTGTTCGTTCGCTACAGTGGCAACGTACACTGCTTGGACGTCAGGATCGCCGACTCGACGGACGCGACCGCTTTCCGCAAGAAGCTCATCGTTGACTCGTCTTCATCCACCGCAAATAGGACCAGCCTCACAAATGCTCGCTGCGCTCCTAAGTCAACAGTCCATTTTCTCAAGTATGCGCAGGTGTACTTAGTAATCACAGTGTTTAACTCTTCTGGTGGAGTGATACTTAGTTAAGTCAGCGACTCATTGTTGACTTTACCATACCATGGATTCGTGCGCTAAGTCGACGCTGCGTGCTCCAATACAAAACACAAAGAGCCCCACAGAAAGTCAAGCCATAGTGGACGGCAGGCGGCAGCGTCATGAGTCTGCACCTCCCCAAGCACCACTGGGGCACGCGCGGCGTCGACGCGTACGAGAAGCTCGAGTGCATCGGCGCAGGCACCTACGGGTACGAGAAGAGCGGGTCTATTTTCCACTATAATCGCTGCTGTGGTCGCAAAATGCTAACCACCTGCCTTTGTCTTGTCGGGTGGATGGGTGAACGGATGAATGCGCAGGCAGGTGTACATGGC
The DNA here is from genome assembly GCA_006386115.1 of Globisporangium splendens. Lineage (NCBI taxonomy): Eukaryota > Oomycota > Peronosporomycetes > Pythiales > Pythiaceae > Globisporangium > Globisporangium splendens. The sequence goes on along the minus strand of VFIW01000014.1, from coordinate 777,777 downwards.
AAAGAACAAGCAGACGGGCGAAGTCGTGGCCATCAAGAAGATCCGAAGTCTCAACGAAGTGCAGGGCGTACGTCCATAGACTGCTATTTCTCATTATTCTGCCTCTCTCTTGACAACGACTGTCCATTCAACTAATCAAATACGCACATGTTCCTTATAAAATAGTTGCCAGTGACGACGATTCGCGAGATCAAAGTGCTGAAATGCCTCAACCACCGCAACCTCGTGGAGCTCAAGGAGGTCGTCGTGTCGGCGGAAAACGACGACGATGACGGTACGCTGGTGCTTTTTTTTTCTTTCCATATTGGGCCATCACCCCCATGCATCTTTGGCGTGATGATAAATCCATATGCACTCAATCTATTGTATGTGTATGGGATTTGCTCATATGTAATCTGAATGACTATGCAGCGGAGTTTACAGACAAAGACGAAGCGTTGGATTACTGCCATGGTTCCATCTATTTGGTGCTCGAGTACGTTGAGCACGATCTGACCGGGCTGATCGATCGGCAATACCCGTACGTTCATAATTTGCTGTCGCCATGAAAGTGAACCGCCTGGGTTCTCAGCGTCATCTCTTTTGTCTGTTTGTTCATACTTGACTGCAGCTTCTCGGACATTGAGATCAAGAGCATCATGAAGCAGTTGCTCGAGGTCATGCAGCACATGCACTCGCTCGACATCATCCATCGCGATATCAAGTGCTCCAACCTGCTGTTCACGAAGAAGCATCTGCTCAAGGTCGCGGACTTTGGTCTCGCGCGCTCGATTCGAGGCGACCAACTCTTTACGAACAAAGTTGTGACGCTCTGGTACCGGCCGCCAGAATTGCTGCTCGGCGCGACGAGCTACGATGCGAGCATCGACATGTGGAGCATCGGCTGTGTGTTTGTCGAGCTATATATCGGCCACCCGATTTTCCAGGGGAAGACTGAATTAGAGCAGATCAACAAGATTTTTGACATTTGCGGCACGCCCACGACGGAAACGTGGCCCGACTACCGGTTTCTGCCATTGAGCAGCAAGTTTGTGCCCGACAAACCGCGCGCAAACCGTCTGAAGGACTACTTGCTCCGTGAAACGAGTGCGCGCAAGCGCATCCTCCCGAAGGGAGCACTGGAGCTGATCATGGCGCTTCTGGTGATGGACCCAGAGCAGCGGTTAACAGCGGCTGATTGCCTGAACTCGACGTACTTCCAGTCCCGCCCATACGCGCCAGCGGACCCTGAGAGTCTTCCGCATATTGCGAATTTGCCGCCCTCGCACGAGTATCAGACAAAGAAGATCCGCCGCGAGCAGGCCAAGCAGATCCTGAATGGTGCAAGTGGCGCCAACAGCAATGCTAACAATACCACGACGTCTACTGCAGCGACTGGAGCTGGTGGCAGTAACCAAGGAGGCAATGGCACGCGGCCAGGAAGTCCCTCAGGCAGCAGCAAACACGGATCCGCCGAAGACGTGAGCAGGAAGGACAGTGTCACCAAAGTCAAGGTCGAAAAGAAGCACGACGAATCGTCCAGCACATCGACTTCGGACGCTGCGAAGAAAAGACGACGAGACTAAAATGAAAACTGCGTTTTTTCGATGCTATATGCTGTTGTTGCTTTTAATAAATGAGACAACCATATTTTCTTCTTCTTTGCTCCCATTTGATGCGACTTCGATAGCGCTTTGCAATCTTTGAATGACCTGCGAGATTCCTACTTCAATGCGTGAGGTATCTGCTCTTGGAAGGATTCGACGACGATCCTGTCTTCTGAAGCTGTAGAAAACCCACAAACGCATTAAACAAAACATGCAAGTGATCAGCTCACCTTTCTTCTTGCCCTAACAGAATCACGATTTCATTTTTCAAAAGCGTACCTGGAGCAATAGTGACGGGTTCTTGGTTTTCACGATACTACTGACCTCCTAATCATCCAGCGACAATGTAAACAACCCACACGTTAGAAATATGCAAGAAAAGCGCGAAACGAGATTCTTCTGTCGTACATGGAGCCTCGTTTGCAGCACCTGCAGTCGCGATTTCATGGAATTGTACCGGAACGAGATGTGCTGGCGGGTCGCGTCCTCAGTCACGCGCAGGAAATCCACTGAGAGCAGCTCGACAAACTTGTACTCCATGTTTTGGATGAAATCGAGGCGCGCACGGCCGTCAGCCTGCATGAGGTACACGGCCAAGTGGTTGTGCGGCTCCTCCATGCAGTTGTTGAGCATCCGGATGAGCACGTTCGCGTAATCGGCAAAATCGATCATGAGTTTCTGCTGGTCCTGCATCATGTGGAACGCGTCAGCGTCACACGTGTGCACGTACAGGAAAAACAGATCGCTTTCCGTCGATAACTCGACTTTGACAGCGTGAATGTCGGCATCGTCGCCTGAGATCAGGATCTTCGCTTTGATGGCCTCGAGCGTCCCGACTCGCTGCGGCATATTGTCAGCATCCTGATGACGGGAACCGAAGCGAATACAAGGTTAGAGCGAAAGTCAGCCAGCTAATGGGTCATCGTATAGTAGAGCAGCAGCACAATGTGGCCAGCAAGGCTCATGGGTTTGCTTCATGTAAACGGACCTGAATACGCAGCTCGAAGGGTGTTTCTCGATCGTAGATCACGCGGAAACCGCCAGCTGTCATAAGCCAAATAACAAGGATCGTCAGCTGCATCCTCAAAACACACAGATCGAGTGAAAATTCAATCCATCCACCCCAGGTTTTACCTAGACTTGGATCCATGTCGTCGCCTCCAGAGACGGGAATGTGCACTCCACCGGTGTCCATTGCCGCCGCATGAAAGTCGCTCTCGCCGCGGAATGACGCGATGGAACTCATGACAACTATCAAGCAGTGAGCTCTCGCTTTCTTCGTTCTCTCGCTTGCACGCCCTGGAGTTCGTCTCAGTCCACTCCAACGAAAGCAGCAGGAGCTTGAAAGGGCGGCGGAGCTGGAGCACTTTTTCCAGAGACGCTGCACCTAAATTTGATGCTCGACGTGGTCCCCAAAATACACCACGCTAGACTTGCGCATCAGAGTGAACTTTGAAAATAAGCTTTTCTCATGGGTTTCCTCATCCTGTTGACGCTCGCTGCTGCTACTGCTATGGTAGCGATCATGATAACGGGAGACTCTACTTTCAACAAGCGCTCACCTCATTCAAGTCATCACACCGAATGGCTCCGTACGAAAGCAGCGACTCCGACAATGATGCCGGGTTGCCGTACGCACACCTCGATCGCGAGTGCACCATCAGCGTCGAGAACTTTGACGAGTGCAACGTCGTGTCCCCGATCCTCACGAGTCCACGATCCACTGAAGCCTGTCGGATGCTCGGTCTCGAGCCCGAGGACCTCGTGAAGCGGCCGATCGAGTATTTCTTGACAAGAACTCTCCCAGGTCACCTGCCAGCTACAGCTGGGGATGCAAACAATCATGAACTCGCTGCGAAACGAGCCGCGCGCTACGAGAAGAATCGACAAATCCAGCTGGAGAATGTTCGCGCACAGCGTCACGAACTCATTGACGCCGAGTTGAGTGGCGTCCATGGTGGAATGCCGCTTCGGACACGCATCTTCTGGCGCTCGCCGCTCGCTGCCAAGTTCTCAATGCACAGCCACGACTTGTCCAGCAGTGCCGCGACGCGCGAGTTTACCGTCATTGAGCGAGAAAAGCGCGAGCTTGAACCCATGCAGCAACGCCAGCTCGCGGAAATGCAGCAAATGCTCGCGTTTGAGCTCCAGATGACGGAATTGCATCGTGAGCGCGAAAAGAAGTGCCACGATGAGCAACTCGCGCGTGAGCGAACGCGGCGGCAGCGCGAAGCCGACGAGATGAAGCGACGTCGCGAACTGGAGAAAGCCGAGCAGCACAAACTGGAATTGGAGCTTGCACGCAAGGAAGCCAATGAGACTCAAGCCGAGATCTTGCGCAAGGAGCAGCGCGCGAAGAAAGAAGAAGAACGCCGACATCGAGAGGTCCTACTCGCAGAGAAAGAGCGACAGCGGAAGCAAGACGAAGCGAGGCTGCAAGCGGAGCTGTACCAGCTCGCTCAGGCGCGCGAAGTCGAGAAGAAAGAACAAGAGATAGCACGACGCGAAGAGCAACGACGGTACCAACTGGAGTACAAGAAACGCCTCAAAGCCATGGAGATCGCCGAGAAGCAAGAGCGCAACAAGATGCGGATAACGAGCGTTTTGGACGACAAGGAGCTCACGAAGGAATATCAGCGCCAAGAAGCTGAACGCAAACATCAACTCAGCGAGGAACGGTGGCAACAGTTTGAGAACGAACGGCGTCAGAGAGAACATGAGCTTCGGTTGCAAGCGCAGCGCAAGAAAGAAGCGATCGACCTCGTGCAACATCAACTGCAATTCCATGAAGAGCGTCGTCGTACCAGATTGATCGAGCAGGAGCAAGAGGCAGCACGACGACTCGAGATGCGCGAGATCGAGAAGCAAGTGGAGCGAGAGCGTCAGAAGCTAGAGGAGCAACGGCAGGAAGAAGAGCGACGACGCGCGTACGAACGCATGGAGCAGCAGCTCCAGCACAAACAGCAAGTGTACTTGAGCAAGGCTGAAGAAAAGTCGCTTGCCACAAAAGTAATGCTCGACCAGAAGCGTCAATCGGTCCGCGCTCGGTTGCAGGACGCCAAACTACGCGAGGAGGAGATCCAAGCGGCTCTCGCTCGCAAGCAAAAGCAGGACGCGTACAGGGCGAACCTCTTGCTTTCCAAGATCGAGAGCGACAACAAGCGAGCCCAGCAGCTGAAAGAACAACGAGCAAACTTAGCCTGGCGGCGACAGCAGATCAAACAGAGTGCGAGTCGGCAAAAGCACGAAATTCTCGAGAGCTTCTACCGCATCCGCGTGACTAAAAAAATCGAGCTGCCCAAGCATCTTGTCGCGAGTCAACGCACACGACCCCATTCTGCGATCGGACTGCAGACGCGGTCGTGGACAGACTGCGATACATTCACGCATCCCGAAAGGGTAAAGTCAGCGAAGCGGCCCATGAGCGCAATTAGCCGACCAGGTTCTGGGTCCACGTGGAAACGCTCGTCGGAGACATCGCCGCAGCATCGCAGCCACACAGACACAGAAGGCAGTGACGACTCTGGGGAAGACGGCATTGTGGGACACCGAGACAATATGACGAGCAACGAGTACGACGCCAATATACACGACAAGCTTGAAGATGCGGTCCTTCGATCCGAGATTGATGCACTACGTCGGAAACACAATGAGGAGCTTCTTCGTGTGCTAGAGGAGGAGCACCACGTAGAGGAGCAGCGTGAGCATCTCCTTCAGCAAGCGACGCACAGTGGTGCTGAACGGGCTCGCATGGAGACCATTTTCAACAAAGAGCGGACGCGCGCAAGTGAACGAATCATGGAGATCACCCAGAGGCACGAGCGCGCGCTGGCATCCCGAATTGATCAACTGCATAGCGGAGGATAGCCACATAACAGAAAAAAAACATCAGTATACGCCCTATCCATTTCAATTTTTCAACTGCAACCAACTGACCTCGCTTTTGGTTCTTATGGCTCCATATCGTGGTCACCATCGTCCTCGTTATAGTACTCGAGCTTGCGAATGACACCAGTTAGATCGTCCACCGCTGGCGGCGTTTGCTGCCGTGCAACATCCATTTTCTTGTCGCCGCTGCTCAGGCTCTCGTGCTCTCTCTTCTGATTGGATCTTCGTACCGAGTCAGCTGCTAGGTCCGTGAGCTCTTCCATGGAGACCTTTTTCAGCGAGTGAACCAGTTTATTCTCTTGCTGAAGCAACTCCGCTGGCGTCAATGGACACAGCTTCAATCGAGGATACTTCACAGCCGTTGAAGGTGCTTCTTTCGCATCCAGCGCGTTCGGTTCTAACGTCGACGACGCCAACTGGATGTACTGGTTGCGCGCGGCGACCTCGTTCGCAGCTTGAATCTGGGAAAGCCCCCGCTGTAGCTGGTGGATCATCGTTTGGAGGCTTGCGATATGTCGACTCGATGACGCCAGTACAGCTGCTATTCGGGATGCATCATGCTGCTCGTCTTCTTCGCCGGATTTGTGTATGGTACTCTGCTGTTGGATTCGATGTCGAGCCATTTGGATCCATTCCTGAGTATTTACGACAACGTCCGTGAGATTCACGCTCCCATTAGGATCGAGAGACGCTTGGTGTGCTGGTCGAAGAGCCGCTGCAGAAAGAACAGGCTGGTCATCGTTGTACTGAGCTGTGGTGTCTAAGACGGATTGGATGCGGGTCCACGTCGCGCTCTTGAGCATCTCATTGATCGACGTCCATGCGCGCTGCACGTTGTCGATCTTGGCCGACCGCTGCGTTTCGCCCATGTGCGAGTACAAATCCTGCGTTCCTGTTGCGTCCAACCGGGATTGCTCTTCATGGACTTGTTGCTGCCACGCATATAGAGGGTCATTTTACACGCCATAGAGACAATGAAACCATGACGTTGGTCGTGAAGACGAACCTGCAGTTGTGTAAGCTCTTGGATCTTGTGCGTCAAATCGGCTGCAAACGCGATCCACTGGTCCTGAACTAGACAGCGCTCGACGCTTTTCTCCTTGAACGCGTGCGTTTTCATTGCGATTTTCGCCTACTCATCAAAGAATGAACATTAACGTGTGTTATCTTCTCCATGCACTGGCGCGCTTCCGTCAGACATGAATTTCGATGCAAACACTCACCTTGAGCGCCAAAATTGCGGCTGATTTCGGGATATTGTCCATATTGGGCAACGGGTTGACCTTGTGAGACGACGATGGGAAATCACGCGTCAACGCTGTTTTGAGCGCCAGCGTTGAGAGCCGCCACAAGAGATCGACGACTCTTTATCCGCACAACATCGGATTGGACAACATCACTCATGTGCACGGACAAGACGATATCGATGCATACTACATGGAAAGCCCGTACCTTGGTCCGCAGCCCGTGCTGATGCGCGACGCCTGACTGGATCCGATCGGCAACTGGCCATGCTTCTCGAGCGCATGTAGCATCGTCTGCCCAATCACCACCAGAATATACAGAGTAATCATGAGCGTCACGCTTACCTTCGCAGCATCAGCATGAACTCTAACGTACTTGCACAAGCTTCTTGAACGCCGTTTTGTCCTGCGGTGTGGAAATGGGCCAGCAGAAGCGGAATTCCTTACACAGCAACATAACAATCCCCCAAATCGAAGCAAGTCAGCAGCGATGCACGTACGTAAGCTTCCGCAGCATACATATATAACAGCATACAGAGACAGAAGAGAACTCCAACCTGCGCCGCATTGGGCTCCAGATGCACCAGCAGGAAGTGCAGCACGTGAAAGAGCAACTTCTCGTTGGGGCGGTCAAACATGTGCGCATGCAGCGGAGGCACGCTCGTAGCATGGCTGCTGCTGGCGCTGGCGCTTGTGGCATAGTGGGAGTCTGCAGCAGGAAACCCGAGCAGCTTGAGGTTCTGCACCAGCATCGCGTCCTTCTTCACCGCCATGTTCGGCTTGTGTTGGTTGCTGCTGGTGTGATGCAGGCTGTGTGCCACACTGAGAGGTACAACCGAGCACTGTGTATGACTCTAATAGAGATCCTATGAGCACATTGTTATCCGGATAGCATTGATGAACTTCTGACCCAAGACGTGAGCAATGAGATAATATTATGAAAGTCTGTAAATCGACTAATTTTCATACACTACACGAATACTAGTACACGCAGACAAACAGCTCACTGACCCACTCTTGCAAAAGCACAAGCTACGTCAATGGTCAAGATCAAATGGCACGCCCGAGTTCACTTTGAACCGCTTTCTCATTACTGTTAGCAGTTCCAAGCAGAGTCAGCTGCCCCCACAAACTGCAGATCGATCTCCATCTCTTGTCTAAGACACATATGCATCACGCATAGTAGACACGTCACCTTGTGCCACTGTCGCTACAGTAGCCCAGAGATTGAGTTAGACCCGACTCATGCCTCAGAGTCAACTGTTTGCGTGATTGTAGTAAATTCAATGTTCCATACAAAGTATTTTTTACTGATCAGTGACAAACTCTTTCACACTTTTGCCCACTTGAATGTTTGTCTTCCGAAGAGGTCTTTTATCGGAGTGGCATACTGTACACCCCCACCTCTGCTCTAAATAGAGCTCCTTCAACAAAGAGTGATGGTCTAGAGAAATTGAAGTTGCTCTTTTTTTTTGACCGCATTCGTCATTTGCCGCACCGCATTTCTTCAGAAGCGAATCCACGCGGCAAGAGAAAGAAGAAGAGGCAAAGGGCAAAAAAAGCAGTTGGTGGCGATGACGATGACAATGGCGTCGGCTACGGCGCGCGGTAGCTGCGGTGCAAAGGGTACACTGACTCACCTGTTTTGCCAATCCAGTGAGACCTCTGCGGAGCTGTAGGGTCTGATGTGGATCGTTTTGTTGGGTGTGCGTATGTAGAGAGCACATTTGGTGGACAGATCCTACGGCAGAAGCGCGCGCAAAGTGGTCGTGACGATGATGGATCTGCAACTGATGCTCGGTGCTGCAAGAAATCGCGAAAGGTAGAGTGGATTGATTTCGGTTTTCGTCGTTTGCACTAGAATACGCATTTTTAACGGTGCGATGAATGGGTTGAAAAGATCCTACCGAGCGATTTCGAGCTGGTGAAGCATGTCCAGATGGCAGTGGAGGAACAAAAGTCGCTGAGTGTGAGAATGGAATCCGCGATCCTGATGTGGCAAGCGATGGGCAAGATAGACGCCAGCGCAGCAAGCATGATTATTGCTGAGCATCCGTGTTTCCTGTTGACGTTGGTGGATGCGGTCTTGTCGACAGCATACTTTCCACTCCAGCAGTTCTACTTTATGACTCTGTCGGGGTTATTGTACTGGCTGGACAGCCTGCGGAGACAACAGTTGCGAGCGTGGGGGGAAACCTCGGTGGATGGATCCAAGATTTAGATCCCAAACTGTCAGAAGCGTTATCGCTATATGAAGCGATCGACTGGGTACGCTACGTTTGGGTAACGACTGAGTACTGCTTCTGTTTTGTGTACTAACGTTGCCTCGCCAATGTGTATCCAGAGTGACCCCCAGGTAGCAAGATCTCACGTGAATGCGATCAACCAGATCTCAAAAGTGTGTGCGGCATTTAGACTCTACAAGTGCTGGACGTCAGAGAAAGAGAGAGGCTGCTTGGTACGTGTGTTTGTGCCAGAGCGCAAGATTTCCTTCACTAACAAATGTATCACGGCTTTAGCGGCGGATCAAAGTTGACAACTGGGTTGATATTGGATGCAACACCTTGACATTTTATCAAAAGCAAGGTCGAGACACAAACGTTATCAATATCCCGTCAAGCTGTATCGAGAACATCGAGTTTGACAAGCCGAACCTACTGGCTTACGTCTACATCAAACAAGGTTTCGGGTTTGATGGCGCTTCTTTGCTTGCATTTCAAGTAGCGCACCAGGTAAGCTCGATGTTATCATTTCTATGCTGACGAGGAGCTCACTATGCGAGTCTTTTGCTTTCAGGACTTCAGCAATTTTGTTATCACACTTCTGGAGATATTTCCTGCCGATTTGGCTGCAAAACAGGAGGTAAACTTTCTCGGAATGATACGTTTTGTAATACTCGTATATTGATCGACTGACAAAATAAAACTCTGGCAGACAACCAGTGGTGCAATCGATGGCAAACCACATCGAAAGAGAGCGAAAGTGATAACACCAGAAAAGAGTTGCAGCTCTAGTATTCATACCCAAGACTACGTGCATACCGTTGTAGCCTCAGACGACGAAGACTTGCTCAGGCATCAACAGAATGAAGAAAGTCCAACTGGAGTTCAAGGATTTTCCGATTTCACTGTCAGAGCAACAGAAAGGAGACGCAACATGTCGGACTGCCGATACGAGGAACGTGCTGCAAATTCGAATTCAACACGTTCGAGGCCAGCGACGGGACTAAATGACTCCAATGCGTTACAAAAGCGCGGTATTGGACGAGAACAAAGCAGTATGCAGATGCTGAGCAATAACACCCAGCAATGCCGTGAACAACAACGCAGTATTCGCCTCTCGAGCAAAAATTATCAGCAGTATCAAGAACAGTGTCTCGACCAGGGAGAAGACGGAGCCGCAATTGATGTGCCATCACCGGAAACGATCTACGACCCCAATACCCACACAGAAGACCTGTATGATTATGTGCAAGGTGATGTCAAAGAGAAGGAACCAGATGGCACGCAACTCGAAAGGGTAGTGGTGCTAGCAACAGTATCGATCATCCTTGTCCCATGGATGCTTTTTGTAACGCTCAGTGTCTTGGAGAAGCTGCTCTCAAGTGTTACCATTCAGTAGGCAGTCAGGTGATCCCAGTTTTCTATTTTCTGTGCATGAGTGTTGTCTCGAACACGTTTGCAGTGTGGCCGTTTGCAGCAATTGTGACCTTTCAGCGTCTTGGTGTGTGTGTGTCGGCTGCGAGGTTCTCGTACAGCATCGAGTGGCACCAACGCTCAAGATGACAGGATGCGCGATCGACCTGCGCAGCTTGGAGGAAGAGCTCAAGAAACTGGGCATCACGATTGTGTCGGGGAATCAAGGCACGATCATTTCCATCAAGATCCGAGACTTGGCGGGAAAAGCGCTTGTCCGTGGACTTCGCCTAGCAGATCAATTGCTGCAGGAGAAAGTCAAAGCCGTGGTCAATTCGTTTGCTGATCCTTCAACAAAGCTTTTTGTTGATCCAACGTTCGGGCCATCTTCAAAGGATCCTACTGGAGCCGCTGCATTGTGCAAAACAGGACAAGTGATCTCATCCAAGGGAGGTTCTCAGCACCAAGTGAAAGTGCTGGGGCTGTTAAAGAGCGAAAAAATACGATGGGAACGCCCAGTGTACGCGGTCGACGACGAAGACGACGCGTACGTCGACATTGGCAGGGCTTTGCATTGGAGTGCACAGCTTTAGTTTCACACATTGAATTTTTTGTGCATGAAATTGTGTTGTAGAAACAACCAAGACGAGGATCAAGATGGGCAAAGCGATATCTATTCGTCGCCGACGTCATCGGAGCGTGTGTTTGCATCGCAGGCCAAGTTATTTTCTGATGGCGCATGCTCCGGGGATGTGATCCAAGGCAACCTTGGCGATTGCTGGTTAAGTACGATTTTGCTGCCGTTGGGGGCCAGGAAAAAATGCGGTTGATTGCATGCCTGATTCGCTTTGCCCTATTTTTTTGTTGTACTGCGTAGGTGCATTGAGCGTTGTCGCCACTCGGACAGGCTTACTAGGTCAAACGTTTTGGAGGGGTGATAAACACAAGGGCAATGGACTCTTTGTCTGCAAATTCATGAAGGTAAGTTTGAGAGTGTGTGGAGAATGGACCCTGGCTGCAGGCTAAAATTCAACGTGATTAATCACTTTCGGCAGAATTTCGTGTGGAACTACGTGATCATCGACGATCGCCTCCAGTGTTTGGATTTTCCAAAACTAAACAAGGCAAGCCGTACTTTGCGCGGTGTCGGGAACCAAACGAATTATGGTGAGAAACAAGATGCAGAACTCACTTAAGCTTCTCTTTGCGCAAGCGGTTAATGACGCAATTGTGCTGGCGCTTACAGGGTATCGTTGCTCGAAAAAGCGTATGCAAAACTTCACGGGAGCTGCGAGGCTCTCATCGGAGGCTTCATCGATGTTGTCTTGAATGACCTCACTGGGATGTGTTCCGAGCAAGTCATTATGAAAGGAGGATATCCTGGATTTGGAGAAACCCTTTTGCTCCAGCAAAAGCAGATCGGCAGAAGGGAGATGCTTTCTGGCAAAAATTGCTCCGATATAAAGAGTCCGGAACACTGATGGGCTGCTCTATTCAGCCCCCTCCTGTTGGAGACAAGACAATTGCCGCGGAATCGAGCGCCGGCAATGGATTGTATTTCAAGCATGCGTACGCGTTGGTGGATGCAGGAAAGATCGACACAACGAGAAACGAAGTCGTTCGGCTTGTAAAGCTTCGGAATCCATGGGGAATGGGAGAATGGGTACGTTATTTGCACGTGGAATCAAAAGATTAGGTGGCATTTCCCTCATAATGAAATGTGCAGACACGTCCTTGGTCTGACACAAGTGAAGAGCGCACTGAGAATCAAGATATCATTGAGCAGTTTTTCAAGATTTTGAAGCGCAAGGTCGGTGGGAATGCTAATAAGCGCTTTTTCCTCAGTATCAACGGGCGTGGCGAGCTAAAAGTCGACGAAATCTCTCAAGAAGTCGTCGATGTAAATGCAAATGACGGCACTTTCTTCATGTCGTACGATGCGTGGATGCAATATTTCACGCACTTTTTCGCCGGAATCGGTTAGTATTCGCATAAATGCTTGATGGCTCGGGATGCAAATGACGCCTAACCAATCAATGTCTGTGTTACGCAGATTTCCCAGGTGAGTGGCACGGGAAACGCGTCGAAGGGTGTTGGAATGAGACAAACTGCGGCGGCAACACGACAAGAAGTACCTGGATCAACAACCCCCACTTCGACCTGCTGCTTGAAAAGCGCACTCGACTTTTCATATTATTGAGCCAGGAAGACCCTCGTGGGAAAGAGAATCTGAAAATAATACCAATTGGGTTCCATATATGCTCACTGACTCAATCCGGGGACAAGTCAGGCAAATACGAAATGAAAGAACCCGCCGGGAAGCTTGATCCGTACTATCGATTATACAAGGAGAAAGACCGACTGGACTTCAAGAAGGGCATCCGTGCAGAAACACTGCCTCCAGCAATAATACCTGGATCGGTGATTGTTGGAATTGACGATGACGGAACGCTACAACCGGCATACACGTTCAAACAAGCTGTATCGGCAAGTTATTCGGGAAATCGACTTGACTTGTGGCGTGAATGTGTCTAGATACTCACACTTTTGCTATATAGGCTGATGTAACCATGGAACCTGGCCGATACTGCATCATTCCAAGCATGTACATGAGAACGGTATGCATATCTTTCATGACGACAATGCAAAATATGTGCGTAACAGCTCTGCTTGCTTTTCGTTCCAGGATAAGGACACGGGGAAAGCAAACGTCGGTAGCTTTTGGGTCTCCGTCTATTCAGATACACCTGCGTTTAGTCTCGAAGGGGTGAAAAGATTGTTGAAGAAGAAGAAGGAGATGGAGAATTCGGGAGTAACAATGCTCCTTTCACGCCAGGGAAAAACTCGCCTGCGAATAGTCCGGGAAAAAAGTCAGGGTCCGCTGTGGTATCAGACAGTGCGAGTACGGTGGAGAAACGCCGCAAGTTTGAAGATACGAAAGAAGAGTTTCTGAGTCAAGCCAAAGCGAAAGGGGTCGGACTTCGAGAGTTGAAAATGGAATTTGCGAAATCAACCTTGCTGAAAAAAGTTGACTACCGTCGCAAACTGGCTTCACTAGGCTTCAAAAGCGACGATTTGACTGACGACAAGTTCAACATCCTCTTCAGCGGACTCGACGTTACAAACAACGGATCCATCTACACAGACGCAATTTTGCACTTGTTTGAGCGCGAGACCGAGGAGGATCAAATGGCGTGTGAGATTCCAGAAATCGAAGATGATGACGTCCCGGAAAACTGTATCAAGATGGTATCCTTGAAATTGACTTGTACGCTGCAAAAGATCTGGTCATGCAATCAAGACACAAAAGCAGTGCTCAACAACGCCTACAGCACTCGCGTATTGGTGGGAGGAAGGAAAGATCTCATGGTTGATGCTACTGGAGCTTCTGTTCCTACGTATTTGTGCGGAGGATCAAACTGCACGAATTCGTTCTGCAGACCGTGCTACAGTCTGCTTCCCGAGAACAAGAGAGTGTGCGAGGACTGCTTTCAGCACGAACTTGTACCAATTGAGTCATTTGGCGAGCAGCTCCGCGTTATGCGGATTGAAAAAATCGGAGCCTCTGAAGAGCGGCGAAAAGTGCTGGAAGACATATTCCAATCATTTGACACCGACAACTCTGGATCACTGAGTGCCGACGAGTTTAGTCTCGCTATTGACAAGCTCAATATTCAGCCGGCGTTGACAGAAGAGCAGAAGCAGCATTTGCTGGCGCAATTTGACACAAACAGAGACGGCGAAATTAGTCTTAACGAATTCAGAGACTGGATCTCGAAAGACCAATTGTGGAGTCCATCGAAAAGTGATTTACCGCGACCAGAGAGCCGAAATGCGAGAACCCTCAACACCGGAGAACCTGCGGAGGCTACGAGCGATATTCTCAACAGTGTAATCTATCCAATCGCCGATGACGTCGTCAGTATGGCGTTCGACGCCTGTACGTTTAGTTCTTCAACAAACCACTGGCTACGCACGAAAAACTCGACCAAGCGAAACAACTTACGAGTCTTTCATGATGAAGCCGAGCAGAAAGGAAGTCATGTTGCCAGCGAGACCGGTGTAATTGTATTCATGCGACTCATGAACTTGGCGTTGTCAGATACATTTGACAGCGGAGGAAGCTACAGCCCAACTGTCGCGACGAAAGTGTTTGAGCATTTTGACTCCGGCAAGAGTGGCGAGATTGACCAGGAGGAGTTTATGGCGTTCCTGGAATCTCTCGGACTTCATCTTGACAACAACGATTCAAGGCTTTTGATGTGCCGAATGGGAGCCTCGGCAGACGACGGGTCCATTGGTTTTGCAAACTTTATGGCTTTCGTGGAGACGATAATGGTTCAAACCAACCGAAATAGCGATTCTTCTGATCTAGCGAGCGCAAGTTCTCTGGTTGATACAGTTCTCCAAATGGACGCAGTTGCGTCTGGTGATTCAAGAAAACGAGAGACGATGTGCAATATCCTGCAACAGTTGCACTGGAATACGAGGAAAACCGAAGCAATAGCTCTGTGCAAAGACATTCGGAATGATGTTGGTCTAGACGTGGAAGTCGAGCAAATCCAGCGCCTGGGAAATGCATTTTACTTTCGAGAAGTTGAACCAGGAGTCAGCAACCAGGCAATTTCCCAGACCCAAGCAAGTGACTTCTTTCAGAGCAACGATGACAGCCTGCTAGAGCTCAAGTGCAGTGGAGATGCATTGAATGTGGCGCTGTTTTCTACACGCTCGATGGTGATTCCGGAACTAAAAGCCTTCAGCGTGTCGACGATTTGCAACCAAGTTGCGTCGTATTTGGAGCAGCGAAGTGGAGCAACAGCTATTGGCAGTATTTGGACGACCACGTTCGCAGTGGAACCCACGGAAGCAATTGACCAGAGAGATTTTCTGGATATCCTGCTGCGTGCTGGTTTCTCGCTCTCCTCGCAAAACAGCGGACATGAAACGAGTCCATTGTTATCCCGTCTGTCAACGAAGCTGCAGCTCTCATTGGTGCTGGATGCACTGCGATACAAAAACGGTAAAGCCAAAGCAAGCGACAACTGGAGTGGGTTTGTCACATTCAACTTGTTTACCATGCCGATGAGGTACAGCAAGATCCAAGAAATCGAGAAACGCTTTGATCAAGCCCTCTTCAATTTACTCCGTCTGTGCCAAGGCCATCAGAACTATTTGATAACGGTGGCACTCGACAAGAAAGATCTTGTCGTGCGCGTGAGGGATCCAATCTTCAAATTCCAGATGGACTTTGTCCTCGACGAAGATGAGTTTGCTCGAGTGAAGCTTCTCAGCCATCTACCGATGCTGCATGCTGAGCATTTCAGCGGCCATAAAAATGGTACTCGCGAACAGAAGTTTGTAGCGTCTCCAAATGCCGTCATCACTGCGACTTTCCAACCTGAGATCAACGAGGCTATGTTGTCTTTGCTGTCAAGGCTACGGATAGTTGCGAATGCAAACACCACCACGCATGACCACCGAGGAATGATCCCTTTTTTGAAGCTCGTGGAGAGCGATCGCTTTGTTTCAGCGCTTCGTGAACTGCTCATTCAAGCCACTCTACCGTTTTTCTGGTCTGTATCGTCAAAATTACTGGAGTTCTCCATCGATGGCGATTACTTCGATCAACTGAACCGACCCAGTTTCCAGCATGTGGTTGCTGAAGCTTTGCCACGGAAATCCTCGTCGACGCGTACTCTAGTCTCGCTGCTAAAGCACACTAGCAGCTCCCCCCAAGTGCGATATGAGGTTATCGGAAGAAATGCAGTTTTCGTGAGTTCGTGGGAAGAATTCCAATCAGTGCTAACTGGCCATCAAGACATGTACGCCATTGTGGAAGTTCGCCCGCAAGGGGATGTGTTTGCGAC
The DNA here is from genome assembly GCA_006386115.1 of Globisporangium splendens. Taxonomy (NCBI): domain Eukaryota; phylum Oomycota; class Peronosporomycetes; order Pythiales; family Pythiaceae; genus Globisporangium; species Globisporangium splendens. The sequence continues at coordinate 761,557 of VFIW01000014.1, read as the reverse complement.
GGAAATTGATCGAACGGGAGCAAGCGGGGCGCCGAAATGGAATTCCAAGAAAAAAGTCATCTTGAAAGAACCCAGTTGCTGTGACTTACGGATCGATCGTCCAGTCATCTACACCGATACGGTCAAAGTCTCGGCTGTTCCTGGTGGTCACGCAACAAAGAAGATTACATTTATTGTCGATGACAAAAGTGACAATGGCCATTTTGTTGTCCTGAGTGTGCGCAAGGCACAACCTTCAGCTCGGAACGAGAAAGCAAGACTATACTGCACCGCGTACGATCCATTCACATCATGCGAATATGCAGTCGAAGGATACCCACCCGACTGGCCGGTTGATTTCTTCGCGAACAGCGATCGCAGTCTTGAAAAAGAGTGGACTGCACTTTTGAAAGTGATGTCTCTTGGGACCACATTGACACCGAAAGTCCTTGTGAAAGTATTTAACAAGCAAGCCAAGACAGAAAAGCTACTCGGTGAGTGCGAAATTGCAATTAGCTCGGCGATCGCTCACGAAGGGCACATTTTCGAAGACTGGTTCCCGCTCCAACACCCGATGGACAGCTTGAAGACGACAGGTTTCGTCAATTTGGCAGTTCGTTTTGATTCGAAAAAGGCAAGTGAGCTTCCCCTCGCAATCATTGAAGATGGTACACAGAAGAGACGACGAAGCAGTTTTGTACCCGTAGAAATAAGCGGCACTGCGCTTGACGTCGAGTCGAAAGCCACGTCACCTGCTGAAGACACGGATAAACGGCAGCTAGAGACTCAACTCCAAGAGCTGAAGCAATCGCTAAGCACGGCAGAAAGCGCGAAACGAGATGCTGTCGAGCAGGTGAAAAACTTGAAACTCCAGTTGCAACAAGCATCCATGGCATCAACGGCGAATGGCGATGCTGAAGTAACGAGATGGAAAAAGAAGCTTGACCAAGCAATCAAAGAACAGAGCTTCCAGCAGGAGCAGCACGATCTCAGGTCTGTGATTTGCTTTCTTGCCTCAAAATAACGATGCTGTGTTGACGAGCGTATGTTGTGGTGACAACAATCACGAACAGGATGGCGGCGTTGCGGGAACAGCTGCAGCGAGTTGAAGAAAGCGCGCAACGAGAGCGAGAGTCCTTGAGGAAACCTCCCCCGCCTGTTGTGATCACGGATCTGAAGCAGGCATCGCTGGGTATGAACGCCTCGGCGCACGACATCTTGTCCGCTATGAAAGACATTCTAGTGAATCGATGCCTGGAGCGGCCATACAATGGCTTGAAAAAAGCGCTGGCGGCGATCGCTGAGGTACCCGGAAAGGTACGAACATGCACCCCTAGTGGCATTTTCCGAAGTTGACGAAGTCGCTAACGTATACTCGTATCAAACAGGTTGCATTTGCTGCGTTTGACGATGTCCTTTGTGATTTTGGACTGAACCTCTCATCCGATCATCGAAAGACTGTCGCAAACATACTGGACCCAGAAATGCGTGGCAGAATCAGCATTGAAGGTTCGTACTGACCATCATAGCGGAATGAGCATAAGTGATTGACATGAGATTGGTTTACCGAAACGCTGGTGGGTGCCATAGATTTTTTCATCAAGCTGTGCGGAGACGCTGAAGCGTATAGTAATGTCTCGCAAGTGAGACCAAAGGAAGCGGAGCAGCTGCACATCATACCAACTCCTCCGCGATCTGATGTAGAACCACAGGCAGCAGTACGTATCGGGTGAAGCATGCGATTCGTGTCAGCGCATGAAAGTTCTCACTCGTATGTTGGATATGTCACTGCTGTTGTTGTGCAGGAAATATCCATTGATCTTCGAGATGCAGCACCACCCAGCAGTCCGACGCATCCGATGTCTCGCCCCAAGAAGATGAGTTGGAAGGAGATGAAGAAATTCTTGATGCTGAACCTCCCAGATGGCTGGGAAACACGCTTTACGGAGAAAGGGAAGCCGTACTTCTGTAACCATTCACAACGGTATGAATGCGTTCGACACGTTCGTTGAAATCAGCTAACTAAATGTGACTAACTTTTGGGCATGCTTCCGACAGATCTACGCAGTGGAAGCACCCAAAACCAGAGATTGAAGCCATCTTCAAGGAATGGCTGCAAGAAAACGGACCCAACTTCAGTTCGTCGACAATGACTTCAAGCAGCCGGCACCACTGACGACCCACACACAGTAGCATGTGAAAACTTAAATCAACTAGACGCTTGTTCACACACGATTCACGTCTCTTCCATTTTCGCATGGCACAAGTGCGTTTTCTGTGCGAAATTACAATAATTTCGAAAAGTTCCTAGGACATTTTACCATTCGCCCCAATCGTCGCGAGGCGCATCCTCCGATGCAGGTGATTTCAAGTCCCAATTCGCAGCGGTGGTATCTCGAGGCAGATTGTCAATGGACGCAGATACAGCATCAGTGTCACTAAACTCTTCTCCGAGAACCGGAACCGGGTCGCCCCAAATGATATCCGGCTCGGCTTCCGAGTCCGTCATTTCCGTAGCAGCGGTTCCGGCACGAAGAACGGCGATCTCCGTGCGAAGAAGATCGATTTCCTTCTGCGACACCACTGCAGAAGCTTCATACCCTGCGTCATATCCACGCGCTGCTTCCTCTTGCAGTCTGCGAAGCTGGGCTTCAGACTCGGATTTGCCTGCAGCGAGCCCCCTCTGGTAACCATCTTCTTCTGCAGCAACCAATTTCGTGGCTGCATCCGCACACTTCTGGGTTAGCTCGTCGATCTGAGTTCGATTTTTTGCTTCGCCTTCAGCGACACCATTGGTAAATGACGCCTTCACTTCAGTCAGCAGGTGGTCGCGTTGCTGTTCAAGCGCAGCGATCTTCGCAAGAAGCTCTTGCTCTCGTTCTGGGATGCTCTGAGCATTCTGACTCTTCAAGGCTTGCAACTCAGCTTCAATGAGCTCCTTCGCTTTTTTCATCTTCAAAGCTCGAATTCGCCACAGCTCGATTTCCTTTCGAGTTTCCTCCGCAGCATTTGCTTGCGAGTCGGGCGGCGCACTTGGAGCAGTCGAGGACTGATACGCGAGTAGCTGCGCCTTTGCGGCTTCCAATTGCTGCTTCATTTGTGAATTCGCTTGCATCAAATCCTCATTGGCTTGCTTCAAAGCATTGAGCTCCGCACTGGAGTCAATGTTCTGGCCGCTGTGCTGTAAGTTGCTTTTTGTTTCTTCCAATTGCGCCGTCAAAGCTGCAAGTTCCTCGTCCTTTGATAGCAAAAGCGTCTCCACCGCAACTTTTTCAGCGGACACGGTCGCCAACGTTTGCGACTTTAAGGACAGCGCCGCCTTGAGCTGATACACGCTGTCCGGGTCTCCGAGGCCAGTGCCTGGTTCAATTTCCGCTCCACCAGGTAATCCTTGCTCCTGTTGGATCCGAACGAGCTGTTGAGTGAGTCGCTCGATCTCTTCATCTGCAGCCTGGCGCATCGTGGCGATGATCGTTTCACTTTCCTGGATGCCTGCGTCATATCCGATCGCACGAGCGTCATCGATCTGCATGGTCACTTCTGTCATCTTGGCTTCGTACATATCGCACAAATTCTGGTACTGCATGTCCTTTTCCTCCTGCAGCTGCAGCTTCTCCTGTTCATGCTGCGCTGCCATGGCACCCAGTTTCTTCTGCAATTCGGCTGCTTTCTTCTTCCACGCAAGCATCGCCTTGTGATCCGCATCATTTCGCGTCTCGCCGACGAACTGAGCGCCACTTTCATCAGCACTGTCATCCACAGCATCTGCTTGCACTAGATCGTCATCCTCCTCGTCAAATTCGTCAAGTTCAGCTTCCCTGGCAGCCTTCGCAGCTTCCTGTTGCTCTCGCTGTTGCTGCTTCCGCTCTTCTTCGCGTCGTTTCTGCTCTTCCTCTTGGTGCAGTCGGAAGAAATACCTAATGCAGCACGTAAAGAGCTCTTGAGGCTGCCTTGTTCTTTGGCAAGCACCATGGATCAGCGATGTATGCGCAATGGCAATGGCAGCGTTACCTGGACCAAAACTCTTCGTAGCTCAACTGCAACGGGACCATTTGCTCATGCAAGTCGTGGATCTCTTCGTCGGTCTCCAGAACCTAAGGAAACGCAACAACGAGTAGAAATGCAAGCATTGCCCTGTTTTGTCAGCATAGGCGCCACTTTATTAACGAAACAAATGCGTCCTGTCACCTTGGAGATCGCGTCGGTATGCTCGCCAATCTCGAACCCCTCGAGAAACGCCTTGTAATCGTCGATCTCTTCATACAGAATCTACACAACACAGTCACACACACACACAGCGTATAAAACGTATAATCAGTCTCCATATATTTCAGCTAATGAATGCCACATTGCGCATTTTGGTCTTTACCTCGTCGACGGGACCGGTGCGAGTCGTGCCCAGCGCGTGCAGGATGGTGGCCGCCTCGTCTTGCACTGTCGCGACGATGGACTGCGCCTTCTCCTGCACCGTGATCACGTACTCGGACGCGTTCGCGCTCGCGCTCTTGGCCGCCTGCTCCAGCAGCTTCCACATATTCGCTCTCGGTTCGTTCTTTTCTCTTTCGTCGATTCTCTCTGCAACTTGCCACGTTTCGCTCTATATGACTACTGGGTAGCCAAAGAAAAGCAAAGACCCAATTTGACCCGATTTTGTGGTGTATATTGTACATAAACAAGACAAGTGTCCCATTGACCCACTTCAACATCTAGACACAATTTTACGCAGGACCATTGAAAATGGGTCAAACGGTGGTGACTGGAGTCATGCCGCCACCACTTTGCGCGAACTTGGCGTCCTGCACCAACTCCTCGAAGCCATCGGCGCGCAGCAACGCCGTCAGACACCAGCAGTGTGCGATTGCGAACAGCAGCACGACGCCGAGGAGGAGGCCGTCGTAGAGAAGCCGCGTCGGCCATTCGCGCTTAAATTTCGAAAAGATCTCTTGGTTCAGCTCGTACGGAGTGTCCACAGAGACGTTTGAGGATGGCGTCGCCGCTTTCGCATTCTGGAAGTTTGCACCGCACCATAAATCCGCCGAGGTTGTGATGTTGACGTTCGCGAGAAACGCACGCTGACGAGACGTCGCTTTGGCGTGGTTTTCCACCATCACATTGCGGCAACGAAGCCAACTCGCTAGTGGAACGGAAGGGCTGGCGGTGCTTGAAGCGCTTCCTGTTGTGGTGCCATCGCCGACAAGCGCAAGCAGATCTTCCAGCTGGTCTCCTTTGAGACACACATCCAGCGTGCGCGTCTCGCAGTAGAAATCATTAAACTTGGTCGCAAACTCTGGCTCGCGGGTCTCAATGCTGCTCGTGTACCCGTGGGAAGTACCAAGCGTCACAAGGAAAGTCACAATGAACACACAGACGATTCCGATCAACACGGCACGAACGCGAGACAAGTCACGAACGCGGTTCTTGTGCGGCTTCAAGCACGCGACGTATCCACCTACGACACATAGAATGACCGTCCAAAACGCAAACTGAGTCGACACAACCTTGAAGACACTCTGCGTGATCGTCTGCGGAATCGGGTGGAAATCGTACGCATTCGCCAAGGTCGAGGACTCAAAGACAATTGGAAAGCTCGCGAGCCACGCAAACGCCGTGAGGATTGCTCCGACGGCGCACAGTACGATCCATACCGTCGAGCCTGCGCACATGCTCGCGGCGCTGCGGTGAGCCTCGTGCTTGGTATCTTGCGTCGAGCTCGCCATCGTGTCCTTCGTGCGGTTGGTTGTTAGCCGATTGAAGTGTGGTCGGTCTGACCAGAAAAGTAGAAAGAAAACGACCAGCACTCCTGTCTTCGAATTAATAAAGAGAATCCGAATGAAAACTCGATCCAAATGTGGGGTGTTCAGAGAATCGCAAAGGAAACGACCAACACTCTGTCATTCGAATGAATTTCTTCAGAATCAGAACGAAAAATCAGAACGATTAGCAAAACGAGCTGTGCAGCAGTCGAATTGTGCGATCTCGTGTGGCCGAAGTAACTCAGCGTTGCCATATCCAACGAGCGAACTTTTGCAGCTTCGCGCAGCTTCCTATCATTGCAAAGCACCATTAGCAGCTACACAAAACAACACCGGCGTCATCCAACAGAGTGTGAGAGATGCAGAAACACTGCACTCACATATTCGTGCACAACGGTGCTAGCCCATAGGCACCTCGCTCAGCAATGGCCGCGTCCAGCATCCGCGAATCACAAAGCGATGCTTGTGAGGGAGTCGGTGTTGGCGTTGGCGTTGGCTCTGGAGGCGGATTTGGTTTCCAGTATGCTGTGCTTTCGTGTTGCCTCGAAGGCTGCGCGGCATCTCGGCATCTCGGCATCAAGAGGACTGGAAGCCGAACAGCGTACACGTATCACAAAACCCAGCAATACTATGCCCTTGATGAACGCCATGATGAATTATCACGTGGTGGCTTGATTCTTTTTACAGACTGAGTTGAGGAGAACAAGGAACTGGCCGCTGTTGCGATAACGTGGTTTCGTTGAAGAGCTGCGCCTGCATGGCAACGACGTCCATGGTTTCGTTTAAAAGAAGTGTCGCACCTGCACCAAGGTAGTAGTGCATCTAGGATGCGTAGTCGTTATGGCAGTGGTGACGAGTCGTCGGCTGTGTCACGTCGAGTCTCCAATGCACCAAAAATCAGGTGATGGATGAAAGATTTGCTGGAGGTAAGCTTGCCAGTCAAGCTTAAAGAGCAAGGATACAACAACAAATCCATGACGCGAATCAATCCCAAAGCCAATTTAGCTATTTGTTAGATCAAATCAGAGTAGAGAGAACGAAAAAATCTTTGTCCTTTTTGGCGGCATCCTGTCCATCAAGCAGATCGATAAACGCACCAGCACCTTGGATCAATCAATCACACTCGACAGAGATGCCCAGCAGAAGAAAAGCACATCAACAGCGTATTGCACAAACAAGCGGAAACTTCCGGACTTTTTTCTTTTCTTTTCTTTTGGCTTTTACGGGATCATCTGGAATCCGAGCGCGAGGTTGAGTCTCCGCTCGCACACGGCTTGTATCAGCAAGAACGCGAGAATGGACCCGAGCAGCACGTTGTCGTAGACCATGCGCGTCTTCCATTCACTCACGAACCTGGTAAACATGCGCGGGTTCGCATCGAACGGCGAGATGGATCTTGGGTGGTTGACTCCTTCGCCGCCACTCGCTGCAGCCGTCGCTGGCGCTTTTGTGTGTGTAGCAAGATACTGGCTCCCACACCACGAGTCGTTCGCATCAGTGATGGTGCAATCCGCGAGGAACGCTCGATGCGCGCCACTCACGAGCCCCAGGTCCGATGGCTGAAACGCTCCCCACGACGTCTTGACGAGTTCCGTGTTGCTCTCCACGAGCACATCGCGACAGCGGCGCCAAATGGAAACAGCGTTCTGGTCTGCTCCATTGCCAGTCGCATTCACATTCACGCCCCCTTCTCCGCGCGTCAACTCGATCAGCTGCAGATCGTCGCCTTCGATGCACACTTGGAGAGTGCGAGTCGTGCAGAAAAAATCGTTGAACGTGTCCGCGAACCACGGCTCATGCGACGTGCGCGACCGTGTCGCGATATACGCGGAGACATTTCCCACAACGAGCACTCCGACCAGCAGCTTCACGACTTTGGTGTTCGTCGTCGTCGTCGATCCGATGCCGCAGAGCGCAACGCACACGATGCAGAACGAGCTCACGCGGTAGATATCGCGCGCGGGGCTCGCCAGCGCCGCGAACTGGTACTTTTCGAACATGGTCGACGACGCGAACGCGAACCACGCCTCGACGAGGAACCAGCAGATCGCGAGTACCGTCACGACGCGCGCGCTGATCGCGTGGCCCCGCGCCCAGATCGACGGCGCAGGCGCGGGCGAGAGCGCTCCAGGATATGGTCCCATGATGCTTCTTCCTTCAGGCGGTTGGTTATGTGGACAGCCGAACAAATCAGAAGAGTGCGGAACTAACCCAACTGGACGATGCTGCAAGCAAATAAACCTATGCGTACTTAACAGGGTGGAGAAAGAGAACGCCTGCTGTTGGTGGTGGAGATCACTCATTACAGTGATATCTCGCTTAAACCCGCGATCACCCTCTCTCAAAACTCGACATGTCGCATGAAATCGATTAAGTTAAGAACGGCACTGGATCGAGTTTGCCACCTGATGGAGATCAGCGCAGTTCCTAACAGCAAGCTGTCAGTTTGTTAAAAACTGTGCTGGTGTTGTTCGAATGGAACAACGCACAAGTGAAGCAAGCTGCAGGTTGAAAATGGCGCCGTTCAAGCCGCCGAAATGGTGCGTCTGTGATCTATCTTAATGCGCCTGCGCACACGTAATAATAAGCGCGCGTGTAGTGTGCACATCTAACAGAAAACGATGTCCGTCGCTCTGTGCGTCTAACGCTCTGGTTTTTGTTGCTGGTGTTGTTTTATCCAGGGCGGCGACGCCATCACGCGCGAATCGGTTCGCCAAGCTCGATGTGATCAAAAACGGCGAGGTCATCGAGAAGATCGCGCTGGATCAGCAGGCGTGTACAGTGTTGGGAAGACGCGAAGACATTTGCGACTACGAGCTGCAGCACCCGTCGATCTCGCGGCAGCACGCAGCGCTCATCCACGACAAACACGAGCAGATCAACGTGCTGGATCTCGGCTCAGCGCAGGGCACATTCGTGAACGGCCGCGAGATTGAACCGGAGAAGCCCGTCGTGCTCAAAGGTACGATGCCTGACGCGTTGTTTTAAAGTATTATTGCTACGCAAGAGCTTGCTAATGCGCTCCGTTGTGTGTGTGTATTTATTGATTATGAATACATATAGTCGGCGACGTCGTTCGATTCGGCGCGAGTACACGCACGTACGTTTTTAAGAACAAGGGAGCAAATGCAGACAAACACAACAAGGAAGAGCAAGCAAACTTGACGGAAATGGACGACGATGCGCTCATGAAGCAGTTGCCGATGAGCTTTGGCACGACGCAGAAACGCAGCAAAGCGCCATCGGATGATGCGGCTGCTGCACGCAAGAAGGTACAGTGAAGGGAGCTCATTTGCTTTCAAATGAGTGGTGGTGATATAGACTTTTGTCTGACGGTGTCTCTTTTGTTTGTTTGTCTTGGATTTTGGAGTAGAGAGAAGCCGAAATCGCTGCGATGACAGCGCAGATGATGTCGGCGCCTGCAAAAGTTCACGAGGACGAGCGACCTACTGAACCAGAAGCTGGTAATAAGGATGAGGAGAATGTGCGTAACGACGTTATTGAGGATGATGGCGATGAGGAAGATGATGATGATGATGATGGCGATGGCGCCAGAGACGATGTTGCAGCTCGGTACAATATCCCCATGTCCCATGAAGTGAACCTCGAGAGCCACGTGAAAGCGATTTCGTGCATTGCAGTGGATCCACCAGGCGGTCGCATCGCGACAGGATCGATGGATTACCATGCGAAGTTGTGGGATTTTGCTGGCATGGCGCGCCACGTGCGTCCCTTTCGGGACATTGAAGTCGACGAGGGTCACCCCGTGCTTGCGATGAGCTACAGTCCGTCAGGGGACCGCTTGCTGGTCGCAACGGGGTCGTCGCAGCCCAAGGTGTTGTCTCGAGAAGGCGTTGAGGAGCTGCAGTTTGCACCAGGTGACATGTACGTCGTGGACATGGCCAACACAAATGGACACACGCATGCAGTCACTGGTGGTGCGTGGCACCCGAAGTTTCGGGACCAAATGATCACGAGTTCACTTGATGGTACCGTGCGCATTTGGAACTTGGGCGGGAAGCAGACGTTCAAGAAACTCATCAACACGACGGTGCTCAAGTTTAAGAGCAAACGCGGACGGCGCTGTGGCGTGACGACGTGTCGCTTTAACTTGGACGGAACGCTTGTCGCTGGTGGCATGATGGACGGACAGATTCAGTGCTACGATCCTCGCAAAACCTACGCTGGCGCATCGCTCACGGTGCGCGAGGCGCATGCAGAGGGTGGAGGTGACTTGAGCATCTCGTGCATTCGCTTTTCGTCCGATGGTCGGCTCTTTGCATCGCGGTCGTGCGCCGACGACACCGTGAAAGTATGGGATTTGCGCAAAGCAAGTCAACCTGTGAAGGTATTCTCAGGCATGGAAGGCGTGTTCGGGACCTCCAACTTGGCGTTCAACGCGCAGGGCACGTGCATTGTCGCGGGCACGAGTGTGCGTCGTGGTCAGGGACAATCGGGCAAGGTGCATTTCCTGGACGTGCATACCCCTGGCAACGTGACGCCGCTTGCGAGTGTCGATATGAAGCAAGACGAGAGTGCAGTCTGTGTCGAGTGGCATCATGGGATCAACCAGGTGTTTGTCGGTGGTTCGACTGGCGCTGTACGTGTGCTGTACAACCCGACGTTGAGCACGAAAGGCGTGCTCTTGAGCGCGACCAAGAAGCTCAAGGTGCAGAGCTACGACTCGGGCGCGCGCATCGACGGACTCGGCAAGGTGCACAACCCGCACTCGCTGCCAATGTACCGCGACGAGGAGTCTCGCAAGCGCAAGTTCCACAAGATCCGCTCGGACCCGATCAAGTCGAAGGCACCCGACCGTCCGATTACGGGTCCAGGCATGGGCGGCAAGATCTCGGGCAGCACGACGTTCACGCAGTACTTCATGAGCAACCACATCAAGACGAGTTTCCGCGAAGAAGATCCGCGCGAAGCCATCCTGAAATATGCGAAAAAAGCCGAGGAAGCGCCGCAATTCGTGGCGCGCGTCGAGGGCAAAATGGACGAGCGATACGCGCTCGCCAAGGAGACGCTCGAGCAGGAGAAGATCTCGCGCGAAGAGGAAGAAAAGCGGCTGCTGCTGCATTAGGACAGCGTCAGCTTTGGATTTGGGTCACAAAAGGACTACAACAGTGGCAAGTGGTCGTTCTCTCGTACATGGTATGCGTCATTGATGGTGCTTTGATCATCTAACGCAGGAACTATATTTTGTCAGTTGCAATTATATAGCATTTGGCGCTCGAGTCATTGGACTTTTTACACTGCAATAGGCAAATCTTACTTTTGGGAGGAGTACCTCAGCCCGAAATTTTCATGCTCACCTAATTCAGCGCCACGTTGAACCCTCCCGTCCGACTCCTTTTGTGCTGCCCGATATGGCCATTTTATTGGCTAAAAACATGTTTTGAATGCTCATGATTGGATAAAAGCACAGGAAACAGGGGCTGGTTCACTTTGCTTGCTGTTCGCTTCTTTCCAGAAGCTCATTATCGAAAAGGTGCCCCCGATGGCCAAGCAGAAGAGCAGGAAGAGCGCCGTGGCGCGCAAGACGCGCATCGACAAGGATGTGAAGACGACGCTGCGCCAGAGCCGCGTGCTGTCGTTCCTCTACGACCTCATGTGGAGCTACCGCCACTTCAAGTACCTCGCGCTCGCGCTGCTGCTCGCCGACGCCGTGCTCGGGTACCTCATCATCCAGTACATCCCGTGTACGTGGCAGCACCATATTGGCGTTATTTTGTGGTGTATGCTATTGATACTTACGTTTTTCTATACGCGACTGTGGATGTAGATACGGAGATCGACTGGAAGGCGTACATGCAGCAGGTCGAGGCGTTTAAGGCGGGGGAGCGCGATTACATCAAGATCCGAGGTGACACCGGTCCGTTGGTGTACCCTGCGGGCTTCCTCTATGTCTTCTCGGTGCTGCACACCGTCACGGATGCGGGCACGAACATTCGACGAGGCACGTGTATGCTTTTCTGTGTTCGTGTATTGTATGACGTGTCTGACTGATTGTTGTGCATCTACGCTGTGTCAACGCAGCGCAATACATTTTCTTGGGCTTTTACCTGATCACGATCGCGACGGTGCTGGCGATTTACAACCGCGCGCGCGTGATGCCGCCGTGGGCCGTCGTGCTTGTGTGCGTGTCGAAGCGTCTGCACTCGATTTACATGCTGCGCTTGTTCAACGACGGCGTCGCGATGATGCTGCTCTTCATCGCCGTGTACCTCTTTGCGCGCCAGAAATGGCGCATGGGGTGCGCGTTCTTCAGCTTTGCCGTGTCGATCAAGATGAATGTGCTGCTGTTTGCGCCGGCGCTGTTTTTCCTGCTGTTGCAATCCTGTGGTGTTCTGCGCACGCTCTGGTACCTCGTCATCTGCGCGAGCATTCAGGTGATGAACACCTTTTGCGCAGCTATCTTAGCTCTTTGGGGTTTGAAGCACTCATATTTCCCTCTTCTTTGTGTCTTATCCTAATTAGATCATCCTGGCGCTGCCATTCCTGCGTCACAACTGGTTCAACTACTTGCACAAGGCGTTTGAACTGAGCCGCGTGTTCACGTTCAAGTGGACCGTGAACTGGAAGTTCCTGGGCGAAGAGCTCTTTGTCTCGAAGCAATTGGCGCTTGGGCTTCTCGGCGCGCACATTGTGTTTCTGATCTTGTTTTTGCAAAAGCACTTCAACATCATTGGCACGTTCCGCGCCGTGTTGCACAAGCCCTTCGCGATCTACGAGCCATTCCCGATCCGCTCGGAAGTCGTCGTGACCTCCATGTTTGCGATCAATTTTGTCGGCATCGTGTTTGCGCGCACGATGCACTACCAGTTCTACTCGTGGTACTACCCGACGCTGCCGTACCTGCTCTGGAAGACCAACATGCCATTGTTGTTCAAGATCAAGTCGCTGATCATCACCGAGTACGCATTTAACACGTTCCCAGCGACTGGACCAAGTTCGCTGGCGTTGCAGCTCGTGAACTTTTTCCTGCTCATTTCGCTCTACTTCACGGATGACGTGACCGACAAGTACGTCGCGTACCTGGACGCCGATGCGCGCGTGAATCTGCTCGCGTTCATCAATGAGGAGTGCTTTGACGGTGCGCGCCAGTTTGCATTGTACTACGGCAGCGTGTCCGAGGATCTCGCGGAAGGTGCGTCGGTGTCGTCGATCGATGAGCGTGAAGTTGTGCTGACGCTCCCAAAGCTGAAGCTCACGCTCGCCGTCGGGTTCGGCAGCAGTGCTCCAGTTACGAGCGAAGGCTACGGCAAGCAGGTGCTCAAGCAGATGCTCGCGGAAGCGACTGAGGGTATCCGCGCAGGCGAGACCATGGGCTTGCTCATCAACAAGGAGTACACCAAGGAGCAGGAGGAGCTTGCTGCTGCTGGAAGCAGCGACAGCGCATCCGGATCGCTGCGTCGACGAGGAGCTGGAGGAGATACTCCTGCTGTGTGAGTGACTGCGTGAGAGTGAGCGAGTAGTGAGGACTAGCGTAGAGTATTCCATGCCTCAGTGGAAAAAATGCAGCAGCATGCCCAATGAACCCAAGCTCACATTGGAGCTGTTCGATCTTGCACCACCCGAATCGTACTTAACGCGCACACAATCACCTTCCTAACACTATACCCTGCTCTAATTGCTTGCACATTTCAGGATAACAACACAAATGTTCCTGTGAAAGCGAATATTCGAGCTGCTCAGAAACCAATGACCTTGTCCTTTTCGCGCGTCAAAGCGCCATTGCAACCAGCACGAAGCGGCAGATTCCGAGAAGCAGCCAGACAGACATGACGGTGGCGCTCGCGTTCGAGTCGGACGACGGCTCGCGCGCGATCCAGACGACGGTCGAGGTCCTGGAGCAGGACGGCGTGCGCACGGACGACGTGGCCTTCGAAACGTACTACGAGATCGCACGCACGCTCGAGCAGATCCGCCGGGGAGGGTACAAGAACATCGCGCTGCAGTTCCCCGACTCACTGCTGCCCGATGCCCCGCGCGTGCAGCAAGGGCTCAAGGTACATTTTGACTAGTGATGCGCTTGGTTTTGTTGTATATGTTGTCCTTGGCGTAATGATATTAATGTGGCTATGTGTGCGTATCGCGTGCAGAATGGACTGGAGAGCTGCGGGTACGAGCGCATTTTCGTGCTTGAATGGACTGGAGAGCTGCGTACGAGCGCATTTTCATCTTGGGCGACACGTCGTATGGGAGCTGCTGCGTGGACGAAGTCGCGGCGCAGCATCTGTTTGCCGACTGCATTGTGCACTACGGTCGCACGTGTCTGAGCGCGACGTCGAGTATCCCGGTCGTGTACGTGTTTGGCAACGCGCCGATTGATGCGGACCACTGCGTCGAGCTCTTTGCCGCGCAGATCGCATCGTCGATTGACGTGGAGAAGACCATCGTGGTGCTGTACGAGCCGAGCTACCGCCATGCAACGAACGCAGTGTTCTCGCAATTGCAGGAGCGATTCCGTGACACACGCATGCTTTTGCTTGCAGATATGACCACGTTCTACAACCCAAGCGAGCAAACTACGACTCCAGCTAATGAAGATACGGCAACAGAAGGTTTGCCGTCCGTGTTTATTGGCGGCCAGGGAGTCAAACTCATAGAAGGACAGCAGATCACGCCCGAGACGTTCGCGTTCCTGTACATCGGCGCCGAATCGGCGCACTTGACGAGCATCCTGCTGCGCTACAGCACGGTCGAGTGCTACTCGTACAACCCACGCACCCAGAGCGTCCGCCGCGAAGGAGCCGCGGTGAACCGTGCGCTCATGCGCCGCTATTTCCTGGTGCAGCAGGCGAAGGAAGCGCAGATCTACGGCATCCTCATGGGCACGCTGGGTGTCTCCAAGTACCTCGACGTCGTCCACGGTCTCCAGAAGCTCATTAAAAAGTACGTCCGGTTGCCTCATACATTTTCCCATTGTGCATTTTACTCACTTGAACATTTTTTCATGTGCACTTCATTGCAGGAGCGGTCGCAAGTCGTATTTGTTCGTGGTCGGCAAAGTAAACGTGCCAAAGCTCGCCAATTATGCGGAAATCGATGCGTTCGTGCTCGTCGCATGCCAGCAGAACACGCTGATGGACAGCAAGGAGTTCTACAAACCGATCGTGACGCCTTACGAGCTGCAGTTGGCGCTTTCGACCTCGGAAGAGTGGACGGGCGAGTACAAGACGGACTTCCGTGAAGTGCTGCCGGCGATCGCGAAGACCATGAGCGAGTTGGACGACGCCGACGGTAACGACGGTGAGGGGAGCGACGACGACGACAAGCCGTTCTTCTCGCTGGTTACAGGCACCTACAAGAACTCTGTGCGCTCAACTGCGGCTTCAACTTTGACGACGTCGAGTGAGGAGACCTCGTCCACGGCGCTGCAGGTCAAGAACGATCGCTCCGAGTTGGTCGCATACAAGAGCGAGGCCGGCGAGTTCCTGGCCACGCGTGAGTATAGAGGATTAGAGCCACGCATCGGTGAAACACCGGCGCACGCAGCAGTGCAAGGTGCCACAGGCATCGCGCGAGGCTACACCCATGAAACATAAGAGCTGGACGCAACTATTCCGTTCCACAAAGTTCGTTATCTGTGTATAATTTTGTAAAAAGCACCCTTATTTTGTCCTATGTCGGCATGGTTACGCAGAATCGTAATCCTTATAACTGTAAGAGTGTGCTGTCGAAAATGTCCAAAATGCAGCATTTCCGCCATTTGGGGCAAAAAGCAACTGAACTCTTGCGCTAAACATGAGCAGCAGCGCGGACGACGGCGGCACGACGGTGACGCGCACCGAAGTCCTGGAGAGTGCGTGACTGCGTGTGTATATAAGGACGCTACGTGTATGAGCCACCACCGATGTTCAGTGCGTGTTACGTAGCGGTGTACGAGCTGTCGCGGCTGCTGAACACCGGATTGGACCGCGAGACGCTGCCGATCGTCATGGCGCTCATCCAGAAGGGCGTGAACCCGGAGGCGCTCGCTGCCGTGATCAAGGATCTCCGCAAAGACGCGGCTGCCGCTTCGGCAGCCAGTAGCCACGGATCGTCAAATGCATCAACAACGGCGGGTGCAGAGCGCGAGCGCGTGTTCACAGGCAAGCAGCCTCTGTCCCAGCAGGATCTGCAGGTCAGTCAGGTGTGTATTGTGCTGTTATCCTTCGCGAATTGTCGTTGTGGATTGCCGTCATTAGGTGTATGTGTGCGGAAAGACTGACTTTGTGCATGTGCGGACGCTGTCTATTTTGTTTGCTCTTAGAAGAAACAGCGACGATCCGAGTCTTAGTGAGCCAGCTGCAGTCTTCGTCCTGTTGTTGACAGCATCAGATGCCTCTCAAATATATATGCGTTTATCTATACGAAGCATGTGCAGTCGTAAATTGTCGCTTTATTGCTTTGTGCATGTCAGTCGAAAAACACGAAATCAGGGTCTTTGGCGAGTGAATGGCTTGGGCTTTTAGCCACAATGCTGACGAGAGAACCACAGAATACAGTGCTTCAGCCGTTGTGCGGGTGTACATGTGTCTGTGTTTGTTTTTGCGTCCGAGTATGGTGGTGTCTATCGAAACTCATGTTCATCCGTGTCTTCTATCTAAACAAATTATACGAGGCTCCTTTTTCCCTTTCTCTTCCTCCTCCATCCGCTCTCGCGCTTTGTCCCCAGTGTGTGCTTCATATTGTCAGCATTACGGTGAGGCTCAGCTCCTTACTTTCGCGATATGCGCTGCATCTCGGTCGAGAGAATGCGCATTTGCACAAAGCCCATGCCCGCGAGCAGCGAGAAGATCACGACGGGGCGCAACACGGGGTTCATAAACAAATCCGTGCGGCCGGCGACGTACAGGAACGTCACCTGCACGAGGTCCATCGCAGGAATCTTCTTCACGCAGCGCCAGAGACTCATGAGCAGCAGCACCGTGGCCGACGGCACATCCTCGCGCTTCCACTGCATCGTGCGGAACGTGTGCGCGATGTCGAACACGAGCAGCGCCGTCACCACGAGCAGGTTATGCAGGTACATCCACAGTTTGCACGCATACCGCGGGTGCATCAGCGCGGGCACCGAGAAGATACTGACCCACATCGTCACGAGCACGAGCACAAAGCCCGACAGGATCGGTGTCGATGAGATCGCGTAGAGGATGCTGCACGAGATCTGGCACGCCTTGCGCATGGCCTTGGAGTTGAAGATGTCCATGGAGATCGGCTGTGCGTTGCCCGGCGCCGGGAGCCCCCAGCTCGACAGTCGACGCGGTCGGCCGTTCGGTTCGCTGTGCAGACGAAGGCACAGCGCGACGTACGAGAACCACGCAAACGAAAAGATCACGGTCAGCGACACGAACTTGCCGATAAAGTACCCCAAGTGGTCCTCCTGGAGCAAGTCGCGGAACTCCTGCCAGTGCCAAAACACCTGGAAGTACGTGTACGGCAGCCAGAACCACGGCTTCACGGTGCCGCCGCTGTACTTGTAGCTCAGCAGCGGACCAGGGATGCTGCCGGCCGTCAGGTTCTTGTCGTTGCACTTGTACAGATCCCAGTTCAGTCGCTCATAGAACACCATGTGGTTGATGCTGTAGTAGAACGGCAGTCGGTGCACAACCGAGTCCGAATTCTGGGACGTCGACGCATCATCGGCTGTCGATTCCTTGTTTGCACCACCTTTTTTCTCAATGTAGAACAGCGGACTCTCCTCAAACGCTTCAAAGAGACCGGGGAGAAAGCCCTGCGTGATGCCGACGTAGTTGTACGCGCGACCCGAGATCATGAAGCTGTCGATCGCGTCGGAGTACAGATTTCGCGCCGCGATGCTCTCTGGGGAGATCACGAGCAGACTGTTTGAGTACACGACCGACTGACCATTGTCCACGGCGCAGAACTGCGAGCACGCAAAGATCTCGTCCACGTTGCGCATCACGAGGTTCTCCGGATCCAGGTACACAATGCGCTTCAGCTTGGACAGCACGGGATCATCCCAGATCACCAACTTGTTACGCATATGCAGCAACTGCGCGCGCGGGTCCGTGAACACCGTGTGCAGGTACACATTCGGGACATTCGTGCGCACGATCTCGATCGTCGGGTCGTCCTTGTGCAGGATGCGCTGCTTGGTCTCGTCCATCCCGTCCTTCGGCACGATCACGACCTTGCGGTACACGGTCTTAGACTCCTTGATGGATTTCATCATCACGCGCGTCGCCAGGAACAGCGCGTCGCTCTCCTCGCCATGGTCGTAGAAGAAAGTGGCGAACGCGCCGTCTTTCGGGGGAACCAACGGCGACGCGGCGGTGGCTTCTTGTGCGACGCTTGGAAGCGCGTTGACGAAGGGGGCCGTCCAGCAGACCAGCAGCGCGGCCACGACCAACAGCACAACACGCCACGCTCTTGCTCGCTGCATCATGAAGCGGCGCCGCGGTCGACGCGCTGCTGCTTTCACCTCCATGGCGTGGCGCTTGCTTGCTCCGCCGCCGGTGATCATCATCGTCAACTCTATGGGGGAGCTACTCAAGTGAAGAAGTGCGCGAGGTTTTTTTTTGCATCATTTGGACTGGAGGGGTGCAGTGACTTGGTGTTGTATACGCATCTCAACTCAAGAGGAATAAAACCTTACGAACACAATTTGTAGCCAATCATCGTACGAGTATATTGTACAGTACTAGTGCTTTGAATTCATAGCATTAGTTTAAGGAAAATACGTCGTGATTGTTTTGTGAGATCTGTAAAATCAGAACGAGAAAGGACGTTCGGATTAAAATGCTGTGGAAATGAGCTGCTCGACAAGGTGTCGTCTCGACAAGGTGTCGTCGTAGCTTGCTGCTCCAGCGCCAGATGCCTGGATGCATGCATACTCGCTTTTTTATGGCTGAGCTGTAGCGAGGACTGCCACGTCGAACTGGTCACTTTACTGACTGCAACAGGAAATCGACGTGCACGTCCAGGTCACCGCTGGTAAATTCATTGAACGGAGAGATCTGTCGAGGGATAAATGAAGCTTCGTCGGTGGACTCAGGACCAAGCAGTTGGCTGACAAGCTCTAAAATGGTCGGGTATGTCTCTGAAGTTTGCTAATTACACGTCAGCGCCGACCAATCGCGGCAAACGATACCTTCCACGTACATACTATCCCCTTATGTTCTCCCTGCTTGTTGGCTGTTGTAAAAGGCAAGTGAGGTGTTCGTCGCTGGCATCATGTGTTCGACTTATTTTAGCCCAAGCACTGCGCAAAAATAGCGTCAAGTGCTCCATGCTCCGATTTCGCGCCAAGGCAGTCGGATCGATAGAAAAATACCCAGCGCCTTCATCTATCTTCGGAAAAGACCGCTGCGCATATGCTATTTACGTGTGTGCACATGGAGGAATATATAGAAAGAAAACGCGTCGGGGCGTCGCGCTCATTACAAGGAAGTCGGCGGCGATCACAAACCCTCTTTGTGGCTCGCAACGAAACGACGACAGGAGCGAGAAACCGACGCCGCCGCGACCGAGAGCAGAGCAGAGCGTCGCGAGGAGAGGCGCTTTGAAAGCGAAACAATTCCTTCGTAAGCAAAGCAGCACACGGTGGAGGGGACGCTCCTGCGTGTGAACCAGCAAGCCAGCAACAGGAGAGCGAGTGTGTACACGTCACAGGGCACCAGTTAGAGCGAAATGGCAGCTGCAGCAGCACCTGCAGTGTCGAACAAATTTCAGGTGCCGCTCGATGCCACGCAGTTTGACATGGGCGTGACACTCGGCACGGGCTCCTTTGGCCGCGTCCGCTTTGCGACCCACAAAGTGAGTGTTGGAAAGCGATAGCATCCATGCACACGTAGCTGCTGCAGACTGAACAATTTTGGATCAACCCTCTTTTGTTAGACGACGACAACGTACTGGGCGATCAAGATCTTGAAGAAAGCTGAGATCATTCGACTGCAGCAGGTAAACAATAGTACCCGGCTGCATTTCGCTTCTTGGCAAGAATACCGGACTCATGCGATCACTTGCTTTGCTATTCGTCCATTAGGTCGAGCACGTGCTGTCGGAGAAGTCGATTTTGCTCTGTCTTGATCACCCGTTCATTGTGAACCTGGCGGGCACGTACCAGGACGCCAAGTACCTCTACATGGTGCTCGAGTACGTGATCGGCGGCGAGTTCTTCACACATTTACGGAAAGCCGGGGGGTTCGACAACAATGCCGCGAAGTTCTACGCCGCCCAGATCGTGTCGATCTTTGAGTACATGCACGCGCAGGACTTCATTTACCGCGACCTCAAGCCCGAGAACCTGCTGCTGGACTCGGAAGGGTACATCAAGATCACGGATTTCGGCTTCGCCAAGCGCGTGGCGTTCAAGACGTACACGCTGTGCGGCACGCCCGAGTACATTGCGCCAGAGGTGCTGCTGAACAAAGGCCACGGTAAGGGCGTGGACTGGTGGACGCTCGGCATCCTGCTCTTCGAGATGCTCGCGGGTCAGCCACCGTTCTGCGACGACGACCCCATGGGCATCTACCAGCAGATCCTGTCGAGGAAACTCAACTTCCCGCGGTTCTTTGACCGGGACGCCAAGGCGCTGATCAAGCGGTTGCTCACGGCGGACCTGACCAAGCGCTACGGGTGTCTCAAGAACGGCGTCGAGGACATCAAGAAGCACAAGTTCTTCAGCGGCGTGAGCTGGGAAGACCTGCTCGCGCGCAAGGGTGCGGCGCCGATCATCCCGCGCGTGACAACAGCCAACGACACGTCCAACTTTGACCCGTACCCGGACTCGTGCGAGGACGCCATCGTGCCCGTGTATAACGGCAAGGACCCGTTTGCAGACTTTTAGAGGCTTGGCTGAGGCTACAGCGCAACGAAAGGCAACGAAGTGATGAGAGTGAGAGCGGAATGGATTTGATTTGAACTAGCGCTGTCCCCAGAGTCGTCTGCTTGGCTCTTTTTCCAGATTATAAAAGCAGACTGCAGCGTGGGGACGATCGTTGATTATTAGGCACAGGAGAAAGATAAACAAATACACAAGCAAACACATGAAAAAACATCAGTCTCTTGAGCCATACACACATACCTCTGGAGCCATTTATCCACTGCCAATGCACAAATTATTCTCTATGTGCATTTCTGGAAGCAGCGCCTTTCCTAGAGCTTGGAGTCGGGGAAGAGGTACTTGTCGCCCGCAAACTTGTAGTACGAGAGGCCGTTCTGGAACACGCGCAGGCAGCGACCGGCGTTGTCGGGTTCCTTCACGGCCGCCACGAACGCGTTCACGACCTCACCGATTTCCATGATCCCGCCCATTTGCATGGCGTAATCCGGCGCAGATTCCGTGACTTGACGGCCCATCGCGGTCTTGGCGAAACCAGGGCACAGCGCGACGACGCGGATGTTGTGGCTCTTCTTCAGTTGGTACAACGAACGCGTGAACCCGACGACACCAGCCTTTGCAGCACCATACTCTGGCGAGAACGGCACGGCGTTCAGTCCCGCGAGACTCGCCAGATTCACGACGACACCCTCTTGGCTCTTGGGCAGTTTCTTGAAGTAATCGATCGCGACCTGCGTGCCGCGGATCAGCGCCGTCAAGTCGATGGTGATGACCTTCTCCCAGTTGCGCGGCGCGTCGTCGTCATAGAACGACGTGTCCCCGCCGATACCCGCATTGTTCACGAGCAGGTTCACGGCGCGGTCAAAGTACTTGGTCGCGTAGTCGAAGACGAAGTGGAAGCCGTCCGGGTCGGTCACGTTCTGGCGCACGAAGCCCACGTTCTTGTGGCCGTACTTGGTCTGGAATGCCGTGCCCGTCTTCTCCAGCTGCGCGGCGTCGATGTCCGTGATCAGCACCTTGCCGCCCGACGCCAGGATCGCCTCCGCGAACCCCTGTCCGAGCCCTGCGGCGCCGCCTGTGACGATCCCTACGACCTGAGAGAGCTCCATGCTTGCTTGTCCTGCTTGTGGGCGATTCCAGAATGGGTAAAAATGTTCACGTCAGCAGTTGGGAAACCCAAGGTTCAACCAAGGACAGACCCATAACGGTTTACAAGGGATATTATTCATACAAGTAGTTGGATTGTATACTGAACAAATGATGATTGGGTTCGATCCAAGCTAAGTTTGAAGGCTATTCGTTTATAGAGGTAAGTCAAATGCAATCGAGTATCCTGACGAGTCCTCCTCATCTGGACTCTGAATTGTGCACGGAATCGTTTGTTCATTCACGCCAAAAGCAGCATATGCGTCCCTCATTTCTGGTTTATCTTGTCCACATAGACTGCGTCATGCACCAACATCAAATGTGTAAAGGCTTCAAGAGCCCCCATTGCTTCCCGCATGTCAATTCCTCAAAGCTTGGAGTTTGGGAAGAGGAACTTGTCGCCCGCGAACTTGTAGTACCCGCGCTTGCCCTTGACGATGCGCAGGCAGCGACCGGCATTGTCTGGTTCCTGCACCGCCTCAACAAACGCGTCGGCGATTTCCGAGATGTCCATCAGACCTCCGACCTCGTTCGTGAACTGCGACACCTTCTGTGTGGCTTCGATGCCCATGGCGGTGTTGGCGAAGGCCGGACACAGCGCGAAAATGCGGATGTTGTGGCTCGCCTTCAATTGGTACAGCGAGCGCGTGAAGCCGACGACGCCAGCCTTCGCGGCCGCGTATTCTGGCGAGAACGGCACCGGGTTCAAACCCGCCAAACTCGCCAAGTTCACGACGACACCTTCGCGTCCATTGAGGTGCTTCTTGAAATTGTCCATCGCGATTTGCGTGCCGCGGATGAGCGCAAAGAGGTCGATGTTGATCACCTTCTCCCAGTTGCGCGGCGCGCCGTCGTCGAAGAACGTGAGATCGCCGGCGATGCCCGCGTTGTTCACGAGCAAGTTCACGGGCGTGCGGAAGAACTTGTTCGCTCTTTCGAACGCGTCCACGAAGCCGCCGGCGTCCGTCACGTTCTGGCGCGTCCAGATGACGTTCTTGGCGCCGTACTTGGCCTGGAACTCCTTGCCCG
Source organism: Globisporangium splendens (assembly GCA_006386115.1). Classification (NCBI taxonomy): domain Eukaryota; phylum Oomycota; class Peronosporomycetes; order Pythiales; family Pythiaceae; genus Globisporangium; species Globisporangium splendens. The sequence continues at coordinate 738,853 of VFIW01000014.1, read as the reverse complement.
TCGTCTCCAGCAACGCGCCGTTGACGTCCGTGATCAGCGCTTTGCCGCCGGCCGACAGGATTTTCTCCGCGAACGCCTTACCGAAGCCCGACGCGGCGCCCGTGACGATGCTGACTGCTTGCGAGAGGTCCATTGTATTGTGCGATGCTCTTGGCTTGTTTGAAAATGAGGACTGGATGTGGGATCCGACACTCAAAAATGAAGGTCTCACATGCGTTCACGTCAGCAATGTGCACTCCAAGTTCAATCGAGGAGATATGAGACGAATTCGAGAGGGTATGCTATAATAAAGGTTTTCGGCATTTTTGCCTTGGAAATGAAAGCCATGATCTCGTGACTGCGCGCATGTGTGTGGACTGTATGAGCGGATGCGTTTAATGACATATATGAAATCGCAGCATAGGCATAGGTAGATGGAGACAACAACACGCACATATTGAGTTTGTTTCCAGTTTACAGCTTGGAGTTGGGGAAAAGCTGCTTGTCGCCAGCGAACTTGTAGTAGCTGCGGCGGCCCTTGACGATACGCAGCACGCGGCCGGCGTTCTCCGGTTCTTGCACGCCGGCGACGAAAGCGTTGATGATTTCCGAAACATCCATCAAACCGCCTTGCTCGTCCGTGTATTCACGGACGGCTTGGGTCGCTTCGATGCCCATCGCGGTGTTGGTGAAGCCCGGCGCGAGCGCAAAGCAACGGATGTTGTGGCTCTTCTTCAGCTGGTACAGCGAGCGCGTCAACCCAACGACGCCAGCCTTTGCGGCGGCGTATTCCGGTCCGAAGGGCACAGCGTTCAAGCCAGCGAGACTTGCCAAGTTCACGATCACACCCTCTTTGCCATTGAGCTGCTTCTTGAAGGTGTCAATCGCGGTTTGTGTGCCGCGGATCAGCGCCGTCAAGTCAATGTCGATGACCTTTTCCCAGTTGCGTGGTGCACCGTCGTTGTAGAACGACATGTCGCCAGCGATACCGGCGTTGTTGACGAGCATGTTGACGGGTTTGCCAAAATACTTGGTTGCATACTCGAACACCTCCGAGAAGCTGTTGGTCTCGGTCACGTCCTGGCGCACCCAGCAGACGTTCTTCTCGCCGTACTTGGCCTGCAGCTCTTTGCCCGTGGCTTGCAGGTTGTGCACGTTGACGTCGGTGATCAGCACCTTGCCGCGTCCCGCCAAGATCGCTTCCGCGAAGCCTCTGCCGAAGCCCACGGCCCCTCCCGTGACGATACCCACCACCTGCGAGAGCTCCATTCTGTTCGTTCTTGGTTGTCTTGAGACTCTTACGTGCTGCTTGATCTGCGGCGTCGGCGGCAAAATCGGAAATGGAGCAGCGTGATTGCCTGGCATTCGTCGAACAGCCTGAACCCTTTCCTGCCTTCAACAGGTTGACACCCTGATAATGGAGTGCACCTGATGCACTCGACTTGTCCGGGTTATCATTTACAGCAGGTCTGATCACATTTATGAAAGTCGCAGTGTTTGTGCTGACACCGGCTCAGCATGTATTTGTGGAAGCACTTGAAGACTGCGTTTGAAGAAGAGACTGTTGACGTGAACCACAAAACGACAGACTTCAATAAGGGTCAACCATCGTGCAGCATAATTGCCTCCATTTTGTGTCGTCACTATTTTGCTCTGCATGCATCTCTCCATTCCATTTTCCTATCGTACAGCATGATTGTAAAAAAGAGTCATGAGATCCTCAGCTACAAATTTGCTCCAGGTTCCGTATGTAGCTTTCTTTTTGTGAATGATCCTCTTCCTGAATTGTCAAAAATACCGGTATTGACCTAGCCAAAAGATACTAATACTGGCACCTCTCCCTCCCCATTCTGTTCGCGAATGTCACTTTGTCACAGATACAAAAAGGCAATCAAAATGGAGCCCGAGACGGTGATCCTGGCGCTGCTGCTGGGGCTCGCGGGCGTGCTCTACTACGTGTACGTGGACCGGCCCAAGAAGCAGCAGCTGCGCGATGCCGAGGCGCTCAAGCAGAGGGTCGCGCAGCAGAATGCCGAGCGCGCTGCCGCGGGGAAGAAGCCGAAGAGCAAGACCAAGAAAGTGGATATGGTCGCCGAAAAGACCAAGAAGCAGCACGGCGATGACGCCGCGACGCAGACACCCGAGCACCCGCTGAATCTGCATGTGCTCAAGGGTCACAAGTATGGCATCACGGCGGCCGCGTACTCGCCCAATGGACGCTTCGTCGCGACCGCGAGCACCGACCGCACGATCCGCTTGTATCTCCGCGAGACGCTCGACGACAAGAACAGCAGCATCCGTCCCCAGCAGATCGCGATCGAGTACGACCACGTGACGGCCATGACGTTCAGTTGCGATGGGAAGACGCTGGTACGTTTATAGTACTAGTATTCATTCCTACTCGTGCTTAATGAAGCTGATAGAATTGTTGTTGTTGTTTGGTTGCAGGTTGTGGTGACCGAAGGCGGGTTGGTCAAGTTGTATCGTACGTACAAGCACTAGTCGTCGTCTGCGTATGATCGCAAGGGAGTAGATGACGCTGAGTGGAACATTGGGATCGTTTGCTTGTAGAGAAACTGCGTGTGAAGCCGGAGCTCGTGAGCGAATTCTCGGTTGAGCACAAGACCGACGTGCACTCGGTGCTCATGAACGACATTGGAAACGTAGGCGGCTCTTTGCTATACGATGGCGATTCGTTTTGAAGTGGCTGTGAATAACGTTCTCACGCTTCCGTGCCATTTTGGTGCTTAAACCGTGTAGTGGGCGACGATCGTCACGTGCGCGGGCGATGCCGACACGGACGTCAAGTTCTGGAGCGTGACGGGCAAGTTGCTGCAAGTCGTAAACACGAATCAGGTAGCCAACTACCACTGCATTGGCTCCAAAGACAACCGGTACATCGCAGTGGCGGCGTACACGCCTGAGGTCAAGATCTTTGAGATCACGCGCGAAAAGAACGGCAACTTCAAGAAAGTCAACAAGATCATGACGCTCCATGGTCACCGGGTACGTCATATGCAGCGTATATGTCACAAAGGCGAAGCCATTGTCTCTAACCAAACTACTGTTGACGTAGACTGGCGTGCTCGATCTTGCATTCAGTGGCTCGGACACGGTCCCTGTGACGCGCATGGTCACCGTTTGCAAAGATGCCTCGGTGCGCTTGTGGGATATCAATGGTACGTGTGGTTTATTCTTTATTTACACCTCAGCATACTTTATTGCTCATTGCCTACTTGTTTGTTGACAATGACGTCAATTGTTAGTTCGCTACGTCGTGAATGAAGATCCAAAGGTGCTCTCGAACTTTACCGCAAGCGAGCAAAAGGCGTACCAATCGGTGGATCTCTCGCCAAATGGGAAGGTATGAAGCAAGAGAACTGCTGAATCTGGTTTTTGTCGGTGCGAAGCTTACATGAACTTGAATTTCGTACTTTTGCAATAGTTGCTCGCAACCGCACGAGGTCACGACATTCTCTTTGTCTCGACCAGCGACGGAAAAGAACTCTCGACGATCCCGAACGCGTTGGAAGACGTCATCAAGCGCATCGTGTTCTCGCCCAAGGGCGACGAAGTCATGGTCGTCGGCAAGAACTGCAAGCACGTGAAGATCTACAAGACCCCTGAGGCATAAACGAGAAAAAACTGAACTGGCATACTCAGCCCACGCAGCTACAGCCAACAACGGATAGAAAGTTTACGAAAACATACAATGAGAACAACTTGATGGCTTTAACGTCGTTCTTCTCCTGTATTTATGTTATTTTCTATTGCACCTACTTATCGCCTGAGCTTGTGTTTTTTTCTCACTCTCAAGGGGTTGGAAGAATCTCCAGCAGCTTCCACTTGAGCATGTCGATGGTCTCTTTCAGGATGAGTTTGTCAGAACGGCGAACGATGACGGCCATGCGTTCGTAGAGGTCGCTTTGTTTCTTGCTGTCTTCTTCATTGACGTCTCCGCTTTCATCATGCAACGCCCCTTCTTGTGTTACCCACTCGCGCAGCTTCGCATCGTCGTCTTCCAGCGTGCCGTCAAACTCGTCGAGCATTCTCTGCAGCGTGTAGATCAACCGCGTGAGCGTCGTGTGTTCGTTGTCAAAGCTCAGCACTTCGCCGTTGAGCGCCTTGGCGGCGAGAGTCTCGAATTGCTCGACACTGTCGCACTCGATCTCTTCGATGCGTACTGTGATGAGCAGCAGCTCGTTCAGTTCGTCGCTAGTGAGCTCAAACGGCGTCGTCGCGTGGTCCAAGCCATTCGCTGAGAGTAACGCCGCTTTCTCGTGATAATAACTGCACGATGCTTCGTCCATGGGTACCCACAGATCGAGCGCATCGTACGGGTTGTTGGGGATCACGAAGCCATACAACGCCAGCAGCTTGTGGTTCGAGAGCGCACCGTAGTTGATGTACATCTGTGCGCCAGCCGACCAGTGCTGGTGGCTCACGAGCTTGAACGTTTGCGTGGCGATGTCGAGATAGTGCGACATCTCTGCCTCGGGGTCGTGGTTGAGCATATCGAACACCGGCACCATAGCCTTGATGCGCTGCATACCGAAAAACGGACCATTACGCTCGGTCACCACGGCATCACGCACCTCGTCGTCCTCGGACTCGTTGCCGCTCTGCGATCCGTTGGATGGCGTCACTCGCAGCGACACGAAGCGGCTCCAGATCGTCGACAGCGCCCACTTGTACTCTGATAACGAGAACCATTTCTGCAACTGTGCTGCACTGGCACGGTCTGCTACAGCGTCAAAGAGCGGGACGAGCACGTCGTCTTGCAGTCGTGCGTAGTCCGATGCCACTTTCTCCGTCATCTGCTTGGCAATCAAGTACAGATTGCTGCCACGCATGTGCGCCAGCGCGTTCTCGGGGAAGTAGAGCACATTATGGTAGGTTCTCGGCAGCAGCGCAATGTGGTTGCGCCATCGTGAGTCGCCACGGCGGACCCACTTCTCGTACAGCAGCGTGACTGCGAGCTGGTCGTCTTCGCTGTCGGCACAGCTCTGCTGGAAGAACGCGAGCTCACCTAGCACGGGGTCTTTACACGCCGCGTTCACCGTGAGCAACGACGCAAGCGGAATGCTGAACACTTCAGTGTGCGGTCCGATGTCCTCGGCGATGAACACGCCGCGCTCGTCGCCCTCGACCTCGTACACGAAATCCGTCGCGATTTTCACGTCGAGCTCCTGCTGCGCCCACTCATTGTATCCAACAAAATCGTTCGCCGTGCCATCGTCATCACCAGCGGCAGCAGAATGCATGATTTCTTTTATCTCTTGTTTGCGGGGGTTTGCTTGTGCGCTGGTCGGGAAAATGTGATATGGCGAGAATCAGTGCGTGACCAGTGTGATGGCTGCTAACAGAAGAGGAGAGGAGCCCAGCAGCAGCACGCGTGGCGAGCTGACTGGCGCTAAATGCGGGATGGAGACAGGAGAGGATTCGAGCAACTAGGGCGAGCGCCTGCGCATGCTTCGCTGCATCCACTTGAGCTTCCTCCTTCTGACGATAAGCTCAGCGCACCAAGTGAGCTGTGCTACTGTTGCCAAGAGCTCCACAAGAGTGACAGCCGACCATCACTCTGTCGCGTAACCGATTGTACTGTACGCATGGGTACGTATGTGACCGTTTACTGCTCTCTCTTACAAACGGATACGCACGGTAGGTTTCTCGGACACTCCAGATATCACAATCACAAGGGGCGCAATGTACAACAGCAGCTGGTGGCGGACGACATGAGCATTCTCCCCATTCCTTTATCCTCGAAACGCCGATGGGAAGTGTATGTGCGTGTGAGCTGGCGGACTGCGCTGCTTCTCCTTATTGGGGACGCACGCGAAAGCGAGCGGCAGATCGGAGAGCGCTGATTGGCTGCGTAGAAGCTTCGACACGAAAACGTTCCACTGGCCGCGGCGTCAAAGCGATCCGTATCTTACCACGCGCAGCTGCACCACCAGCCTCATCGCCTTTCTCAGGATATTCATTCTAAGAGCAGTATCACAACAGCATCCAATTTAACATCCCGACTGCCATTGCAAAGGATATTGGTTGTTGGGGTCGGAATGCACCTTTTTTCAAGACGGGGAGGGAAGGAAGGACAAGCGCTGCATACTGTGAGCAACTCTCTCTTCTGTGGCGTGAATGCATGCTTCTGTGTGATGTGTGGGAGGGGGTCAGTAATGTGGCAGCACTTGATTCGACGCGCTGAACACACGCACATGTATACAAACAGCGCACACTCAGGATACGTCCGCAGAGCCCGAAAGCCACCGCGTCAACCGATCGAACGGAATCTGTTCCTCACAGCGGCTTCTCCCCTCACTGTCTCTGTCTATTCGCCCTTCCGCTCTCTTGATTGCTTGTGACGGTATGTAATGCGCTAACTCTGATGCGCTCCTCCTCTTCCCCCTCATCCACTGACCGCAAATGCTGTTTACGTGGACGCTTGTCTGTTCGCCTAGCACCAGCTGGCGGCGCTGTAGTTGTGAGGAGAGCGGCAGTTAAGAGCGTCCTGCTTGTGAGCGTCCTCTGCGTCGTGCCAGCGTTGACAAGGCAAGTGACGGGCTTGTAGCGATCGGTACGTGTATGGATTTCTCTGTGGCGTGTGCGCATTGTCAGTGGCACTGCTGCTGGCGCTGCATAAACTCCATGCGGGGGAGAGGGGCGATGATGATGACGTGCGCGCGTCTTCGAACTCTTCCACCGCGTTTTACACGCGCAAAGCACACGCGCACAATCGCATGCACCGTTGGTGAAGAGACGTGCGCGTTTATATAAAAACATATCATCCTGACAGCGAAACCGTGGAGCGCGCGTGTGCGTTGACGAATTCGGCGACGTGGTGGATTGATCGTGTGTTAAGTTGTGCTTTGTGCGTGTACTGTTTTCCGCGGAAAAAGCGGGATGTGGGTGATTTTGATTTTTTTTACATCCATGGAGTCCTGCGCTTTCCTCTATGGAAGAGCGCGCATTGTGTCGCTCGCATCTCCTGCTTCTGTCTGAAGAATCAATGAAGGATCCATGGATCGCGTACTGACCACTTGCTTTGTGCGTGTGTGTGATTGTAGAGATTCAGTGAGCGAGCGAGCGAATTAATCATCGCCATTGTGATTTCTTTCGAGCGACCTGCCTGCTTTCGCAAGTGTGTGTAGCCCATCGCCAGTCAGTCAGCGTGCGCATTTTCAAGCCACACACCCACATAAACGCGCACTGCGGAAAGATTTCTTTCTTTGCGTTCCTCACGAACGAAGAAAGGGAGAAAAGTTAACTGAAAAAGCAGAGCAGCAGTCGGTGAGCAGAGACCAGGAAGCAAACAGCTCGATCAGCAGCCTCATTCTGGAATTTTTGACGTTTGTGCCAGCAGCAACATCGAAAAAGTGTAAATAATGCAGACGCAGCCAGAATCACCGCCCGCTGTTGCAGACGACCAATCGCTCAAGTCCCACGTCGTGTGAGTCATGAAGCCGCATGTTCGGTCTGCTACTCTTTCCGCTGTTCACAACTCTGACATGCTTGCTTGTGCGTATTTGTCTCGCTTCACCAGACGCATTCAGGATTTGTCGCTCAAGGCGTCGCCATCAAGTGAGCACTTGGCTCAACAGCTCGAGACCCCCAAAGACGAAGACGTGACTCCAGCGTCCCTACCGCCGTCCACAGGCGAGCGTCGCTCCGAAGAGGATAAATCACCATCTGCAGCCGTGCCAGTGGCGCCTGCTCCTGCTGCGTCATCATTGCAGCCTCAGAAAGCGTCATCCCCGCTGAAACGGAAAAACAAACGGGCGAGTCTGAGTCCGACGTCGAAAATGAAGAGAACGACCTCGCTCAGCGACATTGTCGTCGTGGAGGGCGAGCTCGTCGTCGCCGAAGAATCGGAGCAAACGCCGCAGCGAGCCGCAGTCTCTCGAACCCTCGGATCGGTACCGCGCTTGCGTATGGATTTGCTTTTGTTTTGTTTTTTTTGTTTTGAGTTCTTACGATTTCCTTTATTGCTATTGTAGATTTACTGTGTGCTGGTCGTGAGAAACAACTCGTCGTTGCATTTGGAGACGGTCTCAGAACATCGCCACCACTTGATCGACTTGGAGATCAGTCGCATGAACTTTGTATATGGCAACACATTGGCATCAAGCGACACTGCGTTGAAGTTCCAACTCGCATATCGGTACCAGAAGCCCTCAGGGACCCCGTCGTCGTACTCGTTTACGGCATCCACGAAAGCGCAGTTTGAGAAGTGGACCAACAGCATCCAGGATTTTCTGCAGTTGAGCCAACGAGGAGGGGGAAGGACGTCGCCAACGACGGCGGTATCAGCAACTTCATCTAGTGCGTCATCTGCTACCAGAGCATCAGCAAGGGCTGAATCCGCTCGACGGATGCGATCGATTGCCTCATTATGCGATCAACCGCCACCGCCACCACAGCCAAATGTTGGTACCTCCTTCCTGTACCCACGGCCGCCAAAGACGAAACATCTCATCTTGGTGCGCCATGGCCACTACATCAATGCCCATGCGCGCTACGTCTCAGATTCCGACCAAGTGCTGTCCCAAATGGGTCGCCAGCAAGCCGAGTTCACAGGGAAATATCTGGAGCAGTTGTACAGTCGTTCGCCGACGCGGCATGATATGACGATCTACCATAGTGACATGACTCGCGCCGTCGAGACGGCGACGGCTATCAGCAAAGATTTCGGAAACTGCACGCTCACATCGACGCGGCTGCTGCGCGAAGGCTGGCCAGGACGACCGTATTCAAGCCACGAAGCAGCCCCATCACAGCAAGAGGCAACGAACCCTGAGATGGATCGGATTGACGCCGAGCGCATGGAGCTCGCATTCCAGACGATTTTCACGCCGAAGTCCGTGGACGAAGAGGACGACGACGAAGCGTACAGCTACCAGGTGATCGTGTGCCACGCGAACCTGATCCGGTTCTTCCTGTGCCGCGCCATGGGCATTGACCCCGTCGGACGGTGGGGCCACTTTGAGATCAACCACTGCAGCGTCACGCGCATCGACGTGTGCGAAAACCGGCCACTCAAGATCATCTCGGTGAACGAGACTGGGCATTTACCCCACTCGCTGATCACGTCGAGTGAAGACCACTTATAATTAAGTATACCTTTGGGCATGCTTGAAGGAAGGCTCCAACGGCAATTTTACCCATCTCCCAGGCACGTATTAACGCGTAATTGAAAAGCCCAGCAGAGCAAGAACGCAAGTGTGCATCGACAAGCGTCGTTCCTTGTCAAGTTGACCTCACAATGCGAAGAACGACAGAAGCAGCAAATCGTCTGGGAAGCTGCTCTGTGCCAAAAGAGATCCAATTTCTCAACTAACTATCTGCTCGTTCGTTTGTGCTTGTGCAAGGTGCTGAGGGCAGCACTCCGTCATCCTCAGCCATTCATTCTAGAGACAACCATGACCCAGTCCGAAGAGCCACATGTTGAAGTTGCTCCTGTGACACCTGATACCCTGTCTCCACCCTCCAACACTTTATACTACCCATCATACAGCCTATCAAGTTAAAGGTTGCACACACTTTCCCAGCTGATTTGTCCGACTCAGATTCTGAGTCTAACAACGATCTTCTTCCATTCTTTCCCCCTCTTTCCCTCAAGAAGCAGCAGCAGCAGCAGCTCACTCTTCAAGAAGCAACAGACGCAGCAAGCGCCCCAAAGAAGACAAAAGACAAGAGGAAGCATGTGGCGCGGACTGGGCACATGGAGCGTGGCGCTGAGCATGCTGGTGGCGCTTGGCGCTTTGGACACTGCGGATGCGCACGCAGAAGCAGTGCCTGCGCCGCTGCGGCTCGGCAAGGGCGGCGGCTACGTGCGCCATCCGGATCGCTCCGAGCACATTGTCACGGCGCGGCCACACGAGTACATCGACGCGAGCGCGCTGCCGAAGAACTTTGACTGGCGCAACGTGAACGGCACGCGCTTCGTGACGATCTCGCGCAACCAGCACATCCCGCACTACTGTGGCGCGTGCTGGGCGTTTGGTACGTCCATGTCTGTGGGGATGTAAGTTGCCTTTGTGTACTATGTGAGCTGACTGGGTTTGCTTTAAATGGATGGGTGTATGATGCAGCTGCGACGTCGGCGCTGGCGGATCGTGTGCAGATCGCCAAGGCGCGCAACGAGAAAGGACGCTCGAAGCTGGACGTGACCCGCGAAGTCGTGCTGTCGCCGCAGGTCATCCTCAACTGTGATCTGGAAGACGAAGGCTGCCACGGTGGGGACCAACTGAACGCGTACCGCTACATTCACGAGCATGGTGTGCCTGAGGAAGGATGCCAGCGGTACGAAGCTACGGGCCACGACACGGGCAATCTGTGTCGCAACATCGACATCTGCGAGAACTGCTTGCCCAACAAAGGCTGCTTTCCGCAGGACAAGTACGACAAGTACTACGTGTCGGAGTTTGGCACGACACTGGGCGAAGCGCAGATGATGTCCGAGATCTATGCGCGCGGTCCGATTGCGTGCAGCGTCGCGGTCACGGACGCGTTTGAATTGTACACGGGCGGCATCTTTGACGACAAGACGAACGCGACGGCGACAGACCATGCTATCTCGGTCGTGGGCTGGGGCGAGGAGAAGAACACCAAGTTCTGGGTCGTGCGCAACAGTTGGGGCACGTACTGGGGCGAAGACGGTTGGTTCCGCATCGTGCGCGGTGTCAACAACTTGGGCATCGAAGGCGAATGCGCGTTCGGCGTGCCAAAGGACGACGGGTGGCCAACGCCAACGGTGATTCCGAAGGAAGAGCTCGAGACCGAGCAACAAGCCATTGTTCAGGAGACAAAGGACGAGGAGCCGATCAACAAGGAAAAAGTCGTGTTCTCGACGTCGACGTGCCGCCAGAAGCTGCAGTTTGTCGGTGGTGAGAAAGTGCTGTCCCCGTTGCCTCATGAGACCATGGACCTCGCGGATCTGCCTAAGGCGTGGGACTGGCGTGACGTGGACGGCAAGAACTACGTGACGTGGGACAAGAACCAGCACATTCCACAGTACTGTGGCAGCTGCTGGGCTCAAGGCACGACGAGTGCGCTCTCGGATCGCATTTCCATCATGCGCAATGGTACGTCGTATATGTATTTTAGGTCTGTTGGAGTTGAAAGATATGTGAACTTGCCCACTGACTTTGTGTGTCGCATTGTGAAAATGTATAGCGTCGTGGCCGGAAATCGCGCTGTCGCCACAAGTGCTGATCAACTGCAATGGCGGTGGTACTTGCCAGGGTGGCAACCCAGGTTTCGTTTACGAGTATGCGCACCGCCATGGCATCCCGGACCAGACGTGCCAAGCGTATCAGGCCAAGAACCTCAAGTGCGACCAGTTTGCGGTCTGCGAGACATGCTGGCCGTCGAACACGTCGTTCACGCCTGGTGTGTGCGAGCCGGTCGAGTCATTCACCAAGTACTACGTGTCCGAGTACGGCTCGGTGAGCGGCGCGAACCGCATGAAAGCCGAGATCTACAAGCGCGGTCCCATCGGCTGCGGCGTCCACGCGACGGAGAAGTTCGGAGCGTACTCTGGTGGCATCTACTCGGAAAACGTGTGGTTCCCAATGATCAACCACGAGATCTCGGTCGCCGGCTGGGGCTACGACGAGGAGACGCAAACAGAATATTGTACGCTGTTTATGGCTTTGATGTTTTGACTTGACCTTCTCTTTGATAACTTAAGCTCGTCTCTCATGTGTGTCTGTAGGGATTGGTCGCAACTCGTGGGGCACGTACTGGGGTGAGAACGGTTGGTTCCGCATCCAGATGTACCACAACAACCTCGGCATTGAGCAGGACTGCGACTGGGGCGTGCCGATCCCGGACGGATCGAAGCCAGCTGGAGTCACGCAACAAGAGCCATTCCACACCAGCGCTGCTGCTGTTCCTGTGGTGGAGTCGACTTTGGATCTGAAGGAAGAGCAAGTGCTCGCGATGGAAACGGAGCTGCTCAGCGTGGAATAAGCGTTGCCTCTCTCCTCTTGAAGACTTGCTGTGCTTTTATAAAGAGCTGTCGAAGCGCATGCATAACGAAAAGCGCAATCGTGTGAGGATGATTTTGTGTGACTATGAAAAGGAAAGATGAGAGTGAGGAAAAAGAGAGGGAGAAAAAAAGAAAAAGGAATCGAATACACTCACGATGTGCGCCATCATTACTCGTATCGCCCTCTTTCACGAAGCAACTATCAGGTGCGTGAATACTACTACTTCACACACACGAACACAGGGAGGGTGCAAGCGTCTCAATGCAGCTCACGCGGCAACGTTCGGATGCTCGTGCAGTCGATCTGCGGCTGTGAATTCGCGGCCTCAGATTCCGCGCAATCCTGAAAGGACGCATCCGTCTGAGTCCTTCTGGTCCGTTTCCACACAACGCATGCCATCCCCACATTAGCACATTATAGCTTTAATGACGAGCGTTGCTGCTGCTTCGGCAGCGCCGCGCCGCGTGTACTGGGACTTCATATCCCGAGACGGCGGGTCAGACCAGTGCTATCTGTTCACGGATGCGTTCGGCCGTGTGCTGCAGCTGCTGCTGCTCTTCGCGGCTGTGTTCATCTTGTACCTCAAGCACAAACTCGAGAGCCCCGTGCGGCCATTCAAGGTGCGTTTTGTTTCTTAGAGCATATAGCTACTGGGTGCCTAATCCCTTGTACCAACGGGACAGGTGTGGGTCATGGACCTCGGCAAGCAGGGCGTCGGCTCGCTTCTGTGCCACTGGCTCAACATCCTCATCTCCATCTTCATGGTCGCGAGCTCCTCGACCGACGACGACGAGGTGCGAGCGAAATCTGAGCGCTCTTTGTATCATCCATGAGGAGACTCGCCTCAGCCCATTCTCTTTCTCAATGTGTTGTGCATGGTAGTGCGCCATCTACTTCGTCGTGTATATGCTCGACGCGACGTTGGGGATTCCGCTCGTGCTGCTGTTCCTACGAGCGACCCATGCGACCGCTGTGCGTCTCAACACAACGCTGCTAATCGACTCGGGGTACTATGGCGATCCACCGCAATGGCGAATCTGGGGTGCGCAAGCCACGGCGTACACGCTGGTGCTGCTGCTCATGAAAGCGACCAATCTGGCGGTGCTTGCTGCACTCTACACGCCGCTGGCGCACGCGTCGAGCGCACTGTTTGCCGCATTCGCGCAGAATCGCCACTTGGAGTTGCTGCTCGTGATGATCATCGTCCCCGGAGTCTTCAACACGTGCCAGTTCTGGGTAAGCAAAGCAGTGTCCTCCTCGTGTGTGTGTCTCTCTGTGTCCATCTCACATGGACACTTTTGTGCTTTTGTCGTTGTGGACTACTTGATAGATCTTCGACTCGCATCTGAAATGCGATGGTGAGCACTGGAAATACCACAAGCAACCAGGCACACGCGATGAGAAGCACTGGATCCACCACCACTACCAGCCGCAGCTCAACAACTCGATCGTGCCAACCGCGACGACGTGGAACGAGCCCAACCTCGCGATTCCGCTTTAAAGACAAGTCTCAAAAATGCATTCAGCCACACTATCATGACGCTGTGAGTCTTGAGTTATTATGACTGTGCCATGCTTTGTTTTGTACCTATTCGTTCATTGATGGGGCTGCAGAATCCACTACGCTACGATGATTCCTGGCGTTCACGCTGCAATTGAGCGCGGCGCTGCTGAATGAGCTCTTCCACCGAGACGCTCGCTGTCGCTGTCGTGCTTGGAGCGTGCGAGGGTCCCGCGTTGAACTGCGATCCGCTGCTTCGAGTGGGCGACGATGCGCGGACGTGGCTGCTGCTTGGCGTCGTGGACTTGGAGCTGTCCGTCGAGAGCTTGGCGGGTGCGGTCGCTGTTGTCGCGCTCTGAGGGATACCAGCAGGACCGCTGGCATTCGCAGCGGCAGTATTGGCAGTTCCGCTCTCTGCATTGCGAAGCGCGATAATCGAGGCATTCACGAACCACTGTAGCGCGTTCACCTCGCGCGTGAGCCGCTTTGCCGGCTCGCCTAGCTGGACCACCCCGCCCGCGCTCTGTAGCGTAGCGTCGGACGCCTCACTGATCGCGTTCACGAGCGCCTTGATCTTGTGCTCCATGATCGTCTGCACGGCTTTGCGTTCTTTCACGAGAACGTCGCAGCGGGCATAGAGCTGCTTGGTCTGCTCGTCGCTTTGAGTGGCTTCAAGCGCGTTGCCACTAGTACTACTGCCGCATTTCAAGCGCTCGTTCTCAGCTTCGAGGTCCTTGAGCTGCTTCTGCAACTGCACAACAAGCGTGGCGTCCAACGCGGCAGCCGCCGTGAGATCGCTGTTATTGCTGCTGCTTTCGCCGTGATGATGGCGCTTCCCAGCGCGTTGCTGTTGCTGCTGCTGGATCTTCGTGCGCGCTTCGAGCTCCACCTGTACGAGTTTTTCGACATGCTCGCGCAGCACAAACTCGATCGACATCTTCTCGGACTTGACTTCCTTGAGCTCCTTGGCCATGCGCAGGTGCTCCTGCGACTGGGTCTCGACCAGACTCTTGAGCTCGTTTATCTTTTCCTCTGCCGACAGCAATTGTTGGTCATTTGGCCCTGCTCCTGCATTGTTGTTGCTACTGCTAGCAGCATTGATATTGTTATTGTAGACGATCTGGTCGATCGGGTGCGGTCGAAACTGCTTGTGCGTGATCAGCAGCTCCGCTCTCAGCGGATTGCCAGACGAGACGCCTTGAGAGTCCCGAGCACCTCGACCTGCTCCTCTCGAGTTGCTGCTAGTGCTGTTTCCCCAGTCGCCAAGCGCCTGGATGATCTCGGCCGGGGTCTTCCCGGACGAATTGGCGTTGTGCTCCATCGTAACGCGCTGCAAGTGGATCAAGTGCGCGGTCTTCTCGTCCAATTTCTCCTCCAACTCTTTCTGGTGGCGGTCGTAGGCGTCCAGTTCGTCCTGCAGCGCCGTGATCTGCTCGTCGCGCTCGTTCAGTCGTTGCGTGAGCGCGATCATGATGTCGCGCTGCTTGAGCAGCAGCTGCTTGTATCTATCCACTTGCGCTTTCTCCTCCTCGATGCTCTCGCGCTCCTTCTCCAGATCCGCGAGTCGACACTCGTATTCCTTGCGGATCCGGTCCTGATGCTCCTCGATCGCGTCGCGGATGATCGGGTCTTCAGCGTCATACACATCACCGTCTCCATTGTCATTGAGCATCCGAACCGACCCTCGGCGTCCAATTCTTCCTCGCCCATGCCTCCAGGTCGCATGCAGTTGTTGCCGCCCGGGTGTCTGCGCTGGTTGCTCATGAGCATCTGCGACGTGAGCATCGAGATGCGCTGCTCGAGCTTCTTTTTCTCTTCTTTCTCCTTCACAAACTCCCGCGAGCGCTCTTCCAGCGCGCGGATCGCCGCCATCTTGTCTTCTTCAGCGCAACGTCGCTGCTCGTCGAGCTCCAGAAGCCGCCGCTTGTCGACGACGTTGCGGCTTTTCTCTTCGAGTTCGGCGCAAAGCCGCTTGAGTTCGCGCTCGTACTTGCGCAGCAGACTCTTCTGATCCAGGTCTTCGCTCACGCGCGCCTCGTTCTTGGTGGATTTGGCGCGGTTCGCGAGTTTCAGCGTAGAGAGCGACTCGGTGATCGCTTCAAGCGCCGGTGAGATCATCGCCATCGTCGTCGTCTTGCAGTTCCCACCGAGCGAGTCTTCGAGGATTCGCGTCAACTTGCTATCACGATAGGGGATATGCTGTTGTCCGCGGGCGTCCGTGAGCGCCGCGATGACGTTGCCGAGCGCCGAGAGCGACTGGTTGATTTTCTTGCTCTCTTCGAGCCGCTGACCCGTGGCGCCAGACAGGCGAACACGCTCGGAACCCGCTAGGTCGACGAGGCTAAGTTTGCCCACTTTGAAGCTCTGGCGGACCATGGGCTCCAGCTTCGGGTGCAGCGCGATCGTGCCATTGGCGTTGGTCTTGCTGGCACCGCCACTGCATGCCTGGTACGCGTTCACCATGGCCGTGAACTTAACATGTGGACAACTGGCGCAGCATTATGTGCGTCGCTCCATTCTCGACCCTATGAGCCCAGAGAACGCGATAACGTACGTTGGTGTTACGAGCACTTCAAGTCGACAATTGTGCAGACTCAATGGGACGGCGATGTGTTCCAGATCGACCTCAGCTCTAAAATGTCTGACAGGCTCCCAGGTATCATCGCTGAAGGACGAAAGCTACGCGGGACATTCTGTGCAGAATGGTTGCCATACATGACCTCGACTGCAGATGGGTGGCTTCTTGATTCCAATGGCTCCCCTTACAAGCTTGCTCACACAGCATTATCAGTTGGAATAGCACAATTGGGTGACATACTTCGATGGGAGTGGATAAGACCAGGAGTGCTTAGCTTCATCCCAACATGTGGAATCTCCGGATTCTCCCGGCCGTCTATTCGAGCGCTCGAGCGGTTATGTGCTACGTTGGTATCCAACTTCCCACAGCTTCTGTATCGACCACAGCAAACAAATGTGCTTCGGCCGTACAAGGGCAACGTCATTACAACCACGAATGGCATCTGCACACCAGCGAAGCAACTCTGACCCACGTCGACACGACCCTAGTCAAAGCTACGCATACAGTTCACTCCGCAACGGACTGTGACGTCATGGCAACAAGAGACTTGAACGGGCAGAAGGTGTCGTTCCATGCACATCCACGTTTCACAAGAATCGTGCAACTATGGGGTGGCAACGGACGATACAATACCACCAGATCTTTCTATCGGCAACAAGTTGCAGCAACGAGGACACAAATTGGCAAAGATACTCGAGATGTAGCAGTCAACAAAGCTGTCCATACAGCAGGATCTCTGTGGCCAGGACTGCAATTAATCCAATGGAGCGAATTACACAACATCCCAGGGATTACTGCTTATACGGCTCAGACTCTTCTCCGGCTGAAAGCCAACCGACTCTCCATGTGGAACTATGAGAAAGCTGATCTATCCTGCTCGAATCCCGAATGCTCCCAAATTGTCCAATCTTCTGTTCAACATCTATTCTGGGAGTGTCCGAAAGCCAAACTGGTGTGGAACTACTTTTATGCGCTATGGGCGAAGATCGGAATCACTCCTGGTCACGACCCCGCAATCTGGATCTTCAGTCTGGATCTACCACATACTCCAAGGCAGGCATGGACCACGATCAAGAGGCACATTATCGGATACAAGTGCTCCAATGAACATCTCCAAGATCATCTCCATCCCGTCGCACACATGCTGTGGCGATACATGAGCGCGTCGCTCATACAGACCATTTGGTGTGCGCATCTGCGACGCATGGATTCGGATCCAATCGAATCGACTGCTGAGATGGCGATCATGATGACCAGATTAGAGGCAGGAATGCGAAACCTCACACGACTCGCTGAAGCGCAAGCTGGAGATTCTGACGGTCACACGGTTGCAGCAGTTCTCAAGGCATATGTCGACTGCTTTCTCAGCCAAACCGACGCCATCCCCTTGACTCCAAATGATACTCGCGGCGTTTACCTGCTTGTTTTTCGATGGTGGATCACGCGGCAATCCAGGACCAGGAGGGACTGGATCCATTATCGTGCGTGTCCATGAAAACTCGCACACAGCCAGTTTAATTTGGACCGCCAGCATGGCGTATACCAGGAAGGACACGACCAACAACTTTGCCGAGCACTGGGGTCTCATACATGGATTCCAAGAAGCCCAACGCAGTCACTTCGAACCGTTGTACGTGATTGGAGACAGTGCACTCATTATCTCCCAACAGCGAATGCATCGGTCCCCTCGACAGCACCGATTGGCACGTTTATACCAGACAAGTCGACGACTCGCGGATTGCATCGACATCCGAGGATGGTACCATCACTACCGTGCCTTCAACAAGATGGCGGACTCAGCCGCCAACCTAGCCATGGACACCAGAACCTCAACGCAGGTTCACTTCCCAACTCATCGAGCTGCTTTCAACAATCTCACCCAGGATCTTGACAACGACGTCATGCATTGGCTAATGCGAAGTTCGGAAGACCCAAGGTCATTGGACAACACAAGGCAGCCTCACATAGGACCAAGAGAACATGCCATCCTGGTCAAAGATTATTTAGCACTTAGAAGTGATCTAGTGCAATCCGCGCTATAGACACATTTACACTCCTAGATGAAATTCGCAATGAAGATTAGGTAGGAGAATGGATATTGTAGGTCACGACGATGAACCTAAATATACCTCACCTCATAAAGATAAAGATGGCCGTGAACTCCTCAGGCGAGATCTCGTTGCCCTTCGTGTCGACGTATGACATCTTGCTCTGCTCGACGGTGATGATGAACACGGCGTGGCTGCGTGACGAGACCTCGTTCATCTTGGTGCTGCCCGTTGCGCGCATCGCGCCTCCACGTTCCATCAGCCCGTAGATCTCTTCGGGCGATCGCACGACCCACTCCGAGAGACCCTCGACAAACACACCGCGCCTCTTGTCTTCGCGGATCGTGAGGTTGTTGCGCTCGGGCTTGAGCAGGTCCGAGATCGACTCACTGTAGATCTGCAAGTACGACGCGCGCACCAGGAACCGCATGCGCGCCGAGATGTGCGACTGGATGTGCATAAAGATCTGCTCGATCGCGCGTGGGGTGATGCCGCGCTCCTCGACCGATCCCGAGCCGCTGTTGAACCCTTCCATCGTGTACGTCTTGCCCGTACGCGAAAATGGTCGCGTTGTACCCTTCTAGCGAAGACTCGACGACGGCCTTGGCGGTGTTCTCGTACACGGCGCTCTGCGTACATTGCTGATCGTAGACGTGGTCGAACGAGAAGATGTGGCTGCCGTATGCACCCGGCGCGGCAGTTCCATCGGTGTCCGTGAGTGCACTAAGGTTCTCGCAGACAGTGAGCGCGTGGCCGGGTGGGTCCACGCTGATGACGTTCTGGGAGGGGCGATCGCCGTGGAGCTCGCGTGGCAACGGCGGACGCACACGGATCACGACCTTGAAGTTGCTACCACGTTCCGAGTACCGCGAGCTGCTGGAACTGACACTCAGAGGGACGAAAGCGCACCATTGATCGCCATGTGGTCCGAAAGGCTGCTGCGTATCCTGGCGGTTGAACACTGGAGGGGGAGGGCTTACTAGAGTAGTGCGTTGTCTCGATTGGTCGTTTGCTTGCAGACGAGGCTCGCAAGGAATGTCGGGGTGCTGGGGTGAAGGAATGAAGCGAGGGGACAAGAAGGTTACCGCAGAAAGCGATGGCGCATTTGGTGGAGCTGCTGCTGCAGTGGGGGCGCCTGGAATCGAGGACGAGCGAAAGAGAGATGCAAGCGAACGGAGACGGCGAAAGTGGCAGTAATCTGTGAGGCAGCTCTTCGCGTCGTTTCGTGCCTCTAGTTCGCATATAGTGTGGGCCACTTTATAATCACATACCTAACGGTTTTCATCTAACAGCGTTGTGTTCGACGAATACAACGCCGGTCTACTATTGCAAGTCCCCTCTTAAATGCGATCATGTCGTTTGGACACCGGTATGTTGTACTTGATATTTGTAAGCAGATGCTGATAAAGCCTCTGAAGATTGGTGTCCGACGGACTTCTGAAAATTGTTTTGCTGCAAACTTGTGTCGAGTCGGCATGTGCAGCATGGGATCTCAGTTGCCTCGCTCATGGCGCAAAAAATTCTATTTGCTGCTTTCCCAATGATCCTGGCTCAAAACCATGTTCAAGTCCTTTTCTTGACACGCGTGAAGCTTTGGGAAATGTTCGCCTCCGTCGGCATCTCACCAAATTATCCTTCCATTTGGCCATCTTTTTTTTTTTTTAATTTTATTGAGGTATATTTAGGTTCATCGTCGTGACCTACAATATCCATATTGAGAGGTCGGAATTACAGGGCTGGGTCTTATTGCCCCCCATGGGGTCCTACCTCGACCCCTGATTGGGCCCGATGAACTTCGATTTCATTTGGCCATCTTCATTGCGCTTGCACTCGTGCAATCAGGATGCGGATCGATTTGGCTGCCGAGCTGGACGCCATTCTGAAAACACAGACCTCCATTTTCTAGGATTGAGGGCATAGTCGTCAAAACGGTTCTAAACTGACGATTCGAAAGTTGCATCGTCGTATATTCGTCCTCTGCTCGAGTTGAAAAGAGAGACAATATAATGGTGTTGGATCTATTTGGTTCAAGAGTATAAAAAGGAAAATGACAAAAGCACAAGACGACCATGAGATCAATCGTCCTCAGTAGTCTAGTCCTTAGCATCCTTTCAGACTCAGCGACATCTTGATGTTCATCGCGGCCAGCTCGTTCGCCAAGTACCGGAACACATACGGCATGGCGACGGCCTGGCAGTTGGTGCCGCTCTGGCACACAGTGCAGTACCACTGGGTCTTGGCCTTCATAGCCACAGCGATCTCGCCCTGGCCTGCGGTCTCGACGCTCGCACGCTGAGTCGCGTTCGACAGCAGTGACCCGCAGTTCGTGCACACGGTCGCAATGTGCTTGTCGGAACAGTTCATGAGACGATCTTGAAGCAGAAACGCACAGCCGTGAGCAAGCAGTGAATCACGCTCCATCTCACCGAAACGGATACCACCGCCCTTCTTACGACCCTTGACTGGCTGGCGCGTGAGCGAGTTCATCGGACCCGTGGCACGCACTTGGGACTTGTCGCTCACCATGTGACGCAAACGCTGGTAGTACACGACACCCATGTAGATGTCGGCGTGCATGACCGTGCCCGAGATACCCGAGTACAGCGGCTCGCTGCCCATGTAGTTGTATCCGTGCTCCTTCAGTTGCGAACCAAAGTAGTCGATCACGCGGTCCTTCTCGCTGAACTGGAACGGTGTCGCATCCATGTATTTACCCTTGAGCGCACCAGTCTTCGCGGCCATCGACTCGATAAGCATACCGATCGTCATACGCGACGGGAACGCGTGCGGGTTGATAATGATATCAGGCGACATACCGGACTCAGCGAACGGCATGTCAGCCTGCGGCCACAAGATACTCATGACACCCTTCTGTCCGTGACGCGACGAGAATTTATCACCAATCGTCGGGTTACGGCAGAAACGCAGCTTGATGCCGGCCTTTGTGTGTTCAGACGCCTGCGACGAGCTCCCGATCATGTTGATCTGCTCGATGATCGCCGGTTCAGATTCCTTGTGCTTCTGGAATTGCGGCTCGCCCGTGGTCTCATCGATCCAGCACGCGATCGGGTCGCCGTAGTTCACAACCTGGCCAATATGTGGGAACCCGTCGCGGTCGAGGCTCGATGAGCACTGCTCGCCCGAGCCTGGCTTGACGTTCGAGAAGTACTTCTTCGACGCGCCACCTTGCTTCCCGTCACTGCCAATGTCGACGTTGATCTGCTTGTAGACGGACGCGTGGGCAAAGCCGCGCTCGTAGGACGACTTGTTCAGAATCATGGCATCTTCCATATCGTAACCCGTGTACGAAATCACAGCAACGACGGCGTTCGTACCGAGCGGGTACTCGTCGAGTTGGTATTCGCGCAGACGCTCGTTCTGCACGATCGGGATCTGCGGCGACTGGATGCGGTACATCTTGTTGTCCGTACGGTTGACGATCGAGTGTGCTGGTGTGCCCATGGTCTGCTTGGCCATCTGGCACTGATACATGTTACGCGGCGACTGGTTGTAGTCCGAGAACGGCGTGAGCGACGCCACCAGCGACAGCATGTTGGTCGGCTTGATCTCCATGTGCGTCGTCGCTGGGCGGATATCGTCCTTCGTCACGGCGATGTCCATGAAAACTTGCTCCATTGGACCAATGTACTCGATGCGGTGCGTATCCATCTGCACCACTGGTCGAGACATGCGTGCGGCATCGGCCGACAGGTACAAACCAGGGTACGTTCCTCCAAGCGTAGGCAGGATCAGACACACTTCCAGGTTCGCAACGATACCGTGCTCAATGCGCTCAGCTGGGTCTTCGGCCGACTTGACTTGACGCAGCGTTTGTTGAATGCGCTTGCACACTTCGGCAGGCGCGCCACCGAGCACCTTGCCGTTCATCATGATCGGCAAGTACGAGTACGGCACGACGAGCGCACCATCGGCGTACCCCGAGGTTGGGATCATACCCAAGCTGGCCAAGAAACGCGCGAGCTTCATTTCTTGAGCCAAGTAGTCGTCGGCCTTGTGTGCTGGGTACGACACGAGCTCACACTCGACAGCCAAGTGGTTCAGCAGACCACACGGCGAACCATCAGGGGTGTGCACAGGACACATGAAGCCCCACGAATCTGGCAGCAACTTACGCACGGCCGTGGTCTTCATTTCCGTGAAGAACTGACCACGATGCACCGATCGGAAGTGCGAAAAGTAACGGTAGTAGTTGAGCTTTTCGGCGACGATCGTGTATCCGGCGACTTGCATCAAATCGAGACCACTGGACGACCGCAGGTTGCCCGTGTTGAGGAAGTACGTCATCGCATGGCCAATGTTCGACGTGCGCTCCCACATTTTTCGCAAAAACACTTGGTCCATCACGATGTTCTTCTTCGAGCTACCGCATTCCTTGAGAATGTTGGCGCGCATCGCCGCGAGCTGTTCCTGCAACTTTTCCTTCAGAATCATCAGGTACAAGTGGCCTGGCAACAGCAATTCGTGGTTCATGACCGAGTCCGAGTTGTCTTCGCGGATCTCGCCCTTGGCAAACGCGTACAGCTTACGCAGCATCAGGCACAGCAGCTCGACCTTTTGCGCGCGACCCTTTTCGCCCTTCGGGATGTGCACAAACAGGTACTCGTCGAGCATCTTGGAGCCGACTTCGACGTTGCTCATCGACTCGTACGCGTACGGCATCACGTGACGGAAGTGCTTGCCTAGATACGCCAACGCTTCCTCGCGCGAGTACAGCGAAAACTTCTTGGCTTCGCGCAGAATCAACTCGATACGAGCGGACAGGTACGTGTTTTCGTGGTCGCCTCGCAGCACACGTTCGTAGATTTCACGATCCGTGAGTGGGTACAGCGCCTTGAGCACCAGACCGACTGGGATCATAAACTCCTGCTTCTTCACACCGAAACGCACGGTCGCGTTACCATCTTCCAAGTAGTGGCACGTCACAGTCACGGCCGATTGGTCACGACGCACACACTTCATAAACACCGCCAACTCGGTGTACAGGTCACCACGGTTCGCGAACGCACCACGACGTACAGCCATGATGTGGTGGCGACGCGGCAATTGCAGCAAACGCACACAACGCTCGTTACCGTTACAGATGAAGTACCCGCCCATCTCATTGGCTTCTTCGCGGACCTTGACCAACTCTGGTGGCGAGAGGCCGTTCAAGTGGCAGCGCTTCGAGCGCACCATGATCGGGATATCACCGACCACACGCTGGATGCGCTCGACGTTGTTGGAACCTGCAAACGAGCGCGCCAGAGTCACGACCAACGGCGCCGTGTACGAGATGCCTCGCTGACGGCACTCACTTGGGTAAAGCTTGCGCTCGCCCGTGATCTGGTTCTCGGACGTTGGGAATCCGACTTGCGCGCTCTCGATCCAGAGCATCATCTGGTGCTGGTTTGGGATCTCGACCGGCACCTTCGCGAGGTCAGCGACGGCCAAGTCAAGGCCTTCTGTGAGAAAGAAGTTGAACGAGTCCACATGCGGACCCACCAGCTTCTGCAATTTGTCATTGCTATGCACAACATCGTAGACGCATTATCAAAAAGCAACAACACAAACGTCAGCACACGCAATGACACACATATAGTGAAAGATGTCACAGATCGCATTTGCAATTGCCATGAGCACGTACGTCTTGGTTGGGCACGAGCGCGACGACGACGACGGGTTGGTGGACGCCCAGGACGTGCCAAAGTCCTTGCTGCTGGAGCTCTTGCTCTTCTTCTTGGGCTTGTCCGCGGCGGAAGCGGCGGCCATGGTCAGCGAGGTCGTGGACGCGGATTGCAGGTCGCCAATAGCCGAAAGTGCTCGCGGAATAATGTGCGCAGAGCCACTGCAACCAAAGGTGTCGAAACGACGCTTCCAACCAACCAGTCATGCCGAAAAACCTCATGGACGGGGATATAAAAACCTTAAAACCTGCTTTGCATTGGGCTCCAAAGTGCGCATCGTGTACACCTTGAATGCACACATGCATTTTGTAAAGTACACATGATGCACCTTCAATGCGAACTTAGTGGACCCAAGTTGCACTTGAAGCGCGCCAACAATCCAACAATCCAACAATGCGGCCATGGCACACAAGGAAACACAAGGGGACAGTGGATGCCTGGCCCGCGCATGCTGTGGTGGCGCTGATGGTGCGTGGTGTGTGAGGCGGACATGTGTGTACGTGCGTTTGTGTCTGTACGTTTGGCTCTCTCGTCCGTTTCCCCGCACGCAGAGGTTGCTGGTGCTGCAGTGGTGTCATTTCATTTGCATGAGGCTGGTGCGCGAGTGTAAAATTAGATGGGCGGTTCGAGTAACTTTTGTATTTGTGCGCTTTTTTTTAGCGACTGTGATGCAGGTATAGCCGCTGAGCGAGTAGAAAGAGAAAGCGCTTTAAGCGACGACAAGCTCTGCTGACGGTGGGACTCCTGCGTGCAAGACCTCAGCCAGAGCCGACGACGCAGTAGGGTGTCAAGCCACTCGCGACTGCGGATGTGCTCAGTGTACAAGCTGAGCGCCTTCCCAAGCAAGTGTCGTTCTTTTCGTTGTCCGCTGTGGAAAGAAAACCTTACAAGCATCCGTAGGCTCGTTCACCACGACGTAATTGTTCTCGTTGGTCGCGACTTGATGCGCGAGTCTCTCCTCTACCGGTGGACCATTCATATTATAGATCGTCGACAGTACCTGTGAGCGCCGTCTGATGGACAAGACCGTGTCCTGTGACCACGAATCAAGGCTTCCATCGTGTGGTAGGCGAAACCTACCAATATCTGTCTGTGCACCCAGTGCGCGTCTTCCATCGTCTACTAGCCAGAGGCGCATTTTGCCACCTCTGCTACAGCAACGGGTGCCAAGTTTTTCTTCTCCCCGCGAGGCGCAATCCATGCATCCAGTTGGGAAGGACCCACGACGCATTCGAAGCTTCAAGGAGAACAATGTATTACCTAGTGCGGTGCATGAAGACGCCAAGCAGAAGACTGTGCCAGTCTCCAGCCCAGCGTCAACACCCAGTTTTTCCCGGATGCGTTCCGAGCTGAGCGTTCAGTTAGAAGCGTGTGCGCAAGGAGGGCAACAACAAACCAGCGATAGTACATCAGGAGGCGAACTACGACCGCCAGTCAGCGAACAAAGTCCTCCCAAAGCTCAAGTTCAACTAGCGACTCCGATGAAATACCCAGACTCCAAGGCAACGACGCGTCGCGAGATGAAGAAGGCGCATCAACTGCTAGGAGAGCTGGACAGCTGGAACTCTCTCTCTGACAACAAGAAATGCAGCTCTCACCGGCACCATTCATTCTTCGCGCGTGCTCTGCGCTTCATCCACGAACGACTTGGATTCGTTCTCGCTTACACCGAAACTGCAAACTCCACGCCTTGGAGACCTCAATCCATCTTACACGTGCAGCCTCGCGCGTCTTCTCACACCGACTATCCTTTCAGCGACGAGCTCACCTCGAGTTTACCCAGTCGTGTATACAGCCCCCAATGTAGCGTCTGAAGATGGCGATGACAACAGTGTTGAAGTTGGCAATCTGGGCACCGACGACCACCACGAAGAACCGCAACTTCAGACAAACAAGCAGCCGACGCAGGAGAAGGACAGTTTTGCCACAATAAAGTATGACGCTGAATTGCCGACACAAATGGTGCAAGTCGCTACGGCACTAGCAGTGAGTGACCGTCCGCCTTCTTCGCTCGACGGGGTCCAACGATCAGTTTATTTGAAAACGCAGGCTATGATCGATGAGATCTTTGGCAAACCGACCGAGTCCCCGTATGCCAAGTTGCTGAATCGGATTATGTTTGTCTGCATCGTGCTGAATGTCGTGATGATGGCTGCCGAAACCTGCGAAGGACAGAACTTCCCAGGTTCCGACCCTGGATACCATACCTCCCGGACGAAACCACGTACGAAATCTTGGGTGCGGTGTTCAGTACCGTGTTCACAATTGAGCTGTTTGGTCGAGTCGCCGCGAAGAAGTTTCAAAAAGCGATTCTCACGGATCCGTTTACGCTCATTGACTTTTTGGCGCTTTGTCCATGGTTCGTGCAGCTGATGCTGGCAATTGGAGGGGTGGAGTTCAGTGCCAGCAAGATGACCGGATCGGGACACGCGATCGTACTGCTGCGGCTTCTCCGTGCCGCGCGACTCGGGAATATTTTGCGGCACTTCGACCAGTCTCGGATTCTCTACCTGTCGATCCGTGCGAGTCTTCGGCCCCTGGGGATCACGGTGTGTTTCTTGTTTACGCTGGTTATGTTGCTTGCGACTGCGCTTTTCTACGCCGAGCCATGCTACAATGTCAACACGTGCGCGTTCACCGGTATTTCCAATTCGGCATATTTTATCGTGGTCACGTACGTAGTTACGTGGCTTTGTTGGCCATACAGGGCGAGCGTGGTTGCTTTATTCTGACTGCTTGTTGTTGTCCTTTTGCTGTGGCAGCATTGCGACCGTGGGCTACGGTAGCCAAGTGCCGTCGTTGAACAACTGGGCTTCGCTGATGATTACCTGCATCGCGATGCTTTTTGGGCAAATGTATTTCGCCTCACCCGTGTTCACTATCGGCACCAACTTCGAGAACACGTATGATAACTTCCAGTGGAACAACAAGCGGAAGAAGCGACAACGGGATGAGACTCTGAGCCCGTTTGATACCCAGACCATGCACTCGTTCTCGCACCACTTGACGAACACGCATTTCAAGCTACTGAGCGCATGGCGCGTTGTGCAGATTAGCATCCAGAAAATGCTGTTTAAAAGTAAGCAGGACGAGGAGGGCACGATGCAAGCAGCGCTTGCCCAATCTTCACGTCTCACAAAGATCAAGGAAGCCATCGAAAACTTGCTCGTGACGCATGGGGAATCATGTAGCCTCTTGCAAACGTTCGTGTCGCACAAAAAGAAAAATGAGTTGGTGAACACCGAGGCGCGCACGGAAGGCGTGTTGTCGCATATGTACGTGCGCGCACGCCGAGCGATGGGGAAAAAGCGAATAGAGTCGAAAGATGCTGGTGGAACAATCAGGAATTCGTATATGCTGTCGGAGACATTCCGAGGGCGACTGTGGTTGGCATTGGAAGTCCCGGATTCGTCCAAGCTCGCGTCCGCGGTTAATATCTTCATGGTCAGCGGCACATTGCTCAGTGTGCTCCTCTTTTGCTGCGAGTCGCTGCCAGAGCTCTCAGCCACTGGCGTTGAGACCCTGGCATGCAAACAAGTGGTTCACGATTGTTGCACTAACACTGGATTTCACGCAGCTGCCGCATGGGAATTACCAGACGGTGGATGCTTTGTCCGTAGCGCAAATGGTACCACAGATTTCTCGCGGCAGATCCTGTTTACGTGTGCCGATGTGTCAGATGACCCCGCATGCTATGGCAATGGGCTGAATTTCGACTCCTTGGACACCGCGGCGCTCGAATGTGCCAATAGCTTTGCCGCTGCAGGGGTCAATGTGATCTGCTACCGCCGCCAATGCAACCGAATCGACACGACCGTTGACATGAGTCCGTATTGGATCTACTTTGAGTGGACGTATGGGTTAGGATTTACCCTCGAGCTCGTCCTGCGCTTTGTGGCTTCTCAAGACCGTGGACAGCTGATCCGCGACTTTTACATTATCCTTGATATCCTCGCGGTTGTTCCCTTCTTTGTCGAGGTGCGTCGAGATTTTTTTGCCTTTTGAGCCTAGAAAGACTTCTAACTCTCTCTTGATGGATATGGCGATTGAGAACAGGTCGTTCAGTACCTGGTGCAGGGTGTGGAGCCGAGGTGCGCGATTGTTGCCACGTCACCGTCGCTGCTTTCCGTGATTCGGGTTCTAAAGACAACGCGGGTCTTGAAATTGACACGAGTACGTCCATGCACTTCTTTTGTTTTTGCTTTTTGTTTTTTCTAGAAACTCATCAACTCGTGTCTTGGTTCTCTTTTTCCGTATTTAGCACTTTAAAGGCACAAAAGTGCTCGCGAGTACAGCCAGTAGTGTATGGAAGCAACTTACCATCCCGGTAAGCGCGCTGCCCTTTCAGGTGTTGACCTTTGCCGCGCAACAAAACTTGACGGCACTCGCTCCATGATTTAGGTTTTCTTTTTGATCGCGGGATGTACGATCGCGGGGGCTATCTTTTACGAAATCGAGCGTGGCACTGAGTGCTTCGTCGGGAAGGAGTGCTGGTGGTGGAACAAAAATGTGCTGATGCCTGTACTCTCACAGGGCTTGCCCGATGGGAAACGCGTCCTGATTCAAGACAGGCGGTTCGTGATCTTGCCCGATATGAAGTATTCGACTTGGCTGGCATACTCAACGTAAGTTTGTTTACTTGCAAAGAATGCGGATCAGAACAAGCAAAGTGGGTTGCTTATTGATGAGATTGCTACTGCTGCCGAATAGATTGACGGCGGTAGGGTACGGCGACCTTGTTCCTCGCACGTCGATCGGCAAAGTGTTTTACATTTGCGTCGTGATTATCTCGACGATCTATTCTGCGATGCCAGTTTCACTGGTTGGGAGCAAGTTTTACTCGCTGTACGAAAAGCACATGGAGAAAATGGTCGTCAAGAGGGTACGTCGATCATCAAGACACAAGTTTGATACCTGAGACTCTGTGTATACGGCTGCTTTCGAAACTCAAACATCTCCTGACCGTGTTGCATAGGGTGGGTCATCTTCGTCGTGGCGGGCGTCCAAACGAAAAGCAAATCCTACTAGTGCATTGGACAAGAGTGAGTCAATGTCAGCACGAAATGTCGAGTTGTTTGGGCTCACAGACAAGGATCTTGAGGCTCTTCACCAGTTTGTCACCATGCGGCGCACATTGACGAACTTGCAACGCAGCCTCGACAATTTCAACTCCATTGGTATCGACATCGTGCAGCAACGCAAGAGCTCAGATGTGAGTGAAAGGGGTGGATCGACGCGTAACATGCGAAGAACAGACAACATTGAGCAATCGATTGAGCAGAAATGCAGTGCGATCACGGTATGCACTGTGCGAATTCTTAGCGATGCGGCTGTCGTCACTCATTGCTGCCCACATATGTGGATACTCATGGCTTGTTTTTGTGCATTAGGACACACTTCTTCAATTCTCGCTCGTGATAGAGAAGCTCCAAGATGCAGCCCCAGGTTTTGAGGCTCTGATCGACGATCCTGTGCAAACACTGGTCGCTGGCACCGTGCTCTCGCGCAAGAAGTTCAGCCAACAATAAATCCCAGTGCGTGTATCTTACGACCTCGCAGCACACGGCCTAGATACAAGGTCACGCTGTTCCTGCGTGCGTAGCCTTAAACTGGTACGATCGTGAGCGAGTGGTGTACCCATTTCAACGGTGCACCCAACAGTAAGCAGCTCGAATGCCAACCCGAAATGATTGGTGCTGCCATCATTCCTAATTGTTGACAGAATGATGGCACCAAGGACCAGCTCACTGTCAAGCGTCGTTAAATTAATGGATGGTCTTCTCTGCCAGGAAGCATACGATACAAATTCAAAGAGAACACGGATTAACGCAGAAATCAGCAGCAAGGCAGAACAACAGCAGCACCGTCGCAAAGAGCGTGGAACAAGCCCAGAGGAAAGAACGTCCCGCGTGTGTGTGTGTGTGTGTGCGTCTTGCGGCCATCCACTGCCCCCCTGCGTCCGCCTTACTGCGTTAGATACCAAGCAACCCCTCGCCCCCATTTACTCCCGTCGCTGCGCCACTCCACTGCACGCCACGCGCGCTTTGCTGTCGCCATCTCGTCCATCGCACAACCGAACGAGGAAGAGAAAGAAGGAAAACATAACAAGCCCAAATGGAGTACGGACGCCTCGTGGTGCTCGGGTACAGCAGCTACCGCGTCGCGACGGTGCACCATCCGCGCAGCGAGCACATGCACTCACAGTCAGCCGCCGCTGCCTTGGAGGTGACGAACGTCGGAGCCCCCGACTCCGTGATCAGCAATGGTCGCGTACCCCCCGGATCGATCACTCGCAATGGCACCAATGCGGCTGCACATGCGACACCGAGCAGCAGTAACGGGAGCCACCACCACGGCTTGTCGAGCAACGGAAGTCACCACCACAGTTCGCACTCGTCGAGCAAAAAGTCGCTCAGCCAGCTCTGGGAACCGATTGGCGACCAGAACGCGCAGTACATTTTGCAGAAACGCAAACGCGCGAACGGTGTGGCGCTGAACCATTTCCACTATTTTTGCCAAAGGAAAGGCGCGTCTTCTGTTTCTTTGGCAAAAGTTACCAAGGATCTCAAGACTGTGACGAAGCGCATGATGCAAGCCGTGGAGACCAAGCGAACGGCAGACGCATTGACCGATCTACAAACTAGCACCGACAACAACAACAACAGCAGTGATAGCAATGGAGTGGACGCTTCTGCACGTAGCTCCACGAGCGATGACGCTGTACAGGACGACGATGCCGCTGCGCGAGCGCGAAGCGGACCGTACTTGATGTGCGTGCCCATGAACGACAAAGACGCCCATGCGACTGTCACGGAGTACACGCTCGATACGACAATGGATATGTTCCAGATCGGCCGCATGCCGTGTCGTCAAAACGATTTCGTGATCCCCGGTCCACGTGTAGGCGCCTCGGGCACAATCTCTCGGTTCGCCGCGCGGATCCTGTGTTCGAGAGAGCCGCCGTACCAATGCCGCATCTACGCTGGCGGCTTTGATGGGACCAAGAAGATGACTACGGCTGGTCATGCGCTGAAATTCTGCACGGGGTGCTCGTCGTGGCTCAAGAAATTGCCACTCGACCATAATTGTGTCTTGGCGCATCTTGCGGCCGGAAGTGGTCGCTCTGTGTCTCGACAGAATACCGGAGAGCGAGAGTCGAACCAGACCAGCCATTTGTCTATTCGTGACGTCCTGACCACTACGCTAGAAGACATGGATCATGCCGAAATGCCGCTACATGACCCGAGCGAAGTGCCGATCGACGGTGTGACGAAAAACGGCGTGCGCGTGTGGCTCCCTGAGCATAAGCAGTGGTTCGAGGTGTCGGTGAACGGCAATTTGTATGCCATCGAGTCGCGTACGGCGACGTCCGCTGCTTCCTCAACGCCGTCATCTCACAGCTCTGTGGCGAGCAGTGTGCGCCACAGTTCATTCAATCGGCCCATCGCGGGCTCCGATGGCGTGCCGCCGATCTTGACGGACGGCGCCATCATTGACCTTGGAGGTGTACAGCTTCAGTTTCAGTCGAGCCACAAGCCACAATTGACAAATGAATCTCGTGGATCACTTATCGATGCCAGTGAGATCTACGGTCGTCACACAGACACTTCGGTCGTGGACCAGTTGGAGCGACTCAACATTCAGTGTCCCGTGCAACTGCATACGCTGCGCTTCACCCGGCCGGAGCCTGGCGAGCAAGTGGACTCGATCCAAGTCCCGCACGTGTTTCCGGCTTGCGGCCACGTCTTTGGCTATGATCCGCGCATCGCGAGCTCCCAGACGTGTCCACTGTGCCGCCACCCGGGCAATCTGGTCAAGCTGTTGCTCAAGGAGAACTCACAGCTGCAATCTGCCGCCGACCGCAACGCGATTCCAGAGTGTGTGCTGAACCCGTGCGGCCATGCGATCAGCAGCAAACTCGCGTCGCATTATTCGAGCTTGCTCATGCCAAATGGACGAGCGATTTGTCCGTTTTGCGCTGTGCATCTCGACCCAATGATCCCGTTCTCTAGATTGTACCTCTACAGCGAAATGGATGGCTAGCACGCGGTCTCTACAACTGATGGACTGGAATGACTTAGAGCGATGTGACGAATGCAGCAAGGTGAGTTGTCTGCTGCAGTCAACCTGCCAATCCTCCTGATCGACTTGAGCCGAAACGAAACGAAAGAAATAATGTAGTTGTAGCAAGAAAGAGCTCCTCCAAAGAGCTACGAAACGAGACCAAACTGCCGAAATAAACCCAACCGAAGGTCCTAGCGAAAACGTATAGCAACCAAACAAAGTGCGCAATTTCCTTTGATTGCTTTACGAAAGTTGCTGGGTGCCTATTTCTTCCCTCCTTTCGAAACGGACGATGGCACTTGGAACGTGGCGCCATTCGTTGTTCGCTTGACTTTTTTCGCTGCTGCACCGTGAGAGCCGTGGTTGAGTCTTCGCAGCCCCTTGAGCGTCGCACTTTGAGCTCGTCGCGCGTGAGCGGGTGCATGTTGTCTTCGTTGTCGCCGCTGTCTTCATCTTCGGACGAGTAGTCTTCCAGGTTGGGCGGGTTGATCTGGAGCGGTTCTTGTCCCATGGGCGTGAGCGGACCAACGCCAAGCACCGACTGCAATCCAGGATGTTGCAGCACCGCGCCAGAATTGGAATGCGCTGCGGTGGTAGTAGCAGCAGTTCCTGTCGTGTGAACGTGGCTCATGAACAGCGCTTCCTGCTCGTAGATATCGCCGCCGACGCCCTGTTTCTGCTTCGAGACCTTTTGCTGCTGCAGCGCAACGTTGGCGTACTGGTGGAGGATCTCATTGGTTTTCTGCTCAATCACGCCGAGGTACTCATCATGTTGGCCTCTGTGACAACCGAGTCCCCAAGCATCTCGATCATGGCCTGTGAGCTGCAGCCCGTCTTGTTGAATAAGCTCTGGATGCTGATTTCCACGGCGTTGACGATCTTCTGGGCTTCCTGACACTTTGTCTTGCATTTCTCGACCGATTGCTCAGTCACATGCAGTTTGCTTTCCAGGTCCTTGAGCAACTGCTTGTGCTGACTCACGTCGTCGCCGTATTTCTTTTCCTCGTCGCGCAATTCCGCGATCCACTCTTCGAGTTTCTCGATCTCGTTGCACTGCTCGTTCACGTAGTTGAACAGCGAGAAATTCTGGTCCTCTTTCTTGATAAACGACGTCACCAGCTGCTCCAAGTCGTCGATCCCCGTCGCGGCCTTGATCTTGAGGAAAGCTTCCTCGAAATTCTGCACCCGCTCGATCGAGACCTGAATGTGCACTTTCTCCTTCGCGACGCCCCACGTGCCCTTCTGCAGCTTCTTCTTCATGTCGAGCTCCTCTTCCATCGAGAACTCACCCAGGCGGCTGCTGTGCATCATGCTATGGCCGCCACCACGCTTGAGGTGGTGCGAGTCATCACCCTGCTGTCGCCTCGATTCGTCGAGCTTGTCCATGAGCTCACTCACGAGCCGACGCTGCTCATCGACCTCGACGCGGTTGGCATCCTGGAGACTCCGCAACTCAGACTGCGCGGCATCGCGCTGCTCGTACGCGAGGTTGCTCAGCTCGATTGTCGTGGCCATCTGCTTCTTCTTATCGTTGTGCTCCTTCTCGAGCTTGCGGTAGATCGTGTCGAAGACAACGCGTTCGCGGCGCAAGTTGTCGATCTCTTCCCTCAGAATCTTGTTCTGCGCGATCGCCTCGTTGAATTTGATCAGCGACTTGTCCAGTCGGTTTTCCAGGATCCTGATCTGCTTGCTCACCATCTGCTGGTTCTCCTTGGCCGCGTTGACACCGTCCATGTGCTTCTTCTGGTGCAGCACCTTGTGCTTCATGATCTGGATCTGCTGCATCAGCGTGTCCAGCTTCTTGGTCTCGATCACGCTCTTTTTGTTGTACGACTCGATTTGCTCGTGCAACTTGGTGAGCTGCTCCTGCTGCTGCGTCGCCGAGCTCTCAGTGAAGTGGCGCGTCGCGAGACTCAGCTCGTTCTTCATCTCGTCGTTGTCCTTCTTGAGCTTGTCGATCGCGGCTTGCTGCCGCCACATCACCTGGTGACTCTCGTCGGCGTACACCTTCCGGTTCAGCTCCATGTTGCGGTACTCGCGCTGCAGCTGCGTGAGGTCGCCATTGTTGTTGCTGCTCGGGTGCAGCAACGAGCTGCTCGATGCATGCATGCTGGCGATGTGTCAAGCAAAGCGGCGTCGCTGATTATGCAATGGAGGGCACGTGCCGCCAGCACACGCAGATAAGGAGAGTGCCGCACGCCGTGCAGGTATATAGACCAACAGAGAGAATAGATAGCGAGAGGAGGCAGAACGATGGATTGATTAGGCGACAGCAGCACAGATGCCCATTTCCGTCTTGTGTGCCCTTTCGTTGTGATGGTTGCCATAAAAAGACTGAAACTCCTCAATACCGGTACTTCCAAGAGTATACCGTACCGAATGCAAGTGATATATACCGGTATACACTGACTGTTACCGTTTCAATACCGGCATCACGTTGTGTCCATTATTTTGTGGACCCTGCAGCATGTTTCTTTCTCGCACACAGTTTTGGGGAGAGCCTCAGCAATTCCACGTGATTTCCTAATAAAGTGACTCGAGAGCAAGTGAAAATGCTGCGCCACCAGATGCTCCGCCACGCCGCGCCGCTGCGCGCCTCTGTCCGCGCGTTCGCCACTGAGGCGAGCGAGTCCGCCGCTGCGGTGCCTGCCGCCAAGTCCTCCGGCAGCTCCTTCGTGCAGCGCCTGACCGCGTTCACCGTGGGCTTCGCGGTCGCCGGCGCCATCGGTCTCGTGCAGCTCAACGAAGACGTGGAGAAGTCGACACAGGAGATCCAGAAGTCCATCAGCAGCCTCAAGACCGACGTCATTGCGCAGAACGCGGCGCTCGTTAAGCGCATTGAGCAGCTTGAGAAGCGCGACTAGAGTCCTTGAAGCAGGTGGAGACGACGACAAAAAGTGGCGCGTTTCTTTTCCGGCATGTATGGCGGCGTACGACTGGCATCGTGGCGAATCGAGTCCTATTAAGTATACGACAAAAGGCTGCAGACAAGCGCGTGGAGATGAGGGCGTGCTGCGACAAGTTGCTGATAACAAACCAGAGAGAGAGAAAAAAGACAAAATACAGACAAAAATGGACATGCGTGAATGACGACAATGAAGTGTGCATTGTGTTGTGGTCTGTGAATGTGTATGGTGATCTAGAGTGGACTTGATAAATAGTGGCGATGATCGAAAGGAGGCAACTATCGTCAGTAGTAATTCTCGGGCAGCGACTTCATTTTCGGGTCGCTGGTTCGCTTGACGAGCTGCTTTAGATCACCGACGACCAGCTCGTTCACTTTATCAGCGATCTGGACGGCCGTCAGCGCGCTCTGCAGCGTATCAATGTCGCTGCGGAACGACGCGTTCTCCTCTGTTTTTTCATCCAGCAGCTGCGAGAGTTTCGCGATGCGCTTCTTCGACTCGCTTAGCTCTCGCTGCAGTGCACAGAAGATCGCAGTGTACTGCGTCTTCATCGCGTCGATCTCGGAGTCGGCGAGGTATTTCTCGTGGAAATTCCGAATCGCGTCGTCGATCGTGTCGCCGTCCATTTTCGGGAGCTGTTCGGTCCTGCTGCTTCTCACGTCCTCACTGCTGTTGCGGCTGCTGCTTGTGGGACCACCGCCATGACTCCCTTCTGTGAACGCCTCAAACGTCGTAAGCACCTCATCCTCGTCGCTGCTTGTACCATACACGAAACTATCTCGAGAGCCCAACGCGAAGCTCTTCGGTGTCCTATTTGATGCCTCCAACGACTCCACAATTTGCAAATCAGCGATGTCGGCAATAGAGATTTTCTTTGGAACACGAGGCAGAATCTGATTCTTGATCCCCATTTTCATCGCATTTCCAATCAGCGCCTCGGCGTCTAACAGCAGCGAATCGTCAATCTCTTCGGCAAATGGATTTGTCGCGCTGCCACCGCCATTCGGACTGGGGTTGCTTGCGCGCCTCCGACTGCCACTGGCAGGAGATTTCTCGTTGCCCGAATTGGAGGACGCATCCGAAAAATCTGGATCGGGTTCCTGACGATTCCATGGTAAATTGTACGTCGTAGCTGGAACAAAGTCTTGCGCCTACACTCACGAGTCACACGGTACACAGTGTGAGATCAAAAGCTCCACAGACTACAACAGCGCGACCTTGAAGGCTATTGATTCCATGCGGCACCTACCGGCTTGCTCGTTGTCTCGGCTAAATTTCGGATCGTCAGCATCGGCGGCATGCCCTTCGAGACAGCGTGACTGACAGCTTCGTTAGAGACAGCGCCATTTCGGAATGCGCGCAGAGTAAGCACGATGATATCGCGGACGATATTCGATTCCGCACGGAGATGCACAAAGCAGTTCTCGGCCAAGTGCAGACAGAACTCGTTCGGAACATTTCGCACGACCTCAACCTGAGGAAAAATTGTGCGAATGGTAGAGAGGATTAGCGTGTGGCTTTTGGGACAGATCAAGACCAAAATGCATGCGTCGACAAACCTTGATGTCACTCGTGTAGAGTGCTTCAAAAGGAGGGATCAGTGAAGATTCACACGTCAGTCGAACCCGGCGGTCGTCAATCAACAACGTCCACGATTCCTGTAAAGAAAGAAACCGAACAAAAGGAAAAATTGAGTCATAGAGCAGAGTAAAAGATGGCAAAAGTTGATGGCAAGACGCTTTTTTCTCTTCGTCAACTCACCCGCAGTTCGACGCTGTTTGGATACTCTTCTCCATCGCGTACCGACAAACTTTGCAAGCCCTTTTGTTTCATGCAGATATTGTTCAGGAAACCCACATACAGGGAAGTAGTTCGCATAAAACATATATCAGACGTACCATAAAGAGAACTGATTTGCGCTCCAGGTACATTTCCACTTTAGAGCGCACTTCAGGGTCCTCTTTGATCGGTCCGTACTCGAGCATCTTGGTTTTCACGACGTCCTCGTCTTCGATCATCACTTTGGCCAAAATGCGCGCACCAATATCGTCTGCCGTCGCCGTAAAGAACTCATCACACGCACCTAGCAAAACCAACATTCAAATAGCAATAACATGGGAGTAAACTCACGTACTAAAAGCGCGACCACAAACGAACAGGACAGCTGACATACCTGGAATAATCTGGAAGTCGTCGTGCTCCCCAAATGCGCGGAACCACTGGATCGACATGGAGTAGCAGCACGACTCGACTCGCAGCGGCGATCCCAAGTACGTGAGCACGTTCATGTACGTGTGGTGCACACCACCCTGCAGCACACAATTCTCGAGCACACTCGCGACGCTGCACGCGCCGATGCTCTTGCAGCGGTCGTCAAAATGGTAGAACGCCGGGTTCTCCACGTCGTTCACGCAGCTCTCACTGTAGTCGTTGCTCACGGCCGAAGCCGCGATGACATCGATCATGGACTGCGACCGCGCGATCATCGTCGTCTTGGCGCCGAACGGATGCGAGAGCGACTGCCGGTGCTGGTGGAGCTTGAGCTGCTGGTGCGACAGATTGTGCTGTTGCGGCTGCTGCTTCTTGCTGTCGACGCCGTTTTTCGGTGAGTTGACGGCGTCCTTGCCGCGCTTCATGGCGTCGAACCACCGGTGCTTCATTGCAGCAAATCAGACGAGACGATGCGCGCTTCCGGTGGCGCGTCACGTGGGAGTGCAGACGAGAGTGCGTGGGCGGACACTGAGCGCGCACGAGAGAGAGATGGCGCTGTCCGGAAAGGCACTTGGGCAGGTGTTTCCCGATGCGAACTGGTGCAAATGTGCAAGAGAATGCGAGCAAAAACAGATTGAGGCGCACTTAACGATGCTCAGTGTTAAGTGCGCAATGTGTGTGATTTGGGTCTATTTTCAGAATGGGTACGTAAAGTACTGTGGATGGGATATCATTAGGTATGGCTTAAGTGCGCATGGGAAAGAAGTCAGCGTTCAAAATCATTTCTTAACCAATAGAAAGATGTGGAAAGAGAGTACTCATTTTGGACCAATCATGCGCAGTCACACAATATGTGCTGCTGATGTTCACGGACACAGCAACTAAGATATGGATAATGACGAAAATAGAAGTTGCAGAATGAATGTCAAGTTGCCATTTTCGCGATCTTTGAGCAACAGCGATCCATTTTCCAAGCTCAAGCGGCAGTCACGTGCGCGCCCGCATCTCCACCCTCATAGCCGAGCGTGCGGACGCTGTCGCACTGCATGTGCAGGTGTCTTGTGTCCGAACAGAATGCCATTCTCAGTGGTCACGAAGGAATATCATTCTCGCCGACTCGCGGTTTTCTTATTCGCCTGAGCATTCGAGATGGAATTGCAGAAAATGGCAAGGCGCTCAGCAACAGATGAAGCTCCGATTACCGGATACGATTGAAATCGAATGCTCTGACTGTCTATTCGTCTTATTGGAAGTGCGAGTTGCTTGAAGAATCGAAGCGACCGTAGCCACGGATGAAGAATCGAAATGAGGGGATGCAGCAGTTAGCGGCGCTCATTCTTCAATCGCGTTCCAGTCAGTCGACCAAGAAAACATCCCTCTCTCTCTCTCAGCGCCTGCGATTTGAAGTGTGTTCTTGCAGAGATGGTAATGGACCAGCAATTCTCGGCGTGGTGCTCTCTTGCGCTAACAATGGTCATGCTGATGGCACCAGCAGTCAACGCGGCATTGCGCCTCGGGTCAACGGCTTCACCTCTACTGCTTGGCTCCCCTCGGCGCGAATTGAAGTCTGCATCCGATCGAAATGGTGTTGGAGCACCGCTTGTCTCTTCGCTCGCGGAGCCGATCGAAGTTCCTCCTGTCCCCAGCTTCGCGCCGTCGAAAGTCGATGCCGAGCCAGTGAGTGCCAGCGCAACACTCAGCTTTCAGTCATCCTCGACAGCTTCAATCATCTATGGAGCAATGGAAGCAGTGGTTTGCATTCTTGTGCTCATCGTCATCTACGCGGTGTGCAAAAAAAAATGCTCGCCACGAAAGCCCAAGGCTGAGACTTCATCGCATACAGACTTTCGCAGCTACCACCCGTCTCCATTTAACTCTGGACATCACTCTCATGAGGTAAGCTCACGTGCTGCGACCGAGGTAGACGATGCCCGCCTCGCCATCAAGGTATCCAGCGCCTACCTTTCAGCGTTCCCTGCGCTCTCATTCGACGACGACGACGACGAGCTCTCGACTTCCTACCGGACATGCTCCCGTGTTTTTTCGGAGCGACTTTCGAGCGAATATTCTTGGGTCATGCGAAGCGATCGCAGTACTCGAACCGCTCAGAGTGACGTTGTCGCAGAGCAGACAGCCAGCAAGCCGATGATCCACATATCCGAGCATGACAAGCAAGCATTCTGCCGTCTCTCCATGGCACACGAAGACACTTTGTCCAAGTACAACGAAATCGAGATGTCGGAGATCTCCTCCATTGAGGAGCGCAGCACGCGGTCGTCACAAGTGTTCTCAACATTCATCGAAAGCGAGCGGTCTTCCGCTGTATCGTGGGCTCTTGGCTCGAGCTGGAGCGGCTCCGACGTCTCGTCGCTCGAGAGCGCAAGGGCGACGGACGTGGTCTTTTCAGAGTATTCTGCTTCAAGTAGCCGATCGATTCGAGATACCGACGTGTTTGAGGAGGAAGAGGAGAACAGCATTGGCGCAGACGCCGAGAAACGCGCCACTTTGTCCATGGATTCCGAGAGACCAGCTGCCTGCGACAGCATCCTGCTCTTTAAGCCCATCAAGCCTCGTCTGCTCACACTCAAGCTCAAGAAAGCGACGGCGCCAAAGGAGAATGCATACGAGCCGCAAGTGTTCTTTTGTTAGAAACAAGAGCAACGCATTCGTGCATAGCTTGTCCAGTCCGCAGCACAGTCACCCACCTCTACATCGTCTTTTATACAGCCACCACGTAAATGTATGCACTGCACTGTGCTTGTCACTTCACAATTCGTCCACATTGACCATCAATCATCACCACGACGCGTCGCGTGCCACTTTCCCTCCTCGTCTCACGTTACATGGAGAGACCATCAATCACCGCGACCGTCATTGCGTCCACCTGCGGCGAACACCAACACCATCCGCTCATGCCACCACCACCAACACACACATACATACACATACACACAGAGAGGACAGGCAATAGGCGCACTAAGCAAAGAGCGTTGTACCCACCTCCGCGGAATGCAGAACGCAGACGCATCCTTCCGTGGCTCCTCTCAATGTGTACCCACCGCATCACCCAATCAGATTGGCCACTTTGGGTCAACAATCCTGAACAATCGACTCAGACTCAGACGTCCGCCTTCTGAGTCCGCGGAGATTTCTTCTGGAAGCACTCAGCCTCGCGTATCAGCAGCTCAAAGTGCAAAAATCCCTCCCTTGGCGACGACATCTGCGGCGCCTCCCCCCTTTACCGCCGCTCTCTACGCCGCCCTGTAGACGCCTGTGCGCTCCCCCCATATAGACGACGTCATGGAAGCGCTGCAGCACGTGGAATTTGCGTACAACCGGCAGCGCGGCGTGGCCGCATACACAAAGTTCACGCACCGAGGCGTGCCGCCACGGTACCCGCCGTTCGAGATGCAGTTGCCCGTGCTGCTGCTCCCGTGGGACCAGGACCGGCGCGGCATCGTGTGCTTCGTGCACCCGCTGCGGCAGGAGCTCCTCGCGACCCCCGAGGCCACACAGGACGAGAGTGCGAACATTGGCGTGTGTCGATGCGGCGTCGTCAAGTACGGCAAGTACTTCCAACGGAACCGGTCGCACGACTTGCCAGCGTACGACGTCGCAGTCAAGATCATGGACAGAGGGCAGATTGAGCTGCAGCGAGACGATGTATTTAACGAAGTGCGCGTGATGGCGCAACTGCAGCCCGCGGGGTTCTCGGGGGTCTACAACTCGCCGCATTTCTCACAGTGGGAATGCTGCGCCGATGGTTACAACGAGTACATTGCGATGGACTGGGCCGCGAACGGGAGTCTGATCATGTACGCGAAGCGACGACTCACCGAGTACAAGAAGTTTGCCGTCGAAGCGCTCGTGCAGTCCATGACGTCGTTAGAGGGTCTCGAACGCACCGTGAACGCGTTCCTCGCCAGGGCGTGGATGATCGAGGCGTTGCACATCTTCGACGGCGTGATGAAAGGACTCGCGTACATGCACGCGCAGAACGTGTGCCACCTCGACATCGACCCGTGCAACGTCGTGATCGACCGAGACTACAACCCGCGCATCATCGACTTTGGCAGCTCGGAGATCATGAATAACAACGGCTTTGCAGGCGCCGACGACCGACTGATCAAGTTCAAGCCGCTCTACGTGCCCCAGGAAGTGCGAAGACACAATGCACACCCGGCGCCTCGACCTGGGTTCCTTGGCGCACCCGCAGACATGTGGTCGGCTGGCGTTTTGGTGCGACTTTGTGATGCTTTTCAGCTGTTATTTGCTCTGGTGACATTGCTAATACCCTGTTTTCTTGTTGTTTATTATATGTGTGCAGCTCTACCAGCTCTTATGCTTTGGCTACCCTAAAGGCCACTTGGCACTGGTGTGCGATTCCAACTGGCTGACCCACTTGATGAGCCATGCGACCGACGGCGCGAGCGGGCCGTGCTTGGGTCAAGAAGGGTGTCTGATCTGCTTCCGCGACATCCAGTTCCCACCTCTAATTTATGACATCTTCCGCGGTCTTCTGGTGCCAGATGCCCCCCAGAACCGACTGACGGCCGTCGCGGTCTCCAACACGCTGCAGCCGCTGCTCGTGGACTACGAGCCGGACTTCCACATTCGCTGCCAAATGGTGCTGGAAGCATTAGTATAAAGAAGACGAAGACAGCACGCTGGTGCGTCGACAGTTTGTATGTGAATTTGACGATGAGACCATTTTTTCAAGACGATAGAAGGAGCGAGTAAAGAGAGAGTGCGAAGAAAATGTTAGTACTTGAAGGTTGACGCTGCAGTTTGTGGCAAGAAGAGCACCAGCAACAGTTTAGAACAGAAAATATAACGCAAAACACCCATTTTTATCCTCTTTGGGAGATCAAAAACCAGGAACGTCACGCACACAAACACTGGTAGCCTCACGCTATCCCATCGTCATCACCACCTTGTGCTTAGCAGTAGTAAAAACCGCTGTAGCCGAAGCCCAGGTCACAGCCGCCGCTGTAGAAACCGGGACCGTACAGGTTCCAGTACCCCAGTGGGTAGCGCCAGCCGAAGCCCAGACCGCATTGCTCCTGATTGTCCGCCTTGCTCTTGGTTTCGTAGACGAACCCGACGCGGTACAAGTCGCTCTCGTCATCGCCTTCCTGCTTGGTCACCGTGATGGCGCTCGCTGGAGCGATCGCGTCAGCCACTTTGGCGGCTCCACGCAGCGTGACGGCGTCATTCTGCTGCGGCGTCAGCTGGCTGTTGGAGATCGCAATCTGGTTGTCGCTGAGCGCGACGTTCTTGTTCACGACGGCCGTGGGCTGGCGCAGAATGTCCTTCGTACCGATCAGCACCGTGACGCCTCGTGGACTCTGGGACTGAATGGATTGCTCGTTCGCGCGCAGCAGATCCGCGATGCGCTGCTGCAGCATGGCGCTGTCGCTCCCCTTGGCAGCCACGACCGCCGACGCCTTGCTCATCATCGCGGTGTCGGTCGTGGGTGCCGAGATGACGCGCAGGATGTTCTTCGAGAGCACTGCCGCCGAGTCCGCCTCGCTCGCCTTCGACACCATCTCCTCGATCCGGGTCGTCAAGCTGATACGATCCGCCTGCGTCATCAGCAAGTCCGCGATCCGCTGGCGAAGCATCGACATATCCCCGCCTCTCGCAGCGACGACGGTCGACGCCTTGGTCATCATCGTCGCGTCCGTGTCTGGAGCCGAGATGACTTTCAGCACGTTCTTCGAGAGGACGGCTGCAGTATCAGCTTCATTCGACTTGGTCACGAGTTCCTCGACCTTGTGAGCCAGCGCCAGCTTGTCGTTTTGCAGAAACACCAGGTTGCTACGCGTCACAAACACGTTGTTGTCCATCGCGAGCGTGTTCTTGTTCACGAGCGCCGTGGGGTTGTTCAAGATGTCGCTCGTCGCAATCTTCACGTCGATGCCGCTGCGAGCCATAGGAGCGTCTCGTGCACCCATGACGCGGATATCTTCAGCGAAGACCGCAGCAGAGCTGGACGCAGCGATCGCGAGCACAATAGCAGCAGCCTTCATGATGTCGACTTGGGTAGAGGTGGTGGTGGCTGGTGGTTTGTTCTTCAAACCAAGTTGAAAAGTGAGGAGCTGGGAGGCTTTGGACTGGCAGCTAGGTCATGAGCGTACCTCATAACTCGTTCTTCTTCCTCAGAAACGCGCTCATCCTCTTTCAGAGCGAATTCTCAGGCGCATGCATGGCAAAAACGTACATTTTGCAGAAATCCCTTCGAAAGGCGGCTTGTTCCTACAGACAGCTTACAAACAAGCCAACAATACGCAACAAACAGAGCAAATACTCTCCCATGAATCAGTACGTGATGATTTCCCATTTACCCACACACGTTTTGCGCTTGATACACCCGACTGGAAGGTGTGTGTATTCTTGTTCTCTTCGCCCATTTCCCTCTTCTTTTGCTCATCATCGACCACTAAAAAAACACGCCGTTCGCCCCCGTATCCACCCGGTTGCCCGACGCCGACGAGTCGGCCACCATTTGCGTGAACGAAATCGGGTCGTACTCCATTGCGTCGATCAGCTGCGGAAAGAACTTGATCACGACATCGACCAGCAGCTCTTCGGCTTCCGCGTGTCGCTGCAGCGCAATGCAGCGCCTCAACCGAGCGTTCTGGGTCGACTGCTTGTCATCGGTCATCGTCGTGCGCAGATACTTTTGCAGCCGCGTAATCTCTTTGAGCTCGTCGGCCGAATACACGTACACGTGTCCGCCAAAGTTCTCGACCTCGTGCAACATGGTCGCGCGCTCGTTTTCCGAGATTATGGGCTCGAAATCGATCGGCTTCGACGCGACATAGTGCGGCAAAGTCTTGGGATTGGCATACTTTGCGTCTTCGTCATCGTTGTCAGTATACGATGTGTACGACACATTTTGCCCTCGAGACGAATGGAAGTTGTCTGGAACACTCTCTCGCTGCGCCGCCGACTGCCGCATATTATACGTGAGCTCTGTGGCATTGTGGCCTCTCTCGGATCGATATGCTGTAACTGAAAAGCGTGGATCGTTTGGTGGCGATGTGATACTCAACGTGCTGATTGGAACATGGTCGGACTGACCATATGCCACGCGGCTGTCTGAAAATCGCTCCTGGTCGACCCATCCAAGACTCTTCGCAGCAAGCGACGAGCCCCGGCCGTCATGGCCAATGTGCTTACTGCTGGTGAGTCCAAAAGCCGATTGAGCACCAAGCGCGCGGATCCACCGAACCATTTCCTGCTCCGTGTCTGCCCCAAAGTAGTACGTGCGTTG
Organism: Globisporangium splendens; assembly: GCA_006386115.1. Taxonomy (NCBI): domain Eukaryota; phylum Oomycota; class Peronosporomycetes; order Pythiales; family Pythiaceae; genus Globisporangium; species Globisporangium splendens. The sequence continues at coordinate 694,610 of VFIW01000014.1, read as the reverse complement.
ATCTTTGTGCGGCGGAATGATCTTGAAGTAGTGCAGGCATTGGTTACGCGCATTGATATCGCTGGGATCGCACACATCCACGGTGACACGTCGCAAATCCACAGTCCCCAACGGCGTCGGGTCTGATGCGCCGTGGTAGTACATGATCTTTCCCTCACGCGCCACGAACCACCGCTTCTTCCAGTTCTTCACGAACCCGCCTTGCTTGTAGAGCCAGCCCATGATCGGTGGCTCGTCAGCCCTCAAGTGCGGCACTGACGCGTGCTTGACCAGGTTCTTCGGCGGCATCGGCGGATGGTCCGGGTGATAAATCTCCTGCGTCGGGTTGGACCGCGTGCTCCCGTTGTTGGTCATGCCGTCGCTGTTTCTATCGCTCTCCTCCGTGAGCATTTCCATCTGGCAATCGACGTAGAACGTCAACGGGAAACGCTCGCTCGTGCCCACTTCGTCGATTTCTTCACGGTGCATTCGAAGAAGGCTATTCTGTAAAGCACAAAACAAACAAAAGACCGGCGTAACAAATATCAGCTCTTCATGTGCCCGCGACCAATTCTGATAGCTCGGAATGAATTGACGTACATCTTTGCGGAGGAAATCGGTATTGAACGTAAAGTGGAAGATCTGCGAAAAGTGTTTCCCGAGGATCGGTGACGTGCTCGCATGGAAGCATCGAATCAAGATGTCGCCCTGGATGACGCAGTTGACCTGGCATTAAATGTAAGCAAAATAGACAAACAATGGTCAGGAACCTAGATAAAAGAAAAATATACACAAACTCGCGTTGTACGTACATCAAATACGATGTAACCCTCGGGGTCGGGCGTGTACGTCTCGAACTTGGAGTGCTGCCACGAACTGTTGTAGAGCAGATCGGTTTTCTCGTGCTGCGACGGCGCCGGGAGCACCTGGAGGAACGGGATAATGCCGCCACGCGGCGGGGCTTCGAAGTCGGGAATCCCGTGCAGCACGACGCTTTTCAAAATCATTTTCTTCGCAGGTAGCAACGGCGGGATCCGCACGGGCGTACGGCCAAGTCGACGCAGCACCTTGATGAAGTAATAAATATACAGCGCTTGGCTCGGGAAGCGCACGCCCTGGCCGCGCGCGTTCCAGAAATCGCGGATCGAGCGGTTCGCGATTTCTCGGATTTCCTTCTCCTTGCGCAGCTTGTAGATGCTGCCGTAGAAGCCGACGAGCAGCAAGTAGCACGAGCAGACGACGCCCGTGCGTCCCTTGCCCGCGAGGCAGTGCACAACCACCACGTGCTTGCTCGACTTGGCCGTCCAATCGAGCATGTCGTTCATGATATCGAGCAGGATCTGCAGCGGCGGCGGGTGGTGGTCCGGAAAGCCGCATTCCGTCACGCGGCCATCAAACTTGGAGTAATCGTATTTTCTATTAAAGTTAGTCACACAAGCACAGGATGCGGTCAATAGGGAAGCGTACATAAGTGTATGTCAGCACACACGATGGCGCATGCATTCATACCGTTCGCTGAGGTTAAACACACGATACGCCTCCGGGTGGTGCGAATTCAGAAAATTCGCAACCTGTCCACACAGCACACACATCGAGCATATAAAGCACACAATACGTTAATGAACCCACAACATGCGCGCCATGTTTTCTTTTCGTGCAGACAGATGTGCCATCACTCATACCTCAGAGATGTTGTTGCGATACGTCTTCTCGACGCCCGTGGCCGGGTACCCCATGGCGATGAGGCGCGGCGTGATGTACGTGAGGTCGAGGTCGTATCCATCCTGCATGTACCGCACGCGCGAGCCCGACACCACGGCGCGCAGCGCTTTCATTCTTGACGAGGAATGGACGCACTAACCGAGCGATCAATGCGCACACAAAGACGCAGTACAGAGACAGAGACACAGTGCGTGTGTGGGTGGATGCGCGCTCAACGGAGGGAGAGAGCGCGCGAGAGAGCTTCTTCTGCGTCTGGCAGCTCGTTCTTTTTTACGCGAATGCGGGAACACGCTCGGCAACCCACTGCGCACGCTCCATCTCGCTAACCACATGGCTGTAGAGAGCGGACCATACAAAAAGCAAGTGTCCGCAGGCAGTTTACCCATCGGTGCGCTCGCGACTATCCACAGTCACAGAAATATCACGAAATGTATTCATTCCGTGATATTGATGCTGCGACTTTTTTGCATCAGGCACACTGTACTGTAAAAGTGGTCTCTAGTATGAAAATCAGCGAGAACTCGAGAGGTTTCTGCACTGTCGCAATCAAGAGGAAAATCAGGCGCTGACGGGAAGAAATCAGACTCACTTGCACTTTTGTGGGTCGTCCACCACCCCTTGCCACGAAGAAAGCGCGGCTACTGACAGTGTTTCCTGGATTTCAGCATAAAACGCCGCACAATTTTGACCAGAAAAAAACAACCGAGTTGAAATATTTCGCGGTGGTGATTGATTGCTGCTGTCGGCTTCGAAACAACTTGGGCGAACAGACGACGAACACTGGAATGTGCAGTGTCCTATAGTTTGGACCGTTGTCCTTGGTCGCTCTATGCTGTCATTTGAGTCTTTCTTCTGCCGTCATTCTCATAGGGTAAAACGCAACCCACACATTCAAATTCGTTACTCACAAAGTGTACGTGTGTGGATGAAATTGATGGATAACGAACCTCGTGTGCAACCGTTTTGAGGTCCAAGCTCCATGCATCAGACAACGTAAAGTAATTCGAGTCGTTTAGTCGGAATAGACAGGTAGACTCTGCCATCAGTCAGTCTTCTGCCAACAACAAAGAGAGAGAGAGAGAGAGAGAGAGAATGATCGGATTAAAATGTACAGAGGATGTGCAAGCCTCTTAATAGCTGGTATTCCACCGACTTGAAGTGTGGCGAGGAAGCGATGCACCCGCAATAAAGAGGTTTTCTGACCTGTCCATCGTTGGAATCAGGTTGTCTTTTTCTGTATCTGAGTCCGTCCGCCTTTCGTCCGCTCATTTGGTGTACCCCCTGGTACCATCATTCTTGCTGAGCTGCTCACCCCACAGCTCCAAATCGCGACACACACTCGTCCATCGTGTGATGATGATCCCGATGGCCACATCCTCTGCACCGCCGCCGTCGTCGCTGGACGAGTCCACGATCCGCGCGCTCCTCATGGACCAGCATTGGCGGGACCCACCGCGCGCCAAGAGCTACTACAGGAAGCGCCGCGTCTCCAACACGGCAGCATCCCCGGAATCAGACGAGGACGCTGCGACCCCGACTTCGTCGCGCTCAGCCGTCGCAGTCAAACTCTTCCGTGCCGCGACATCCGCTTCAGGGGAATCGCAGTCCTTGCTGCTGGACCAAGCGCTGCTTTCGCGTCGTCGACTCGAGAACCGGGCGTCGGCACCATCGCGGCTTTCATCGCGCGTCTACGACTCGATACTCGCGTCGCCACGAACGGGGTTGAAGTCCGTGTTCACAACGTACGATACGTTTCCCAGAGACCGATACGAGGTTCTTCGTGAGTGGAACCATTCGTCCTCGAATGCAGTGACAGCATGTCGAAATGATCGTCATCGAGGACAGAAAATCGGACGCCACCAAGTGCTACAGTCGGTTGTGGCAATAGATCGTGCAGACGGGAACCATGTCGTGCTCACGTGTCTCGCGAAAACCATCGTCACCGAATGGTGAGTGCGCTTTTTGGGAAGCTTATTTGTGTGTTTGAAATATAAAGCCGCAACGGGAACTTACGTGAAATTGCTATCTGCTGGCTAATTGATGCACATTAGGCAAATCCATCACGTGCTGCGCGTCATGCACACGCTTTCGCGCCAGTCCGGGTTCCAAAAGCTGCTTCACGTATGGGACGCCGGCACCAACTGGGTCTTTATGCAGCAATACGACCCAAAGTGGGAATGCGTCGATGCGTATTTCACTGCGAGCAGCAGTTTCACTGAAGAGAAGTTGCGCGAGATCATCTTCCAGGTCGTGGCGCTAGTCCACTTCTTGCATGCGCATCGACTCAGTTTATCGGGCGAGTTGTATTATCACGACCTCATGGTACGTGTAGTAGCTGGCAAATGTGCGTCTTGTCTATTGGCGTTTGCATGCGGAATCTGTAAACGAAGTTGCTGCTTCTTGTTTTCGTTTAGCTGACGGATGGGAAAGTGACGTTGTTGTTCAATGTCATGTACTTTCTGAGCGGATACACTCTTGTGCCCGCCAATGAACGCAACAAAGCCGCCGATGTGTATGTGAAACTCCGTTCTTAACTCAAGTATGTCATTTCTGCTGTGGTTTGACGACGAGTGTACTTGTGGATATTCTGTTGCTGCTGTATAGCGCTGCGATCGGGATGCTGATGTTCCAGATCTGCATGATGCCATTCGTGCCACAAGGCACGAGCTTTGACGTTTTCACCATTGAACACGCCATCGAAGATCAGCTGAACCACGTGTCGGTGGCGTGTCGAGACACGCTGTTTGACTGTTTAGGTGCGTTTCCATTCCGACGTCTTAAAAGAGTGGAACCCTGCCTGACTTTGGGCACTCCATGCTGTTATTGTTTGTGTGTGTTTCTCAGCTGCAAAGCCGACGATTGACGAATTGTCCAAGCGAAAGTGGCTTCGACACGTCGCGTTCGTCTCCGTGTCGTCCAAGTTGGAGCACAGCCACGGGAGCACCCACATGCGGAGTCTGCTCTACAATTCGCTGATGTGGAAACTCGCGGCATTCTTCTTGCTAGATTGGGTCAACGATCCGCACAACGCAGCAGCGCTTCGAAGCATGTCAAGCCCAGATGATGAAGAAACGCGACAGCGCTTGAAAGTAAGCACACGCTCTGTGGGCTCTTGTTCTACTTTGGATGGCACATGTGCTCACATCTGTTCACTGCCATGCATTCTCTTTTAGCAACAGAAGACATACAGGCGAATTCTTGCTGGACGGAAGCTTTTACTATCAGGACACTCTCCTCATTGGCTAAAGCGCGGAACTGCGATCCTCTCGCCGCTGACCTCGTCGATTCTGCCGCACGGCGGTGACGATGGAGGCGAAACTGACGATTTCTCGAGATCTCTGGCAACTGCCAGCCTGATGTATCATGATAGTATCCCCAGTAGCAGCAGCGGCGGCTACAACAGCTTCGTGTACGACTTCCCGGCGCAGTATGGCAACACCTATGGACCAACCTACGATGCCTTCGAGTGGACTGAAGAGGACGCTTTGCTTGAGGAAGGTGTAGCAATGGATCTGACTATGACAGGATCCCGGCGCCGTGGCTCCTCCCTCGGATACTCGTGCGACGATGTCCATCCATCTCAGGAATTTCAGCGCGAGACGGTTCGATCGCTTCTCACCGAGTCGTTCGGGAGTCGTCAGTCTCCAAAGCCAAGTTCATCAGGGTTCTTGCCACCGACAAATCCAGCCACACCGAGTCCGCAAGTGCCGTTCTCACCCGAAGTCTCGACGGATCCGCTGTTCTTCAGTGCGTTTGGACCGCACAATCTCGCGTATGTGGACTCGTTTCGAATCGACATTTGGGCGTATCTGCAGCAGCAGCGCGACTCGATGCTCGAGACAGCGCTCGAGCAAAACGAAGCTGAAGTGGGGCAACATGTGCAGCCATTCCACATCCAGCGAGGCACGCTGATCACCGTCATGCTCGAGGCAAATGACCACTTTGGCGTGCATGGCGACGATTCCAAGACGTTCCGATGGCGTGGAGACGTGAGCGGGGTCTCGTTTCAGCTCTACCGGAAGCAGACTCGGCACGAGAACAACGACGATGACGAGCTTTGCATCGCGCGGATCATCGCAGGAACCAAAGTGTCGCTGCTGTATATTCGATTCCACGTCACGCCTCAAGGACTGGACAAGGATATCGCGCTGCTCCAGTCCCATCTCGAGCACGTGAGTGCCCAGGTGACGACGATTCCATCCCAGGAGTTGACAGTCGTCCGTCCCGTGGGCCACGGCGCGTTTGGTGACGCGATGCTGGCGAAATGGCACAATGAGACCGAGGTCGTGGTCAAAGTGTTGCACAAAGATATGTATCGCAACTCGGACGCCGTCGCCGAATTCCAGCATGAAGCAGCGGTCATGCACATGCTCGGCAAGCACCCGCACGTCGTCGAACTCCTTGGTGTCTGCAGCGATTTCACGTCGACGACCGACGATGCTGCGTTTTCTCTTGTGACCGAGTACCTCCCACATGGCAGCGTTCAGGACGTGCTCCACAACTCTACTTCTAGTTCCAGCTCGGCTTCTTCATTTGGCGTTTTCCCACGGACGATCATGGCGCGTGATGCCGCTCATGGACTCGCGAACATCCACCAAGGCCATTTCCTGCATCGCGACATCGCAGCGCGGAACTGCCTCGTCGACGACCATTTCCGCGTCAAAGTGTGCGACTTTGGACTCTCGCGGAAGCTCAATCCATCGGGTTTCCTGTTTGACGACGACCGCCACGGTTTTGGGCCGTTAAAGTGGATGGCGCCCGAGTCGATTTTGCCCCCGCACTTGTTCTCGATGCAGTCGGATTCATACATGTTTGGTGTGCTCATGTACGAGATTTTCAGCGGCCAGCAGCCGTTCCCGTCGCTGACGACGCGCGAAGCCATCGCGTTGATCCGCGAGGGAAAGCATGTACCGATCCCTGAGGGACTCCCGGTTACACACGAGAAGCTCATGCGGCAGTGCTTTTCACTGCACCCGCTCCAGCGACCAACGATGGACCAGATCTACTCGACGTTGGATGCCTGGGTGCTGCACGACACCAAGACCAGCAGCACCACTGTGATCTAAGAATGTGGGGAAATTGACAACTGGTGCTGAGAACGGAGCTCCAGATGTGCCCACGACACACAAATGGAAGAGAACGAAAGCCGTCGCGAATTGAGAGGAGCATAACGGATCCGTCGTTGCCAGAGCCATTTCCGCTGCCTGTACAAGGCTACTCGGTCATTGTGTGACAGCAAGTGAGACGGTCGAACAGTCGACATTGCTGGCATCGAACGAAGGAAGAAAAATTCAGCGTTTGCTTTGGCTCAGTCACAGCCACAAGTGAATTCCTTGGGGTATATTACGAATCGAACACGTCAAGACTTGCAAGAGCATCCAATTGGCTTGCACTTGAAAGTTTCGGCGTCGTCACGACTGGGAAGGAAATGCGGTCATGGCTGAAAGATGCGGTGAGTCTTTCTATTGCGGTGTACCAAATTGAGTCAGTGGACGGCTGGATTGCTGAAGTTGCTTTTTTGTTGCGTTGTATTCATAGGAGCGTTTGTGAACCAGCAATTTTCCCAGGGAATTCCGAAAAAGCACGCTTTTGTTGAAGAATTTGCTTTGAAAGAGGATGAGCGCGTTTCTGAGGAAGAAGAACGAGTTATGAGGTACGCTCATGACCTAGCTGCCAGTCCAAAGCCTCCCAGCTCCTCACTTTTCAACTTGGTTTGAAGAACAAACCACCAGCCACCACTACCTCTACCCAAGTCGACATCATGAAGGCTGCTGCTATTGTGCTCGCGATCGCTGCGTCCAGCTCTGCTGCGGTCTTCGCTGAAGATATCCGCGTCATGGGTGCACGAGACGCTCCTATGGCTCGCAGCGGCATCGACGTGAAGATTGCGACGAGCGACATCTTGAACAACCCCACGGCGCTCGTGAACAAGAACACGCTCGCGATGGACAACAACGTGTTTGTGACGCGTAGCAACCTGGTGTTTCTGCAAAACGACAAGCTGGCGCTGGCTCACAAGGTCGAGGAACTCGTGACCAAGTCGAATGAAGCTGATACTGCAGCCGTCCTCTCGAAGAACGTGCTGAAAGTCATCTCGGCTCCAGACACGGACGCGACGATGATGACCAAGGCGTCGACCGTCGTCGCTGCGAGAGGCGGGGATATGTCGATGCTTCGCCAGCGGATCGCGGACTTGCTGATGACGCAGGCGGATCGTATCAGCTTGACGACCCGGATCGAGGAGATGGTGTCGAAGGCGAGCGAGGCGGACTCGGCGGCAGTGCTCTCGAAGAACATCCTGCGCGTCATCTCGGCGTCCACGACCGACACCGCGATGATGAGCAAGGCGTCGGCGGTCGTGGCTGCCAAGGGGAGCGACAGCGCCATGCTGCAGCAGCGCATCGCGGATCTGCTGCGCGCGAACGAGCAGTCCATTCAGTCCCAGAGTCCGCGAGGCGTCACGGTGCTGATCGGTACGAAGGACATTCTGCGCCAGCCCACGGCCGTCGTGAACAAGAACGTCGCGCTCAGCGACAACCAGATTGCGATCTCCAACAGCCAGCTGACGCCGCAGCAGAATGACGCCGTCACGCTGCGTGGAGCCGCCAAAGTGGCTGACGCGATCGCTCCAGCGAGCGCCATCACGGTGACCAAGCAGGAAGGCGATGACGAGAGCGACTTGTACCGCGTCGGGTTCGTCTACGAAACCAAGAGCAAGGCGGACAATCAGGAGCAATGCGGTCTGGGCTTCGGCTGGCGCTACCCACTGGGGTACTGGAACCTGTACGGTCCCGGTTTCTACGGCGGCGGCTGTGACCTGGGCTTCGGCTACAGCGGTTTTTACTACTGCTAAGCACAAGGTGGTGATGACGATGGGATAGCGTGAGGCTACCAGTGTTTGTGTGCGTGACGTTTTGAAAAAGGGGATGACAATGGATGTTTGTGCGTTTTTCTGTCGTGTCTTCGTGTTTTCCTTCACGATGATGATATGAACATGTTGAAAATGTGAATGCTGTATTCCAATTCGCAGTGCAAATGCCATCATCTACCACAGCGGAGGTCTCATTTGAACACTGACGGATGCACTTGGTGCCTGCTTCTTGCCGATAGATTTGAGAAATGCAAATATGTGCACAACGTCATGGCGTCAATGGTGCGATTTTACAATTCCGACGCGCGCTGGTCTTGGAACGCCGCTTGCGCTTCTTCACGCGCGAGCTCCAAAATGTTCTGCTCCACACAGGAAAATATCCCAACAAGATTGGTTAGTCTATCACAAATTACGACAACAATGTTCACAAAACAAGGCCACGCACTCGGACTTCGGGGATCTTCTTGACGTTGAGCTTTCGGTTCGCTTGTGTGGCCGCCTGCTGCGCTTCAGCATCCGAGTCGACGCTATCGAGAGTCGTCTCTGCCTGCGGTGGCTGGTACACGGCGATGACCTTGGCACGCCCCACGGCCGCCGTGAACCCACTCTGGCAGGCACGCATGCGGTCCATCGGCAGCGTGCCGCGCAGGAACGTGCACGCGTCGAGACGCAGCGACGCGAGACGACTCTCGTCCACATTCTCCTTGCAGTAGCCTTCACAACCGTCCCTCAGTCCTGAAGTCAATCCTCCAAGGTTAGCACAAGCCAGTGACATTTTCCAGCAGTGATTTCATCAGCTAAATCACGTACCCAGATCGAATCCGTCCTGGCAGAGCGAGTAGAGATCCGGTCGCGGCAGGCGTTCGCGCCACTTTTGGTAGTCTTCCACTTGGTGCGTCATGACCTCAGATTGGCATGTCGCCAGGCACGAGGCACCGGCGACCGACGCCGTACTCCTGCTAGAACGGCGTGCACTGCTGCAATGCTCGGTCGACGCCCGTGGCAGCGGCGAGGAACCACATGCGGCGTCGCAGCAACTGCGCCGCAAAGTTCTCGGGCACAGGCGTCGAACCGAGCCCGACCATGCACTCGCCAAAGAACGACCGGCCTCCGTTTTTCTGCTTGATCTCGGTGCGCGGCTGCCGCGGCACGACGTGGGTCGGGTTCATATTGTACAACAAATTGGCGCTTGTGCGTCGAAGCACGTCCGCGAGACTGGCGCCAGCGATGTTGCTGGGCAACGGCTCCAGCAGCGCCTTGCCGTTCACATACAGCAACTCGGGCGGCGCAGCATCAAACACGGGCATGTACTGCGCGATGGAGCCGCACAACGTGTCCGGGTGTTTGTCCACGTCCCGGTTGGTCGACGACGACACGACGCTGACACCCCAGGGCGAGAACGAGTACGGGACCTGCGCGAACTCGTACGCGAGCCAGAAACTCTCCTTGTCGCCCCAGGAGAACTCGTACCGAATGCGCTCCGTCGTGATGAACCACCAGAGCACGTCGAGCGCCTTGCCTGCACGCGTCTTGTCGATCGCGACCATGGACGAGTCCTGTTCGTGGCACGTCTTCTCGGCGTACGCGTACGTGTTCAGGAGATGAGACGATGGCGCTGGACCACTGAGGTTGAACGCCTGATAGTCGAAGGTCTTGATGAGGTTCTTGAGGTACGTCACGCCGAGGCTCTGTCGGTTGAAGTAGAGTCGACAGCCCATGACGCGGTCGTAGAAGAACGTCGTCCCCGTGGTTGTGTATCCGCTCGTGTTGCGCACGGCCGCCGGATTCTTTAATACGATGGCATCAGCATCCAACAGGATCACTTCTTTCAGGTTCGTGTGGTGCACCGCGAGCGGTTTGATCCACCAGTTCTTGAACTTTTTCGCGAGCACCATGGACATCTTCTGGCTCGCGACGAGCACCGAGCACACGTCTACGATCTCGAGACGGTTGTCGTGGCGCAGCAGCAAGTCCCGCGACGCCAGTGACATCTCCTCGGGCATGCAGTGGTACACCTGGATGAGCTCCGTGTTGCCGAGACACCGCAGCTCCCGAATCAGCGACAGCCCCATGTCAATCACGCCGTTGTGCAGACAGAGGATGATGCCCTTGTCCCGCGGCACGCTCGCATCAAACACAGGAGCACCGGAGACAGGCACAGGTGAGCTTTCAGTGGCAGTAGTGGTACCAAAAGCAATGGGTGCTGGCGTTGATACTGCTGCATTCGTTTGTTCCGACACGGCATTCTGCACCGCTGGCGTGCTCTGATCTGCTGCAGGTGCGGGACTAAAGGCATTGGTGTCAATGCCCCCTTGGTCTGCTGCTGCCACTGCGTCATTGACAGGCGCCACGTTCTCAGCGACTTCAGGGTTGATCCCCACACCTGTGCGCACGAAGCGCTGCGAGGCCGTCGCGCTCTCTTTCACCGCATCCACCGTCGCCGCCGTCGTGACCACGAACGCACCCATACGGATGAGCACGAGCGCCGATGCCACGAGCATCCCGAGCACCAGGTACTGGAGCAGCGTGGCCGACGACGATGCTGCCGCTGCATGGAGTCCATCCGCCTTGCGGCTGTACTGCTTTTTGAATCCCGGTCGACGCGGCGCCGGCGGTCGCACATGCAGCAGCGGCGCAGTGCCGTCCATTGTCTTCAAGCTGCCTGTGTGGCTGGTGGATGACGCGGTCTCGTCTGTGCTGCTGCGTTGACGGCGCGGCGCCGTGACACTTACACCAGTTGCGTCTTCGACTGCCATGGGAGGAGAACGGGGGAGCTACAGCAGCAGCAGTGAAGCGTGAGATGCTGCCGGCCAAAGCGCGAGTGAGGGAGGGAATGTGGCGTGATCGAACGCATCGTCCGTGCCAACGCTATCCTGTCTGCGCCACTGCGCATCCGCACATGCACTGAATTCTCATTGCTTGCCACCAAACGGAAACGCCTGCCCCATTTATGTAAAGAACGCTCTACTTGCATCGTTTATGCAAATTACGCCTTCTGAGTTGGAAAATTACTCGGAAAGATGGGGAAGCTATGCTTTATTTTGCAGTTTTTCCTCGCACTCCAAACACTGGAGAGGCACCAATTCGCTTGTCCCACGCCTGTAATTTCCGTGTCATGGGAGCTAAATCGATAGCTTGAAATAGCTGCTCCAAACAGATCATTCGGACCACATAATGGCACCCACCAATAAGAGGCGAAAGCACACAGCTTGCTATTCTCGTCCTGCGTTTCTGCCTAATTAATTCTACCAGATCCGTTATCTTGATCATTTTGCTCACGCATCCACGCCAACAAAAGTCTTGGGATATCTTGTTCGCTTTAGATGTGCCATAATTCTGGGAGACAGCTATTGGACAGCTCCAAAGGCTTCGCATTGGTCTGGGTCAACCTTCGGGTTACGTTTGCGCGATTGAAGTTGAATGTCCCTGCCCAAATCAAGTCGGGATCGAGCAATAGAGTGGACCATGCAAAACCCAATTTCAGTTTTTGGCGCTTGCCAAATTTAAGTTTTCTTCATCTTAATACCACTCCTCCAACCAACCAATTGATTATGGGCAAATCTTTGTATTCACACTGACTCCTGCAGCCCGTCCCGTCTCACTGATGCCTGTGAACGTGCCACGGTCGGCGCTCGCATGTTCTCAAGTCCTGCAGAGCATGACGCCAAGGAGTCCCGCCTCAAAGTCACACGTGATCGCAGCTGGCTCGACAGCTTGACCGATCGACTCCTTAATCCAATACAATATACGACCGTAACGCTTTTTGTTTTCCCGTGACCAACACGTAAAAAACAGGGACGTAGAGATTCGAGGCTCGGTCGTGCACCACGAAAATCACACCCCGATAGAATGATTTTGGGGCACATTGAAAAGTACCATCTACAAAGATGTTGACTTGGCGGTGCTTGAGTAGATTCAGCAAATGGAGATTGGCCCAACCAACGCAGCGTTGCATTGTTTTCTTGACGGGAATGCCTACTCTTTGTGATCTCTGCAGAATAAGGGCAGCGTTGATGTGGTGGCAGATCTGCATTTAGACTTGGCACTCACCACAGAGCAGAGACCCAGCACTAAGGTTAGACATTTTCTGTGATAAAATCGCATCCGATCCGATCATCGCGATGTTCCTGTTCCGGCTGATCAATTGCACAATTTGATATTGCAATGTTGTAGAAACCTATAAAGTTCGAGATAATATAAGCGTAGAAGGAAAACACGGTTCCTTCAAACAAATACAATATCTCTAAAAGAATAAACCTGCTCTTCGAGACACTCCAAGCGCGTCCTTTCGCGACTTTTAGAAAGAGCAAGACTGCACTGCTCTCCCTCTCTCATCACAGGAAGGTGGCGATGAAGAAGGCGTCGGCATCATGGACGCGCCGCCGCGGTCTCCGCACAGCGCTGTGGCTCACGGCCTTTCTCGTTCTCGGCTGCTCGCTTTCGAGCCTCGTGCTCGTCCGCATTTGCCTCGACCGCAGTCTCCGCGAGACTCCACTGCGCGGTAACACCCCGATCTCCTACTTTGACCGCGCACAGAGTCAGCTTGCTCGCTTCGCGCACTTTCGTGCGCATGCACCCGTCTCGGCAAACCTCATGACACAAGAACTGAAGCATCTTGACACAGAAGTCGTGATAGCAACAGCGAATGCTCCTCCTTCCGACAACATCACCGATTCCGATAACACCGTATTACAGGGAGCTGGCATCGTTATCTGCCTCCACGATGGCATCCTTGCCATGGGTGTGTCGCTCATCAAAGAGTTGCGGTGTCTCGGCAATCGTGAACCAATCCAGGTCTACCACTGCTTCCCGGGTGAGTTATCGCAGCGATCGCGGGAGCTGCTCATTAAAGTCGATCCGCACATACAGATCATCGACGTGTGCTCCGAACTCGTCGAACGCAAAGTGCTGGCCCAGAAAATCGCCGAGACGTTTCAAAGCTACTGGATCAAACCCCTCGCGTTGCGCCACACGACGTTCACACACGTGCTCATGCTCGACGCCGACGTCCTATTGATGCAGAATCCAGGAATGATTCGCCAGCTGCCTGGGTACACGCAATCGGGGACGACGTTTTTCTACGACCGCGTCGTGAACAAGCACGTGAATTTCAATAAGCGCATCCAGTTGGAACGCGGGAAGGGAAACGCACCCAAGGTCCGATACCTGGACGCCTGGGTACAGAAGTTTCCCTACGAGCGATTCAATCTGACGGGACCCGAGCCATCGACGCACTTCCAGAGCTCGCCCGCGTACCGTGGCCAGTCGTGCCACGAACAGGACTCGTCCATGGTCGCAATCGACAAAGCGCGCGGCGGTAAAGCGCTCGACGTGCTCTGGTACATGGTCACGGAGAAACGGTTCAAGTTCCGGTTCTCCTGGGGCGACAAGGAGGCGTTTTGGCTCTCGTGGGGGTTCAACCACATGCCGTATTTCTTCTCCCCGTGGGGCGTCAGCGCCTTGGAATCGTCGGTGCAGGATGACTTCCAGAACCACGAGAGTACGCTCTGCGGCAACATGGCGCACTACGTCCCAGCGTATGCACCCGAGGCCGAATTGCTGTATGTGAACAGCCGGAGTCTGCTCGAAGCGTACCCGAAGGGCAAGAAGAAGGCACTGAATTGCAAGCGACAGCAGCACTCGGACGTGTTCAACTTCAATCCAAAGTACGTCTCGCCACGAAGGACACGGCAGCCTCAGCAGCAGTCGAAACAGCACCAGCAGCACCCCGAGTGTCTCACTGGTCTGGGCGCCACGAAGCTGCCTGCCGTGTTCTTCCAGCGACTGCTCGTGCGACGTGCGCACATGTTTGCTGTCGAGACCGAGTTCTTCGAGCCGCTCGAGCACTGCAACATTGTGTCCTAATATTAAAATAGAGAGGTTGTAGCTATGAGACACAGTTTCAGCCAATCAAGAATATACATATGATTTGATTGGCTATAAGTGCGTTCGCATGGCTGCGTGGCTGGTGCCTTGTGTGATAAAGCAAGACGGCGGGATGCTGGGAATGCGCTCGACCGCCGTGCGGCGCGCCGCGCAGGCAACGCAGGCGGCGTGTCCTCCTCTCGTGGCGCGTCCCCACGACGTGGACACCAACGCCCGCGTGCTCTCGTGCCGCTTCTCCAAGCTGGCGGTGGACAAGGGGATGACGAAGAAGCAGCAGGACTCGTGCTACAGCCGCATCGCCGCGAAACTCGGCAAGACGGCGCTGCAGCTGTCGATGGAGGCGATCGACCGCACGGTCGTCTACCTCGAGGGACTCGGGTTGAGTCAGCGACTCGCACTCTCGGCCGTCGCTATGCATCCCATGGTACGTTTTCTATTTGTCTACTTGTTTGTTCCATGCGTTGTTGGTGACATGTGAGCGGTATCACCAACAGACTGACGTGATGCATGTAAATATTCTCGATTCTTTCTTGTAGATGAGTTGCTATTTGCCGTCGACGATGGATGGAAAAGTAAGTGACACGCTAAAAATGCTGGAGGAGATGCTGTTGACTGAATGGAAGCAATTGAATATTGATGCGTGTGATGTGTGTGGTCCATGGGGGTGCTGTAGGTGGACTGGCTTCGTGCGAACGGCGTGACGGGTCCGCTTTTGCTGCGTGCGATCTCGCGCCACCCGAATATCCTGGGCGTGCGAGAAGAAGCGCTGTCTGAGGTGAAAGAGTGGTACATTTCGCAAGGCGTCCTGCCAACCAAGGTATGGATTTTCCTCATCTCTTGCATGAATAAAGAGATTGGGTAACGCAACGGTTGATACTTTCATAGATTCCGTTCATGATTTCCGTGTTTCCGCAAGTGGTGTCCACGAGCATCCACGAGAACCTCGAGCCGAAGCGACAGTTCTTGATGGAACAGGGGTTGAGCCAGCAGCAGATCGTGAGCGTGCTGCAGCGGTCGCCGCAGTTCATGTCGCTCAGTCTCGACCGCCTGGAGATGAAGATCAAGCACCTAAAGAAGCTCGGATTCTCGTCTGACGTGATCACAAAGGCGGTCGCGAACACCCCCGAGGCGCTCGGACTCTCGATCGAGTCCATCGAGGCCAAGTTGAGTGTGCTCACGGAGATCTTGGGGACCAAGGAGGCAGCAGTGGACGCGTGGAGCTCGAACCCGCGTGTGATCATGTACAACTCGGAGCAGCTGAAGCGCGCGTACAAGTTTTTGATCTCGGTTGTCGGCGTGCCGCACGAGCGCATGACCAAGAATATCGCGCTGCTCATGCGCAACGTGGACCGTATCACGCGGCCGCGCTTCGAGTTTCTCATGAAGCAGCAGCTCATGGACCGCACTGACGCCGCGGAGAAAGTGTTTTGGATCATCTGCTCCGATCACGCATTCATCGAGCGCTTCCCGACGTACGAGGGTGGTGGCAGCGGCGCGCGCCGCGAGAAGAGCAGCGAGAAGCGCACCAAGGCACTCGAATAAGTCATGCAGTCCATTCAGAAACTGTCGATGGGTCAAATGGAGCTCTCCAGTTCTAAAGTTCAAAGGTGTTGCACTTTCTCCGAATGCGTACTTAGCGTTCGTGCATTTCGATGCTTTAAGAAGGTGTGTTTCTTGGATCTCAGCTGGCGAAAAGCGCACTTAGCGCGAGTCAGTCATATGCAACTCGTTTATCTCAGCCGATCGTTTAGTCGAGAAAGAGATGATGCACGCGGCATTCCCCACGTGTTTGCGGCACGCGATGCAGTGAGAACGAGAGAAAGAAAGAGAGAGTGCTGCGCATCGCACGCGCACACACTCTCACACTCGGCCGCTTGGTCGCTGTGCGTTGCTCAGGCTACTCATTCCTGAAGATCCGCGACCACCGACTGAGACTCCGTCCCCGTCTCGAGACCAAATTGTCCCCACAGACAGGCACAGGAGGACCATTATGACGGCACCAACTACAGTAGTCACAGCAACCGCACCACCGACAGCTCCGGCCCCGCGGAAAACGATGCTCTGGGTACTCGCGTGCCTCTGCTGCCTCGTGGTGGGCTCCATCGCGTCGTTCTCGAGCATGTACTACATGCCACACCTCGTGCAGAGCGTGACGCGGTTCGACACGTCGGCGTTCGCGACGCACGACATCCAACTGATGCAGACAACGCCGTCCGAGAGGCTCCGCGCAAGCAATCCGACTGCCGATAACAGCACCAGGAGCAACGCGACCAGCAATAGCGAAAGTGAAAATGCTGCTGCTGTCACGACGAACTCGACGGCAGCTGCCAGTGCTGCTCAGGAACGCGACACTTTGGCTGGAGTTCAAGTACAAGCCGGTGGAAGTCGGTACGAGCGTGGCGTGATCGTGAGTTTGCACGACGGGATTGTGTCCATGGGCGCGTCGCTGATCCGGGAGCTGCGGTGTCTGGGCAACACGGAGCTTATCCAAGTGTACCACTGCTTCCCCGAGGAGCTTTCAGCCGAGGCGCGCGCGCTGCTGACGCGGAACGACGCGATGGTCGAGATCATCGACGTGTGCACCGAGATGCTCGCAATGGGTCAGGACGACAATGTGTTTGCGGGCGACACGAAACTCGCAAAGACGTTCCAGAGCTACTGGCTCAAGCCGCTGGCGCTGTACCACACGAAGCTGCAGCATGTGATCCTGCTGGACGCCGACGCCATCCTGATGCGCGATCCCGCCGCGTTGCGTGAAACGAGCGGCTATGATCGCACAGGCACCGTGTTTTTCTACGATCGCGTGTACTCGATGCTCCGGTTTTTGAACTCCATGTCGCACGGGACGCAGTTGCTGAAATACCTCATCAAGCACTTTGACTATGCGAAATTCGGTCTGAGCGGTCCGCATCCGTCGCAGCAGCTCCGGGACTCGCTCGTGTACCGCGAGCTCACGGCCCACGAGATGGACTCGTCCATGGTGCTGATTGACAAGCGTCGCATGGGCAAAGCGCTGGATATTCTCAAGTACCTGATCGTGGACGTGCGCTTCAAGCTGAAGTTCTCGTGGGGCGACAAGGAGACGTTCTGGCTCGCGTACGAGCTCGCGCAGCAGCCGTACTTCTTCTCGCCCTGGGGTCTGAGTCTACTCGACTCGGTGCCGAACGGAGACCTGGCCGAACACGCCGACACGCTCTGCGGCTCCATGGCGCACTACGTGCCCGCGGAGAACAGCACCAGCACCCCTGAGCTGCTCTACGTGAACGGCAAGGCGCTGCTCGAGCCGTTCCCGCTGGGGCTGGACCAGAGTCTTGTCGCAGACAAAAAGTCCCGCTTGTTCAACATCAACCCGACGCACGTCACGCCGCGGTACCGCCGCAGTGAGCTGTTGGACAAGCCGCACAAGCGGCCGAAGTCCTTCGAGTGCATGGACAAACTGGGCAGCGCGCCGCTGCCGCACGTGTTCTACCAGCGGCTGCTGCGGCGCCGCACGCACTACTTTGCCGCGGCGACCAAGTTTTACGAAGGACTCGACACTTGTCAGCCGTGAATGCAACGCACGACTAGCAAGAGTAGCACCTGATTTGCTGAGCTGAGCTGAGCTGCTGGAACGCGTCTCAGATGCTGCGACACATAGCACGGCATGCATGCAAGCAAGCAATAACGCGTGTACACCGGAACCAGAAGATTCGTCGCCACAGGACACTTGTTGACATGCGACACCTGTGTTTCATGTCATGTCCCCATTGCCGCTGACGGACAAGACGCGAGCAGCGAAAAGAAAACAGTCGAGAAAGCAGCAAGCGAGTGTGGATTGCTGGATGATTTGGACGGTGCGGCAGCCTTTGGGTGCAACGCGAGGGACCTGCAGCGGGAAGGCTGAGGATTCAATTGCATCGGGGAATGGGGAGCCATTGCAAGCAGCAAAAGCGCCATGAGCTTGCGCTCAATTTGCTGTTCCAAGCAATGCACAATCGACAGCAATGCAGATACGTAAAATATACGCATAAATGCAAATGACGTGCAGCAAAATGTGTGAGATTTCTTGATTTCTTCCCCTTATATATTTAACGACTAAAAAAGAGCACGGGGACAAAAGTGGAAATGCAATGCGGATCAAGATTAAGGAGAAGGGAAAACAATATGAAGAACGAATGCCACACATGCAGAAGCAGGGAGAAGCCATTGCGAGCGAGCACTCTAGTTGCAATCGCACCAAACGCACAATCGCTTTCCCCACAAACACATGCGCGCACATGGACAACATGCAAAATAAACGCTGCAGTACGTACACATGTTTTCTTCGCATTGCAGACGCTCGACTTGCCAGTGCATCCATTCGTCTCTGTTTCTTCCTTCTTCCTTCTTCCTCCTTCCCCGCTGGTAATTTTGTTGTTCTTGTTGTTTGATGACTTGTTTGTTTTGGCTGTTGCTGACGATCGCTTCAGGTTGCTTGCTTCTTGATGATTGACACACACATTCACATACACTCGGCGCTCGAGTGTTTCTTCTTGTTCCTTTATTCGCACGCGATGGCCGGACGGCAGTTGTTTTGCCACAGACGGCGGCGCGCATACTTGGACGAGCCCTTGCTGGACGCCCACGGTCCCGTGAAGGAGCTCGCGTACATCCAACCGTGCTCATCGCCCTTGCGCGTCGAGTAGGCCCAGCCCTGGCCCTCGAGGCCGTCGGGCACCTCGGGCGCCACGTCCTCGAACGTGTTGGACGACACCTTCTGGTCAAACGTGGACCAGTGGCGGCGCTCGTGGTTGTTGGCGGGCACCCACTGGCCACCTTCCCAGATCTCGTTCTCCCACACGTGCAGTGTCTTCTGGCCCTCGTCCTCGACCTTCAGACACACCTCGAGCTCGATCGTGCTGTCCGTGTGCTGGCTCTCGAGCTCGTCCGGCAGGATGAGCGGGAACGTCTCGACCACCGGGTTGTTGGCGTGCTTGAGGAAGCGCGCCACGGGCAGCGACAGCGAGCCGATGAGGTCGTCCGAGCTCAGCGCGTCGTGGTCCACGACCTGGATGTGCAGGTTCTCGGCGTCGACGTCCACCACCTCGAACTCGAAGCGCTCCGCGGGCCGCCACACCGGGTTGAGCTCGTTCTTGAACGTGGACGAGCGCATGAGCTCGTCGCCCACCTGCAGCGTCACGTACGGATCGGAGGAGCGGCCCGCAAAGCCGCTGTCGGCGGCCGCCAGGTCTGTCGCGCGGATCAGCGTCACGTGGAGCTCCGGCATATCGCTGTGTGCTGTCTGTCTATGTGGAGAGAGAGAGAGTGAGAGAGAGAGTGAGAGAACTCAGGAAGCGCTGCTGCCTGCCGCCTTCTGAGCTAAAAGATAAATTAGATGGGGCTTCAAACGCGACCTTGGCGCATCGTCAGGGGGAGGTGGGCACGCAGGTAGGTCATCTGGGAAGGGGACCCCGCTTTAGGAGCATGACGGAAATGGAAGCGCGGACGGTTTATGTGCCCGTCATGATTTATTTGTGCGGTGGATACTGCACACTTGGAGTTTCGGCGGATCTGTTTTCTCTGGCGTCATCCAATACCCTGTTCAAAACGATTTTGTAAGATTTTGAACAAGATGGAAAATTGGACTATCGCACTTGATTAGTTTATACCCCTTTACTTGCAAGCTTGCTTGCTCCTATTTTTACATAGAGGAGAGGCTGAAAGTTGCGTTTGTGGCCACCATCAAGCCTATTCAATAGCAAAGGGAGGAGGGAGATGGCAATCTGCGAAGGCCACTAAAGCGAAGGTACTGGACCCCTTGTCATTCCAGTATCGCCAGTGAACCCAAATGAGGTTTTTTGAATCAGCACAATAAAACCTTGGGGTACGTATGCGTCCAGGTGGATACGGTAGAGTGCCATCAACATTGCAAATGCAATAATTGATGATTATTGCTTGGCGGCACTAATAATTGCTGCTTTCCCTGTCGAAAAATAGAGACATCGAAAAATCCAGGAATGTTCTGAATACGTGATCGCCAAACAAAAATGGCTTCAGAGATTTCATAACGGCAAACTGAACAGGGTATTTCTGTTGTCACTTGATCATTTTTTCTGTCTGCAGCGGGATCGTATGTCGCCACAATAGCAAAGTCACAAACCCTTCTTTCACCATCCAGCAAGTCGTCTGTTCTGGAGACTGAGCTTGCAACGTACATTTTCGGTGTGTTTGAAATGGTGATATGCACCAAAACAGACATGTTACAGCAGCGCATGGTGAAAAGAGAGTCTCCGTTTTCTGTATGCCAAGATTGAGTCGGTTGCGGCAACTAGACTGGTTGGTTGAACATTTGTTGTAGTGGCGAGTGAGTGAGCGGCGAGCATGTTACACACATTTGGAATCTGACCCCACTCTTTTGCCTTTTTTCCACGTTGAAATTATGATATGCCTACTTGGTGCCAAACTGTCCAGTGTGCCAATAATTGCAATGCAATCAATTGCAAAATTGACTGCAATCATATTGTTTGGTTCGGAGAGGCTCTTGCTTTGTGATGATGCTGCCTGTCACAAACGCTGAAATCGACAAAAACGAGTCACCAAATACGAATCTGTTTTCTTTTCCCGACATGTCCCCTTTTCACAAAAATCCAGAACCCCATCAACTCACCCAACCTCTACCAAATAGACCTTCGAGGGGACTCTCTTCCCACAAGTGGTCAGATAACACAATAACCCTTTTTTACACAATTTTGTCCATCACTCTCACTTTGATACACGAAAGGACGCGCAACCTCAGCCACACAATTCACGAAAACTCTTTGCATCACCAGCTATTGCATCTATATTCACACACACACGCACACATAAAAGCGCCACACAAACTGCCTTCTGCTTAGTGCTCGAGTCGCTCGACATGGTGGCGCACCGTGCGCACCTCGAGCAGCACGGCCTCAAAACCGTCCTTCATGGCGTCCCAGCGCTGCTGCGTCAGGTCGCGGTGGCGCAGCACCATCTTGAGTAGCTCGCCCCAGAACGCAGCGTTCAGCGCTGTGGCGATGACCACGAGCCACTGGAACCACGGGATATGGGCAAAGCCGAAGATGTCGTCCATGATCACCGGCGTGTTGGTCACGACGATCGTGAGCACGAGTGACATGCCCGCGGCCACCTGCATGTACTTGTTGGAGAACATGCGCGCAAACACGGGCTCCGAGAAGCTTCGCACCGTGTACGCACGCAGCACTTCGGTGAACGCGAGGCCGACGAACACCATCGTCTGCGCGCGTGCGATGCCCTCGGACACACACTCGTAGTTGCCACCTTCACAGTACATGTCCGACGTCTCGTACACACCGCCATCCATGGTCGCAGCCATAGCCTCAGCGCCAAAGATAAGGTCGCCGTTGGCAAACCT
The DNA here is from genome assembly GCA_006386115.1 of Globisporangium splendens. Taxonomy (NCBI): domain Eukaryota; phylum Oomycota; class Peronosporomycetes; order Pythiales; family Pythiaceae; genus Globisporangium; species Globisporangium splendens. The sequence continues at coordinate 672,780 of VFIW01000014.1, read as the reverse complement.
CGCTGCACAGTTGCCGCGCGTCTCCCAGCCGCTGCCCATACCGTTCCAGCGTGAGCACACGACGTTCCGGAACGCGAGGTTCGTGTCGCCGATGCTCTTGTCGCTGCCGCCACCCGTGTCCATGATGTCGTCGAGGAAGAAGAGCCCAAAGTTCCAGTACAAGCCCAGAAGGAATGTCGTCATGGCGCCAAGCATGAGCAGCGTGGCGTTGCAACCGACGAGCAGCCACAGTCGGCCGTGGATCAGCGGCTGCTTCTTGGGTCGCGGGCGGTCCTCCATGATCGTCGGGTCGCCGTCCTCGAGGCTGAGCGCCACGGCAGGCATACCATCAGAGAACAGGTTCAGTACCAAGATCTGCAGCGGTCCGAGCGGCATCGGGAACCCGGCGGCGATGGACGCAAAAATCAAAGTGATCTCGCCAATATTGGTTGAAAGCAGGAACATGACGAACTTCTGAATGTTGGCATAGATCACGCGGCCGCGCTCGACTGCCGCGACAATGTTGACAAAGTTGTCGTCGGTCAAAATCATGTCCGATGCACCCTTGGCGACTTCGGTGCCCGAAATCCCCATTGCGACACCAATGTCGGCTTCCTTGAGCGCCGGCGCATCGTTCACGCCATCGCCCGTCATCGCGGCGATGAGACCCTGGCGCTGCAGCGACTTCACGATCTCGATCTTGTCCTCGGGCTTGGCGCGAGCAAACACAAGCGTGCGCGACGTGATCTCGTCAATGTCGGGTTCTGGGAGGTACACGTCGCCACGAGGTCGCAATTGCGAGCAATCTGTAGCTTCTTCGTTCGGGTCAGCGCCGACTTGCAGCAGGTCAATCTTCTTGGCGATGGCGATCGCCGTCTTCAAGTAGTCGCCCGTGATCATGACTGTGCGGATGGACGCCAGACGCGCATGCGCGATCGCATCGCGGACGCCATCACGCTCAGGGTCGATCGACGCCACGAGTCCGAGCAGCACGAGCGGGTGTGAGAGCGACGCGAACTTCTCGTCGGCGTCGTCGCAGTCCGGAGGGTACGGCAGGTTCGCGAGCGGTTGCACCGCGACCGCGAGCACTCGAAGCGCCTGCGACGACAGGTTGTCGACGGCGTCCATGATCTGCTTGCGTTGGTTGTCCGAGAGCGGCACCATGACACCGTCCGTGCGGCAGTACCGCGTGCAGTTGTCCAGAATGTAGTTGGGTGCACCCTTGACGGACGCGATGTACTTGGTCTTGGTCTCGAGCGGCAACGAGCCAAACATGGCGGCGCCACCATTGCCTCGCGGCAGTTCGTTGACCGTGATCATCATCTTGCGCGATGAGCTGAACGGCACTTCGGCCACGCGCGGGTACTCTTCGGTGACGTAGTCTTCCCAAATACCGGCCTTGGCGGCCGCGACGATCAGTGGCGCTTCCGACGAGTTTCCAAACGGCACCCAGGTCATGACGTCATCCACTTCCTTTTGCTTCAATTGCGTGTTGCTGCACAGCACCGAGGCCAAAAGCGTCGAGCGCACCTGCACGTTGCCAGCGCCAGGAGCCGTCTGGTTGACGCCATTGAGGTAAATACCGCCCTCCGGGTTGAAGCCTTTGCCCGTGATCGTGTACTCCTTGAAATCACCCCAGAGCTTCACAGCCGTCATCTTGCCTTCTGTGAGCGTACCTGTCTTGTCCGTGCAGATCACCGAGGCTGCACCGAGCGTCTCGACAGCAGCGAGTTTGCGAACGAGCACGCTCTTGCGCGCCATGGCCGCCGTGCCTGTCGACAAGCAGATCGTGACGACCATGGGGAGACCTTCGGGGACAGCGCTCACGGCCACTGAGACCGAGAGCATGATCATCGTGAGCCACTTGGGCTGGTCCAGGTGGCTCGGATCCACGACGCCGCGCGCGAACCCGACGATGAACACGAGGACTGAGACCGAGAGCGCGATCATGCCCATGATGTAGCCCAACTTGTGCAGCGAGCGCTGGAGTGGCGTCTGCTTGGGCTTGTGGCGCGCGATGCACTCGGCGAGCGGGTTGCGGAGCCATTTCTTCTTCTTCTTGTCATCGCCATTGTCGTCGTTGACGGCAGTCTTAGTCTTGAGCAGCGCCGCGATCGAGCCCACGCGGGTGTTCATGCCCGTCTCTACGACGATGCCGCGCGCATTGCCCGCCGTGATCGTCGTGGACGAGAACACCATGTTGTCCGACGTGAGCTTCTTGGCGGCCTTGCCGCTCATGCTCACATTGTACTTTTTGGAGACGTCTTCGGACTCGCCCGTCAGCAACATCTCATTGGCCTTCAGATCGACGCTCTGGATCAACCGGATGTCCGCAGGCACGACGTCACCTGTCACGAGAATGACGAGGTCGCCAGGTACAAGTGACTTGCTGTCGACGACTTGCTGGTGGCCGTCACGAATGACCACCGACTGTGGACTCGAGAGCTGCGCGAGCGCCTCGAGCGCGTTGCCCGCGCTGTGCTCTTGGATCGTCGCGACGGTCGCATTCAGCGTCACGATGAACAGGATTGCGATGCCCTCGACCCATTCTTGGAACGCGAGCGACGCCACGGACGCGAACAGCAGCATGCCGATGATCAGATTGTAGAATTGCAGTAGAAAGATGATGTACACGGGCGTGCGCGGGTCTTCATCCAGCACATTAGGTCCGTGCTTACGCGCTTTGCCGTCCAACTGGCGCGTCGAGAGACCCGACTCGAGGCTCGTCTCGAGCATCTTGGCGATGACCTCGGGTGGCGTGGCCTGCCAGAGCTTCGGGTCGTTTGACTCGAGATTCGCGAACGACTCCTTGGTCTCGCGCGGGTGATCTGCGAGCAGCCGCTCCGAGTCGCTCAGGAACCGAGAGCGGTGGTCTTCTTCACGGTTCTCCGAGGACGTCTCGTCCGTGTCGCCGCGGAGCAGCATGCCAGTGAACGACGTGTTGTGGAGGTTGTTGGGCGGCGCACGACTCGACGTCGTGGACGCACGGGGCGAGGGACCCATGAGCGCCGTCATGTCCATGTAGTCAGACGACGCGCGCGGCGAGAACATGTGCGGCGTGTTACTCGTGGTGCTGCGGAACGAGTTGTTGCCTGCCGCTCCGGCGTGCGACGTGTCGCTGAAAAACATCATCGGCACGGCGTCGTTGCGGATGAGGTGGGGGAGCTTGGGGGCTTGGGTTTTCACGTGGTGCTTGGAAATGCGCGTCTCTCTTGCTGACAAGAGAGAGGAGTGGAGCTTGGAGGCTTTGACTTGTGGGGTAGGAAGCAAATTCCGAAATGAGCTCCAAGGCGGGAATGGCAAATGGAGAGACCAAAAGCGCGGATGTTTGGCGGTGTCTCGATTAGATCCGTGTATCTTGAAAAGATCCGCAGTGGATCTTCAAGTGGATACAGACCTCTGATTGGTTAATCGATTGGCACATCCCCCTACCCGCGCGTATGCGACTCTTTGCGGAAACAGGCGGTCGCACATGTCGCAGATCGATGGAGGACAGTGGCCAGTTGGACAGACATGTCTTGGCTCGCTTGTCAGCAAGACCAAGCCAGCAAATGGTTGCGTGCATGTGCGATTGCGGACATTCAGTGCAAGGAGCTCTTTGCATTATTTTCTTTGTTTGTTCATGGCCACTTGCTTGCAATGCTCTTGCTCTGCTGCTGCAGTCGCCACAACCATTTGCTTCCACTGCTTTACATCTTTTCACATTGACGTTTTCCAATCCGTTGAAGCGTTTTTTTTAAAATTTGTTTGCTTGCGTGATGGCAAAAGCGACACATAAAAATATGAAAAAAGCATTCGGCGGAATCTGTAGCTATTTTCTTATGCAGTCAGCCAGCACATCCTGTCGTTTTTTCATCAGGGGGAGGTGACGAGTGGCGCGTTCGCTTTGTGCCTGTTTCTTCGATTGGTCGATGCGCAGTGGCCAGTGAAGTGGCGACTGTCGTGGTGGCTGCTTTTCTTTCGCGAATCGATGGAAGGAACGCCGCCACGTGCACTTTCTATTGAGATATCTGCGCTCACACATTTGAGAGATTCAGTGAACTGTCCTTCTCTGAGTGATGCTGTCGATCGGCGCACGCTGTTTGCTGGGATATGTCTGCGAGTTGCACCGAGTGCACCTCTGCACACATGTCTCCATAGCGGCCACCGCTTGACCGCGTGCATATCAGAGGGAGACATAGCTACATGGAGATGTCACTCCGCAATGCGCAGCTGAGGGCTCTGGCGTGTCTGCGCATTCCGAATGTCTGGCTGCTTCTGCATCCCCCCTTGTGTCGAGATCTCCTTTTTTTCTTTCTTTTTCCTTCAAACGCCACAACGCGAGCGCATCCCGATTGCTGCTTTACATCAGCATTCAAACTCACTGAACCCAGATATGGAACCGTCAAACCCTCTCTTGTTTTTAATCAGCAAGTCAAAAGTGTAGAAATAGATTCGGAAACTTTCGCAAGTGCGCACATTGACCATAAAGTAAATAACTCGTGATCACGCCCATTTTATAAAAAAATGCAGTGACTATTGACAACATGGCATGTCCCAGCGCACACCGTTTGATGTATTGGTGCGAAGTCACAACTTGTGCATCTGTGAATTGCCGCATTCACAAATGTTGCATCATGCTGCGACGCTTTGAGATATTTGCATCAGCTGCTGCAACAAGAACGCATCTCGCAGCACGCTGCGGCCTTTTTGCGACTTGCGTGGAGGGCCAGTGATGTGCTTGCTCCATCCACACTTGCGGCCACACGTTGCTTGCTGCGCACTTTGCTTGTGGGAGTGCTTTTCCTTCTATAGAAACCCCAAACGCACGCGCCACAAGAACCTTCTCATCCTAGGCATCCCTTCCGCGCACTCGCATACATCCGCACTCGCCAGTGATGGATGGCAATGGACGAGTGGGAAACGGCGAATGATGGCATTAGATCTGCTCCAGCGTCACAGTCCTCGGCGCGGTCCACAGTCGACTGCTGTTTATGGTCGCAAATGCTCAATCTGTATTGACCAAATGACGGCTGCAATTGGCTCATACACGCGCGAGCATGATGATTGCGTGCTGATGTCATCGCCTTCGATAATGTGGGTGACATGACGCCGTCTGGATCGGCGTGCTGCTTTTGTCAAGCGTCGTTGGCAAGTGCTGTCTTCGTCATGCGACTCCCTTTCGAGCGTTCACCCTGTCGTGTTATTTCTGAGGGACGACGACAAAATTGATAATGTACGTTAAGGTACGCAGGGCGAACGAGGCAGCATCTTAACCAAGAGAATGCTGCGGAAGACGATCGCACCGCGGAACTCCAGTCGACTTCTACAGCCACCAGCGCATACTCTATCGTGCCAAGAACCAGGTATGCATGCCAGGATGTCTGTTTGATTGCGTCACGCAACATTGAGAGACGTTCAAATACCAGGTCGCTTAATGATGGTTCCTTCCGCCGAAAGTGTGCATGCGGCAGTTAAAACGCCGCCACGTGCGATTAGTTTGGCAGGGAGAGTAAGCATCTGGGCTGCAGAGACGATGACTCACATGCGCTTGTTCTGTGTGCGTAAGATGCCATTTTTGTGCATTTGCCTTTGTCAAACAACAAGCAGCACGTCGTCACCATGGCGCCTGCTGTCTAAAGCTGGTATGTGCTCACTTTGTCGCCTCCAGCTGCTAATGAGCCGCTGGTTTTCGGCAGACGACTGTCGAAAATGCGCATTTGGGCTGCCGTCTCACACAGTAGAACAGTGGTACCTGGATCTCGATCTTCGCTCAAACACGAACGAGGACTTAGTCAAGTAAGTGATCTTTTGCGCGACTTGCCCTTGCTTACGTCGTCCGCATCGTCAACCCATGACGCGTGGATTTAATCAAAGAGCCTCGACTCTTTCCTCTTTTTCTCAGAGTTTTCGGTGTATAACCCATTGTTGCTCACGCCAAGCTCGTCACCCCATTGAATCTTCTTCAGTCGTGTCGATACCATTACGCTGACTCAGCTCCACAGAACGAGGATACAAGAACACACACACACACCTGCTACAGTAAGGTGCACGGCTTCCGAAACAATAGCAATGTTATGACGCGCTCGAATGCGTCAGGGCAGGTGCCTGGATCGTGGAGACATGTGACCACTTGCAAGTGACGCACTACGGTACGGACAGCCTACGTCGCCCATCGGTGGTCGCTCGTCGCGATCAACAAACGAAGGACCATTGAGGTTAACGAACAGCGTCTTGAGGTGTGACGTGGCGCTTTCTCTCTCGTGTGAACACCTCAGTCCTGAAGCACTTGGGAAAGAAAAATCCAGCGTCTCTCGCTGGTTTTGCACCCACGTGTGCTGCATTGGTCGTGGTTGAAGTTGAGCAGTTTGACACGCATCAGCTCGTCTTTTCATTGGTCCGAAATCGGTCAAAAATCAGTCAATCATTTTCGCCAATCAGCGTTTGTACCTCCTCATTTTTCTTTCTTCAAAGATCGGCACTTGTCAACTACTGTTCAAACAGCAAAATGGAGGGCGACGGAGAGACGATCGCGTTCATGGATTGCTCGGCGGGCGTCGCCGGCGACATGCTGCTCGGTGCCCTGATCGACGCGGTACGTGCTGCGCAATGTGTGCACACGTGTGGTTGTGTATGTAACTGACTCTGTGTTGGTTTAGGGTGCGCCGTTGGAGACCATTGTGCAAGGACTCAATTCGCTGCGAGGCATCCAGGGCGAGTGGGGACTGCGCACGAGCAAAGTGTGGAAAGGACCCGGACGCATCGCTGGCACGAAAGTACACGTGGACTCAGTCTACAAGCACCGAGAGCTCGCGCCGCCGACTGCAGGGGCTGTGGGTAAAGCAGTGGAGACGGCGAGTTACGATCATGACCACAGTCACGAGCACTCGCATGGTCGTGACCACGACCACAGCCACTCGCATGACCGCTGGCATGTGGGAGAGGACAAGGCGGACGTGGCTCACGATCACGACCACTCGCACTCGCATGATCACGGCCACGGCAATGACCACTCGCACTCGCATGACGGCGAGCCCATGCGCAATCTGGACGACATCAAGGAGCTTGTAATGAGCAGCGAGTTGTCCGAGTGGGCGAAGACGCAGAGCGTCGCTGTGTTCACGCACCTGGCCGAGGCCGAAGCGCACACCCACGGCACGACGCTGGCGGACATCCACTTCCACGAAGTCGGCGCGATCGACAGCATCATCGACACTGTGGGCTCCGTGCTAGCGATGGATTTGCTTGGGGTGCGCAAGGTGTACAGCTCTTTCCTGCCGTTCTCTTCCGGAACCGTCAAGTGCGCGCACGGCATCCTGCCTGTGCCACCGCCGGCGACGTTCCGACTCATGATCGGCGTCCCAGTATGTCCTGCGCCGAAGGGGTACGTCTCTATATACCGCCGCAGTGTCGTGTCCAATCCCATCAACCTATGCTAACGGGTGCTTTGATGAATGCAGTGCAACGGGAGAGTTGGTGACGCCGACGGGGATCAGTCTCGTGAAGGCGCTCACGAGTGGCTACGGGGAGCCGCCGGCGTTTGTCCCCACGCACACAGGTGTTGGTGCTGGTACGAAAGAGTTCCCGCACCACGCCAACATTGTCCGCGTCGTGATCGGCAAGAGCGTGGATCGAAACACGGTGTCCAAGCCATTCGTACCATTGGGAACCTCCGTGGCTGCTGCACAGGGAGATAAGCAGCAGTTGCCGTACGACGAGGAAGACGTGGTTGTGCTCGAGACGAACCTCGACGATTTGAATCCGCAGGCGATTGGGTATGTCTTTGACAAGCTGCTCCTTAAGGGAGAGAATGGGGACGGTGGCTGCGCATTGGACGTCTGGACGCAACCGATTCAGATGAAGAAGAATCGACCAGGCGTGTGTCTCAGGTACGACCTGAGTCTTGTTTCTCCTATTTATGTTGCTCAAAGACGATGTCATGCGCTGAAATCCCGGGTTTATGTTGATCTCAATGATACAATGACGCAAACAACGCCAGCGTGTTGTGCCAGCCGCAGCATGAGCAAGCGGTGCTGGGGACGCTCTTTGAAGAAACGACCACATTGGGAATCCGCAAGTGCGTCTTGTGTTGTGAAATTGCTGCTTTATCATGAAAAGTTGGTTCACTAACTCATTTCTCACCTTCCTATTTTTTTCTTCTATAGGAAAACGCTGCAGCGCGTGTTCCTTCGTCGCGAATTCATCTCGATCCGTGCGTTTGAGCGCTCCGTCTCGGTCAAACTCGGCTACTATGGCGACAAGATCATCAACATCTACCCCGAGTACGAGCAATGCAAGGTGCGCGTGGCATATATACACTCTTGAGTTCCTAATATTATGCGCTCAATGGCATGGTTGCTCACATGCTTGCTTGATGCCACAGGAAATCGCGCGCGAGCAGTGCATGCCTCTGCTTCACGTGATCCACCAGGTGCAGAGCCTCGCGACCGCTTTCCTTGCATCGCAATAACCATAAATGAGTGTCTGTATGCCATCATGTTCACAGTAGATGCCATAGATTTGCTTTTATGTTGTTTTGTCGGTATACAAAAAAAAAAGCATATGCATTTTGCTTTCTCTTCTCTTCATGTCCCGTCTGGCTGTCTGCTTCTATCGCCTCTATCTCTTGAACAACTGCGGGATCTTGTGCACGTCGGTCGTGGACATCGCGGCGAGCAACTGGCCGAGGCGCGCCGGCACGAGCGTGCGGAAAATCATCGTGAGGAACGCGTGCAACGCCGAGTCGTGTGCGTAGTCCTCGGCGTTGAACATGGCTTCGAGCGCCAACCGCGCGCAGTCCTTCGGGTGCGACGTCGCGCCAGGGAGGTACGACACCAGCGGCTTCTCGATGTGCGCCGCCATGTTGAAGTTCGTGTCCACGGGACCAGGGCAGTAGCACGTGACGGTCACGCCCGAGGAGCGCAGCTCGAAGTTGATCGCCTGGCTGAAGCTCAGCATGAACGCCTTAGACGCGCCGTAGAGCGCCATGTACGGTACGGGCACGGCGGCCGCGGTCGACGCGATGTTGAGCACGCGACCGATGCCGCGCTTGGCCATCTGCGGCACGATCGCGCGTGTGAGGCGTGTCATCGCGAGCACGTTCAGCTCGATCTGCTCCTCGAGCTGCTTCTCGGGCACGTCCACGAACGCGCTGGCCCACGCGGCACCGGCGTTGTTGATGAGGATGTCGATCACGAGCTCGCGCTTGTTCACGAACGTGATGAGCTTCTGCACGCCCTGGGGCGTTGCCAGGTCGCACACGCAGAGCTCCACGTTCACGGGCTTGTTGACGAGCTCGATCTCGGCGCGCATGCGCTCGAGGATCTCCTTGGTGCGTGCCGCGAGCACGAGCGAGTAGCGCTTCTCGGCGAGCAGATACGCCATCTCGCGGCCGATGCCCGCCGTGGCGCCCGTGACGAGCGCGAACCGCTTGGCGTGCGGCTCCGTCGGCTCGAACGCCCAGAGGTGGTATCGCGCGAGCGTCACGTCGACGCAGCCCACGACGAAGTACACAAAGAGCAGCACCTGCAGCGCGTACACGACGCGCTCGGCGTTCAGGAACGTGAGCGCGATGATGAGCGCGCCCGTGACGTGCACGCTCGGCTGCCACATGATGTTGTGCCGCTCCTTCTTCGCGCGCGCCATCTTCTCCTGTAGAACTGACCGCGTCTTTGGCTCTGGTTTTGCTGGATAGCAAATGTGTGTGTGTGTGTGGAAATGCGTCGCGATGCACAATGCACTGAGATAAGACACAATGTCACGAAAGACTAGCAAAACGACGACAGGTACTATCCTACATCAGTACGTTAGCTTTCTGGTGTCCCACATGTCTGTTTTATGCTCGGAAAGAGTACTGATCCAGGCTATATCCCATTTCGATGCGACCGAACGTGTCAGACGTGAACAAGGAGGGAGGGAGGGAGGAAGTGACGAGATCATCACCACAGAACTGAGGACAAGATGATGGCGCAGTATCTGCAGTCGCCGCTGCTCGCGTGCGTCGCCGTTGCTGTTGTTGCTGCGCTCGCGTCCTCCACCTTCGTGGCGCTCGTTGTGCGCAACGTCGCGATCGCGTACGCGCTCGTGTTCGTCCTCGACCTTGTCGTGGCGCGATACCATTTGACGGCAGTGCCTGCCATCGCGCCGCACGCCACGAAGTATGCGCTCATCACCGGTGGATCGTCGGGCATTGGACGCGAGATGGCGTTCCAGTTAGCCGCAAGGCAGTACTCGCTGATCCTCGCGGCGCGCAGCAACGATGCGCTCGAGAAGGCGCAGACCGAGATCCAAAAGCTGTACCCCAAGTGTGGCAACGTGCACATCTGCGCATGTGACCTGTCGACACGCGAAGGTATCGAGCGTCTCATTGAATTCGTCGCCAGCAACCAGTTGGAGGTGGAGATTCTGATCAACAACGCCGGTGCATCGTTCACGTGCGACTTTATGGACCTGACGCCGCAGCGCGTCGACGAGCTGCTGACGCTGAACGTCGTCGCGATGACGAAGCTCTCGCACGCGATCGTCCCCCAGATGATCGCTCGTGGCCGTGGCCGCGTGCTCAACATTGCGTCCATGTCGAGCGCGATCTCGATCCCCACAGCGGCGCTGTACGGGAGCTCCAAGGCGTTCATGTTCAACCTGAGCCAAGCGATGAATTACGAGCTGCGCACCACGGGCGTCACGGTCACGGGCATGTGTCCCGGTCCCGTGCGCACCAACTTTAGCACCACGGCGCATTGCGACTCGTCGATCTACATGAACCTGCCGGGTGCGGTCTTGGACGCCAAGGAGTGCGCCAGACGCTCGCTCCTGGCCATGTTCGACGCCGATAACGACTGCTACGACACGATCGTCTCGCGCTGGGGAGCTGCGATCTTCCGGACGCTGCTGCCCTCGCGACTCGGACTGCTGGTCGCCGCAGTGTGCATGAACGAGCCGAGGAAGATGCTGAAGCTGATTCGGACATAGGAATCATGCGTAGGCAGAGCTCCAGGCAGTGCCTAAGCTAGCGCTTAACTCTTAGACTCACCTACAAATCCCAGATGCAAGACCAAAATCAATATAGACAGCATACTAGAACGTCCAGCATTTGTCGATTTGACTTTATACTCCCAGTCACAAATTCTGCTTACACAGCAACACGGTGATAATACTTCTTGTACGCACTTATCTCTTGAGCATCTTCCAGACCTTGTCCGTTTCGTTCATGACCAGTGCGCCAAACCAGAGCCCTATGCGCGCCGGCACAATGCTGCGCATATTCAACGCGTTGACGTAGTTCCCAACGGTGTCGTACGCGTAGCCGTCAGCGTTGAACATGGCCTCGAGCGCGAGCTTGGCGCACTCGTTCACCTCGGTGACTGGCATCAAGGTCATGAAGATGGAGTTGTCACACTTCGCATTCGCACCAAAATTGGTGAGCACACCGCCTGGGCAAAAGCACGTGACGGTCACACCCGTGGAGCGCAGTTCGTAGTTGACGGCTTGGCTGAAGTTGAGCATGAATGCCTTGGAGCTACCGTAGAGCGCTGCAGTCGGAATCGAGACGGACGAGGACACGGAGGCGAGGTTCAGGATCCGCCCGACGCCGCGCTTCACCATCTGCGGTGCGATGCCGTGAGTCAGTTGCGTCATAGCCACAACGTCCAGCGTCACGAGCTCCTCGACTTTCTTCGTTGGGAGGTCGATAAAGTTGCTTGTGAACGACGCGCCAGCGTTGTTGACGAGGATGTCGATCACCAGTTCGTGCTGCGCCACGTAGGCGAGCAATGCGCCAATGCCTTCACTCGTGGACAGATCGCACGCGCACACGAGCACCTGGACCGACGGGTGATTCTTCTCAATGTCGGCGCGCACTTTCTCCAAGTTCTCCAGCGTCCGCGACGCAATCACGAGCGAGTACTGCTGATTGGCGAGCTCATACGCGATGGCGCGGCCGATGCCCAGCGACGCACCTGTGATGAGCGCATAGCGCTTGGCCTGAGGCTGAGTCGGCTGGAAGTTCCACAGATGGTATTTCGTCAGCAGCACGTCCAAGAGCACGAGGATAAAGTACAGGATGGACATCCATCGCGCGATCCAGGCCACGAGTGCGGCGGGCGCGACCGTGAGCGCGAACGCGATGCCACCGACAGTGACGATCGCGGGGTGGCAGAGCACGCTCGAGAGCGTCTTGCTGTTGCTGCGCTGCTTCATCGCCAGGAGTGTGTCCATCGCTGCAGGTCTCTCTCTCTCTCTCTCACACACACACACACTATCTATCTGGTAGAATCTCGCGTGGTGCGCAATAGAACTCGCGAGCGATTGGCAATGGGAGAGAACGGCCAAGGGCAACGAATTGATAAGCGATGATTCCGTCGGGATCGCACATGGAGAGGTGGTTGCACGTTCTGTCTTTTCAATTTTGTTACTTAACCCAGTACGATTGTATCAGTGTGTGCTCAACGAAGTGATTCGTGTACTGATACTGGGAATGGAAGGTATGATTCAGAGACTGGTCACAGAAAAGCAGATCAAATAAAAAGTGCAATCACATTTTCAATCTTAATTCAGTAGTCTAGTGTCGAGATGATTCGCGCACATTCCATGCGTGTCCATATTTGCAATGATTTACGTGATAGCATCGTCTAACCTAAACCAGTGCTTGTGCTTGCTGAACAGAGACCATCCATTGTGGCACATGCGTGCGAACGGAGGCTGCTGTGCATGCCCTTGCTGCCACTCCGCATCGGCTGATTGCGCCTGCGTTGCGTGGCCGACCTCGTCATGTGCAATTGTTCCTCCGTCCCGCGAGAACCAGAGGGTACCTACGTCAAGTTGCACATCCCAGATGCCTCGGTTGCCCGCAGTGGCGGAACGCACTCATCCAGCTATGCTCGAGGCTCGGCTCTTCTGCCTGGAAAAGAACACGAGCGCAGCTCTCCGAAAGACACACTTGGTCAACTGGTCGCTGCGATCGTCAAAACAACTTTTATTTTCTGACCGTCACATGCAGAAATAGCACGGACGACAAAGCAGCTCGGCGATGAAGTTCCCATTGCCAGCCAACACGTTCCCGACGCTCGAGCTCCCGGCCGCCGACATCGCCGAGATCGAGGCGCTCTCGAGTCTGCTCGTGGAGAAAACACTCGGCCAATACCAAGATCACCAGGTCGCTCGTGGCGGCGTCGTCGATCTCCAGCGGTGGAAAAAGGTCAAGCAGCGTCAGGACATCAAAGTATACAAGGAGCGCGCGTCGCACACGCCGAGTAGGATTGGTGACGGAGATCACGACGAAGCCACTGTGGCGTACCGCCAGACCGACGGTGTCCGTTATGGCGACACGGTGCCTGTGCTCATGGGTGTGGGCACGCTTGTCGGTAGCCTCGACGACGTCATGTACGGCGTGCTCAACCCGACGACCGAGTCGATGCGCATCAAGTCTGTGTACACCGAGGACGGGTTCCTGGACGGCACAGTGCTCGCGACGCTGATCGCGCCGAGCGTCGTCGATCCGCTCCGGTCGCTCACGCTGCGCTGGTTGCTGAAGCGCAACCCGTTGATCATGACCCCAGTGGTGCGGCTGCGCGACGTGGTCTACTTGGAGTCCACGGGCATCGCGATCACCAAGACTGGCGAGCGGATCGGGTACCAGCTGCTGCACTCGGTCGAGCTACCTGGAGTCCAGGAACTCGTCGACGAATACCAGGTCGTGCGCGCCAACGTGTCGTTCTGCTATCTCTACCACCAGAAGACCCCAGAGATCGTCGACGTGTTCATGCGCGGCATGCTAAATCCATTAGGAGACGTACACCCGACCGTGTGTGTGATCGCGACCGCCGAGGCGCTCGTCGCCGTCGAGCGGAACGTGTACTGTGCGCAGATGAAGAAGCTCATGTGGCAGCTGCGTCGCGCGAAGCAGTCGGTCCAGCCCGTGGTGGCGACCGACGCAGCGCAGTGTAGAATCTGCGAGCAGCAGCTCAGTTCGTCGTCATTCACGCTCAAGAAAGGCGCCAGGAAAAGATGCTGCGCCGTGTGCCTGGAGCAGATCTGTTCAAATTGCTGCGAGACCCACAAACTCAACTTCATGTCGTCGCAGAGACACAACGCGGTGACGCAAAATAAAGTCTCGTTCTGCGTGCGCTGCGTGCAGCAGATTATCGCGACAAGTGCCGTTGAGGTTGCGGCGGACGAGGTCGGCGAGCTCCGCGCGACCTTTGACGACGTGTTCTTTCTCGGCGGACGGGCGGACTCCGAAATCGGTACGAGCTCTCTGTCCTCGAGCATCACGTCGGAAAGGAGCTTCTTCGTGTAGAAACAGGTCGGTCTCCGTTGAATGGTCCATACTGAACGACTGAAACCCAGGAACCTGACTTCGTTGAAGCGGCTTCTCAACCAACCGAAGCGCCTTCCTGAACGGCAAAACGAGATTACAAACACAGAAAATCAGCAGCAGATGCGTGAGAAGCATGAGCAGGACAGAGAGACTCCAGCTTCAACTGCGTACAGTACTTCTGACAAGGTGCGTATGCACTGAGACGCCACGATGCAGCAATCACTTGCCGGATGGCGGTCATCTCGTAGTGGATGTCCTCATTCCTTGGACACGGCAGTGGCAACTTCAGCATCCTTCGTAAGATGTAGTCACCCGTGCTTGCTCGAGCATATCCTGTGATTCTAGCACTAGAATAATCACTGCCGCTGCAGTATACGTCCCTCACACAATCAAGCGCCGGCATCTGTTGCACTTCAGCTTCTGTCTCAGCACGTCGTCACTTTGCTAACGTAGGCTGTTGGCGATAGCGAATCACAGCAGCACCATGGACTTTGAGACCAAATTCCAATGCATCAAAGTGTGCCGCAACGTCTTAGCCGCAGACCTGGGCTGTCTTGTGAGCAGGTGAGCCTCACTCGCTCAGTAAAGAGCGCGAACGAACGCGTTCACTGGTGCTCTCACTACGAGAAACAAACCCCCAGAGACGCTTTCGCAGCGTCGCAAAGCGCAAAGCGCAAAACTCGGAGACAAAGACAAACGTCCCATATTGATGCCCAGGACCCAAATCGCGTCATCAGTGCGTAACCACCCTTTTGTTGTTGCACCCCATTTTTAGCCCCTAATATGGCTCATCTAATTCGCGGGTCTGCGACAGGTTCATCGCCTACAATTAGCGGTCCGAATTGCGTCTCCTGCGCTCTGATTGGGTGGATTGTCTTGTGTATCAGGCGACCAGCGAATAGGGTTGCGCTCGCCAATCAGCCAGCGCGACTGATTGGTCGGAGCTCTTTTGGTCTCCACTCCTAGACTTGCGGCTCACTTGTGTGGCGCTAAAAAAGCTGCAGCAGCGCGACTTCTACTATTAGTCTGCGTGAGTGCGTGAGTGAGTGAAACTCATTGGCTCGCACTCTCCTGCTCCTGCTCCTCAGCTTGCTCTCATCCGTGCGCTGGTACCGCCCATCCATTGCGGACTTTGCAGCGCGCGACGCGCGTGTCATCTCGTCCCACGCAGCGAAACGCCGGGACACCCCCATCTCAGCCACGAGTCCAGCGTGAAGCTTTGTCATCGATCGATCGATGCGTAGCAACAACGAGAAGCAGCAGCCGCTGAAAGCCGTCGCCATGCTCTCTGCAGGTACACCTGGAGCTGCTGCTTCAGAATGCAAAGTGGGACTCGACCGCTCGGCACCAGTCGCAGCGTTTGCGGATCGCATTGATGAGAATGACAACAGCGGCGGCGACGACGACGAGCGCAGCTACATCCTGCTGCACCTCATCCGCGTGCTCGCACTGTATTTGTACGTTTACCTTTCGCAGAATCCGTTCCTGGTCGATGACTTGCTCGTGCAGGTGGTCGACACCGAGTCGTCGTTGCTCGAGCGCGCCAGCAAACTGGAGCGTGAGCTGCACGCGCTGCTGCTCGCGTTTGTCAAGAGCGACGTCGCGAGCAACCAGTTCGACGGAGTCGTGCACGAGAAGCGCATGTTTCTCGCGATCAAGAAGCTCTTTCGCGGCCAGGATGTGGCCGCCAAGAGCCAATGCACGACGCTCGTGGCGCTCTTGTCGTCGTACTTGACACAGTTGCAGTCGCCGATCGTGAAATGTGAACCGTTTGGCATGCTGACGTCGACGCTCGAGTACCTCGCGCAGGAGACCAGCAAGCAGCAGGTCGCGCTGCGGATGTTGTATCCGATTGTGAACGCGATTGATTCCCTCACGATCGAGCAGCGTGAGTGCCTTGATGCGCTCACGACGCTCTGGAAATGGGTCGCAGCCTACGATCCATCCACAATGGTGCGTTTCTGTATAAATATGGCTTCACACACACATCAATCGACGGATGGTTGTCATTGGCTGAACGCCTGCGCTTTTTGTGAATATTTAAACGCTGCAGACGCTCGCAAAGATCGTGAGTCGCCACCACTCTGCGATCATTCAGATCGATGCTACGGAGGACAAGACCAGCACCCGACATAGTGCGAGTATACACTTGCCAGTGGAGCTCGGCACGTGCTTTGTGACCACTTTGCTGCACCACTCGGACCACATTTTCCGCCATGGCCCAGAGGTAAGCAAAGAGGAATCCCCAGTTCAACGCCGTACACGCCACAATACTAAAGTACGTTTGCTTTTGATGGTGACTATGCAGCAATACATGGATCTCCAGACTTCATTGGAAAGCGATACCGAGGATGAAGAATCCGGCGAAGACACAAGTCGACAACCTGAGGCTCCACCTGCAGTCGTTGGATCTGTGACGAAGACCGCACCGCCGACGCTGCCACCACTCACTGCCGCCGAGGTGCACGTGACCAAGACCCCATCGCCCCAGAAGAGGAGTGCCGTCAACAATAACAGCAGTAAGAGCACATCGAAATCCGCCATGCGCCGACGAAAGAAGCGCGACGACAAACTCGTGGCGAGCAGCGCCGCCGATGCCGCCGCGGTCATCAAGCAGCAGATCAAACAGATTGATGACGACGTGAACCCTGCGGAAGACCAGGATGCACAGGACGGGGACGAATCGCTCCCGGCCGTTGTCTGCGTGGGCATCGCTGCCGCCGCCGGCACCATCGCCGCCGCGCTCTGCGTCATCTTCACCTGAGCTAAAAGATGCTGGCGACATCTTTCTTTTTCTCTCTATCCGCTTCTCTCTCTCTTTTTGCCTGCACGCAGTCATCGCCACACAAAAAAGTATCACATCAAGCACAAATCCTTAATCCATATGCTGAAGGAACCTCTCTCTCCATGTTAAATTACCCCATCCATCCACACACGCACCGCCACGTCGTCTTGTTCCTAGTCCTCGTTACATTCCGTACGCTTCCCTTGCGACCTCGACGAGGCTGCTGAGTACTGGTCCAGCGAACGCCACCGCGGTAGATGCGCATTGCTGCGGATCATCACACGCGATGCCGATCCCAATCAGTCCACTCAGGATCACCGACGCCAGCGAGAACACGAAATACGCGAGCAGCGCGCGCATTTTCGTGGTGGTCACGTGCTTGCCTTCCTCACCTGACCGGTTCAGCAGATACAGACACGTCGAGTTGAAGCCGTAGATCACCGCGAGAAGCGGCATCCGGAAGAGCATGTTCATCCACTCGGCTCGCACGTGGTAGAGCACCGCAGCCAGGAGCGCGGGGAGAACGACCACGAGGAGGTTGAGCTGCGCCAACAGAAAGAACGCGAACGCTAGCACCAGCAGGATCGCGGCCATCTTCGCGCCGTACGCGACCTGACACCCGAGCACGGCCAACGAATTCGTGGCACCGAACATCGAGGAGAGCATACCCGAGTACTGCCTGTCCCCCGGTGGGCACATGGGCTTGATGAACGCGAGCTGACGCAGACTCTCGAAGAACGCGAGCGCCATCACCAGCAGCACGATCAGCAGATCGACTTTGGTCACCATCCACACAAACTGTTTCCTCGCGGCTTTCATTTGCTTCCGCCATGCTTCGGTCTCTGCTGCCTCTCGCCTCAAGCGCTCGTTTTCCTCGTGTTGCTGCTGCGCCTGGCGCTTTAACTCCAGCTTCTCGACAACGAGTTGCTGCTTCAGTCGAAACTTTTCGCTCATGCGCTCGCGTTTGTCGATCTGCTTGGCTGCATCGCGCTTCCGCCGTTCGTTCATCTTGATCATCTCCTGCTTGCGGAGCTCATCGAACATGCCGCGGAGACTGTTCACGAGCAGCATCGTGTTCGACCGGTTCGCGAGGATCTCGCCGGCTTTCAGCACGGCATCCTTGCGGTCGGCACCCATCGTGACGAAGTTCAACGCGAGCGACTCGACGTTCTCCAGCACCTTGGCGTCGTTGTTGAAGATCGCAGCACAGAAATTCTCGCGCCGCGTGTTCTCGAGAGCGTACTGGGCTCGCTCGACTTCCTCAAAGTGGGTCACGCCCAAGCTCTCGGCGCGATCGACGAACTTTTCCAGTTTGCGTGCCAATAACTCCTTGTTGTGGTCATGTTCAGGAAGGTCAGCGACACTGTCTGGTGACTCCGAACCGTCCGGCTTTGTTGTTCGCGTTGTTTTTACCGAGCGCTCGTAACTGAGCATGGCTGCATGCAGCTCTCGCTTCACTTGGTGCTGTTCGTTGATCTCGTCAAACGCCTTCACGAAGAAACTGTACTCATCCCGACTCGCTGAGAATCCATTCCGACTGGAAGACGTACTCGACGAGGCGGAGCTCTTCGAGGTATCGTCGCTGGACATGATCGTCGATGCCGTCGTGGAGCTTTGGCGAAGCGCCGAGAGCAAATGCACAAATGTGGCTTTTTCGATGGCTTCGCCTGTCTGCAACTTGCTCATCAGCGTGTCGGAAACACACGTTGAGAGCTGCTGGACCTTGACGGCCTCAGCATGCAATCGTTGGATCCACTCGTCGTGCTTTGCCAGCCACAGCGACGTGTCCACGTACCGTTTCCACCGTAACGGGACGCTGACATGCATCATCTCCATCACCACTTGGTCGCCAGTACAGCGAATGTGCTCGAGCGTGTCGAATAGCTCAAGCAACGTCGTCTCCCTTTTCGTCCCGACTCCGTTGGGGACGCCTGTGAGCTCGAGGGTGTTCGCGTCAAAGCTGAGATGCTGGAGTTTCGCCACCAATTCCGTTGCTCCATCAACAAACTGGAGATGCCGAAGTCGTACCACCGCGACCTGACGGATCAGTAGTGACGACGTCGCTGGGTATTTGCTGATGGCGCTCGCCAGTTGGCTCATATCATAGTCGACGAACAATCGCCGCAGCGTGCGCTGTTCCTGGACGTAGTGCCACACGAACTGCACGAGGTTCACAGTCGAAACGACGATGAGCGCCACGAGGCAGAGACCGCACACCACGACGACGATCACCATGGTCTGTTCCTGCGTCGAGAGCTCCAGCGCCAAGTACGGGTTATCGCGCACAGTCTCAAACGGCGGAGGAGGTGATACCTTCTTCTTCTTGCCGCCATGTCCTTGGTGCTTTGATACCTCATTTCGTCTCTGGAACTCACGATAGCTCTCCGTGCGAACAGGTTCTAAAAAATGTGTAGAGGATATGATAATCGAGAGTTGAGAGCAGCAAGTGGATGAGTGTTTAGACACACCAACGCAAGAGAAAGTGTCACGACAAAAGATGTGATAGCGCAGCTGGTTCATACGAAGCGCATTGATGCAGTATTCCGTACCTGGAGCTTCCAATCGAATTTGTGACTGAGATGTCCGCGGTATTTTGTCTGCAGCTACATCAACACATGCTGCAGACACATTGTCATCATGACCACAAACGGTCAGTACGGCAGCTAGGTTGTCAAACAGCATTATCAAGCGAATGCGTACCTGGTACGTGCGCGGTTTTCAGTAATTCGGAGCCTTTGATATCCTCCACTTCGATAGCAATCATCGGATTCTCTTCCAGTCCGTCTGTTCCGCATACAAATGGAAGACGTGAGTCAATCGATCGTCCACTTGCAGTGTCATGCAATGAATGCCCCATGCGTACCTGAAAACGAGAAATCGTCCACGCGGATCTCCACTTCTAGCAACAGCATACACGCACAGGTACACAGCGCCGCATTGGATAAGCCACACACGACACCACACAATACTTCGTCCCATTAAAGAAAAAAGAAAACACACCTTCAGCGGCCTCTGCCAACCCAGTCGCTGCGACCGCGACGAGCACGAGAAGCGCGAGAAGCAGCGCGCGCACGACGCCACGTGACTGCGCCACTGGCAGCGCTGCGCGCTCGACGGATGGAGTCGAAGCTGGAGTCGAAGGTGTCGTCATGCTCATCTTCCTGGTCTCTGTCGCTGGTCTGTGGTGTCTAGAGTCTTTCAAAACTCTTTCCATTGTGTTTCTTCACCCGAGTGGGTTTATAGGTTGGTTGCTTCTGCTGTAGATTGGGTTTGAGGTTCTCTTTGAATGAATGCTTCAGTGTCCTAAAGTAGAGCAAATGTAGGGCAGCGTCCCAATTTTCTTTGCATTATGGGGCCTCGCAAAACTAATAATGCCCGATGCTGTGGAAAAACTCACACAAAAAATTGGCTAAATGAGTCTCTGAACGAATAAAACCAATCAGAAGCAAAATTACGAATTTCCAAGAAAGTCTACAACAAAACACAAATAGTGACATGAGTGAACCAGTTGACACCAAATGGGTTGAAACACGTACTGTACAATTCAACCACATCCCCACACAACAATGGCGCCAAGCGTTCTGTTCTACGCGTCATTTTATGTATTCGTTAGTTTTGTATGTGGACTGCAGAGCTGCATGGGAAAGCAGCAGCGTCCACATGATCATTTGCTGCTGCGCTGTATCAGTTTGCATGCATCGCTCTTTGTTGCTTGGGGTATTTGGAATGGAAGTACATTTTCATTGCATCTGTCCCTCATCCATGTCTGCAGTATGCAAGTTAGTCATTCTTCTTTTGCTCGGTATCGCTGACGTTCGAGGGGTACCGTGCTATTCGACGCGACATGGACGTCTGTTCTTGCTGCTGCTGCTGAATCGCGTGGCCGAGCGAGGCGAACATGTCCGCAGTGAACCCCTGCGGGAGCGTATGCGTCACTTTGCTCAGTTCGCCCAACACATCCTCTGTGTACGATCGCTCCCTCGCGGTTTCCGCTACTGACTGCGGTCGTTGGGCTCGTTGCTTTGCGCGCTTTCGTATTGCCACTTGGATCGCTTGGAACGACGAATAAAGCGCTTGAAGACGTGTCCAGGCACCTACGATGTCGAGATCGTTCTCCTCAAGATCGTCATGGATCGCAGCCATTTGTTCTTCGATGGTGACATTGGACAAACCGTGCTCTTTCAGTGGGATCTGCTCTAGAATCTGCAAAATGTCGCTCAGACGCACGTTTTCTTTGTTGAGCTGACTCGCTGGAAGCGAAGCGATCATCTGCCCCACGACTTCTTCATCGCCCGATGCAGCATGGGACCCACTGAGCTCTTGCTTTAGCTTCTCAGCAAGCACGAGGAACTGCAGATGGCATAGCCGGATCACAGCAGTCTGCTTCGCACTCATCTCCGCTCGTATAACTTCGTTGCTCTCTTCGACCAGGTCAGAATCTTTCAACCCAGCAACTTGTCGCAGCAGCTTCCAAATCGATGTAGCCATGAAGAGCAGGAGCCTTGCTGCGCACAGGATGACAAACACCAGCAGCAGCGCATCCTGATTCGACAACT
The DNA here is from genome assembly GCA_006386115.1 of Globisporangium splendens. NCBI lineage: Eukaryota > Oomycota > Peronosporomycetes > Pythiales > Pythiaceae > Globisporangium > Globisporangium splendens. Next base: position 651,167 of record VFIW01000014.1, on the reverse strand, counting down.
GATCGTTCGGCTCTTGTTCTTCGTCCGCGATCACGTCCTCATTCGCGTTATCTTTCTCCATAGACATGGCTTCCCACATAAAACAGCATCACAAAGCCTTTCAAGCAACCAGCCAGCAATTATCATACATTCTGTGCGCAATATACACAAATACTGTACCTAGGATCGCGTTGTATATCTCGGAGCCCGTCATATCGCGCGCCTCAATTTCGATCACTTGGTGCTCTTTTGGACCCTCTACTAGAACGATTTAGTCGTCATTCCATTGAATACAGCAACCTTCACGCAGCAACGCATATAAATTTGCACGTACCAGAGAACGAGAAGTCCTGCACGCGGATCTCGATCTTTTGCTTATCTGAATTCTCTGCAAAGGCACACATGAAGAAAAACCAAGCCGAGTCATAGAGAAGCATCGAGAAGAACCAAGGGACACACGCCCGTTAAGCACGCGCAGTTTGCACCCCACATGCGCGTCAAAACGCTACATAGCACGTACGTTTGGAGGGCGAGGTGCTGCTCTCGTACGCGCTGCCGAGCGCTTTGCGGACGTTGCTCGCGATCAGCAGCAGCAGAAGCAGCAGTTGGCGCGAGCCGCTTCGCCATTGCGCCACTGCCCCTCGACACATTGTTCCTTTCAAGTCTGGAGCATTTCGATCTGGATCAGAAAAAACAAAAAGCACAAAACACTGAGAAAAACCTCGTTTGAGTGTTTCCATTTTCAAGATAGTGACATGGCATGGTGATGGGCTCAGTTCAATTTCAAAACATGCTGTTTCCCTCTCTAAAGCGATCAAAACCTCTCGCATCTCATCTTCACCTCCCTTACGTATGCGTTTTCGCAGTTCACTTGAAAGCGCGGGGGCTTCTTCGCAGCTCCGAACGTCCAAGAGGGGGAACGAACATGGCGAAGAAGGCGATGATGACGGCGACGACGACGACGACGCACCGGCGGCGCATGACGCTGGACGAGGAGGCGCGCGTGTATGCGCACTACGTGTCCAACCCGCTGGTGTCCATGGCGGCGCTGGCGGAGTGGGCGGCCGCGCTCTTCCGGCTCGACAAGGTGCCGGCCGAGAGCACGATGGTGTCGCTCGTCCAGTGGTACAAGGAGCACCCGGAGCGGTCTGGCGGCGGCGCTGGTGACGCTAGTGAGCATGCTGGAGGCCATAGAATCGAAGAAGAAGAGGAAGACGAGGAAGAAGAAGAAGAGGTGGAAGAAGAAATTGACGAGAGCGAAGAACGCGGCGGAGGGGCTCAAGGCAACGCCGCTGGTATCATTACGTCTACGACGACTGTGACTGCCCCGACGACGAACAAGCGCGGGAGAAAGCCCAAAGGCGCCGGTGTGCCTGCTAGCGGCACCACCATTCAGAATGCCATCGTCTCGAAATTGTATGCGACCTTGGAGCCGGAGTTGCAGGAATGGCTCGTGGAGATGGAAACTCGTGGTGAAGGTCCAAGTGTCCAGGAGATCCGCAAGAAAGCGGCAACGATCCGTGATCGTCTGCTCAAGAATCACCCGCGCCCCAAGACCATCCAGAAGTCCATGAAGTTTACGGTGGAGTGGGTCCGCAAGTTCCAGGAGCAGTGCTACAACCAGAAGGATGTTGCTCAGCTGAGCCAGATGGCTGCGACGCAGCTCTCCTCATTTGCAGATGCGGCGTTGACGTCCGCACAGATTGCACCTCCACGCCAGAGTGCGCCGTCTCGCATCATTCGCATGATCCCAGACGTACCGCTTGTGGTCAAGAAGGTTGTGCCGCGGTTGCCAATCAAGCCAAAAGGGCGAGCGATTCCACGCTCCACGGCCACAGAAGCCGCAGCTACTACTACGAGTATGGCGGCTACCTCGTCCGGAAAGGTCCGTGGCAAGCACATGACCAAGGAGCAGAAGGATGGGATCTACGAGCAGTACAAGGCTGACCCGATGATGTCGCTTCAGGAGTTGGCGAACTGGGCGGCTGCCGAGTTCCAACTCAGCAAGACGCCGTCGGTATCCACGGTCTCGAATGTGCTCAAGCAGCACCAGGAGCGTCCGGATCAGTCTGTCGCCGAGATTGATGAAATGAGTAGCAGTTCTTCTGATGCCGAAGACACCACGACTACTGTTTCTGCCACAGCGACTACGACGGCGACGACGGCAGACTCTGCTGACAGCGCGACGTCCTCTTGCAGCATCGTGGAGCTGTCGGCCGCGTTGGAACAGGAGCTGCTGCGGTGGGTTAAGAATTGTGAAGAGCGTGGTGAGCGTATCCCTGACAACTGGATCCGCGACAAAGCGACTGCGATTCGTGACCGGCTGCTGACGAATCACACGCATCCAGAGACGCTCAAGTCTGCGATGGAGTTCTCGATGGAGTGGCTGCGTCGCTTTCAGCAGAAGCACCAGACCAATTTGCTCTCGGCTCAGCAAAGCACCGGGGATGAGGACGATGCTGTGGACATGGGCGTGGATGAGATGGCCGCTCGTGGTGCACGTGCTCCAACGAGACAAGATATCGAGTCTGCCGTCGCCAATGCTACGTGGCACCCACGGACGGCTGCAGAGGCAACCGCAAGTGCTGCTGCTGCTGCTCGTCGAAACGCTGCCGCGGCTGCTGCTGCGACAGCCGCTGCGAATGCGGCTGCAGCTGCTGCCCGTGCTGCCGCCGAAGCTGCCGCTCTCGAGGCTGCCAAGCGCATGGAGAAAGAGGCGAAGCGGAATGCGTACAACCAGGTGACGCAGGCGTTGGAAAAGAGAGTGCTGCTGTGGACTCGCGTCCGGGGAGAGCGTGTGCCAGAGCACGAGATTCGGCTCGAGGCCGCTTCGGTTCGTGAAAAAATGCTGAAGACCGAGCTAGATCCACTGCGCCGCGCGGCATTGGCCGAAATGCGGTTCACCATGGGGTGGCTCCAGGTGTTCCAAGACAAGTACAACTTGCCCACGTACGAAAAGCCAAGTGACAATGCGGCACAAACGACGGGGGCTAAGCGTGGGCGAGACGAGTTCGGCGCGTTTAACGGTACGAACCGACCGGGACCGTCCATTGAGCATCGCTCAAAGCGCGCGCGCATGACCTATGGCGAGAAAGCGCAGTTGTACGCGTACCATCTGGCGAACCCGTCGGTCACGCGGTACTGGCTGGGCGAGTGGGCTGCGTCGCAGTTTAACTTGGTGACAGTGCCGTCGGAGTCAAGCATTTCCAAATTGCTCCGCAAGCAACGCGAGATTCACGAAAACCCGGATCGCATGGCGGAAGGCGTGGATGGGACGTCTTCGTTCATGAACACGGACGCCCGAAAGAAGACGTACAAGGTGACGTGTCCGGCGTTGGAGAGCGAGCTCATTCGATGGATCTACGAGTGCCGCTCTCGCGGTGAACAAGTCGGCGGGAAGCTCGTTCAGCAGAAGGCGCACGCGTTTCGTGATCTACTGCTGCAGGAGAATCGCGACGACATTGATCACAACGCGCTGGCGGCCATGACTTTTTCGCAAGGCTGGCTGTACCGCTTCCAGACAAAGTTTGAGCTGTTGACGCGACGGAACAAGACGAAGGCAAAGAAGAAAGAGCTCTCGCGGCCCAAGTATTTATTGCGCACGCACATGACCCTCGAGGAGAAGGAGCGATTGTACGAGTACTACCAGACCGATCCGTCGATGAAGATGACCGCGTTGGCCGATTGGGCGACCAACGAGTTTAAACTGGCGAAAGCGCCGTCGCGATCGACGATGTCGGGGATCATCAAGCGCTACAAGGAGCGTCTCGCGGCCGGTGTCAATACGGAGGACGAGGATTCTCCGATCCAGCGCGCCGACGCCGCGACTCGGAAGAAGAACACGACGGTGGTGTGTCCCCAGTTGGAGAAGGAGCTGCTCAAGTGGGTCCTGTCGTGCAAGATGAAGGGCGAGAACGTTTCCGGGAAGGCGATCGCCGCGAAAGCAGCCGCGCTGCGGGACGAGTTGCTCACTGAGGAGCGGTACCACCCGCGGCATGAAGTGCTCGCTGACATGACGTTCTCGAATGGCTGGTTGTACAGATTCCAGCAGCGGTACGGGATCTTCTCGCGCACAAAGCGCGGCACCACCACGTCTGTGCGGACGGTGCGAAAGAATCCCGCGGTACGTGGCCGCACAACGAAGAAGCGGTAGGCGACCGAGTGTATTGAGCCACGGCAACTGCTTTGATTTTGTTTTCTCTTGTTTTTTTTCAGCAATACATGTTTTGTTTATTCTGTCTCTCTCGAAAGATGTGTGTGAGCTTGGGTATGGTCTTGGCACAGTACACTGTACTTGGGCACATCGCGCGGCACGAACTGCTGTGCCTTACTGCATTTTCGCACAGGCATGCGCAGAGCAGGCAGTTGCACTGAGTATTGGACCATGCTTCCACTCAGCACTTAATGTTGTCGAACGGCTGAGTTTTTGGACTTCGAAGAACTCTCAAGTTGCTTTCAGATGCAAAAGTAAACGCATATATGGATCCTGTGTGCGTGTTAAGGTTGGCCGTTGCGCTTTCTACATCACTCACTGTTTTCAGTGAGCTGCTGTTTATATTGACTGCTGCTTTGCTATTCCGTGCTCCAGTGACGCGCTGTAATGCGCATGTTCAGCTGATGCGCGCGACTGACGACGACGAGGAGCGGATCCGAGACTTTGACGCAAAGGAGCGACGTCACACTCGTCCTGCATGTTGACGACAATGCATGAGCTCGACATGCGGCTCACCATGCCGTTCGCTGCGATTTCACCGTGGTCGTTCAAATCGATGGATGCATCGGTACTTGACGCAGACGGATCCAGTTTGTGGTAGAGCCGCTGAATGGCTGAGAGATCGCCGCGCGCTTCCTCGCGGAACACGAGGCTCATTGGCTCGGCGGTGTTCTTGTTCTTGTCAGCGCTAGCAGAATCTTCGGGAAGCTCAAGGTACAGGTACCCGAATTTGGTGCACGTGATCTGCGGCATCTCCCACTCCTTGAGGTTCATTTCGTCGAGGTATTCTCGCAGCACAGCTTCGCGATGGCTAGCTGGCACCGCCGCAGACACGACGCGCACATATTCTTCCACTTTGAGCAGGATCTTGGATCGACGCGCACGCAACCGGACCCAGAGGATCAAGTACGATGCCCAAACCAAGTTGATGAGACTGAACGCGCTAATCGAGAAACTGAGCAGCCCCTGCTCTTGCCATGTATCCCCCGACGGAAACAGCTTCACGATCACCGGGTACAGCGAGTTCTCGACCGTCACCAGGCACGTGACCACGAAGCAGAAGAAGACGTACTTGTCGAGCGACGTGAAGTACGAGACCTGGGGAATGAGCGACGCGACCTGGGACTTGAACGTCACGGCCGTGAGCAGCAGCGTCATCACGATCTGCAGTCGCGAACTCGTGTCCATGAGTGAGCCGTCGTCCAGTGGCGCGTACGTCGTGAAACTGAGGTACGTGATGATTGCGGCGGGGACCGCGACGTTCGTGAAGTAGTACCCGCTTTGTCGCCCGAGAGTCATTTCAAAATCGATCGTCTTCTTGTCCGGGGTATCGAAAATATCCCCGACAAACACTTTGGAGCCGTAGACGACATCGAACACATTAGCGAGTTTGTAGTTCTCAAGAACAAACTTGCCCGGATCGATCGGCGCAGGTGAGATCGGCAGCGACGCACGCACGCCACCGGTCATGGAGAACTCGAAGCTGAGCTTCTGTTGGTCGTAGGGGAAGTTGTAGAGCGACATTTCCTCGTTGAACACGGCGATGGTGCGGCGACTGAACTTGAGGTGACTCAGCATTTCCTTTGCCGGCACGTCAGGCACCAGCGGGTCCCTGAACTCGACCGTGCCAGCAAACGCGAGTACCGTCTTGATATCGAGCTCTTCCTGCATCGACGTGATGTTGCGGAACTCGAACTCATCCTCGTTGAACTCGAGCACGTCGAGCAACTCTCGGAGCACCGAGTCTTCGCGGATCGCCGTGACCGCTGAGAAGGTGATTTCCCACGTCACGTCGGCCGTGTACGTCTGCGCCACAGTGTCGATGGACGTGATGGTGTTGACGCTCAGGTACACCTCGAGGGGTGCAAAACCAGCCATCAACTTCACATCCACGAGCGTACCCAATGGGATCTCCGTCGGATACGCAGCACCACCAGCAGTAGCCTTATCGGAACCTTCTGGCGGTGGCACGGGGAGCCCCGAATCGCGCAGGAACCAGTGGTTCTTGTTCTTCCACGTGCCCAGTTGCATTTTCCAGTCAAAGATCTTGAGCGGCGGGTCTGGCACGGCGACTTGCTGGCGCTTGGCGAGTTCCTCGTTCACCGCGTCCACTTGTTCGTGGTTGAGCTCCGTCTTGCGCCACGAGAGGCACTTGAGCACGCGCTTGCTGGCGTCCGTCTTGATGATCTTCCAGATGCCACCGAGCGGCCAGCCGAGACAAATAAACTCAAAGTGGTCCACGTACGCTGGCGGGATCGGCGTGTCGAGCTCACAGTCGAGAAAGTACACCATGCGGTCGGTGGAGATGTCGACGGCCGCATGCTCCACACGCACATGGTACTTGATGAGCTTGGTGGACCAGCGCTGGATCTGGACCACGGTCGCCGCGGCATCCAGCAGCGACGATGTGGACGGCGGCGCAGACGGAAGCTGCAGCGTCTGGCCGCTGCTGCTCGTGGTCGTCGTGCTGGGCATGAGGGCGTAGTCGCTCGTGGGGGTCGTGAGGTTCTTCAGCTTGGCTCGGCTAAACGAAATGCGGAGGTGGAAAGCAACAGTCCGTGACACTTGGGCGAGACGCGGCGAGTTGACAAGTGGCAGACCGCCACACAATCGATTAGAGCGAACACGTGACAGTAGCACATGGCAAAGTGCACCCACGTCCGCCGCGTCTTCCGCACACCAGCACACAGCGCGAAGGACAACGCGTGCTTGGCGGTGCTGAAGCGATTTGCGCTTTTCATCAGATGGGAGTGCATCGAAAGCGTGGTCACACGGCACTGGTGTTGACACTTTGGTATAAACCTGTTTATATCGGATATAAATGCAATCTTGTACATCGAAATTGGATGATGATAACCCTGTTTAGAACGCATATATGCTCCATCAGGAGAACTGAACCTACGTGATGCTCGATTTTCGAAAGCACACAACACAACACATCAATGGAAGTCAGACGCACCGCATCTCTTGGGGCATCACGCGCACGGAGAATGATTAGTGTGAGCGGGGGCACATCCACCGCGTGGTGGTTATCCGCGCATCCGTCATCCGCTAGTTGCCCTTGTAGGCGCTGTAGGGCGTGATCGGCTGGTTCTCCTGCACGTCGACGTTCACGACGACGGCTGAAGGCGCGCTCGAGTACTCCTTGGCGACGACAGCGCCAATGCCAGCGGCTGGCTCAGTCGGCGACGGCACACTCCTGACAGGCGACGATGGCGTCACGGATGCCATGGACGGCGCCATCTCGCTGTAGAGTTTCTGGATCTCGGGCAGGTCACGGATCGCCTGCTTGCGGAAGATGCCGCTCGTGGGCTCGTGAGGCGACTTCTTTGTACCCTCCGTGGGCGAGTCCGACGGCAGCCGCACGAACAGATCGCCGCGCTTCGTCGTCGCCAGCTCCGGACAGTCAGCGTCGTTGTAATTCAGCTTCTTGAGGTAACCGCGCAGCACCTGCTCCTTGTGTGCGTTCGGGATCGCCTGCGCGATGGCGCGCGCGTACTCGTTGACCAGGAGCAGGATCTTGGTGCGCTCGTTGCGCTTGCGGTACCACGCCATGATGTAAAGCCCCCAGACGAGGTTCACGAGCGTGAAGCCGTAGAACGAGATGCCCAGAAGACTGTCCTCGCTGTAGCCGTCTTTCTTTTCCGGGAGGTACGACGTGAAGAACGGGAACAGCGCGTTCTCGAGCGTCACCACGCACGTGATGATGAAGCACACAAACACGTACTTGTCCAGCGTCGTAAAGTACGATACCTGAGGGATCAACGACGCGACCATGCTCTTGAACGTCACGTCAGTGAGCAACAGCGTCACGACCACCTGGAGTCGGTTGCCCATGTCCATCAGGGACCCGTCTTCCTGCGTCGGCGCGTACGTCACGAAGGACAGATACGTGATGATCGCAGCGGGCAGCGCGACGTTCGTCATGTAGTACGCACTGCGGCGCTGCAGCATCATCTCGAAGCGGATCAGCTTCGAGGACCCGCTGTCCACGACCTCGCCGATGAACAGCTTGTCGCCGCACGCGACGTCGAACACGTTGCTCATCTTGAAGTTCTCCAGCGCGAACCGGCCCGGCGCATCCGCGGACGGCGGCGCGATCTGGATCGACGACCGGATGCTCTTGCTCATGTTGAACGTGAACGTGAGCTTCTGCTGGTCGAACGGGAAGTAGAACAGCGACATCTCCTCGGTGAACACGCCGACGACGCGGCGCGAGTACTTGAGGTGGTGCAGCTTCTCGGTCGTGATTTTACCGTCCGCCGCAAACGGGTCCACGAACTTGACGCGACCCGCGGGCGAGAGGATTGTCACGAGTGGCTTCTCCGACTGCACCTCCGAGATGTTGGAGAACTCGAGGTCGTCCTCCTTGAACTCGATCAGGTCCAGGAACTCCCGCAGCACCGAGTCCTCGCGCATGGTCGTGAGTCCCGGCAACGTGAGCTCCCAGGTCACGTCAGCGTCAAAGGTTTGCGCGACCGTCTCGACGGCCGTGATGCCGTTCACGACCAGAGAGACCTCGACAGCCTGGAGACCCGCGAGGAGCTGCGCCGTCAAGAGCGTGCCTTCGGGGACCTCAGGGTTCGCGTTGTCTGGGGTTGGAAGGGCGCCCACCTCGCGGACGAACCAGTGGCTGCGGTTGTCCCACGTCCCCAGCTGCATCTTCCAGTCAAAGAGCGTCACTGGCGGCGGACGGATGGGGGCATTCCCAGAGACTTTGTCCTCGATAGACACCTCAAGTGGGGTGTACTTCTTGGCGATCTCGACCACGTCTTCGGGCATCAGGTCCGTCTTCTTCCAGGCCACGCACGTCGCGCGGCGGTTGTCGTCGGTCGTGGTCTTGAGCTGCCATATGCCGCCGAGCGGCCAGCCGAGGCTCAGGTACTCGAAGTGCATCATGTAGGACGCCGGGATGGGCTGCTCGAACTCCAGGTCGAGGTGGTACAGGATGCGGTCGGTCGAGATGTCGAGCGCGACGTGCTCGAAGCGCAGCGTGTAGTCCACGACGACGCTGCTCCACTCCTGCACCTCCTGCACCGTGGGGTTGGACGAGGACGCGACGATCGCGCCGCCCGGGTTGCTGCTCGTGCTCAGGCGCTGACCATTGGCGTCCATCGGATACGGAAATTGCACTGGTGGGTGGGCTGCGATTGTGGGACGACCGACGCGCGCACCAAGTGGAGAATGGGGGAATGAGCGAGGTGCGGGGCAGGGCGGGGCGGGAGGCATCGTGGCCAGCCCATCCTGCGTCTTCTGTTGGCGTGCGTCGACATTCAGAGCGAGTGAGGCTACTCTATGTGGTCAGAGGCGGAGCTGATGTTGATGTGCTTCTGCATATTAATCATTGGAAAATCAATAAAATAGTGATTTATGCTTCATATGATGTCATTCAAAGTCTAGGTGAGGCTTTTAGTAGCCTTTATAAACGAATGGAACGGTTCCTTGTGGAGAGTTTGCGGTGCGTCACAATGACCAGCGCGGTGTGAGGTTCTGAATGTCCACTGGAACTGCTTGTCTCAGAAGTCCCACCGTGCACCCCAAAAGTATTCGCCCCTATTTGTAACCTTTGAAGGTCCAACATGACACTTTTCGGATGCAAAGTTCCCATTTCGCTGGCAAAAAATACTGATTTCCCAAACTGATTTCCGTCCATTTGGCAAAACTTCTAGGACCACGTCGCTAAATAAAGTCCAAGAACGATCATTTCAATTCAGGTACTATGTGATAGTTCATCGACAGTCCGCCCCAACTCGCAGTGATCCCTGCACACTCCCTCGCTTCGACTCGCCACGACTCCACAGCCACACATCCAACCAAAGTCAAGTCCTAGAAGCCGAGTCCTATAATGTCTAAAATGAGCTCAGAAGAGCTCTATTACTCCAGCAGGAATAGCAGCAGCACATGTGTCCTCACTCGATTAACTATTGGAAACTGAAGCAGCATATTTCTCCAGTCGATTCACTTCGCAATAGACTGGCGAGTCGACTAACTCGGTTGCTCGAGAGCGTGAGCTGGATGCAGTGCGTCCAACACTTGCTCAAGCGGCTGTGATTGATTCGTGTATGAGGCTTCAAAAAGTGCACATGACTCCGCTTGAGAACTCAAGGGTTCACAGTATTTTGCGCACAAGTGAATCAAGAAAAGAAACTGCGACACGTTTTCGTCAATTGAGCGCATCTGCACTTGCGTGTGTGTGTGTGTGATGATTATTTTCTTTTCTGCAAATTCAACCACGACCATTGTAATACCCACGCGTACCCGCACAAAATCAGACATCAAAAATCAGCATCCTACATAATCGTCCTGTTTGTACTACTACAGTTTTATAGTTTTCCAGCTTCGTCTTGGCGAGATGCAAGAGTGTCCAAGAGAGTTACAACCACACGTTTTAGCGCATCAAGGCGCATGTGCGGGGCATGCGATACACCTGAAAAGGAGCATTAGTATCGACCGATTCGTGGTAGGACAGAGTGCTTTCGCGACAGCAAAGCCGAGAGACAAGTTCTGAACCTATGGCGCTCGTTTTGTCAGAAAGAGCCTCACCCACATTGACTGGGTCTCAGCTGTTCACGTCCAGAATCTCTCGGTGCAAATGGGCGATGCGAACACTGCGTCTTGTGTGTTCTGAAGTGTTTGCAGGAGACAAAGAAAGAGAGCAACGGCGGTGTCCCACGAAAGTACTTCTCTATATGTAGTTTGACTGAAGTCCCAACGCACGGTAGTTGATGAGACTCTGGCATAAAATCTGATCGCTACTGTGCTTGATGACTTAACCCCCGTGCTCGAAACGACGTGTGTGCTCTAGCGTCGTAGCCCCCGTGACCATGGAATGACGTGCTTGCCGCCGCGTCGTCGTCCACGTTGACGTTGACGACAATCGAGTGAGTGCCGTATTCGTATTCCTTGGCGACGACTGCAGCGACTCCCCTCGCGGCTACAGGCGACGCTGCTGGCGAGTTCACTGGCAATGGGGCAAGGTAGCTGCAGTCAGGTTCGAGTTCCTTGAAGTATTTCTGGATCGCAGGCAAGTCCCGAAGCGCTTGTTTGTGGTAGATCCCGCTCGTGGGCTCATGCGGAGACTTGCGCTTCTCCTCGTTCGGGGAATCGCTTGGGAGCCGCACGAACAAGTCGCCTCGCTTGGTTGTGAACAGCTCCGGCATCAGTTTCTCGTCGAAAAACTCAAGCCCCTTGATGAAGCCGAGCAGGACCTGCTCCTTGTGGCGATGCGGGATTGCGTGTGCGATCACGCGGATGTACTCGGACACGATCAGCAGCATCTTGGTTCGGCGGTTGCGCACACGGATCCAGTGGCCCAGGTAGAGCCCCCAGACGAGATTCATGAGCGTGAACGACCAGAAGGAGAACCAGAGCAGACTGTACTCCTTCCAGTTGTCAGCATGGCTCGTGAACAGTCCGACCACCAGCGGGTACATGGCGTTCTCCACGGCGACGAGGCACGTGATGATGAAGCACACGAAGACGTACTTGTCTAGTGTCGTAAAGTACGACACTTGAGGGATCAGCGACGCGACGTTGTACTTGAACGTCACGGCCGTGAGCAGCAATGTCAGCACGATTTGCAGCCGCGCACCCGTGTCCATCATATCGTACACTTCTTTGCCGTCTACGATATGCTCTTTGAGCGGCGCGTACGAGATGAAACAGAGGTACGTGATGATCGCCGCGGGGATGCCGACATTCATCAAGTAGTACGCGCTCTTGCGCTCGAGCATCATCTCGAAGCGAATCGTCTTGGTTGGTCCAGAGTCCACGACGTCGCCGACGAACAATTTGTCTCCAAACACGACTCCATACACGTTTCCGAGTTTGAAGTTCTCGAGCACGAATCGCCCCGGGTCCCCCGTCCGCGGTGCAATCGGAATGAATGACGCGATACTCTTGCTCATGTTGAACGCGAATGTGAGCTTCTGCTGATCGAACGGGAACGAGTACAGCGACATCTCTTCGTTGAATTCGGCGACGAGACGGCGCGAGTACTTGAGATGGTGCAACTTGGTTGTAATCGTCTCTTTCGGCACAAATGGGTCCACGTAGTGCATTCGCTCGCCTTCTTGAGACAGGACCGTGACGATTGGCTTGTCCGAGTGCATTTCGGTGAGATTCGAGAACTCGAGGTCGTCTTCTTTGAATTCGAGCAGATCCAGGAGCTCCCGGAGCACTGAATCCTCACGCACCGTCGTGATACCCGGAAGCGTCAGTTCCCAGGTCACATCGGCAGTGAACCGCTGCTGCACGGTCTCCACCGACGTGATACTGTTGACGACCATTGATACTTCGATGGGTATGAGTCCAGCATACAGTCTCGCTGAGAGCAGCGTGTCCGACGGGATCTCGTGCTTATCCGCGAAGGCAGCTGGGACCCCGACTTCGCGCAAAAACCAATGGCTGCGGTGTTTCCATGTCCCCAACTGCATCTTCCAATCAAAGATGGTGAGCCGGGGAGGACGAGCGTCCAGAGAGGGGTCCGCTTCTGGATTTGCCATCCCAGCGGTAGGCTTGTCCACGATACTTTCGACAGATGCTGCTCCATTTCCAGCCGTTTGCTGTGGCACGAATTCCAGCGCCACGGCCGCGACTTCTTCTGGTGTGAGCTCGGTTTTCTTCCACGCGACACACGTCACAAACTTGTTGCCGTCACTGCGCTTGGTAATCTTCCAGATGCCGCCCAATGGCCATCCGAGACACAGGTACTTGGAAAACGCGAGGTAAGCATGCGGGATCGGCTGCTCAAACTCGAGCTTGAGGTGGTACAGGATGCGGTAGTTTGCGATGTTGGTCGCGACGTGCTCCAGGCGCAGCGAGTAGTTGAGTACGATGCTGCTCCAGTCCTGCGCGTCCTCTAGTGTTGCGACCGGTGCAGGCAGCGACTGTGGCGTAACAGGTATACTGTAACTATGGACATTGCCGTTGGAGCTGCTGGACCCGGTGGTGCTCATGTCTGGCGGATACGACAACAACGTAAAGCGCTGAGGCTGCTACTGTGAAGTGAGCTGTGGGTGGTAAATTGCCCAGTGTGCGTGTGCGCCATCCTTGCTGTTTTAACGCGCGCTATGTGGAAGCGAGGAGAAGCAGGAAAAAAAGAACGACGCGCCATTTTTGCATTGGGTTCACTTCTGCATTTCGCACTTTAGTGCATATGGCTACATTGTTTGTCTTGTAATTTGTATGGGACAGGCACATATACTGTTCCGGACACAATTAAAAGAAAATAGATGTGAGGAGGAAAAAATGAGATGTTTAACCCATTTTGGCGGATTTTTTGGAGGAAGCATCCATCCTTCTGAGGCTGTTGGAAGCTCTGTTGCGAGTCCAACAGACTGCGAACACCTTTGCTTGTTGTTGACATACAGCATGACAATGATTTATGATTCGTATTTTATAGGGTGGTTTGGAAATCTGCAACTTTTTTCACGCGTCTTCGTTCGAGAGCGGCCACCAAAATCGACGTCCAGACATTGGTCAGATGCGGATTTTTCCTTCTCCAGCAGCGCAACGACCGCTAGGTCCAGGCGTGAATGGGCAACTCGGTTCGTTTGGATTGCCATGGCTCGCCACGTCGCGCTGGAGAGAGACTCGAGGGTGTACACTTTGCTGATGCAGCCATCGTCATGTCTGGCCAATAAAGCCAAGAAATGTGTGGGTTAGGCAGCGACAGATAGAATCTCAATAAATCACCGTCCGCCACATTCAGGAAGGAAAAACGAATGGCTGCCAACGTCTGCCTGCCGTCTGATCGCATATTTGGACTGCTGCATGCACAGAAAGGAGAAGCGTGAGACGAGATGCCGATCGTCCAAGCCGCACTGCACCGTGGCTTCTCGCGAGTGTTCAAAGACAGGTTCGTTTCTTTTAAGCACCACGAAATTAAAACCACATGGTGAAATGCGAGTGAGTGCACACCACACCACCTGCAAGGCTCTAAATTCTCATCCAGGCACTCGCGAGACGCAATGGTCACATGAATCTCGTCGGACTTGATGGCCAGTCATGTGCACTCCCGTCAATCCCTCACCACAACGCAACGAACACAAAGCAATGAGGGAGTGTGTGGCTTGAAAGCCGATAATCCGAGCACAATCATGAATGTGGCAACTTGCTGGCCATTGTCGCGTTGCACATGAGCTATGGGGATAAATGAATGGACAGTGCCTGTCGTAATGCCGCGAGGCTGCTTCATGACCATCCATCCGTCCGTGGATGCCCTCCCCTCTCTCCACATGCACCATTCGCCGTTTCCTGCCCTATCTGAACAGAATCTTCAGTGTCCCTGCACATTTGTGTGCATCGCCGCCCGAAACCTTCCTCAACTTTGGTTTTGCCCCGCGTCCCACCTCGCATGCACATGTGCACAGCGCCGTACGACAGCCATGCTGCCGCCGCGGGATACTGAAACACAGTGAGTTGTGCAGCGCCGCACGACGCCAGCGGACATGGAACCTTTGTCGTACGGCGCTGCACAGGCGCGCATCTCCCAGCTTCCTGTTGTATCAGCGGCGCTGCGCGTTCCCGTGTCTGCCATTGCGAGCTCGAATCCAATTTTCGCGCGCCGAGAAACACGCATCCAGGTGTCCACCACTGCCACTGCGGTGCATGAGGCAGGAGACGATCGCTGCCTTTCACAGTGACTGGACAGAAGGTGATATTGATTAAGCAGGTAAAATAACCGTTATTTTCTATTAAATTGAAGAGATTGTATAAAATATGGCGTACAAACATTACCGACTTCAGGTGTCCTGTGAAATTTTGTGTACCTGAAATGAGACCAAACAGTGGCAACACATCGATGCCACGCCATGGCACAAAATCATCTCGAAATTCGCCTGAACGAAGGCAGCAGATCGCTGCCACGAGATCGCAATCGTGGAAGCGACGCAGTCGTTTCAAGGCTGGTGTCGTCTCGAACACAATAATCGTGGTTAAATATATGAAAAAACGATCACACACACACACACGCAGATGCGCTGCATGAAGCGCGTCGCAGTTTTTGTTTCAATTTGCGCAAGATACAGTGAGCTCTCAAATGGGGATATGCACTTTCTGAAGTTTCCAGACGAAACAAATCTGGCCGCATTCTGAGTAGGTGGTAGGTGCACCAGGTCCGGTTCATGTTCTCGAGCAACCGAGTTAATCGACTCGCCAATCCATTGCTCAGTTGCTCAGTTGTGGACATGTGCGACTTCAGTTCCTATGGTTAATCGATTCAGGATATGTGCTAGAATACTGGAATTCATATGGACTACTACTACAGTGCTCGTTTCTCTTTTGAGTTGCTGTCAGACGTTCTGGGACTCGGCTTTTATGTCGACTTCGATCGTTTTTTTACTGAACCAGACTACACTCGTGCTTCAGTTTGTGCGACCTGAAACATGTCTGGTCGAAGACGCCTGGAAATTAGACTGTTGCCCGAATTGAGCTTTCATCATAAAGTCGAGTTTATACAGCGACAGATTTATCCTGTGTGAGCTCGGGTTGCTTCTGCCAAACGAATGGAAATTCAGATCTGAAAAATCAGTATCTTGTGCCAGCGAAATGGGTGGAAATCGACACAGATGAGCACTTTTGTGATGCACGGTGACACTTCTGTGACAAGTGCTGATCCCCATTTGAAAGCATCGCAATTTTGATGCACGTCAACACTCATCAGGCAACTTATAAAGGTAGTGAATACATTTCTGCTGTCGGTAAATGGTATCATACCAATTGTAAATCACTATTTTATTCATTCTCAGACACAACCTATCCGGAAGTAAATCAACACGATCCCCCGCCTCTGATCACACAGAGCAGCACAAGTCACCCAACTCATTCTGAAGGATGAGGCTCTGTAGCCTCCGCTCCGCCCCGCACCTGCTCATTCCCCCATTCTCCACTTGGTGCGCGCGTCGGTCGTCCCACAATCGCAGCCCACCCACCAGTGCAATTTCCGTATCCGATGGACGCCAATGGTCAGCGCCTGAGCACGAGCAGCAACCCGGGCGGCGCGATCGTCGCGTCCTCGTCCAACCCCACGGTGCAGGAGGTGCAGGAGTGGAGCAGCGTCGTCGTGGACTACACGCTGCGCTTCGAGCACGTCGCGCTCGACATCTCGACCGACCGCATCCTGTACCACCTCGACCTGGAGTTCGAGCAGCCCATCCCGGCGTCCTACATGATGCACTTCGAGTACCTGAGCCTCGGCTGGCCGCTCGGCGGCATATGGCAGCTCAAGACCACGACCGACGACAACCGCCGCGCGACGTGCGTGGCCTGGAAGAAGACGGACCTGATGCCCGAAGACGTGGTCGAGATCGCCAAGAAGTACACCCCACTTGAGGTGTCTATCGAGGACAAAGTCTCTGGGAATGCCCCCATCCGTCCGCCGCCAGTGACGCTCTT
This sequence comes from Globisporangium splendens, assembly GCA_006386115.1. Taxonomy (NCBI): domain Eukaryota; phylum Oomycota; class Peronosporomycetes; order Pythiales; family Pythiaceae; genus Globisporangium; species Globisporangium splendens. The sequence goes on along the minus strand of VFIW01000014.1, from coordinate 634,579 downwards.
TGACTGGAAGATGCAGCTGGGGACGTGGGACAACCGCAGCCACTGGTTCGTCCGCGAGGTGGGCGCCCTTCCAACCCCAGACAACGCGAACCCTGAGGTCCCCGAAGGCACGCTCTTGACGGCGCAGCTCCTCGCGGGTCTCCAGGCTGTCGAGGTCTCTCTGGTCGTGAACGGCATCACGGCCGTCGAGACGGTCGCGCAAACCTTTGACGCTGACGTGACCTGGGAGCTCACGTTGCCGGGACTCACGACCATGCGCGAGGACTCGGTGCTGCGGGAGTTCCTGGACCTGATCGAGTTCAAGGAGGACGACCTCGAGTTCTCCAACATCTCGGAGGTGCAGTCGGAGAAGCCACTCGTGACAATCCTCTCGCCCGCGGGTCGCGTCAAGTTCGTGGACCCGTTTGCGGCGGACGGTAAAATCACGACCGAGAAGCTGCACCACCTCAAGTACTCGCGCCGCGTCGTCGGCGTGTTCACCGAGGAGATGTCGCTGTTCTACTTCCCGTTCGACCAGCAGAAGCTCACGTTCACGTTCAACATGAGCAAGAGCATCCGGTCGTCGATCCAGATCGCGCCGCCGTCCGCGGATGCGCCGGGCCGGTTCGCGCTGGAGAACTTCAAGATGAGCAACGTGTTCGACGTCGCGTGCGGCGACAAGCTGTTCATCGGCGAGGTCGTGGACAGCGGGTCCTCGAAGCTGATCCGCTTCGAGATGATGCTGCAGCGCCGCAGTGCGTACTACATGACGAACGTCGCGCTGCCCGCTGCGATCATCACGTATCTGTCCTTCGTGACGTACGCGCCGACGCAGGAAGACGGGTCCCTGATGGACATGGGCAACCGACTCCAGGTGGTCGTGACGCTGTTGCTCACTGACGTGACGTTCAAGAGCATGGTCGCGTCGTTGATCCCTCAGGTATCGTACTTTACGACGCTGGACAAGTACGTGTTTGTGTGCTTCATCATCACGTGCGTGGTGACGCTCGAGAACGCGCTGTTCCCGTTCTTCACGTCGTACCTCCCGGAAAAGAAAGACGGCTACAGCGAGGACAGTCTTCTGGGCATCTCGTTCTACGGCTTCACGCTCGTGAACCTCGTCTGGGGGCTTTACATCATGGCGTGGTACCGCAAGCGCAACGAGCGCACCAAGATCCTGCTCCTGGTCAACGAGTACGCGCGCGCCATCGCGCAGGCGATCCCGAACGCACACAAGGAGCAGGTGCTGCGCGGTTACCTCAAGACGCTCGACTATAACGAAGCGGATTTCCCAGAACTCGTGACGACGAAGCGCGGCGATCTGTTCGTGCGGCTGCCGTCGGACTCGCCCACGGAGGGTACAAAGAAGTCGCCTCACGAGCCCACGAGCGGCATCTTCCGCAAGCAGGCGATGCGCGACCTGCCCGAGATCCAGAAACTCTACAGCGAGATGGCGCCGTCCATGGCGTCCGTGACGCCATCGTCGCCTGTCAGGAGTGTGCCGTCGCCGACTGAGCCAGCCGCTGGCATTGGCGCTGTCGTCGCCAAGGAGTACTCGAGCGCGCCTTCAGCCGTCGTCGTGAACGTCGACGTGCAGGAGAACCAGCCGATCACGCCCTACAAGGCAAACTATGGCTCTTTCCGTGCAAATTGATACACCAGCTCGTGGGAATATCTTGACAACGAAGTATAATAGAGAATGTGCCTGAAAAAACTTAAATGGGTGTGCAGTCGAGCACTTCTCTAAAAGTGGTCAAAAGCTCCGGTCATCTCCAATGCGTCACGACAATTCTAAATACCGATTGCGGGGGGAAGAAAGCGTCCTCGGTACAACTATATACCGGACCGATGAATTTTCTCTAACCGGGTTCCCTGCATACGTCACGGTGCAGTAAATGAGCAATCTGTATCGAGCGGAAACCCTGCTTTCGGAAACAAGAACCATGGGTATGTTGTCATGGCGCGCGAATCTCCAAGCGCTGCTAACGTTAGGTGCTCATGGGGAATGCGACGACGAGCAAAACTGCGGACGAATCTGCATTCACAACAGTCAAATTGTTGTTGCCGCACACACAAGATACAGTCAAGATTTACAACACGAGTGTTTCGTCAAAATGGCCGATATGGCGAGAAATCTAAAATTGCACTGTGTGCGGTGGGAGAATAAATTACCCTGATGTCCATTTCTTCCCTCTAAACGTTCACACCAAGGTGACGTGTCGGAGATGATCTCATTGCGGCTTCGCCGTTGTGAGTTATACGTCGCGCTCGTTCATGTACGTCCCAAGTCATCGGATACGACCCTGTTCTCTTATTGAATTCCCAGGTACTTGGCCATCTACTCGCGCACGTCCACACGCACACATTTTTGGGGGAGTTTCGAGACGATACAGGCTGTCCTGGACAACCTTTACTGGCATCGCCCAACACCCAAAAATGTGCTGGGCAGTTATTTCAATGTTGTCCAATCTGCATTCCTTGCTCGGTTCAAAAATAGTCAATCAGAAATGCGTATCGTTTTAGTGTGACCAGCAGCGCATCGTTTCAAGCGATGATTCGTTTGACAGACAGGGCAATCAGACGCATGACACCAAAGTGATGCAGGTGGTGCAGTCAACCCATCTTCTGTGTCACAAAATGCAACACCATTCCCAGCACGATGACCACGAGCAGCAGCGGCCAGACGCTGCAGCTTCCGTCTGCACCGCCGTCCACATCGTCGCTGCTGGATGCCGCGGCGACCGTGGTCCAGATCCAGCGCTGGTCCGCCAAGCTCATCAAGTACCATGTGCGTGTGGAGCATGCGGCCGTCGACATCTCCACCGACCGCATGGTGTACTTTCTCGACTGTGAGCTCGACACGCCGATCCCGCCAGCGTACGTGGACCACTTTGAGTTTATTTGTCTCGGCTGGCCGCTCGGTGGCATCTGGAAGATCATCAAGACGGACGCCAGCAAGCGCGTGCTCAAGTGCCTCTCGTGGCGCAAGACGGAGCTCAACCACGAACAAGTGGACGCGGTGAACGAGGAACTCGCCAAGCGCCAGCAAGTCGCCGTGCCAGACCCGCCGCTCAAGATCTTTGACTGGAAAATGCAACTGGGCACGTGGAAGAACAAGAACCACTGGTTCCTGCGCGATTCGGGGCTCCCCGTGCCACCGCCAGAAGGTTCCGATAAGGCTACTGCTGGTGGTGCTGCGTATCCGACGGAGATCCCATTGGGTACGCTCGTGGATGTGAAGTTGATGGCTGGTTTTGCACCCCTCGAGGTGTACCTGAGCGTCAACACCATCACGTCCATCGACACTGTGGCGCAGGCGTACACGGCCGACGTGACGTGGGAAGTCACCTTCTCAGCGGTCACGGCGATCCGCGAAGACTCGGTGCTCCGAGAGTTGCTCGACGTGCTCGAGTTCAACGAGGATGAGTTCGAGTTCCGCAACATCACGTCGATGCAGGAAGAGCTCGATATCAAGACGGTACTCGCGTTTGCTGGCACGGTCGAGTTCAGGGACCCGCTGGTGCCTGACGTGCCAGCAAAGGAAATGCTGAGTCACCTCAAGTTCAGTCGCCGCACCATCGCCGTGTTCAACGAGGAAATGTCGCTCTACAACTTCCCCTACGACCAACAGAAGCTCAGCTTCGAGTTCTCCATGACCGGTGGCGTGCGTGCGTCGCTGCCGATCTCACCTGCGCCGATCGATCCGGGCAAGTTTGTTCTTGAGAACTACAAACTCGCTAATGTGTTCGATGTCGTCTACGGCTCCAAAGTGTTTGTCGGGGATATTTTCGATACCCCGGACAAGAAGACGATCGATTTTGAAATGACGCTCGGGCGACAAAGCGGGTACTACTTCACGAACGTCGCGGTCCCCGCCGCAATCATCACGTACCTCAGTTTCACGACGTACGCGCCACTGGACGACGGCTCACTCATGGACACGAGTTCGCGACTGCAGATCGTGATGACGCTGCTGCTCACGGCCGTGACGTTCAAGTCCCAGGTCGCGTCGCTCATTCCCCAGGTCTCGTACTTCACGTCGCTCGACAAGTACGTCTTCTTCTGCTTCGTGGTCACGTGCCTGGTGACGGTCGAGAACTCGCTGTACCCGGTGATCGTGAAGCTGTTTCCGTCGGGGGATACATGGCAAGAGCAGGGGCTGCTCAGTTTCTCGATTAGCGCGTTCAGTCTCATCAACTTGGTTTGGGCATCGTACTTGATCCTCTGGGTCCGGTTGCGTGCGCGTCGATCCAAGATCCTGCTCAAAGTGGAAGAATATGTGCGCGTCGTGTCTGCGGCGGTGCCAGCTAGCCATCGCGAAGCTGTGCTGCGAGAATACCTCGACGAAATGAACCTCAAGGAGTGGGAGATGCCGCAGATCACGTGCACCAAATTCGGGTACCTGTACCTTGAGCTTCCCGAAGATTCTGCTAGCGCTGACAAGAACAAGAACACCGCCGAGCCAATGAGCCTCGTGTTCCGCGAGGAAGCGCGCGGCGATCTCTCAGCCATTCAGCGGCTCTACCACAAACTGGATCCGTCTGCGTCAAGTACCGATGCATCCATCGATTTGAACGACCACGGTGAAATCGCAGCGAACGGCATGGTGAGCCGCATGTCGAGCTCATGCATTGTCGTCAACATGCAGGACGAGTGTGACGTCGTTCCTTTGCGTCAAAGTCTCGGATCCGCTCCTCGTCGTCGTCAGTCGCGGGCAACAGCGTACAGCAACGCGTCTTGGGAACACGGAATGACAAACCGGCAGTCGTTTTAAACGGTAGCTTGCTGCAACGATTAACATGCGTAAGGGAAGCTATTGGTTTCTGCAGTCACAAAAACGGCTCTTTTCTTTTTAAAAATCTGGAGAGTAGTAGCCATTGAGCAGCGCCAAAACGTTTAGGTGAGAGTAGCGTCAAGTTGATCGCATTTTGATACGATTCGTCGATTTCACGCTATATAGTAGGAACATATCTACCAACCACGCCGAGTCAGGCGCATTTGCCACAACGAAAATGAGTCCAGCGGACCTGACGTGATTGTCAGTTGGTAGCTTTTAGTGCTTTGCCTCCACCTGCCTACAGGACGGCCATGTGTCACCCCTTTCTTGACTTGCCACGGATCTGCACTCTGTTCGGTCAGATCGAGCATGGAATAGCTGACCCTTACGTGCGTCTCTGGGGTTGGACTGCAGCGGAGAGGCACGCATCTATGTGGAGGGAGGGAGGGAGCTATCGGATACTTGGTAAGTAAAACGTCTGCCTCGTGCGCCAAAGTGCACTCGTGGGATCTGAAGTTGCGCGATTCGGATCCCTTCACTTTTATCTGCACAAAGCCAGGCCATGTCAGTTCCTTCTCCCAAAGTTCAACCTCGCTGTTAATCCATCCAGACAACTCATGTACTTATTTAACAGTCATTCTATTGCATTCCCTACTACAATAAGACGACTCGCTTGTAAGCGTAGCGATTTTCACCCAATCCGATCGCTCTAATCACTTTGACCAATAAGGAGGGAATTTGTAACACTTACTTGTTATCTGCTCCTGCGGTTACAAATACCGCCCCCTTCCCACATGCATCCTATTGAGGTCATTCCGCAAGCTGCGCGCTCCCACCCAAGCACCTTCGCGCTCTCTCTCTCTCTCTCGACGCCCATTCCCCAGTCATGCAGCTCCCGGCCATGCCCACGATCTACGGCGCGCCGGCGCACATGGTGATCACGGCCGTCGTGCTCTCCGTCGTGTACGTCGTGCTGGTCGTGCGCTTCGTGTTGCACATGCGCGGCCTCGGCGTCACGTGGTCGGGCAAGAAGCACAAGACGGTGCTCATCTTGGGTCCGCGCAACGCCGGCAAGACGCAGCTCTTCCACGCGATCCGCGACGGCGAGATCGTCGAGACCGTGAGCTCCATGAAGGAGCTGTCGGCCTCGTTCCCCGTGCACCCAAAGTACAACGCCGCCAAGTTTGACGCCGACCTCAACGTTGTCGACTTTCCCGGCCACGAACGTCTCCGCTCGTACGTTGTTTTTATTTATTTCGGAGAGATGGTTGTAGTTGTGCTTTATGTGTGAGATGGTGGTGCTCATGCTGTGATTTGCTTTTCTTGATGTCAATGGGAATGGCTAGGCGCGTGTCGGATTTCTACCCGATTGCTGGCTGCATCGTGTTTGTCGTCGATGCCTCGGACTCGCCAATGCTTCGCAAGGCTGCCGAGTACGTGCTCTTCACGTCGTATACGTTTTTATATGTTCGTTGCGTTGTGTATGTTCTAACGTGTGCTGTGTTCCTCTTCCGTGATCGACTTTATAACGACATAGATACCTGTACGACATCTTCTCGAATGCCAAGATCAACGACTTGTCGCTCCCGATCATGATCGTGTGCAACAAGAGCGAGGTCTCGGGTGCCATGAGCCCACAGATGATCCGCGAAGCTCTCGAAAAGGAACTGACCCAACTGAAGACGACACGCTCGTCGCTCGAGACCGAAGGTGACGACGACCACGACTCGTCGATCGTGCCTGTCGGCCGCGACGGCGCCGCGTTCCAATTCGACGTTGACGCGCCGTGCGAAGTCACGTTCGCGAAGGCCAGCGTCAAGGGCGACTCGCTCAACGACGTCGTCGCGTTCATGCAGAAATACTAAGAGCCAACGCGTCCACTGCGACCGGTCTTTGTAGTTTTGTCGAATAGATACCTGATAGGCGCCCTCCCTCCACATTAACCAAACAACACAAAACTAACACAAACATTATGAAAAATCTACACTTTCCAGTCGGAACCACAGGTTTGGGCATGGTTGGTTTTCATTTTTCATTAGAAAAAGCAGCACGACGTCTTCGTGAACGCAAGATAAGGTGCCACGAAAGCCTTTGCCCTACAGACTCGGTACCTTCGTCGCTCTTCACGCTCTCACTCTCCGCTGTCGTCTCTGCCACTCCCCTCAGTTCTTTTTCTCATTGGTTTTCTCCTTGTCGCTCGCTCTTCCTTCATCCCTGGCCCAGGTTCGAGCTGCTGTTCCCGAGACCGTAGAGGTGGCCCGAGTACTTGGCGGCGTTCTCGACCTTGCCGTCGAAAAACACCTCGACCATCTTGAAAAACGTCGCGGCCGTGAGCAGCGCGTCCGAGCCGGCCTGGTGCATTGTTCCTATTCTCTCGACCTGTAAATCCTCGGCCAGACGGCTGAGACCGCCCATCTTATCGAAGTCCATCGCGACGTGCTTGAGGTCGTACGTACACGGGAAGTACGTGTGCAATAAGTCAAAGAACATCTCTTCCTCAGCCGGGAGCGGACTGCACGTGAGCACTTTGAGGAGATACCCAAAGTCCGACGAGCCGTGGAACGACACCCACTTGATGTTGTCACCAAGCACGAGCCCCGACGGCACGAGCAGCTCGCCAAAGCGCGCGACCTCGATGCCCATGGCCTCGTGCTTGGGGAAATCGATGCCCGCTTGCTTCAGGATCTCGATAGAGTCCTGCGCGTACATGTCCTCGCCCAAACTAAACTTGAAATTGAACTGCCACACAGGCACGTCGGTCATGAACGAGCCGTCCTCGTTGAAGAACGCGACGCCAAGCTGGATGATGCGCAGCAGGTCGACGTTGCAGCGCAGCGTCTGGTATTGGTAGTCCGTGGACGTCGTGAACGACCCGATGGGTCGCGCCACCACGCCCGGGTATTCGGTGTCCATCGCGACGTAGCAATTGCGCTGCACGACCTCGCGGATGAGCTTCATCGATTCTTCCAAGTCGCCTGCCCACACATCGCGGATCTCGACGTTCGCTGGTAGACCACGCGACGCCAGCATGGTGATGGGAGTGAGCTCTTTGCGCTGCGCCTAAGCTTCCGTACCGCTCTGCCCTTCAGACGCACACACACACACACACACACACGTGTAGGCGTAGAGCGCACGCTTGCTGCTCGAGGCTTCGCGTCTTCGCTTCCAGGCTTATTAGCTGTATCATCATCACAGGCGGGGAGACAGACATTCATCAAAAGCGGCGGTATACCGGATCAAATACCGGTATTGATTTGGTATAACACCTCGATACATATCCAAACAATTCGCAAGGTTTTATCCGATGATTTTTGTGATGTGATGCTTTTTAAAGCCAATCAGCAAGAGTATAATTTGAAGATTTTTGACCAATTAGAGAAGCAGTCGTTGGTCTTTCTTTTGAACTGGGCCAACGAGTGGGTGGCCGAATGCATCATTGTCCGAGTTGATACGCGCTTCCGAGAAGGAGACGATGGTGGCGACGCGACTGCTGCAGAGACTCGCGCTGCTGCGTGGCGCGGCTGCGCTGACGACGAGTGCTATGTCTGCGCCCGGCTCCAGTGCGTTTGCAGCGCGATGCCGCGTTGGCGCTGCTGCGCAATTGCGAAGCTTTTCGGTGGCGAATGGTGGTGGCGATGGCAGCAAAAACGGCGACGATACCGATGGACACCAAGTGAACGGCGAGATGAACCCGTTTGAACGATTGCTACAGCACTCGCAGGAGTTCCGTCAGAAGATGGCTGACGGTGAATACAGCGGATTGCACGTTACGGATGATGACGACGTGGATGGCGATAAGAAGAAGCGCGACGACGATGCCAGTAACAGCAGCGACAGCGACAGTGACAGCGATAGCTCCAGTAGTACCAGCAGCAGCGACAGCGAAAGCGATGACGACCACTGGTCGTCGCGCCGCCGTGAGAGACGTCCTACTCGTGGTGGCCGCGGGCCAGCTGGCGGATTGGTCGCCCGTGGTGCTCGCACCGAACGGCTCATCAAGCGCCGAATCCTGAGCGCGCGTGAGGACGAGCTCGATTACGTGGAGGAGCTGAGCAAGTTGACGTACACGCGCTCGAAGGAACGCAAGTACAAGCAGCTCTTGCACCGCGAGCAGGACAAGGACCGCGTGTGCCGCAACTGTGGCGAGCGCGGCCATGTGGCCAAGCACTGCTTGCTGCCGATGATCTGCTCGAATTGCGGCGGCATCGGCCATCGCCAGCGCGACTGCATTTATCCGGACTACTCGCTGGAGTATGAGGACTACTCGTCTGGCGCAGCGGTCGCCAAGAAGCAGAAAGCGAAGACGATTTCGGCCGAGATCAAAAAGCTGAAGATCCGCCACGACAAGTTCAAGGACGAGTTCGACTCCCAGATCGACGAGTACCTGGAGGAGTCGGCCAAGCTCGTAGAGAAGCGCAAGCAGCGCAAGACCGAGAAGCAGCGCGCGCAGGAGGAGAGCGTGGACCAATCGTTCGACACCGTGACGCGGTAAGCAGCTCTCCTGCGTGACTGGCGCGCGTTTAGGCGTTGGTTTCTTCTCCATTCGTTTTTGGCATTCGACTCATTCAACCAACAGCAGCAGACAGCAAACAGAACAAACCAGCTTTTTATCTTATCTTTTTTTCTCAGTTGACTGCTACTTAATACAAAACACGACGTCCACAATGCATGCATCACCTGTTGTTTGTTGTTCTTACCCAGTCAGATCTATCGCGGTTCGACTGCACGCTCAGTTCGCTGCACCGTAGCCACCACCACCAGGCGTGTAAATCACCAGAACCTCGTGCGGACGAACGTCGACCGTGTTCTTGCCGCCCAAGTTCAGCACGCGGCCGTCCTTGCGCGTGAGCAAGTTCATGCCGCGCTCACCATCGTCACCACCAGCGAGTCCGTACGGACGGAACGCGCGACGCTCCGACAGAATACTCACCGTCATGTCCTGCAGAAACTCGAGTTCGCGCACGACGCCATCGCCGCCGCGGAACTTGCCCTTGCCGCCCGAACCTTCGCGCAAGTGGAACGCACGCAGCAGCACCGGGTACCGCTTCTCGAGAATCTCCGGGTCCGTGATGCGTGTGTTGGTCATATGCGTGTGCACGCCGCTGCGTCCGTGCCACGATGGACCCGCACCAGCGCCACCGGCGATCGTCTCGTAGTAGCCGCCCAACGTCGCGCTGCCAAACGTTAAGTTGTTCATGCATCCCTGCGAAGCTGCACTCGCTGCGAACGCCTTCAGGATCACGTCGGTGATGCGCTGGCTCGTGAGCACGTTGCCACCGACGACGGCCGCGTCCGCGCTTGGGTTCAAGATGCTCCCGTCCTTGGGGAAAATCACCTCGATGGGCGTCAAGCAGCCCTGGTTCAGCGGCAAGTCTTCGCCCGTCAGCAGGCACCGCAAGCAGTAAATGATCGCAGAATATGTCACGGCTGGCGGCGTGTTGACGTTTCCGTAGATCTCGGGTCCCGTGCCGTTGAAGTCGAAGATCGCCGAGTCCGAGCGTCGGTCGATCGTGATCTTGAGTGCGATCTTCGTGCCGTCGTCCATAAAGTCTTCGGCGTACACACTGCCGACCTCAGGCAGCTTTTGCGCCAAGGAGAACTCGTGCAGCATGGCGCGCACCGCGAGCTCAGCCGCCTGCTGGATGTACGTCATGTACGCCGTCACGATCGGCAGCGAGTACTCGGCGACGAGCTCGTTCATCAGGATCACGCCGCGTTGGTTTGCCGCGACTTGCGCCTTCAGATCCGAGAGGTTGTCGCGCAAGTTGCGCGTTCCGATGCGCGGCTGTCCGCGGTCATCGACCAGACCCTTTTGCTCAAGAATGTCGGTGATCTCTTGCTCGCGGAAGGTGCCAACTTTGCCGTCCACGAGCTTGAACGCAACGATCGCAGCGCCTTCTTCCGAGAGCGTCTTGGAGAGCGGAGGCATCGATCCTGGCGCGATGCCGCCAATATCAGCGTGGTGGCCACGACTCGCGACGAAAAACTCAATCTTCTTGGACTTTTTGTCAAACACGGGCGTGATCACCGTGATATCGGGCAAGTGACTGCCGCCTGCGAGTTGCGGGTGGTTCGAGACCAGCACGTCGCCGTCCACGAGATCGTCTCCCCAGTGCTGCAGTTGGTACCGAACTGCTTGCTGCATCGCGCCAAGGTGCACTGGCAAATGCGGCGCGTTCGCGACGAGACCACCGTCGGGACCAAAGAGCGCACACGAGAAATCCAGACGCTCCTTGATATTCACCGACACCGAGGTGCGCGCCAAGGTTCGACCCATTTGCTCAGCGATGCCCATGAAGCGGTGCGCAAACACAGACAGTTGGATGGGGTCTAGAGGGATGTCCGCCGAATCCACCGCGTCACTTGGTGCAGCGACTTTCTTGCCTTCAAAAGTGAGGAACAAATCGCCGCTCTGTAGCACTTCGACGTGCCAGTTCGGTTCAATCACCACGGTCGCCGTGCCCTGCATGATGATCGCAGGTCCAGCGTACTTCGCACCGCGCTTTTCAAGGAGCTCTTCGTGAAGGTACACTGGGATATCTTTCCAGATCTTCTCGTTGTCGAAGTAGAAAGGCGTGGTCGAGTGCGGAGTGCACGCGATATCCTGACCGCTGCTACCTGCACCACTCGACAGCGCGGCATCCTTCAACTCTGGTGAAATGGTGCCACGGACGCGCACATCGTCAATGATAATCGATCGGTTCTGGAGCACAAAGCCATACTCGCGCTGGTACTTCTTCACGAACGAAGCTTCGAAGTCATACTCGAGCAGCTCCTTCTCCGACACGCTCAGAGGTATGCCCTTGTCGCCAACAGGACCGCGGGTCATCACGGCATTATCCGTTCCTTCGTAGCGCATGTTGAGGAAGTACTGGAATTGGATGTCCTCGCTCTGGAAACCATCGGCGACCAATTCTGCCTTCACTTCCTCGGCAAGTGACGACAGACTCGACACCAACTCAGCCTTGTTGGCGCCGTTGTACTCGGCAGACGAAGGCCGCTGCTTGTCCACGACGCTGTCCGCGACACTGAGGCCGTACGCCGAGAGAATGCCACTGTACCGGTGAATGTAGACCTTGGACATGCCCAGCGCCTTTGCGATCGAGCACGCATGTTGCGGACCGGCACCACCAAAGCAAGCAAGGATGTGCGTACTGATGTCGTACCCCTTCATCTGCGTCAGGTTGCGGATCGGACGACACATCGCTTCGTTCGCGACGCGCAGGAAACCGGACGCGACTTCTTCGAGCGTGTACTTTGTGCCATTCGCCGCCGGCGACGCGTTGATTTCCTCAGTCAATTGCGCGAACGCACGCTTGGAGCCGTCAACGTCGAGCTCTTCGTCTTCGTTTGGACCAAAGATCTTGGGGAAAAACTTGGGCAGGATGCGTCCAGTGACCAAGTTGGCGTCCGTAACACTCAAGTAGCCATTCTTGCGGTAGCACACGGGTCCCGGGTGCGCGCGCACGGATTCAGGACCGACAACGAACATGCCGTTCTTGTAAAAGAGACGCGAGCCACCACCAGCAGCGACGGTTTGGATGTCCAGTTGTGGCGCACGCACAGGAACATTCGCCGTCACACTCTCCAGGACGTGCTCAAACTTACCATCGAACCGCGACACATCTGTCGACGTACCGCCCATATCGAAGCCAATAACAGCAGGCGGTGGCAAATTGCTGGACGTGGTCTCACCTGGTGGACGCGTCGTGCGCGCGTAGCCCACAACACCACCCGCTGGACCCGATAGGATCGCGCGGTGGCCGTGGAAATGCTTCATACTCGCCAACCCGCCGTCGCTCTGCATGAAACTGATCTTGACGTGCTCCAGCCCGCTGTCGAAGCCGGCGCAGAACGACGCCACATACGTCTTGATCACGGGCGTGAGGTACGCGTCGGCGCAGGTCGTGTATCCGCGCGGGACCGCCTTGATCATTGGCATCACTTCCGACGAGAGCGAGATCTGCGTGAACCCCAGCTCTTCCGCCAGTTTCGCAGCCTCCAGCTCGTGCTTTGGGAACGTGTACGAGTGCAGGAGAACGATCGCCGCACTCTGGATGCCTGCGGCTTTCGCGGTCTAATTAACGACGGACAATAGAATGGAAGGACAGTGAGTGATGGGGCTACGTCGTGCGTGTCAATAACATTGCAAGCGTATGGTACCTGCAACTTTTCTCGAAGATCATTGCGGTCGAGTTCCTTCGCGACTCGGATGTAATCGCCGCTGATGCCTTTCACATCCGTGTCTTTGCGATCTTTTGGGTCACTGATGAGCTGCAGGCGCTCGTCCACTTCAATCACGGACTCATACAGCATCTAGGTAGTAGAGATACACAGAACACGCCGCTTGCGGTTAGGAAACACTCATATGCACAGAGCAACGCAGAGAACGCACGGAACGCTGGTCGTACATCTGGCGTGTTGATTTCCAAGTCAAAGATCTTTGGACGCGACTGGTTGCCAATGAACAGCAAGTCGCGGAATCCCTTCGTCGTGATGAGCACCGTGCGCTCGCCCTGGCGCTCAAGCAGTGCGTTGGTCGCAACGGTCGTCCCCATGCGGATCGACTGGATGCGCGACGTGTCCACTGGTTGATCGCGAGGATGCGGGATGCCCGTCATCGCCTCGAGCACGCGCCGAATGCCCTCACTGTGAGTGCAACCATTAAACGCAGATCAAACGCATACAATGCATCCAGTGTGAGTGCATATACACAGCATGCAAATAATGAAGCATTTGTCAAGTCATTTACCGCGGCGCATCGGGGTAGTTTGCAGGGTCTTCCGAGAGCAGCTTGATCACTGTTGGCTGGATCTCCTGCGCGACGCCCTGCGCGTCGACGACTTCCATCTCAGCGTAGACGTCGGTGAAGGTGCCGCCGCGGTCGATGGCGAAGCGGAAGACGCGCATGCTCATGTCTCTCTCTCTCTCTCTCTCTCTCTCGCCAGGAAGGCAGGCGCTTGAAGAAGGGGAGACGCGGAATGAGAGTGAAGGGGGAAGGTGTGATCTTGGATTTGCTGTGAAAAGTGGACGCCGAGAATGATGGTCGGTCGTTGAAAGAGCTGTTCGTGCGTGAAGCAGCACGCAGATGTGGGTTAGCGTCTGGGTCGCTCCAGATGTGTGGAAGCGAATATATGTGTTGTTAGTAAGTTACCGTTTGTTTCGGGTTGGTGAGTGTTGTTTATATCCGTTGTGACGTGATCCCGTTTCGGAGTGTTGGTGGTCGTAATCTGGTTGCGTGATTGCTCTATCCTCTGTGTAGCGAGACTGAAACTTCATGCTGGCATGGACACGTGCACTTCTCATCAGAACTTCTTTTTAATAGCATCAGCCTCAGTAGGATGGCTGCGCTTTTGATCACCTACTGGACTGCACTCGGCGGTGGCCAGCTCTGGATGGTTTGTATAGTCTCCGAGAGTGGGATCCCGAAGTGGACAAGTATTGCACAGTGCAGCACAGCGCCGCAGGTCCGCCCTTCTGTCCTCATCACTGGCATCACTCAACGTGTCTACAACCAATGGGAACTTCTAAGTTGGACTGACACTTCACCGTTGCTGGTGCCATTGCGTGTGACACGAAGGTGGACGGGACGAGGCAAGTGTGCGCGTGCCCGGGGTTTCCTCGCGGAGCAGGAGTATTGTGTGCGGGTATGATAATTCAGTGCAAAACTGGAGTTAGCTTCAGACTGCATTCGTTTTTCTGTACTGACGTGAAGGTATCTCGGCGTCTACCCATTACCTACGGTTATTCCCTGTCCTTCCAAGCGTCCTCGTTCTTCCATACTGTGACTCTCTCATTCCTTCTTTTACTTCGTCCAAGGCAATTGTTTCACTAAGAACGCCGACGATGGAGTCCTTCTCCACCCGAGTCGCTCTCGGTGCTCTCGGTGCAACCGGTGCGCGTTTGCTCACCGGCACTCAAGCGTTCATTCAAGCTATTCTCGAGCGTCCACCAAACAACATGGCAGTGACGTACAGCCCGATGCACTCCATGGCGTACCCACTCGGGAATGAAGCATTCAATGCCACGAGACTTGGCGAGTCCATCAGCGAAGACTTTGCCACCATTGCCACGCATTTTGACAAAGTGTGTACGTACTACTCGCAGTATCACGGAATCAGCGTCGCGAAGTACGCTGCTGCGCACAACATCAAGCTTCACTTGGGAGTATTCATGACGGAGGAATCGTGGCTCCAAAGTGAAATCGACAACGCCGTTGCAGCAGTGCAAAACTATCCTGGGACAATCGAAGCCACCTTGGTCGGCAATGAGAACCTCCACGTTGACGCGAATGCTACCGATATCCTTGCGATCGTCTCGCAAATCAAATCGGCGCTAGGCGAACAAGCAGCTTCGGTTAAATTTGGCACGTCTCAGCGCGTCACCGAGTGTCTGGACCCACAGTTCGATGCTCAAATCGGTAACCTCTCGGCTGCTCTCGACATTCTGGGCGTCAACACCTATCCGCTCTTTGACAACGGATACAATCCTGCTGTCCCAGTGGCCACCTTGGATGGTGTTTGGAACGCAGTGGCGGCAAAGTACCCAGTCAGCAAGGTTGTGCTCACGGAGACCGGGTTTCCGACTTCTGGCGCACCGTCTACCTTATCTCCAAACAATATTCCATCACTGGAAAGCTCGATCGCGTACTATAACGCAGTGGATTTCTACGGGCACGACATGGGTGTTGTGTACAGCATCTCACCCACGCGGTGCTGTGCGGAATGTAGCTCTATGCTTGGGTGCAAGGGGTACACTTTCGTGAATGAAAACTCGGACGGCCGTCCAGCGTGCTACCTGAAGCACAGTCTCGCTGGCAAGCGCGCATCAACTGGCGCAGTGTCTGGCATCGCCAACTAAGACCACGTTGCCTAATGCCGACAAGAACGTACCGAGTGTGAGACAGACGTCTGAGTTTTTCTTGATCGTTTGCACCCAGTCACGCTGTTGTCAGCTGTGACTGCATATTGCCCACAAATAACACGTGCCATTCTCTTTCTGAGACCACCAAGCGGGCCAAGGATATCAGGTTTATTCATTCGAGCTGATGGATATGACATCCGGCAGAAGCGGTATTTGTGTGGTTTCGACGTTATCGGGTACTCTCTGGCGACAAGAGGGATCGGCTGTCGAAAGGGGTGGCTAAAGGAGTCCAGCAATTGCTCTTTACCTGTTCCCCGCTTTGCATATCCGAGCATCGAAAGAAAGAGAACAAATGTCAAGATCATCCGACCTGTTGCTCTATGCCGCGTAAAAGCTGTCTGCTTGCACGATACAGTCGCATATTTTAAGTTTCAAAACAAACAAGAGACAATGCAGTGTTCAACCACGAGGTTGATTTCGAGACTCGAGTACCAAATACAACAGGCACACTGAGCACCATGGAACCTCTCTCCCAATCCTCCTTTGTTTACCCCCTCCAGCGGAAACATCAAAAACTACATTTTTTGGGTGACCGAAAGAAGGAGTCAGATGGATACACTCATCAAGCAGATTCTGAGCCCACTACAGACGCACCTGCTTTGTTTTTTCGCGTCCTGACAAGAGACAAAAGCTTCGAAAAAGACACGTGGCCTGCCTCTATGGTGTCCACGAGCTTTGATAGTTTTCGCGGTGCACGGGTTTCAGTGCACGGGCAATGTATGAGTACGAAATTCCTCAAATGGCTACCCAATTGGCTGCCAGATACTATGCACTTGACATTGCCCGATCGTCTACTAGTTGGAAACGGGGGCAATTAACACACCACCTCTCACAAATAGCAATTAGATCTTTTAACCCATGACAGACTGTTTACTTCAGGACAAGTTATACTCTGACTTTGTGCTGAAGACATTTTTAAGCGACCACGGCGGAGACAACGCCACCGTTGGTCGCCCAGCCACCCTTGCCACTCTTCAGCCAGCAGGTGCCACCATTGTAGTTGCTCCACGAGTACGCCTTGCATCCCTGGAAACTCTTGCAGATACCGCAGCAGTTCGCAGCGTCCGCGCTCCAGACGCTGCCGATGTCTCTGCCGGAGTAGTCGACGCCTTTTTCCACGTTGCAACCATTCGACGACGCAGAGCCATCGACAACAGCGGAAATGACGCCACTTTTGCTCGACCAGCTCCCCTTGCCACTCTTCAACCAGCAGGTGCCACCGTTGTAGTTGTTCCACGAGAACGCCTTGCATCCCTGGAAACCATTGCAGATACCGCAGCAGTTTGCGGCGCTCGCGCTCCAGGCGCTACCGATGTCGTTGCCAGAATAGTCGACGCCGTTTTCCAAGTTGCAACTACCAGTGCTCGACGACGACGCAGAGAGTGCGTGGGGGAAGTTGCCTTGCTTGTATTGTCTGTCGACCGTGAAGAAACCAAAGTGGCGCTCCAGCTCGATGTAGATCGTTCTATCGTCCGAACGACGGTCGAACGCCTGGAACCAGAACTTTGGACGACCTGCGTACCCTGCTGGGTTCCAGTCAACGACACCTTCGTAGTAGTTAATCGAGCCAGCGAGAGATGGCTGCACTCTGGGTGAAATACTCGACGGGGGACCTGCCGTTGGGAACCCGGTCTCAGTCAGCCGCAACTTGTCACGAGGGTACTTGTTCGCCACCTTGTTCCACAAGGTGTTGAGCAGATCCGTTGGACGCGAGGCGTCATAGCCATTGTCGAAGAACGGGTAAATGTTCACACCGAGGATGTCGAGGTTGTTGGCGAGCTGCCACATCTCCGAGTCGAAGTTGCTGTCGAGATACTCGGTGACGCGCTGCACGGTACCGTACTTGACTCTGCCCGCGTTACCGCCGAGTCGGCTCTTGATTTCGTTGATCTTGTTCAGGATATCCCAGCTGTGTTCAGCATGATTGATCATATTCTCGTTCCCGACGATGATGGCTTCGACGGCGCCCGGGTAGTTGTTGACAGCGTTCACCGCAGCCGTGACCTCGGAGGCACCCCAGGACTCTGTCGTCAGGAACACACCCAGGTACAGCTTGATGTTGTACTTGGCAGCGATCGGTGCGATCTCGATGCCGAAGTGCTGTGCGTAGTACGTGCGCACGTACGTCACGTGTTTGCTCATGAGTCGGAAATCGTCGTCGATGGACTGGCGGAGCGCGTTGACATCGGCGCCACCACCGTTCACGGGGTACTGCCAGCTGTGGAACGGCGTGTAGCACGCTGCGATGTCTCCGCTGCCAGCACCCAGGTTGCGGTGGACATCGACAGAGGAGGATTTATTGTAGGCACTCGCAACACCAATCGCGAGCGCCGCAACGAGCGAAAAGAGTTTCTTGATACCTGCCATCGGCGTCTGTGCAAGTGCCAGAGGTGGCAAATTCGAAAGTGAGCTCTTCGGTCTCGAGGTCTCTGGACTTGGAGGAACTACAGATACGATGCGCTACCACCCACCCACTGGGTGGACTGGCCGGAGTGCGACGCACACTCACAGGGTTGTCATCTGGCGAATGGCGCCAGGCAGACTTGTCTATTGGCAGGCGGCAAATCCTTTACCCGCTCTATTCTCTTTGGTACAGCGTTTATGATGTGGCTGGAGGGGCAACTGTCGCAATCGCATGATAATCAAAAGCAGGCGGTATGGTACTTTTTATGCCGCAGCGTCCCCCGTCTACAAAACCGTATTAATACTGACTGATACTGTACTTTCGCACCCACAGCGAAAAAAAGAACTCAAACCAGCGAAAATGAAAGTTTGATTGGACCTCGACCATGCAATGAACAATCGAATGGGCGGGCTGCACTGCAAAAGTCTCTGCTAAATGGATCTCTCTTTGGCCAACCAACTGAAAAGGTTCTCGAAGACCCAAATGTGATCCGAAAGCGAAGTGAGGTTTGGCATTTCAAAGTTGTCAATATCTCATTTAGGAAGCTCGGTGACGGATTTGCTATTTTATGGATTTTAAGTACGGATCCTTGAGGTCTTTGTCTGCAACATAATCAAAGCAGTCGCCACTTACAAAGAGTTGTGGAGTGTTTTAACAGAAGAGGCAAGTTTCAATCGCGGGAATATTAGTGACACAGAGGAGATTATAAAAATGGAAAAACGTGCTGATTGCACATTGCTATATCGGTAAATGTGCCCTCTGTGCCCTCACTTGTTGCTCTCCGAGTGAACTCTAATTTGTCATTACATACACCCATCACTGACGTAAAGTATTCCCACTGAACACACATGACTTGACCTTTCGATGCAAATCTTTGATATGAATATGAAAACGTGCAAACCTACGCTAACATCCGGTGAGATTGTATCGCATGGAGGTTAATTGTACTATCAATTGTGTAGCGATGCAAAACCGAAAGAGCGCATTATGCTGTTGGGGAGAATGGCCGAGTAGAAACGTGCTCAACCGACCAAAGGGCAACTTAGATAATGAACCACAACATCACCATCTACAAAAAAGATACTCTTGTCAGTCAAGAAGTAGAGTCACGCCCTGTTCCATTTTCAGAAAGTTGACAAAGAAGCAGCAGCATGTTCCAGAAAGGCTCGCTGTGCGTGCATTTCCCTTACAGAACGGAACACGCATTTCAAAGGAGAGAGACTGTCGTGCACCAGCTTCAGTGGCCTCGGAATGCGCCGCTTTTTCAGAGCAAGGCAGCCGTTCATGTAAAGAGCAGCTTTTCTTTTTGCCTTTATCCATGTTGTGACACAGTGTTTAATGCTTTGCCATAAAGTTCAAACTTTGCACACGCTTTGACGTTTTTGACTCGAAATGGCTGTCACGATCGGACGATAAGTTCAGTAAAGGAAAGAGCAGGGTTTGACCAGAACCATTTCGTTGAAGTAAATGCCAGGCTTCATGGAAGAGAGTCGTTCAGTGGGAATATAGTCCAAGTGACAACTTAATCCGCGTTAAACTGTGCGACCCTTCGCTACGTCATTCGCCACGAGACTTGATGTCCCTTTTCTGTACGCATCGACACAAGACGCAAGAAACTTTGGGGTTAATCTGATTGACCCCAAAGTCTCTGCTGAACTCAATCATGATGATGAGGGGTTCATCTGAGTGACCATGTTCCTATCACACTTGCCCTTCCGTAGAACTCCATCTTGGAGCTGCACCGACACCACAAGGCTTCGCATCCCACAAGCTTCGGACACACGACTTCCCCAGATGCTAACATGACCCAGATTTGCAAGTAGCAGTGCCACGTTGTAATTGCAGCAATTGCAGGAATGTTGACGGAGCCGTGCTGCCATGTGGCAGGGTGATCCACTGCACTGTGCATAGAATCAATCCAGCGGTGCTGTACAAAATGAGTCATTTCGAATGTGTGGCCAGGAGCGTCGCAGTGAACTAACTGCCGTGCTGTCGTTGGTATGAAAACAATCCACTCGGCATCTAATTCCACTTGACGAGGGCGCGAAGACGCTGTACGGTAGAATGACGAGGATTGCCGTCTGAGTTTTGCAAGAGACACGTCAATGTTTCGTACACGATATGGTTGAAGAACAGCAATGAACATAGCATATTGCTGGTAATCATGATGATTGCCTCATCGTGCGTTTACAAGATGCTCTGCGAAGGGACTGGGATCGTTTTGCTCTTGGAATATCCCAAGAGCTCAAAATGTGAAATTCCACTTTACTGGGAGACCTCCGTTGAGTTGAAAGCATGCAACTATATCGAATGCGCCGCATAAACTCACATACACGCCATAATGCAGTATGGTGACCATACTGCATCTTTATCTTTATCTTTATAAGGTGAGGTATATTTAGGTTCATCGTCGTGACCTACAATATCTATTCTCCTACCTAATCTTCATTGCGAATTTCATACAGGAGTGTAAATGTGTCTATAGCGCGGATTGCACTAGATCACTTCTAACTGCTAAATAATCTTTGACCAGGATGGCATGTTCTCTTGGTCCTATGTGAGGCTGCCTTGTGTTGTCCAATGACCTTGGGTCTTCCGAACTTCGCATTAGCCAATGCATGACGTCGTTGTCAAGATCCTGGGTGAGATTGTTGAAAGCAGCTCTTTGAGTTGGGAAGTGAACCTGCGTTGAGGTTCTGGTGTCCATGGCTAGGTTGGCGGCTGAGTCCGCCATCTTGTTGAAGGCACGGTAGTGATGGTACCATCCTCGGATGTCGATGCAATCCGCGAGTCGTCGACTTGTCTGGTATAAACGTGCCAATCGGTGCTGTCGAGGGGACCGATGCATTCGCTGTGGGAGATAATGAGTGCACTGTCTCCAATCACGTACAACGGTTCGAAGTGACTGCGTTGGGCTTCTCGGAGTCCGTGTATGAGACCCCAGTACTCGGCAAAGTTGTTGGTCGTGTCCTTCCTGCTATACGCCATGCTCGCGGCCCAAATTAAACTGGCTGTGTGCGAGTCCTTATGGACACGCACGATAATGGATCCAGTCCCTCCTGGTCCTGGATTGCCGCGTGATCCACCATCGAAAAACAACAGGTAAACGCCGCGAGTATCACTTGGAGTCAAGGGGATGGCGTCGGTTTGGCTGAGAAAGCAGTCGACATATGCCTTGAGAACTGCTGCAACCGTGTGACCGTCCGAGTCTTCAGCTTGAGCTTCAGCGAGTCGTGTGAGGTTTCGCATTCCTGCCTCTAATCTTGTCATCATGGTCGCCATCTCAGCAGTCGATTCGATTGGATCCGAATCCATGCGTCGCAGATGCGCACACCAAATGGTCTGTATGAGCGACGCGCTCATGTATCGCCACAGCATGTGTGCGACGGGATAGAGGTGATCTTGGAGATGTTCATTGGAGAACTTGTGTCCGATAATGTGTCTCTTGATCGTGGTCCATGCATGCCTTGGAGTATCTGGTAGATCCAGACTGAAGATCCAGATTGCGGGGTCGTGACCAGGAGTGATTCCGATCTTCGCCCATAGCGCATAAAAGTAGTTCCACACCAGTTTGGCTTTCGGACACTCCCAGAATAGATGTTGAACAGAAGATTGGACAACTTGGGAACATTCGGGATTCGAGCAGGATAGATCAGCTTTCTCCTAGTTCCACATGGAGAGTCGGTTGGCTTTCAGCCGGAGAAGAGTCTGAGCCGTATAAGCAGTAATCCCTGGGATGTTGTGTAATTCGCTCCATTGGATTAATTGCAGTCCTGGCCACAGAGATCCTGCTGTATGGACAGCTTTGTTGACTGCTGCATCTCGAGTATCTTTGCCAATTTGTGTCCTCGTTGCTGCAACTTGTTGCCGGTAGAGAGATCTGGTGGTATTGTATCGTCCGTTGCCACCCCATAGTTGCACGATTCTTGTGAAACGTGGATGTGCATGGAACGACACCTTCTGCCCGTTCAAGTCTCCTGTTGCCATGACGTCACAGTCCATTGCGGAGTGAACTGTATGCGTAGCTTTGACTAGGGTCGTGTCGACGTGGGTCAGAGTTGCTTCGCTGGTGTGCAGATGCCATTCATGGTTATAATGACGTTGCCCGTTGTACAGCCGAAGCACATTTGTTTGCTGTGGTCGATACAGAAGCTGTGGGAAGTTGGATACCAACGTAGCACATAACCGCTCGAGCGCTCGAATAGACGGCCGGGAGAATCCGGAGATTCCACATGTTGGGATGAAGTTAAGCACTCCTGGTCTTATCCACTCCCATCGAAGTATGTCGCCCAGTTGTGCTGTTCCAACTGATAATGATGTGTGAGCAAGCTTGTAAGGGGAGCCGTTGGAATCAAGAAGCCACCCATCTGCAGTCGAGGTCATGTATGGTAACCATTCTGCACAGAATGTCCCGCGTAGCTTTCGTCCTTCAGCGATGATACCTGGAAGCCTGTCAGACATTTTAGAACTGAGGTCGATCTGGAACACATCGCCGTCCCATTGAGTCTGCACAATTGTCGACTTGAAGTGCTCGTAACACCAACGTACATTATCACGTTCTCTGGGCTCATAGGGTCGAGAATGGAGCGACGCACATAATGCTGCGCCAGTTGTCCACATGTTATCACGAAGCTGGGGTGGCCGCCTTGGAATTGCATCGAGCGGCGTGATGTACGTCGAAGAAGCCCTTGTGTTGTGCAGCAAGATTTCCCCGATGACCTGATCGATGTGAGAGGTTGTGGTTGCCCATTTGGAGACTGCTGTGGCACTCATCGTCATCAGCTCAGTTCTGATGTTGGGTACTGACAAGCCTCCATTCATTTTTTTGAGTTCAGCTTGTTCTTCCTTCATCCACGGTTTCGCAGGCTTACCATTCCTTGAGCCCCAGACAAATTGTTTCACTAGGTCGTGTAGCTGATTGACAATAGCCGTAGAGGGCCAGGAGTGCCTGGCCACATAAAGCACTTTGGGTATGATGACGGCACTGGCAATTGCTGCGCGTTGGGCGACAGAGTGAGTTTTGAGACGCGCAAGTCGAAGTCTGACACGTAAGGCTTGGATGCACTTGGACCAGTTACTTGCATTCGAAGGCGTTTGTCCGACTTGGATGCCGAGGTAGCGGCAATGTTCCTCACGTTGTAGCACATGAATGTCACTGACTGACTCTTCGGTGGAGCTATATTCCTTGTTCAGCGGTAATACTGCAGATTTGTGCCGATTGACTCGAAGCCCAGAAGCTGCTCCATATTTGTCCAGGATTGCAAACACGGCGTTAATATCCTTGGGATCGCTAAGATAAATGGTCGTGTCGTCTGCGTATCCTCCAAGTCTGACTTCAGTTGCGCATCCTGCTGCCTGGAGTTCAACGCCGTGTATTTCGTCACTCGCTTCGATTTTCCGATAAAGAACCTCTAACGCCAAGATGAAGAGAAGAGGGACCAGCGGACATCCTTGACGAATTCCGGATGTTACGTTGTACTTTCTCGACAGGAAACCGTTGACAATGAACTTGTAAGTGGTTTGAGAGTGTAACACCTTCACTAAGTGTACGAACTTCAATGGGAATCCAAGATGCTGGAGCGCTTGTGCCAGAAAGCTGCGATCGAGTGAATCATAGGCTTTAGCAAAATCAAGGAGCAACGCGATCGCTCTGGACATGGCGGGGTCGCTCGTGGCCCGCTGTTGTGCAGCCAATAGCACATCGATCGTCGTCGGGATTGCTCGCCCTGGAACGAAACCAGCTTGCATGTGATGGATAAGCCAAGGGAGCACAGTTCGTAATCTGGTTGCAAATATCCGTGTGAATATTTGTAATCAGAGTTGAGGAGTGCGATTGGCCTGTAGTCCAGCGGCGATGCAGCAGAGATGGACTTTTTAATGCAGTGAATATGGGCTTCACTGAACGAACTTGGTAGAATGCATTCGGGTATCCACAAGTTGAAAAGTCGCTCGAATAGACCGGTAATCTCGTCACAGTGGTCTCTGTACCAGTCGTTGCCGAGTTCGTCAGGACCGTGAGCTTTGCCTCTCTTGCATTTCTTCACAGCCTGTTTAATTTCACTCGAATCGATCGGTTTGAGCAGGAAGCCTAATCTGTCCGACGGAGGAATAGCTGTTTCTGGATCAAGGATTTGATCGATGTCAGTTTGCAGAGTGGGCGCCTGTTGCATGATTGATTTCCATCCGTCTCCCATGTCGTCAGCAAGTTCTCGCGAACGCATGGGTCCGCAAGTAGCTGTGCCACCGAGCGTGAAGATAGTGTTGTCAAGGAACTTGGTCGAGATACGCTTGTAGAAGGATTTGCTCGTTTTTCGTTCATGATGCATGTGCTCCCGAAAAATGCGGTCCCGTTTCGAAGCCTGCCACTTCGATTTGCATTCTGCAATGGCACGACGAATACTCGTGGCGGTGGTAAGAAACTCTTGCGACAACTCCACGTTATGATCACCCACCGCTCCACCAGAGTGACCGAGCATCTGCGCTTCTGATTCTGAGAGGCGTCGTTGCAACCTCTGGATTTTCTTCTTGTATCCTTGATTCAATCTGGCGAAGTACGATTTTTTAGCTTCAAGGTACCCGATCCTGAGCGCGATCTTGGCTTCATCCCACCAATTTGCTGTGGCCAGAGCATAATCACGAGGCGAAGAGTAACGTCCACGTAATTCATCAAGTTGATCGTGAGCTTTTTCGAAGAAATCTTTTCCAATAATCGCCGCATGCGCCGCTGCATTTTTCGGAAGTGGATAGACAACTCGAGGTTTCTTGCTTTGGATCACCTTGTCAGGAGCAGCTACTCGGATCGTGACTCCATTGTGATCGGAGAATGGACCAGCTACGCTTTGGTAGACGCTGCGAACCCAGTCGAGATGGTCATTGCTGCAGTACCATCGGTCGAGCCTACTGCTGGCACTGTCACCTGAAGGCAGTGTATAGTAGTAGGTGTGATGCTGCCGATGGAATGCTTTGACGTCTCGTGTGTCCGTGGCGCGAAGAGCATCATCCTCGAGGGTATCAACAAGATTCAATTTCTGGAGCAGTTTCTTCAATTCCCTGGAATCGTGCACTTTGTTGTGGGTGTTGTGAGACCTGTCTGCCATCTGGTTGAGAGTGCAATTAAAGTCTCCACCGCACAGAATGGGTCCATCATGTGACGAGAGGAGACCTGATAGTGCTCTGTAGAAAGCTTCCCTTGCAAATACGGTAGAAGGAGCGTAGATGTTGAGAAGTAACACCGTTTCACCACGCAACGTCACCGTAGCTGCCATCCAGTGCGCATTCCACTGGTCCTGCTTATATGGAGCCAGTGTAGGTATGCACGAATAGGGATTCAACAAGATCGCCACTCCTCCTTTGCGCTCGGTGGAAGCTGACCAGAGAGAGAAGTCTGGGATCCGACTCTTCTGATGGTTCCTGGAAACCCCAACTTCGACGAAATCTGGATTGCATTGATGCCACTTCGGTCTCCAGGACGTGCGTTTCTTGGAGAAAGACAATGTCCAATGATCCCGAGTCATCAGTCTGTCGAAAATGTGGAAACCACGCGTTCAGATTGGCGACGGATTTGGAGAACCCCATCACATTCTGTGTGTGGAATCCAACAGTTAGCTCATGGCGAGCACTGACTGTCGCACTGCGCCTTCTGGGTCGGTGGTTGTCACGACGAGCTTGGGTTGTGGGTTGATATGGTCGCAACGGTAGTCCATCGCCGGAATACGTTGATATGCCTTGTATTCCACGCTGTACTTCCGCCGGAGAGACAGTTGAGCCATCTCCCCCTGCTCGCACTGAACTGCCACCAAGTACAGTGCGAGTTGAGGCACCATGGGTGCCTTTAGTTCTGATTGTGCCGCTGTTGGACCTCCAGCTCATGCTGGTGCGCCAATAGCGACCATGACGTTGTCGTGCCCACAATCGCATCAATTGCTGATTGAAGAGAAGACGAACGCCAATATTCTTCAGCTCGGGTTTCAGGCATAACGTGACCAACGACTTCGTGCTTGGGGAACATGCTGGGCAGTAGAAGACTTATCACATTGAGAATTGCCCATTTGTCTGGGTCAATGGGTCGCGAGACGGTCGCGGTCAATAGGCTATCATCTAGCTTTTCAAGTCTGTTCCACTGCTTGATGTTGTCAGTCATGGACCAACGAGCGGAGCCTTGCGGACAGGCGTCAACAGCCGATGCCCATTTCTTACAAAAGGCTCGCACTTGCGCGCTAACTGCACCGTCAGCTGAGTGATGCCGGATTAATGCGCGTTGAGCTTGACTGTTTATGCTGTGCCCAAAATCAAGAAGCTTTTTCACTGGGAACATGCGCAAGACCTCCAGTGGAAAAGGCAGTGCACAAATGAGCGCACTTAGAGCATCCACGTGACTGGGAATCCATCCAGTCAATTTGGAGACGTCGCTTGGATCAACTGAAGGCAAGCTGAATCTTCGATTTTGTCGAGTCGCCGTGGTCCAGTCGTGCATGGCTTTGTTGTTTGCACGGAAATGCTGTCTTCGAAGGGCTTGTTCAGCAGCCGTCAATTGTTCGAGCTCCTCTTTCGATCCAACCAATCGTTCAACCAGAGACTTGCGTGCTTGCCCATCGTCCTGGACAGAGTGAGACGGTGAGGAAGGAGGCGTCTCAAATTCGCCGCTTTCACTGTCGTTGGAAAAGGCTGACTCTTGACTGGCCTCGGATTGACCTGGTGTCGTTGAAGCCGCTGCTTTTAAAACTGAGGACGCAAGTTCTGGGATCTTTCGTGCCCGTGGCCGATTTAACGTATGAGAGTGGGAATCTGGTTCTCGCTCCGGTTCCTGGAATCGATGTTCATCATCCGTCGACCCTGTACCTAGTCCACTACCCATCGCCGCATTGATTTCTGGCCCGGGACCAAAGACACTCGTTGGGTCTGCGTCTCGAGATTCAGCAGAGTCAATGTGTCCAAAATCTTGGTCAGCGCTACCTGGAGTTGGCTGGTTCATCGAGGGAGGACCATTGCCTGCGTCCTCGGTACCATTTTGACTGCGCATTTCCTGGTGAAAGGCTTTAGTCACCTCTGCTGGCAGAGGGAGAGTGGCTTGACCATTTGGCGGGGTCACAGCATCTCCCGTCAGATCTTGCAAGTGCATCGTGGAATCCATCGACGTGGAATCTGCCAAGGACATCGTGACATCGAAGTGCGAGGGATCTTCAGAGTACCCAGAGGTGGTATTAGCTGATGGCTCCGATGGTGGTTGCTGGTTTGCCGATCCATTATCTCTAGACGCTGAGGGAAATGACTTCGAGCTGGGCTGGTTCATTCTTGATTGCTCCTCGTCTTGAGTCTGCGCAGTGGGACTGTGCTCGCGGACGACATGAGCTTTGACAAACTCCCTGAGTTTCGTATAAGCAAGGTCTTGATCTCCTTGGCTTTCGGTATTCTCAGCGGGAGATGATCCTGAAGCAGCTGTCGTAGAAGCCTTGTTCCCAGCATGCTGATCGCCATCCGTGTGACCCAAATTCTTAGCTTTGGCACGCTTCTCGAGTAAATCAAGTTGCCTTTTCGCTCGATTTTGGCGTTCTTGGCCTCCTGAAGGATCAGAAATGCGGCTGCTGCTTCTTTTGCTGTCACACGTTGCTGCAAATCAAGCAATTCAATCTGACTTTGGAACCGTCCAGCTTCATGATTTACAGATGAAGATTCCTCATCACGACCACTGGCATCTGACTCCTTGAGTTCGTCTCGATCGAGAGCCAAACTGTGCGCTTTGGCTGAAACGTCATG
Source organism: Globisporangium splendens (assembly GCA_006386115.1). Classification (NCBI taxonomy): domain Eukaryota; phylum Oomycota; class Peronosporomycetes; order Pythiales; family Pythiaceae; genus Globisporangium; species Globisporangium splendens. Next base: position 606,743 of record VFIW01000014.1, on the reverse strand, counting down.
GAATTTGCGTTTTGCAGTCGCAGCCGCTGCAGCAGCTGCGGTGTGCGCGGAAGACGCTTTGGACAGATGCTCCTTAGCATTGTCTAATGTTGCCTGAGCAGCGCTTAAGCGGGCGTCGATAGCAATCTTTTGCTTCGCTTGAGTGGAGTTTGCTTGTACCCCATCAAGCACAGAATCAGCTGAAGAAAGCTTCCCAGCCAGAATGGCCTCAAGTTCAAGTTCGCGCTTCTTTCGAGCCTGGAGAGCCTTGCGGTTGCTCTGACCGTTAGAAGCTTTGATACTTGTCTCTGGAGTCCCGGTGCCAATGCTACCAGAGCTGGCTACTGAACCAGGAGGTGTGCCAATAACAGAAGTCAGCTTCGGAGCAGCCTTTAGGGTTCCGCCTTTTGGCGCTCGTCTACCAGCTGATGCCGCGTCAGAAGCTGGATGGGGTTGTCCTTTCGACGCCAGTGAACTGCTCACTGGTATGGTCGCTGAGGTTGAAGTCATGGATTTCATCGCCCCCTTCTGTCTCTTAAGATTGGCTGGATCGAACCATTCTGCCTCCGACGGCGTAACAGATTGAGTGTCTGTTGCAGAATTGGCCGCTGCTGCCACTGCTGCAGAGCCGGCGCTGCTATTCGAGTCAGTAGGCTGGGGCATCTCAGAGAGCAGCGCTTTCTCAGTTGCCTTGGTCTTCAGGTTGGCCATGACTTTGCCCAAACTATTGGAGAGATTACCAATGTACTTTTGTCGGACTTCAAGAGACATGTGCTGCAGCTCAAATTTCGACATTTCCTTGGCTTGCTTGATTTCTGGTTCGAAGTCGCGATGAAATTGCATCTGACAATCTCCAGGAGCTCGAGTACACTTGCTTTTTGGGTGCGAGGGGTCGAAGCACTGAAAGCAAGGGATTCGGCTGTACCGCTGATGATGATGAACGAAGATCGAGAACCCTTTAGCAGAGATGTGGGTGACATCTTTGAGCTGAGGGGGACATTCCTCGGAATTGAAGATAACGACCCAGAAATTAGAGTCGTATGCGCCATCCCGTGCTCGCGGCGCGCGCGCAATGGACACGACTTCACATTCGGTGCTCAATGCTATCAGTTGGCCGACAACGTCATTGCCTAAGCCGGGAGCTACAACACGGACTTGATATTGTAGTGCATCCGCTTGGTGGGGGATAACATTGTCGATATCGCATCGATCATCTTCTTCCTCGAGCTTGGCGGTGCTCAGGAGAACGAGTTTTTCGTTGCGAAATTTAATCTCTCGTCTATGCCATTTCGTTGCAGTGGACTGGTCCTTGACAATGAAGGTTAAACGCCGAGTCGCCGCAGTGTAGTACAAACGCTTGACATTCTGAATCCACTCGCACAGATTCTTATAACCTGCAGAGCCGGCTGGCTCGGATGCAAGTAATTGCATAAGAATTGTCTTTTCCGCGATGTGTTCAGGCATCAAGATGCGCGGAGGGACCACAGCAACGACTGTGCCTTCGAGGCAGTCTTCAAAGAATTTGACATAGGCCATGCGTTGGAGGAAAGTGTGGGTACAAGCGAGGAATGCAGGAGGCGCGTCTAAGACGAGAGCACCCATTATCCAGGCATTCAACGCTTCTTCTTCGGCCGGCACCATCTTCCGTAGGTCATCATCGGGTTTAGTCTTCCATGGACGTGTAGCGATCTTGGTCAATCGCTGAACCCATGCACGATGACGCGCTTCACGCACCGCGGCATCAGTCCGAGTGTTGTTCTCTGGGTGAGCAACATCAGGCTGAGGCGGTGTCTGGCCCATCATGCCTCTTTTTATTTCTTCAACGCGATGGGGATCCCAACCAGAACATGCGGAATTCGTACCGCCACCATCAGGAGGCTGTTCAGGAGGAGGCTCCGTCATTGGTCGAAACTCCGAAAACAGCTGGTTACTGAAGGATGGGACGCTGGCTCTTGATTGGTTCTTGCTTGAGTCTTGGGGGGATTCTCCAATATTCCAAGTCAAGCACAAGCGGTCCAGTTCCAGCCTCAGCGGTCCAGTTTGGGCCGGCCCATCCCAGGGAGAGAATCCCTCCTTCTTGGAGGCCCTGGTGTGGTGAGGAATGGAATGCACGACCAATTTGAGCACGACTATTGACCCGCTGTATGTGACCAATCGTCACGCAGCACAACGAACCGGCAACGTCGCTAACAAGCGACGCAGCAAAAGACCCCCCGCTGTCTGCGGCCACCACACCGCACAGCACAAGACCCCCCGCTGTTTGCGGCCACCACACCGCGCAGCACAAGACCCCCCGCTGTCTGTGACCACCACACCGCGCAGCTCAAGACCCCCGTGACAAAGCCAACCGGCTCTGCCGCACCAAGAACCCTCGCAATGAAACCCACAAATGACGATGCGCCCACACGAAGTAAATAAATGACATAAAAACTAGAAAATCACGAAAACCCCGTACGCAAGTGTGAGAATGCTTGTGTTACGGCAGGATATGATAGCTGAGAACCTACCAATTCTCTTCCCCGGGAAATCTTAAACTTTACGTTCAATAGATTTCTTATCATCTCATCTCAGCTTGAGTCTTGGGGCTTGGTATTGCGTAATCTGTGGGGTAGACCGCAAATTTCACAATGACCATACTGCATCTTATCACCGTGTTTTCAGTCGCCCTGGGAAGTTTGAGCCGCCACCGTTTTGACTCTTCGTATTTCACGCGCATGCAGCTTCAAGGCGTGGGAATCCAGTTTCTAGAAGGCATCCAATGAGATTCAGTCAAATGGAACGCTCCTGATTCCGTGAGCTGCATCAGGATTTACACACGATTCACGGAACGTGCCGCATTTCACTTGGGAGTAGGCAAATATGACAAAACAAACGGCATGATTTCTCAACAGCGTCGATATATCGAAACTTTTTATACGTGGTGTTCGGAATTCTGACTCGACAGTTTCACGATGGCATGCACCTCTACTGCTACCCAGGCAGTGATAATGCGTGAAAGCAGAGCGGCATTGCTGACGCCTTGGAGAGCTTCAACGCCAGCAGCAACCTCTCGCCATCCCTCGATGCTTCTTGGGTAGAATACGCAAAAAGTCTCGCTCTTCATACAGGATGTGCGTGATCTGAGTAATGGCTCTTGATACTGTGCTTTCGCTGACACGAAACTTGAGGGAGACAACTTCCATGCTCCCACGTGAGCCGAGGTAACAGAGTGTCACTGCTAGCTTCTCTTTCAAATGGTACTCGCGATTTTGTCCGTTCCACCAGGGAATGGTTGGCCTCGTTTTGGAATGAAGACATTGGAGATTTTGCAAATATCAACCTCTTTGAAAACGCTGATCGTTTTTGGTGGGTTTTATCAGTTTTTCTGCACTCTTTATTGTAACCGTTTCATTTGAAGAATAACCTAGTTTGAGAATAAAGTTAACCTTATTCTCAACCCTAAATGCTTGATGTGGCAGACACGATTTGTCAGCTTCAGACTTTTAGCGACGTCATTGTCATCACCCAGTTTCACAGGACTTGCTTCTTCTCCGCTCTCTGGCAAGAAGGCTGTGGAAATGGTGGACGGAGAATTGGACAAGGTTGCAATGTACGTGCGCACAGCACTCGGGCAGCGAAACGAACGATGTCAAATACAACAAGAGCTGAAGGAGTTGGTGGTCCCTTTGCTGTACGCTAGATCTACAATATTGCATGAATATCGTATTGCACAGGTATAATTCAGCATTTGCATCTTGTAATCCGACGTCAACTTGATTTTCAAATCGTAGTATCGGATATAACAAGCATTCCAAGCACCAAGGGAAGTCTTCCCATCACTAGCGAAAATCTCAGAAACTACATCTCTTGAGAGGCCAGAAAAGGGAGCGCGTGTGGTTCGGATGGGCACATGCCGTCAGAGAGGGAGGCAAGTGCAGATGAACCTGCCAAACTAGACACTGTCGGTGGACGCCATGGCTATTTTTTTTTATAAGGTGAGGTATATTTAGGTTCGTCTTCGTGACCTACAATATCCATTCTCCTACCTAATCTTCATTGCGAATTTCATACAGGAGTGTAAATGTGTCTATAGCGCGGATTGCACTAGATCACTTCTAAGTGCTAAATAATCTTTGACCAGGATGGCATGTTCTCTTGGTCCTATGTGAGGCTGCCTTGTGTTGTCCAATGACCTTGGGTCTTCCGAACTTCTCACAAGCCAATGCATGACGTCGTTGTCAAGATCCTGGGTGAGATTGTTGAAAGCAGCTCTTTGAGTTGGGAAGTGAACCTGCGTTGAGGTTCTGGTGTCCATGGCTAGGTTGGCGGCTGAGTCCGCCATCTTGTTGAAGGCACGGTAGTGATGGTACCATCCTCGGATGTCGATGCAATCCGCGAGTCGTCGACTTGTCTGGTATAAACGTGCCAATCGGTGCTATCGAGGGGACCGATGCATTCTCTGTTGGGAGATAATGAGTGCACTGTCTCCAATCACATACAACGGTTCGAAGTGACTGCGTTGGGCTTCTCGGAGTCCGTGTATGAGACCCCAGTACTCGGCAAAGTTGTTGGTCGTGTCCTTCCTGCTATACGCCATGCTCGCGGCCCAAATTAAACTGGCTGTGTGCGAGTCCTTATGGACACGCACTATAATGGATCCAGTCCCTCCTGGTCCTGGATTGCCGCGTGATCCACCATCGAAAAACAACAGGTAAACGCCGCGAGTATCACTTGGAGTCAAGGGGATGGCGTCGGTTTGGCTGAGAAAGCAGTCGACATATGCCTTGAGAACTGCTGCAACCGTGTGACCGTCCGAGTCTTCAGCTTGAGCTTCAGCGAGTCGTGTGAGGTTTCGCATTCCTGCCTCTAATCTTGTCATCATGGTCGCCATCTCAGCAGTCGATTCGATTGGATCCGAATCCATGCGTCGCAGATGCGCACACCAAATGGTTTGTATGAGCGACGCGCTCATATATCGCCACAGCATGTGTGCGACGGAATAGAGATGATCTTGGAGATGTTCATTGGAGCACTTGTGTCCGATAATGTGTCTCTTGATCGTGGTCCATGCATGCCTTGGAGTATCTGGTAGATCCAGATTGCGGGGTCGTGACCAGGAGTGATTCCGATCTTCGCCCATAGCGCATAAAAGTAGTTCCACACCAGTTTGGCTTTCGAACACTCCCAGAATAGATGTTGAACAGAAGATTGGACAACTTGGGAGCATTCGGGATTCGAGCAGGATAGATCAGCTTTCTCCTAGTTCCACATGGAGAGTCGGTTGGCTTTCAGCCGGAGAAGAGTCTGAGCCGTATAAGCAGTAATCACTGGGATGTTGTGTAATTCGCTCCATTGGATTAATTGCAGTCCTGGCCACAGAGATCCTGCTGTATGGACAGCTTTGTTGACTGCTGCATCTCGAGTATCTTTGCCAATTTGTGTCCTCGTTGCTGCAACTTGTTGCCGATAGAAAGATCTGGTGGTATTGTATCGTCCGTTGCCACCCCATAGTTGCACGATTCTTGTGAAACGTGGATGTGCATGGAACGACACCTTCTGCCCGTTCAAGCCTCTTGTTGCCATGATGTCACAGTCCATTGCGGAGTGAACTGTATGCGTAGCTTTGACTAGGGTCGTGTCGACGTGGGTCAGAGTTGCTTCACTGGTGTGCAGATGCCATTCGTGGTTATAATGACGTAGCCCGTTGTACAGCCGAAGCACATTTGTTTGCTGTGGTCGATACAGAAGCTGTGGGAAGTTGGATACCAACGTAGCACATAACCGCTCGAGCGCTCGAATAGACGGCCGGGAGAATCCGGAGATTCCACATGTTGGGATGAAGTTAAGCACTCCTGGTCTTATCCACTCCCATCGAAGTATGTCACCCAGTTGTGCTGTTCCAACTGATAATGATGTGTGAGCAAGCTTGTAAGGGGAGCCGTTGGAATCAAGAAGCCACCCATCTGCAGTCGAGGTCATGTATGGCAACCATTCTGCACAGAATGTCCCGCGTAGCTTTCGTCCTTCAGCGATGATACCTGGGAGCCTGTCAGACATTTTAGAGCTGAGGTCGATCTGGAACACATCGCCGTCCCATTGAGTCTGCACAATTGTCGACTTGAAGTGCTCGTAACACCAACGTACATTATCACGTTCTCTGGGCTCATAGGGTCGAGAATGGAGCGACGCACATAATGCTGCGCCAGTTGTCCACATGTTTTCACGAAGCTGGGGTGGCCGCCTTGGAATTGCATCGAGCGGCGTGATGTACGTCGAAGAAGCCCTTGTGTTGTGCAGCAAGATTTCCCCGATGACCTGATCGATGTGAGAGGTAGTGATTGCCCATCTGGAGACTGCTGTGGCACTCATCGTCATCAGCTCAGTTCTGATGTTGGGTACCGACAAGCCTCCATTCATTTTTTGAGTTCGGCTTGTTCTTCCTTCATCCACGGTTTCGCAGGCTTACCATTCCTTGAGCCCCAGACAAATTGTTTCACTAGGTCGTGTAGCTGATTGAAAATAGCCGTAGAGGGCCAGGAGTGCCTGGCCACATAAAGCACTTTGGGTATGATGACGGCACTGGCAATTGCTGCGCGTTGGGCGACAGAGTGAGTTTTGAGACGCGCAAGTCGAAGTCTGACACGTAAGGCTTGGATGCACTTGGACCAGTTACTTGCATTCGAAGGCGTTTGTCCGACTTGGATGCCGAGGTAGCGGCAATGTTCCTCACGTTGTAGCACATGAATGTCACTGACCGACTCTTCGGTGGAGCTATATTCCTTGTTCAGCGGTAATACTGCAGATTTGTGCCGATTGACTCGAAGCCCAGAAGCTGCTCCATATTTGTCCAGGATTGCAAACACGGCGTTAATATCCTTGGGATCGCTAAGATAAATGGTCGTGTCGTCTGCGTATCCTCCAAGTCTGACTTCAGTTGCGCATCCTGCTGCCTGGAGTTCAACGCCGTGTATTTCGTCACTCGCTTCGATTTTCCGATAAAGAACCTCTAACGCCAAGATGAAGAGAAGAGGGGTCAGCGGACATCCTTGACGAATTCCGGATGTTACGTTGTACTTTCTCGACAGGAAACCGTTGACAATGAACTTGTAAGTGGTTTGAGAGTGTAACACCTTCACTAAGCGTACGAACTTCAATGGGAATCCAAGATGCTGGAGCGCTTGTACCAGAAAGCTGCGATCGAGTGAATCATAGGCTTTAGCAAAATCAAGGAGCAACGCGATCGCTCTGGACATGGCGGGGTCGCTCGTGGCCCGCTGTTGTGCAGCCAATAGCACATCGATCGTCGTCGGGATTGCTCGCCCTGGAACGAAACCAGCTTGCATGTGATGGATAAGCCAAGGGAGCACAGTTCGTAATCTGGTTGCAAATATCCGTGTGAATATTTTGTAATCAGAGTTGAGGAGTGCGATTGGCCTGTAGTCCAGCGGCGATGCAGCAGAGATGGACTTTTTAATGCAGTGAATATGTGCTTCACTGAACGAACTTGGTAGAACGCATTCGGGTATCCACAAGTTGAAAAGTCGCTCGAATAGGCCGGTAATCTCGTCACAGTGGTCTCTGTACCAGTCGTTGCCGAGTTCGTCAGGACCGTGAGCTTTGCCTCTCTTGCAATTCTTCACAGCCTGTTTAATTTCACTCGAAACGATCGGTTTGAGCAGGAAGCCTAATCTGTCCGACGGAGGAATAGCTGTTCCTGGATGACACCATGGTTATCATGTATATCAGAGGTTTCAACTTTGACAGGAATGCCCAGTCATTGCTGTTGTCAATTGTGGAACACACAAAATCGTGCCGCAGATGCCACGATATGAGTGTTACGATGCTTGCAAGGAAACAGTGTACCCACCGCACTACATTCGTATATTAAGGTCCGCATCATTGCAAGAACCCCTGTGCAGGATAGTCCCAACGTGCGGATTAATATCATGGGGCAGAAATATAGTGCACATTGTTGTGGTATTCATACACCTACTTTGCCGTTCGATTTTCGAACTCAACTGACATACATCCTAATCTTGCATGTTCACAGCGCATTTGGTATCGTACATTTTGTGCCAACTTGGTGCTTTCAAACATTCTGCGCAACGCCGTTGAAATTTGCCTTGCACAACTTCCCTATAGATTCTCTATGCAATTTGATGGTTATTGTACGTGAGATAGCCTTTTTGTTGATTTTTTGGCGTCATCTTGACAGGTAAGAAGCCCTTCGAACCCAAGCATATCATGATATCTATGGCTTACTGTCAACAGACAGGGAAAAGCATTTCATTGACGAGCTTGCATTTTTGAAGAAGCCGACGGATTAAATCGTCTGCTACAAACACAGGTGCTAGTTGACATTTGGTGCTAGGAGCGTGATACTGACACTGCTATACCGAAGATCATTGGCTCCCACTAGGACAGCGCTGTTAGGACCAGTCGATAATGATCTTTCTGATAAACAATGCCTGCCGCAGTGGCCGAGTCGACGATGGATTACTTATTTTCAGTATGAAATTTTACCAAAAAGTTGAAATTTTGTGTCAACAATCACGTTTGACAGATATCATGTTTTTCTGACACAAATGTTGAACTACCAACTTTGTGGACCCGTTTCGTGCAGGCTTGGCTCTGTGTAATATCACCCCGCAAAACACAATGCCTTACATACTTCACAACTACGCTCGTGACACTATGCAAGGACAAAGGTGACGCCCATTTGTATTACTTACGACTGAAAAGTAAACATCCGACCTCCATCTTGTCTACAACACACAATCTGTCAAAAGCTTCCGCTACGCTTTCCGCCTCAAAATCGTCCACCTTGGTATGCTTCCATGCATTAGCGGAAACGCTATCGTCTAGCTTCTACCACACATCTCGAAGCCACTCCATCGCTTCTAAGAACGTGATCTCGTAGCACTTCGGCGGGTCGACTCGTTGTCTTTCTCGGATTTTTTCCACAACCTCATCAATCGCATGCAGAATGTGTTTGAACTGATACCCCCGCTTGGCACAGCGTCGCTTTGTCTTCTGTGTCGATGTCGAGTCGTTAAAGCCGGTCTTCCACTTCACGATATGTCCAATGGTGGCGCGGTGCGGAGCTTTTTCCAACGCAAACTCCGCAGCAGCCCAAGAACGCAATTGCCTCGCCGACCACCATCCACCCACTTCATTTGCTTTATCAATGATCCGCTCCCGCTGTCCGTCGTTCACAATTCGCAATCTCATGTGAGGTATATTGTGTTACGAGCACCGAACGAGAATATTCTTGCTCCTAGCTAAGCTAGAATTTATACTATCCGTCGTTCAGGGCGATCTGCGTGGAGCTCTTCATCTTTGAAAATGTTGTGTTTGACCACAGAGGGTCTTGTGCGGACATTGCGTTGGACAGATTCATCTGTACTGTGCACAGACCTGACAGGACTGAGCGCTGATTCTACCATGCGCGTTTAACAATACGTTCGTTTTGTGTGTGAGAGCAAAAGAGCCTTTTAAACGCACACGTGATTCAAGGCTGGCAATAGAACTCGTTGTGTCTTCACGCATTTCCGTCCCTCACAAGAAGAATGATGGACCTCCGTTCGCCCGTGAATCTCGACGGAACAGGACGCAAGTGCGTAGCTTTCCAAGTGATGGAAGCCATTGCATGATTTTTGCACATTTGGGAAGCGGCAAAAGAAAAGTCAGGGATGTGTGTTTGTGTGTGTGTGAGCCATGGACGTCCACGGTACACCCTATTCATGCCTTGACACGCGAAGCAGAAGATCCCACGCAGATTGATTCGATCGATCCGACTGTCTGGCCCTCGCGCGTGTGGTGTCCCTCCTACGTGCCGCCTAAACTACACGCAATGGGCGAACAGAAAAGCTGGGACCAGAAACCGCTACGTCACCTCCCTCCTCATTTTGGCTGTAGCTGTCACAGTAGTAGGCGCTTTGGGATACGATGCTTGGAATGGAACTTGAGTGGATCAATGTAAAATGGAAAGTGAGATTTATAGTTAGGGTGTTTGCTAGCGCTTGCTCGTACATGGAGTGGCAAAGCAGTGGCCATGAGTGCCTCATAGACATGCTTACTAGTGTCCTACGCTTAGCTTCATTTTTCTACTGCGTACTGGATTCATTTACGAATAAAAACTACACCACTAACTTGAGTGCAATGATACGCAATTTCTGTTTTCTGTCGTGCTTTTATGCTATCAATGTTCATTGCAATCTCTTCGAATGACGTATGCGAATCACGCTTTAGCTTTGAGAAGCTAAGCTGACGCATCCGTCACATGACCTCCTTTTAAGAAGACGCCTCCCTTCTTTCGACTCCAGTATTGTTCAATGAGTCCGGGAATTTGCTTGAGATTTTCCAACGGTTCCCAAGTTGACTGGTTTTTCGTTTCTCCCAGCCACCAGATCTTGTATTGCATCTTCCCGTAGCGTTTACGGTGGTTAAGGATGGCCTTAACAAGTTGACCTTCACTTCCGTCTGCAAGTAGAACTTTTTGAATCTTCTGCTGTCGAGATTCATCTTTGCCATATGGCTTGAGGAGCGACGTGTGAAATACTGGGTGCAACTTGAGCTCTCTTGATAGAGCTAATTCACACGAGTCTTTATGTACCTTCTTCACAATTTGGTACGGACCGATGAATCGTGGAGCAAGCTTCTTGCTCTGCGCAAAGCCCTTGTGGCGAATGTCCAAATTCTTCCCATCGAGAAGGACATAGTCACCAACTTCGAAGTCTTGAACAAGTCGGTTCTTGTCGTAATACGACTTCATACGATCTTGAGCTTCACTAATCGCGTCTTGTGCGATCTTCAACATTGCCTCTTGTTTCAGAACGAATTCTTTTGCTGACTTAGACAGTTCACGAAATTCAGGATCCATTGCCACATCATCTGGCATGCATGGAGTATACCCGAGGTCAGCTTCAAACGGTGACATTCCAATCGACGAATGCACTCTTCTGTTGTATGCGAATTCTGCAAGATGCAAATAGTCATCCCAGTCGGTTTGCGAGGGATTAACAACACCACGGAGGTAATCTTGAATGAACCTGTTGGTTCGCTCGGTTTGTCCATCTGTTTGAGGACGAAATGCTGATGACAACTTGTGTTTTGTTCCCATAATTGTCATCACTTGTTGCCACAACTTTGACGTAAACTTGGTGTCTCGGTCGGATACGATTGTTCGTGGCAAACCATGATCTTTCGCGTAGTGCTTCATAAACAACTCTGCTGTGTCTTCAGCGCTTGCAGTTGTCTTGGTCGGAATAAACATTGATCGCTTCGTTAGTCGATCAACTATGATCATTATAGCGTCAAAATTGCTACTCGTCGATGGTAAGGACACCATAAAGTCCATAGAAATATCCATCCATCTACCACATGGAATTTCCAGTGGATTCAAAAGACCTGGAGGCTTCATTTGACGAGCCTTGTTGCGCTGACACAATTCACAAGTGTTCACATATCGCTTGATGAACTTGTACATTCTTGGCCAATAGTACTTCTTTTGTACGGCCACATAGGTCTTGAAATATCCAGGATGACCTGCCGTGACCACATCGTGGTTCTCATAGGCGACACGGTTCTTCAAATCTTCATCATCTGGAATCACCAACCGTGGAGCTTCATCTTCCTTGGTTTGGTAATACAAAAGTTCATCATGTGAAGAGTACTTCGGTACTACTTCCTCATTCTTGAGTTTCTTCAAGATATCTTGAAGTCGTTGATCTGACGAATATCGCTTGTTGATCAAAGTCTTCAAAGGGGTAGTTGTAGCTTTCACACTTGCTACGATTTCCCTATTCTGAGCAGCGTCCAAAAGCTCACTCAGACTGACTTGAGCAGCATTATGCTCAAAGTCTGGATTCCTCGACAATGCGTCTGCAACGTCGTTGCTTTCTCCTGGAATCCACTTGAACTGCGGTTGAAACTCAGCAAGTTCATTAAACCATCGTGCCACTCTACGATTTGTGGTCTTTTGCGTGAGGATTGTCTCGATACTCTTATGGTCAGTTTCCACAAGGAATGGACGATCGAGTAAGTAGACGCGCCAAACTCGAAGAGCATGCATGATTGCAAGCAGCTCTTGTTCTCGAACTGGATAATTGAGTTCTGCAGCCTTCATCTTCCTTCCTGTGTACGCGATTGGATATTCCAACCCTCCCTCCTTTTGGAATAAGACGCCTCCAACCGCGAAGTTGGATGCATCCATACGAATACCAAATGGCTTCGTAAAGTCGGGTAACTTGAGCACAGGCGGTGATGACAAGTGGCGCTTGAGTTCTTCGAAACATGCGAATTGACGGTCATCGAGAATGACAGCTTCACGAGACTTCTTTGTCTTAATTGCATCATGCAATGGACCTGCAAATTGTGCAAAGTCAGGGCAAAAACGTGAAACATAGACGGTTGTACCTAAGAAGCTTTCCATTTGCTTCTTCGTCTTTGGAGTTGGCCATTCTCTTATTATCTTCACTTTGTCGGGATCCATACGAACGCCATTACGTCCTACGAAATCACCTAAGCATGGAATTTCTTCCACACAAAACTGGCACTTGGACAACTTGATATAAAGCTCTTGTTCTTCACATCGCTTGAGAACATGGTCGAGAGCTTTGACGTGCTCGGAGACATCATCACTTCTCGTGAATACATAGATGTCATCGAAATATATGCGCATCACATTACGCAAATCGCTGAAAACTCTTTGTAACAGGCGATTAAATGTCCCAGGACTTCCACTAAGTCCCATTGGTGTCACTAAATACTCAAAGAGCCCATCGGGGGTTGAGAAAGCGGTAAAAGGAATATCTTGTTCCCGAAGTTTCACCTGATAGTAACCCCACAGTAGATCCATACAGGAAAACCACTTGCTTCCCGCCATCGCCTCGAAGGTATCTTCCTTTCTTGGCATTGGGATAGCTGGCATGATGGTCGCTTGATTTAGCTGACGGTAATCGTGTACGATTCTCCAACCAACAGGTTTCTTCACACAAAACGTTGGAGCGCAAAATGCGGACGTACTTGGACGAATGATTCCGGCTTTGACCATCTCTTTGGTCCAATCCATAATCACTTGGCGTTGTTCAGGACTCTGACGCCATTGCCTTACAGATATAGGCTTCGTTCCAGGTTGCAACTGGATCTCATGTTCAATGCCTTCACGAATGGGAGGAGTTGAATTTGGTAACTCCGTCCGAAAGACTGTGTCTTGGTACTTCAATAATGTCTCGAAAGCTGGATTATCACGAAGTGCTTCCCAACCTTGATTTTTGAAGCGTTCAGCTTTCTCAGAGACATGAGGATTGATCACAAATATGGCTTCGATATTTTTGCTTTTGCGAAGTTCACGCTGGAGTTGTTTTGCAGAGATAATATCTGTCTTGCCATGTTCACCAAAATGACCATTTTGGCAATAAAAATTGAAGATTTCACGCTGTTGACTGAGTCGTGCCGTTCGTCGACCAGCAATCTTGCGTGAAGGCCGAACATTTGGAGTCTTCAATGGAATTGGCTTTTCTTCTTTGCGTGGTTTCAATTGCAGCGCTACCCAATCAATTTCTGGGTTTTGCTCACGCAGCCACATCATGCCAAGGATGACATCTTTTTCCTCTGGTATTGGCATGATTTGAAAGTTGGTTTTCATAACAGGAAAACCTGGAACTTCCAGGCTCATTTCGACGGTGCGTCTTGGATGGACAACAGTTTGACCAAAACCCAGATCAACTTCCATAATTTCATTTCGATCTTCAGTTACGTCTAAGTCGAGTCGTTGTGCGAGCTCTTCGGATATTCCGTTGAGACTGCAACCATTGTCGATGAAAATTGATACTTCTGATGGGTGGTCGGCATCCTTGAACGCTTTAGCCATCACTTGAAGGATCGCATAAAATGAACCGCTCATATAGCGATTAGCTTCCTTCGGCTTGTCACCAGTTCTACAATCTGGCGAAATATGACCTTTGATGCCACATTTGTTGCATGTCGCAGACTTCTTCCAATCACTCTGCCTGTTGGCATTGATGGAACTCCTCTCAGGCTTCTTCGCTGTCTTGAACCTCTTGGACTTGGATGCTGAGGGTTGCGCCGAAGTAGACTTCGGTGGTTTGCCAACAAAATGTGCAAATTCAAAGTTGGAGGCGATTTCAATCACATCCTTAAGCAACATTGGGCTTTCTTCTTTGATCTTCCCAACAGTTTCCGGGCGAAGGCCGTTCTGGAAGTAAAACCGTTGCTCCATATCAGAAATTTCAAGTTCTGATTGCGACATCAAATCTTGGAAACGAGACACATACTCGTGGATTGATCCAGATTGTTTCAAATGAAACAGTCGCTCCCGCAGGTTGTACTCAAAGTCTTTCGGCCGAAACCGAGCTCGAAGGCGAACCTTGAATAATTCCCACGTCTTGTGAACATTTTCAGCTTCACATTGAAGCGAAAAAGAACGATACCAGTTAAGAACAGTTTTCCCAAGGTTACTGGATATCATTGTCACAAAATGCGAAGAGTTCTCAAGCATGAGCTGCTTTTTACTTGAGTAATACTCTTCAGTTGCAAAGATCCACAATTCGAGATCTTCGCCAAATTTTCCTTCATACACAGGTGGGTCTTTCTTCTTCCTGTCCCCCTGTGATGACAGCAATTGCTCAAAGCGATAGTTGGATTGTTGCATTTGAGCTTGCATTTGAGCTTGGAAAACTTGTTGTTGCTGATGAATGAACATCAGCATCTGCTGCATCGACATTGTGTCAGCAGACTGACCACTTGGAGCCGCACTCGGTTGTGGAGCTGGAGTCGAAGGCGGAGCTGAGTCTGGATTTGGAGCAGGATCTTGACGATGCTCCGGCCCAGAACTCCTCGACTGTTGCCGTGGTCTTGGATTTGGTGATGGACGCTCACTCGCTCTACCCCTCCTTCCACTCATTGTAAGGGAGCTAATGGACTTTCCGTAGCGTAATCTACCAAAAAAAAAGAAACTATTTATTTAAACGACGCTTCTTATACAGATGTATACTATGATCAAGCGAATTTACGACTAGGGCTTCGAGTTGGGCAATTCGATGACGAACAAGGTTGGTGAACTCGTGAATCACGTTACGAGCACCCGAGTTCGCAGCGTCAGGAATCAAATGTCTGATGAGATTGACGAGTTTGTTTTGTTTAACAGTCGTCAACCACAAATCACGACGCAACTTCTGCGCAACTTCAAAATCAGAAGTAAGCGATTCAAAGGTTTGCTGAAAAGTATCTTCTGGTTCACGGATTTTTCGTTTTCCCATGAACTAAGTTCACAATACTCTTAGTATTACTGCAACACTCGAGTGTAGATCAAACACCAGTATTGATGGTATATAGGAAAGTTATTCTCTGTGTTTTCAATGGCGGGACAGGCACACGGCACTAAACCACAGACCCAATGAAAGAGTTTCCTATGTGAACCACACGAACTGTGTAACCACACCAACCAGTTACAGAAACTGTAAAAGATTTTTTGACGGCAACCCAAATCTGCTGCGTTACTTTCCGCTTATAGCACCCAGTAACAACAACAGTAGGATATAGAACCTCCCTCCCAGTAGCTCGGTTCTAGACCCTAAACGATGAATTCGAAATGTCGAAGTTGATGAAATCCAAATTTGGATAGCGATTCTCGAAGCTTGGACAAGAACTGATCGAAGCTTGAAAACAGTTTGTCGACACTTGGATGACGATTGATCGAAGCTTGGACTGTTGGATCGATGACTTGACAAGTGCTACTATGTCACAGTAGTAGGCGCTTTGGGATACGATGCTTGGAATGGAACTTGAGTGGATCAATTTAAAATGGAAAGTGAGATTTATAGTTAGGGTGTTTGCTAGCGCTTGCTCGTACATGGAGTGGCAAAGCAGTGGCCATGAGTGCCTCATAGACATGCTTACTAGTGTCCTACGCTTAGCTTCATTTTTCTACTGCGTACTGGATTCATTTACGAATAAAAACTACACCACTAACTTGAGTGCAATGATACGCAATTTCTGTTTTCTGTCGTGCTTTTATGCTATCAATGTTCATTGCAATCTCTTCGAATGACGTATGCGAATCACGCTTTAGCTTTGAGAAGCTAAGCTGACGCATCCGTCACAGTAGCACCCACCGCGTGCATGTGATGTACTACACGCATGTACACGACACCATAATCGACCGCCGCGGCGGGATTGCTTGCTGTCGGTCGCGCATGTCAACAAGCCCCAAAATCCTGCACCGATTATTGTACAAAGACAACTTCGATTTTGTGCGGCTGGGAAGCGATGTGCTACAGTCCTCCTTTCGAAAGAGTGATACTCTCCTCCATCGTGACTCTTTTGGCATCCTCGATACGCTCTCACTTGTTAACTTTCCCACAAGCTCGCGTGCCCAGTCTCCTGTAACAGCAAGCGAGGAGAAAGCCGACATGACGTTCTCCAATCGACTCCTCGCGATCTGCAGTGCTGTCGTGTGTGTGCTTAATGGATGTGTGTCAGCGCTTCAAGCACCAGCGAGGGGACCAGCGGCAACATGGCGACGACGTACAGCGCCATGCACTCGTTGGCGTACCCGTTTGGGAACGAAGTCCTCAACACTACAGCCTTAGAAGAGTCTATCGATGCTGACTTTGAACTCATGGCTAAGCACTTCAACAAAGTGCGAACGTACTACTCGCAGTTCTTCGGTATCAACGTCACCAAGTACGCTGCCGCACACAACATCAAGCTTCACTTGGGGATCTACATGACGACGGAATCGTGGCTGCAAGATGAGATCAACAACGCAGTTCTGGCGGTGCAGAACTACCCGGGGACGGTCGAAGCGATCTTGGTCGGTAACGAGAACATGTGCCTCGGCGTCACAGACACTCAGATCCTGGCTATCGTGACACAGATCAAGAATGCGCTTGGCAGCAAGGCCTCGACTGTGAAGTTCGGTACCGTGCAGCGCGTCTCCGAGTACCTCAACTCGTACTACGATACCCAGCTCACCAATCTTGCTGCCAACCTTGACATCCTTGGCGTGAACATCTATCCGTTCTTCAACAATGGATACAATGCAGCCCGTCCAGTGGATATCTTGGACGGCTCGTGGAATGCCGTGGCTGCAAAGTACCCTGTGAGCAAGCTCGTACTCACCGAGACGGGATTCCCAACCGCTGGCGCTCCGTCCTCGATCTCTCCAAGTGTGTGCCCATCTCTTGGCAGTTCAATTGCCTATTACAAGGCTGTGGTCAACTGGGTGCCAAAGGGTGGCGAGTCGAGTCCAAAGTTTTGGTTCGATATGTTTGACCGTCGTCCGGACGACAACACCATGGGCGTCGAGCTCGAGAAGCACTTTGGACTGTACACGTACGACCGTCAACGCAAGAGTACGCAGTATCCAGAGGACTTGACGACTGCTGTGGCAACTCAAGCACCGGCGACCACAAGCACCCCCACCTCTTCGCCTTCTCCAGCTCCGACTCCAACGCCAACTCCGTCGCCTACACACGCTCCAACTCCATCCCTCACTCCATCACCAACGCCATCCCCCACTCCGGCTTCTTCTCCGACCCCATCGCCAAGTCCTGCTGCGTGCCAAAACGTTGCAGGCGGAGCCTGTGGTAACGCCACTACTGGAGCCCAATGCTGCCCAACTGGTCAATACTGCCAGCCGTGGGACCCGAACTGGTACCAATGTCGCTCCGTGCCTGCCACATGCGGCACCCAAGAAACTGGCGTGGACTACTACGGTGACGACCTCACCACGATCTACAGCCTGCTTTTGCCAGAGATGTGTTGCGACAAGTGTGCTGCGACTGCGGGTTGCGTGGCGTACACGTTTGTGAACTACAATACTGACGGTCGCACAGCGTGTTACTTGAAGAAGGGCTATGGTGAGAAGCGTGCTACGGTGGGAGCTGTGTCGGCGAAGATTGTGGCTTCTTCGGTTGCTACTGCGGCTCCAACTGCGGCTCCAACCGTTGTGCCTGCTGCAGCTCCAACTCCAGCTCCTGCTGCTACCAGTGCGTCATGCCAGACAGTCTCTGGTGGATCGTGCGGTAACCGACTTGGAACGAAGTGCTGTCCGCCGGGTCAATACTGCCAGCCTTGGGACTCGTGGAACTACCAGTGTGTCGCGACCCCGAAGACCTGCTCAGTGCAGATCACCGACGTCGACTTTTACGGCTTTGACATGCGTACGGTGTACAACTTATCGCCGGCCGACTGCTGTGCGTTGTGCACACTGACGTCTGGTTGCAAGGGGTATACTTTCGTGAACGAGAACGCGGACGGACGCACTGCTTGTTATTTGAAGAGCAGCCTCGCGGGTCAGCGCGTGACGACTGGCGCGGTGGCTGGCATTGTGGTTTAGATACCGAAGCTGAATTCACCGTGACGGTTCACTGCGCGATACTGGCACTTGGGCTAGTATTCTTTGTTTTATTTTCACAAGGTGAGGTATATTTAGGTTCGTCTTCGTGACCTACAATATCCATTCTCCTACCTAATCTTCATTACGAATTTCATCTAGGAGTGTAAATGTGTCTATAGCGCGGATTGCACTAGATCACTTCTGAATGCTAAATAATCTTTGACCAGGATGGCATGTTCTCTTGGTCCTATGTGAGGCTGCCTTGATGGTGTGATATTTAGAACTTCGATGTCACACGGGTTGGGTGATCTGTTCTGAACTGAAAGCTTCTACAAGCGCTATACTACACTTCGTAAGGGCGCACAAGCTGGTTTGAGGCGACGTGTAGTATCCGCTGCGAGCCGTCTTCAGTCTCCGCCAGGCACAATCGTAGCCCTGGAAGAGGAGTGCGTGTTAAAGGGCTCTCTGAACTCTATGGGACCGCTTGAGCCCTTTGAATAAACAGCTCTTGCTTGGTTGCCTTCAGGTTGCTAGATTTATTGGCTGAGCTCCTCATATCTCACGTTCAACAGAACGTACAGCGAGCAGCTATGCTCCTGTCGTGCTCGCCTCTGCTCCGCGAAAACCACACCTCACGATCTGGCCGGATTATTTTCGCTCCCTCGTTCTTGCTGACAGTTGGCTCACTTGGTATCATTGCCGACGAGGAAACATCGGAAAAGCCGCTGCCTAGAGAGTGGGACGATTCCCATGACCCGCCATCCCACAGTGGTCGCTTGAGAAACGGACCCTCGTGTCAAACCTTTGTCGGGATAAACCGCGAGGTGATTACGAGATAGATGAGCTCAACTCAAGGCCCCGTCTCTGCACTCGTGCATTGGTCTCTCGTTTCAGCAGCCAAGTCACTCGCTATAATGCAGATGTAGTTTGAGCTGCGGAGGATTCGTAGCGAGGAGGGAGCACGGCTTCTCTCTATACTGTCGAGTGCATAACCGTTCACACCTGCTTGATGTGACGAGGGGAAATTGTATCAAAATGAGAGGTAAAACCGATTCTACTCAAGGGAGGTATTTTCTGTACTTTAGCATATATAGAAAGGTCTAGCATATTAACGAATTAGTATAATAAAGAGGGAGAAGTAGGAGCAGCAGCCACGTGGCTACTGCCTCTGAACTCCCGCTCAGCTGGAGAGGGGATCACTTATCGAAACTTCCAGTCAAGCGCCAACGATCACCTGCCGCACGTTTGCCTTCCTCGCGTCAGCGTCCAATTTCGATTCAGAAACTGAACCATCATCGCTCTCCTTAGCTCCTCACGGTACTAGAAGGCACAACTCTCCTCTGATGATGATGATGATAAGGAATCTATTGAACTTAAAGTTTAAGATTTCCCGGGGAAGAGAATTGGCGGGTTGTCAGCTATCATATCCTGCCGTAACACATGCGTTCTCACACTTGCGTCCGGGGTTTTCGTAATTTTCTAGTTTTTCTGGCATTTGTAGTTTCATCGTGTGCCATTTTGTTGGTTGCTTTGTTCGTTGTTGTATACATTTTGGCTGTGCTTCGTCAGTCGCACTTGCACTGGTGATTGTCGCGCTTCGATGCTTCGATCTCGGCTCGAGTCACACGCGCGTACGTGCGTTTGATGCACAACTCTCCTCTTCTGATGTGCTCCCTTCGTTCTTTCCTTTCGTTCCTCTCATTTCCCAATCGACCGTGTGACTGACGGACTCCTCCATCCTCTCAAACGCCAGAACGAAATGAAGTTTACCGAGCGAATCCTCGCTGCAGTGTGCCTGCTCACGGGGTCTCAAGCTGTCACCTTGGCGCCTACCGTCGGACCCAGCGGCAACATGGCGACGACGTACAGTGCCATGCACTCGTTGGCGTACCCGTTTGGGAACGAAGTCCTCAACACTACAGCCTTAGAAGAGTCTATCGATGCTGACTTTGAACTCATGGCTAAGCACTTCAACAAAGTGCGAACGTACTACTCGCAGTTCTTCGGTATCAACGTCACCAAGTACGCTGCCGCACACAACATCAAGCTTCACTTGGGGATCTACATGACGACGGAATCGTGGCTGCAAGATGAGATCAACAACGCAGTTCTGGCGGTGCAGAACTACCCGGGGACGGTCGAAGCGATCTTGGTCGGTAACGAGAACATGTGCCTCGGCGTCACAGACGCTCAGATCCTGGCTATCGTGACACAGATCAAGAATGCGCTTGGCAGCAAGGCCTCGACTGTGAAGTTCGGTACCGTGCAGCGCGTCTCCGAGTACCTCAACTCGTACTACGATACCCAGCTCACCAATCTTGCTGCCAACCTTGACATCCTTGGCGTGAACATCTATCCGTTCTTCAACAATGGATACAATGCAGCCCGTCCAGTGGATATCTTGGACGGCTCGTGGAATGCCGTGGCTGCAAAGTACCCTGTGAGCAAGCTCGTACTCACCGAGACGGGATTCCCAACCGCTGGCGCTCCGTCCTCGATCTCTCCAAGTGTGTGCCCATCTCTTGGCAGTTCAATTGCCTATTACAAGGCTGTGGTCAACTGGGTGCCAAAGGGTGGCGAGTCGAGTCCAAAGTTTTGGTTCGATATGTTTGACCGTCGTCCGGACGACAACACCATGGGCGTCGAGCTCGAGAAGCACTTTGGACTGTACACGTACGACCGTCAACGCAAGAGTACGCAGTATCCAGAGGACTTGACGACTGCTGTGGCAACTCAAGCACCGGCGACCACAAGCACCCCCACCTCTTCGCCTTCTCCAGCTCCGACTCCAACGCCAACTCCGTCGCCTACACACGCTCCAACTCCATCCCTCACTCCATCACCAACGCCATCCCCCACTCCGGCTTCTTCTCCGACCCCATCGCCAAGTCCTGCTGCGTGCCAAAACGTTGCAGGCGGAGCCTGTGGTAACGCCACTACTGGAGCCCAATGCTGCCCAACTGGTCAATACTGCCAGCCGTGGGACCCGAACTGGTACCAATGTCGCTCCGTGCCTGCCACATGCGGCACCCAAGAAACTGGCGTGGACTACTACGGTGACGACCTCACCACGATCTACAGCCTGCTTTTGCCAGAGATGTGTTGCGACAAGTGTGCTGCGACTGCGGGTTGCGTGGCGTACACGTTTGTGAACTACAATACTGACGGTCGCACAGCGTGTTACTTGAAGAAGGGCTATGGTGAGAAGCGTGCTACGGTGGGAGCTGTGTCGGCGAAGATTGTGGCTTCTTCGGTTGCTACTGCGGCTCCAACTGCGGCTCCAACCGTTGTGCCTGCTGCAGCTCCAACTCCAGCTCCTGCTGCTACCAGTGCGTCATGCCAGACAGTCTCTGGTGGATCGTGCGGTAACCGACTTGGAACGAAGTGCTGTCCGCCGGGTCAATACTGCCAGCCTTGGGACTCGTGGAACTACCAGTGTGTCGCGACCCCGAAGACCTGCTCAGTGCAGATCACCGACGTCGACTTTTACGGCTTTGACATGCGTACGGTGTACAACTTATCGCCGGCCGACTGCTGTGCGTTGTGCACACTGACGTCTGGTTGCAAGGGGTATACTTTCGTGAACGAGAACGCGGACGGACGCACTGCTTGTTATTTGAAGAGCAGCCTCGCGGGTCAGCGCGTGACGACTGGCGCGGTGGCTGGCATTGTGGTTTAGATACCGAAGCTGAATTCACCGTGACGGTTCACTGCGCGATACTGGCACTTGGGCTAGTATTCTTTGTTTTATTTTCACAAGGTGAGGTATATTTAGGTTCGTCTTCGTGACCTACAATATCCATTCTCCTACCTAATCTTCATTGCGAATTTCATACAGGAGTGTAAATGTGTCTATAGCGCGGATTGCACTAGATCACTTCTGAATGTTAAATAATCTTTGACCAGGATGGCATGTTCTCTTGGTCCTATGTGAGGCTGCCTTGTGTTGTCCAATGACCTTGTGTCTTCCGAACTTCGCATAAGCCAATGCATGACGTCGTTGTCAAGATCCTGGGTGAGATTGTTGAAGGCAGCTCTTTGAGTTGGGAAGTGAACCTGCGTTGAGGTTCTGGTGTCCATGGCTAGGTTGGCGGCTGAGTCCGCCATCTTGTTGAAGGCACGGTAGTGATGGTACCATCCTCGGATGTCGATGCAATCCGCGAGTCGTCGACTTGTATGGTATAAACGTGCCAATCGGTGCTGTCGAGGGGACCGATGCATTCGCTGTTGGGAGATAATGAGTGCACTGTCTCCAATCACGCACAACGGTTCGAAGTGACTGCGTTGGGCTTCTCGGAGTCCGTGTATGAGACCCCAGTACTCGGCAAAGTTGTTGGTCGTGTCCTTCCTGCTATAAGCCATGCTCGCGGCCCAAATTAAACTGGCTGTGTGCGAGTCCTTGTGGACACGCACGGTAATGGATCCAGTCCCTCCTGGTCCTGGATTGTCGCGTGACCCACCATCGAAAAACAACAGGTAAACGCCGCGAGTATCATTTGGAGTCAAGGGGATGGCGTCGGTTTGGCTGAGAAAGCAGTCGACATATGCCTTGAGAACTGCTGCAACCGTGTGACCGTCCGAGTCTTCAGCTTGAGCTTCAGCGAGTCGTGTGAGGTTTCGCATTCCTGCCTCTAATCTTGTCATCATGGTCGCCATCTCAGCAGTCGATTCGATTGGATCCGAATCCATGCGTCGCAGATGCGCACACCAAATGGTCTGTATGAGCGACGCGCTCATGTATCGCCACAGCATGTGTGCGACGGGATAGAGGTGATCTTGGAGATGTTCATTGGAGAACTTGTGTCCGATAATGTGTCTCTTGATCGTGGTCCATGCATGCCTTGGAGTATGTGGTAGATCCAGACTGAAGATCCAGATTGTGGGGTCGTGACCAGGAGTGATTCCGATCTTCGCCCATAGCGCATAAAAGTAGTTCCACACCAGTTTTGCTTTCGGACACTCCCAGAATAGATGTTGAACAGAAGATTGGACAACTTGGGAGCATTCGGAATCCGAGCAGGATAGATCAGCTTTCTCCTAGTTCCACATGGAGAGTCGGTTGGCTTTCAGCCGGAGAAGAGTCTGGGCTGTATAAGCAGTAATCCCTGGGATGTTGTGTAATTCGCTCCATTGGATTAATTGCAGTCATGGCCACAGAGATCCTGCTGTATGGACAGCTTTGTTGACTGCTGCATCTCGAGTATCTTTGCCAATTTGTGTCCTCGTTGCTGCAACTTGTTGCCGATAGAAAGATCTTGTCGTATTGTATCGTCCGTTGCCACCCCATAGTTGCACGATTCTTGTGAAACGTGGATGTGCATGGAAAGACACCTTCTGCCCGTTCAAGTCTCTTGTTGCCATGACGTCACAGTCCATTGCGGAGTGAACTGTATGCGTAGCTTTGACTAGGGTCGTGTCGACGTGGGTCAGAGTTGCTTCACTGGTGTGCAGATGCCATTCGTGGTTATAATGACGTAGCCCGTTGTACAGCCGAAGCACATTTGTTTGCTGTGGTCGATACAGAAGCTGTGGGAAGTTGGATACCAACGTAGCACATAACCGCTCGAGCGCTCGAATAGACGGCCGGGAGAATCCGGAGATTCCACATGTCGGGATGAAGTTAAGCACTCCTGGTCTTATCCACTCCCATCGAAGTATATCACCCAATTGTGCTGTTCCAACTGATAATGATGTGTGAGCAAGCTTGTAAGGGGAGCCGTTGGAATCAAGAAGCCACCCATCTGCAGTCGAGGTCATGTATGGTAACCATTCTGCACAGAATGTCCCGCGTAGCTTTCGTCCTTCAGCGATGATACCTGGGAGCCTGTCAGACATTTTAGAGCTGAGGTCGATCTGGAACACATCGCCGTCCCATTGAGTCTGCACAATTGTCGACTTGAAGTGCTCGTAACACCAACGTACATTATCACGCTCTCTGGGTTCATAGGGTCGAGAATGGAGCGACGCACATAATGCTGCGCCAGTTGTCCACATGTAATCACGAAGCTGGGGTGGCCGCCTTGGAATTGCATCGAGCGGCGTGATGTACGTCGAAGAAGCCCTTGTGTTGTGCAGCAAGATTTCCCCGATGACCTGATCGATGTGAGAGGTTGTGGTTGCCCATTTGGAGACTGCTGTGGCACTCATCGTCATCAGCTCAGTTCTGATGTTGGGTACCGACAAGCCTCCATTCATTTTTTTGAGTTCAGCTTGTTCTTCCTTCATCCACGGTTTCGCAGGCTTACCATTCCTTGAGCCCCAGACAAATTGTTTCACTAGGTCGTGTAGCTGATTGAAAATAGCCGTAGAGGGCCAGGAGTGCCTGGCCACATAAAGCACTTTGGGTATGATGACGGCACTGGCAATTGCTGCGCGTTGGGCGACAGAGTGAGTTTTGAGACGCGCAAGTCGAAGTCTGATACGTAAGGCTTGGATGCACTTGGACCAGTTACTTGCATTCGAAGGCGTTTGTCCGACTTGGATGCCGAGGTAGCGGCAATGTTCCTCACGTTGTAGCACATGAATGTCACTGACCGACTCTTCGGTGGAGCTATATTCCTTGTTCAGCGGTAATACTGCAGATTTGTGCCGATTGACTCGAAGCCCAGAAGCTGCTCCATATTTGTCCAGGATTGCAAACACGGCATTAATATCCTTGGGATCGCTAAGATAAATAGTCGTGTCGTCTGCGTATCCTCCAATTCTGACTTCAGTTGCGCATCCTGCTGCCTGGAGTTCAACGCCGTGTATTTCGTCACTCGCTTCGATTTTCCGATGAAGAACCTCTAACGCCAAGATGAAGAGAAGAGGGGCCAGCGGACATCCTTGACGAGTTCCGGATGTTACGTTGTACTTTCTCGACAGGAAACCGTTGACAATGAACTTGTAAGTGGTTTGAGAGTGTAACACCTTCACTAAGCGTACGAACTTCAATGGGAATCCAAGATGCTGGAGCGCTTGTACCAGAAAGCTGCGATCTGGGCTAGTATTCTTGTCAAAGAGAATGACAAACGAATTCGCATCGAGTCTCTCGTCACTGTCGCTGATCGTACTTTGAGCAAGCACACAAACAAAAGTCTTCGTTAATTATCACCTGCTGGTTAGTTTCGTTGCAGTTTTTTCTTTGATAATGGTACAGCACTCAGGCATCCGAGTGCCTAGTGGATTCACATTCTTTTGGGTTGTCGTTCTCACCGGAGATTGCCTTCTCGCTCTCTCACTCCTGTTCATCCTGTCCATTGTTAACATCTTCGTCCAGCACCGAAAAAAACTCGCGGCCAATGTATCACGTTGTGGCACAGTTTGGGTCAAGGTATTTGCACTGACAGTGTTCATCAGTGGTCATTTTTGGAGGATGCTCGGGTTATTTTTATGCAACATATTGGTAAATTACACAGCTGAATATATTACCCCTTCAGGTCCAAAAAGATGACTCAAAAACGAGACCCGACCTTATTGCGATCCTAGAAATAGCTGATCGTTTGCGTTCAACTTTTTGCAGCGATTTGCCATCCACTACAACTGTTCTACTGTGTACTGCATCATCTCAGTAAGGAGACCAGGTGCCTCTGCAACACAAGCTCAATGGAATTTGCCATGTGGTGTGCGTCCGCAGCAATTGCGAAAGAATGAGAACTTGCAGCTCGGCGTCTCAGTGGACCAGGTTCTGTTGATCATCCGACAAATCAAGTCTCGTCTTGGCAGCGAGGCTTCATCAGTCAAGTTTGGCACGGTGCAGAGGATCACCGAGTACCTGAATTCGAGGTACGACTCCCAAACCAGACTCCTCAGCGACAATCTCGGCATTCTCGGTGTGAATATCTATCTTCCCGTACTCCGACAGATGCTACAATGCCGCGAAACCAGTGGACCTGTTGGGAACGCTCTGAGACATGATGGCTGCCAAGTTCCCAGTGAACAAAATACTGCTCACGGATACAGAGTTCTCAACTGCGGGAGCATTGTCTTCAATCCCGAATGTGATACCGTCGCTTGACGGTTCAGTCAATTACTATTTAGCCGCTGCACAGTGGGTTCCAAAAGGGCGTGATTCCTCGCCTAAGTTTTGGTTCACTATGTACGACCACCGCCCGACAGACAACTCGGGCAGCGTTGAGCTTGAAAAGTATTTCGGATTGCTCAAGTACGACCTCCAGCGCAAGAGCTCGCAGTTCCGGCAGACTGGGTCGTCGTGCGTTGAGGCTGGTGGGTATTGTGGTAATGGCAATAACAGTGCAAACTGCTGCCAAGATGGGAGCTACTGCCAACCACGGAACCCTTCCTACTACCAGTGTATCGCCGTGCCTGCCAGGTGCGGGACTCAAGATGTGGGCATCGACTACTACGGTAACGATATCGCCTCGGTCTTTGGCGTCCAACCTGACCAGTGATGTGACAAGTGCGCCGACACACCAGAGTGTCAAGCGTACACGTTTGCCGATTGTAGTTCGAACCGCAACACAGCGTGCTACTTGAATAGTGCCGTTACTGAAAAGCGGTATGTCGCCGGCGCAGTCTCGTCCACAGTACTCTCGCCAAAGCCGGCGTGTGCTGCTTCGAAGAGCTACTGTGGCAACGGCCAAGGGTGCACTTGCTGCCCATCAAGCGAGTACTGCCAGCCATGGAACTCAGGGTACTGCCAGTGCGCTGTGACGCCAGCGAAATGCACGACTCACCTGACCGACATTGACTTCTACGGCAACGATATCACCACGCTGACCAGCCTGTGGTCCGAAGATTGCTGCACTGCGTGCAGCCAAACGGCTAGTGCAAGGGGTACACTTTCGTCAACGAGACTCCTGATAGGAATACGCTGTGCTATTTGGAGAGCAGTCTCACTGGTATCCGCGTGTTGGCAGGAGCAGTGTCTGGCGCCGTGAACTGGTGAGACAGAGTGATGGCTGCAAGCAGGAAAGTTTGGCTAACCAGAGGGACGGCAGGCGATGCCTTTTGATCCGCAGAGTCCTTACCAGCGTGCAGATCTCTATGTTCTACTCCGGTCTCGTTTGTGTGTAAACATGCAGGTATCTCTCGTTCTGATATTTTTCGGTGGTCGTATTTTGCATTCGTTGACTTCAACTTCGATGCATGTGAACGTCAGCGTCCTACTTCCAGGTGACCCACACTTTTGAAGAGCATAGTATAACGTAGTCCACATAAATCTAGGTACAGTAGTCAGTTCGGTCGTCGGCGAGTACCCATCTGGCATATTCTTTTTTTCGCAGCCGGAAGAAACGCTGTGCTCCCGATGGCTGCGAGCGCGCCACCGTCGCTCCACAGCGCCGTCAACGACGGTCACATACGCGTCGTCCAGCGGATCTTGGACGAAGCGCGGCAGCGTGGCGACGTCGCGCGCGTCATTGAGGCGCGCAATGACATCGGCATGACGCCGCTGATGGTAGCAGCGTGCAGCGGGTTCGTGCAGATCACGTCGTTGCTACTGGAGAACGAAGCGGACCCGGAGGCGAAGGCGAAAAGCGGGTGGACTTCCCTACTGATGGCCGCGGCGCTCGGTCACCAGGAGATCGTCGCAGTCCTCTTGTGCCACGGTGCTGTGATCGAAGCCAAGGATAGCTACGGGAAGACGGCACTGAGCATCGCGGAAAACCACGTCGACACGGCACGAGTGCTCCTGGAACATGGCGCCGCGGTCGATGCGGCAGACAACCAAGGATGGACTGCTCTCTTCTGGGCTGCGCTGAAAGGGTATGATGATGTCGTGGCGCTGCTACTCGAGTACGACGCTCAGGTGAACGTACGCGACTACAACCAAGAGACTGCGATCATGCAAGCGACGTATTGCAATCACGTGCGCGTTGCCGAGTCCTTATTGGAGCATGGCGCGGAGATTGATGCGCAAGATAAAGATGGCTGGACAGCACTGTTCCATGCGGTGCGGCAAAACCACCAAGACGCGGCTGCGCTCATGCTCGCAAAAGGCGCGGAAACAAATCGTATGGACGCTGAAGGTCGTACGATGCTCATGCGCGCTGCGTCGCGGAATTGGCACACTCTGATTCCACTGCTGCTTGAAAACGGAGCAGATGTGCACGAGAAGGACCAGATCGGGTGGAATGCTC
This sequence comes from Globisporangium splendens, assembly GCA_006386115.1. Lineage (NCBI taxonomy): Eukaryota > Oomycota > Peronosporomycetes > Pythiales > Pythiaceae > Globisporangium > Globisporangium splendens. Next base: position 578,342 of record VFIW01000014.1, on the reverse strand, counting down.
TATTTTACGCGGCGTACTCGGGGTGCCTTGAATCGGCGTCGGCATTAATTCAAGGAGGTGTGGATGTGAACGCCAGAGACAAGCTCGGCGAGACGGCCTTGATGCAAGCGGCGTTCTGTAATCGCTACTCAACAGTGGAGTTCCTACTAGAGCAGGGTGCGCGTGTCGACGACCACGACAAAATCGGCTGGACTTCCTTGTCGTATGCAGTCAGCGAAGGGTACGATCGGATCGTGTCCCTTTTGATCGCGAGCGGAGCCGTAACAGAGGTGCGCCATAAAGATGGCTTCACGCCGCTGCATGTTGCTGTCCAGAAAGACCGGATCCAGTGTTTGTCCATGCTGCTGGAGCGAGGCGCGGATCCAGAAGTGAGAGACACACAGAACCAATGGACGCCGATGCTGCGCGCAGCCAACATGGGACATGCGGGGATCGTTGATATGCTCTTGCACCACAGAGCAGACATGAATGTACAAGACCCTACTGGAACGACCCCGTTGATTGAAGCGGTAGCCAACAACCGATACGCGGTGGCTTCTACACTTTTGGATAATGGTGCAAACACAGATGCGACGAACAACCGAGGTCAGACAGCTTTGATGTGCGCTGCGAGAAATGGTCACGCAGAGATGCTCGAACTGCTGCTGAAGACCGTTGCTGCGATTAATGCGCAGGATGTCAGCGGGTGGACGGCGTTATTCCACAGCGCAGCGCGTGGACAGCGGGATGCACTCTCCGTGTTGCTGAGGCACAATGCAGATGCCACGTTGAAAGATCGCAGCGGTGCCAGCGCGATGTCGATCGCTGCCATGAAAGGGCAAATCAATGCCGTCTCACTTCTCCTACAGCATGGCGTGAACCCGAATGTGAACGATCGCGATGGTTTGTTTCCGCTGCTGCACGCAGCGAAGCATGGAAGGCGCAACGTTGTGCGGAAACTACTTGATGCTGGCGCCAATGTCAATGGAAAAGATGCGCATGACGTGACACCGCTGATCGCATCTGCGCGTGCAAACCAGGTCGAAATCGTCGCGATGCTTTTGGAAGGGGATGCGCATGTGAATGCTCAAGATGATGGTGGTTGGACTGCTTTGACGACGGCTGCAGCTCATGGCTATCTTCGCGTGGTCTCTGCGCTGACAAAACACGACACATCATCAGTGAGTTTGAAGGACGCTCAGGGGTGGTCTCCGCTTATGCATGCCGCCAAAACAGGGGAACTTGCCATCATCAAACACCTTGCGCAACTCGGGGTCGATTGCGAAGTGACGGACCCTCATCAAGGATACACTGCATTGCTGCTTGCCGCCAAGCACGGCTACGTTGAAACTGTTCGCTTCTTGGTATCACAAGGCGCGAACGTAAATGCAGTGCTTCATGACGGTCGCTCAGTGCTGCAAGTTGCCGCAGGAAGCGGTCGTGACGACGGGATAGTTCCGTTTCTGCGTGCTCATGGAGCCGTCGACCGACAATCCGGCCATAGTGCAGAGACTGCGCCAGACGAGACTACCATCGAGATCTCATTGCCAGTAGACGGAGGTGATCAAGTCGCTGCTCCGGATGCCATCAGCGGCAGCAAACCAGATGAGAAAAAAGACGGCGACTCGACACACTCGGAACATCCGTGACCGCATCTTTCGATAGTTGGCCAAACCTGGCACTATATAGACCACTTTTTTGTACGAATTCTTAGCAATGAGCAATAGCAGAACACACCACTGCATCGCTTTGAGCAGCTGTCAAGATAGCAGGCTCACTTGATAGTCAAAATAATGCTCTGGCGAACCAAGTTACGTGAGGCTGTGAACGGCGCCAATGTTTCAACGAACAATGTTGTTGATTTGTCTAGTTAAAAGCACTTCATTTTCGATCATTTTATGTCATGAACAAATTCAATCTTGACTTTGTGTTACGTTTCTAGGCGACAACGCCAGAGACGACACCACCGTTGTTCGCCCAGCTCCCCTTGCCACTCTTCAACCAGCAGGTGCCACCGTTGTAGTTGTTCCACGAGAACGCCTTGCATCCCTGGAAACCATTGCAGATACCGCAGCAGTTTGCGGCGCTCGCGCTCCAGGCGCTACCGATGTCGTTGCCAGAATAGTCGACGCCGTTTTCCAAGTTGCAACTACCAGTGCTCGACGACGACGCAGAGAGTGCGTGGGGGAAGTTGCCTTGCTTGTATTGTCTGTCGACCGTGAAGAAACCAAAGTGGCGCTCCAGCTCGATGTAGATCGTTCTATCGTCCGAACGACGGTCGAACGCCTGGAACCAGAACTTCGGACGACCTGCGTACCCTGCTGGGTTCCAGTCAACGACACCTTCGTAGTAGTTAACCGAGCCAGCGAGAGATGGCTGCACTCTGGGTGAAATACTCGACGGGGGACCTGCCGTTGGGAACCCGGTCTCAGTCAGCCGCAACTTGTCACGAGGGTACTTGTTCGCCACCTTGTTCCACAAGGTGTTGAGCAGATCCGTTGGACGCGAGGCGTCATAGCCATTGTCGAAGAACGGGTAAATGTTCACACCGAGGATGTCGAGGTTGTTGGCGAGCTGCCACATCTCCGAGTCGAAGTTGCTGTCGAGATACTCGGTGACGCGCTGCACGGTACCGTACTTGACTCTGCCCGCGTTACCGCCGAGTCGGCTCTTGATTTCGTTGATCTTGTTCAGGATATCCCAGCTGTGTTCAGCATGATTGATCATATTCTCGTTCCCGACGATGATGGCTTCGACGGCGCCCGGGTAGTTGTTGACAGCGTTCACCGCAGCCGTGACCTCGGAGGCACCCCAGGACTCTGTCGTCAGGAACACACCCAGGTACAGCTTGATGTTGTACTTGGCAGCGATCGGTGCGATCTCGATGCCGAAGTGCTGTGCGTAGAACGTGCGCACGTACGTCACGTGTTTGCTCATGAGTCGGAAATCGTCGTCGATGGACTGGCGGAGCGCGTTGGCATCGGCGCCACCACCGTTCACGGGGTACTGCCAGCTGTGGAACGGCGTGTAGCACGCTGCGATGTCTCCGCTGCCAGCACCCAGGTTGCGGTGGACATCGACAGAGGAGGATTTATTGTAGGCACTCGCAACACCAATCGCGAGCGCCGCAACGAGCGAAAAGAGTTTCTTGATACCTGCCATCGGCGTCTGTGCAAGTGCCAGAGGTGGCAAATTCGAAAGTGAGCTCTTCGGTCTCGAGGTCTCTGGACTTGGAGGAGCTACAGATGTGATACTGCGTTGGGCGGACTGGACCGAGTGCAGGGTTGTCGTCGGGAGGATGGCACGCCACGGCAGACTTGTCTATTGGCTTGAAACAGGCGTCCCCACAAACGAAAGGCTGGCCGCAAGTCCTGCGTGACCCGCTCTATTTGGTTTGGTTGGTACACCCCAACGGACTGGATTGTGAAGCAACTGTCGCAATCAGAAGGCAATCAGAACAGGCGCCAATGACGACAACACGGCTGGTACGTTTTCTGTCGCAGTGTCTCCTGGTTACAGAGTTGTACTACTAACTGATACATTTGCACCCACGGCGAAAGAAAAAGAACAAAGTACGAGCTCAAAATGCCAGGCACAACTTTTCAAAGATTCGATTGTCCGAAAGCTGGTGGATGAATGAAGGTGGTCTAACCACTGGTGTGAGGTTTGGCAGCTCACTAGGCAAGGGGGGAGACACAGTGCATACGCTCGATAGAGAAGGGCAAAGATGAAGTAACTAGGAAATTGGGTGATGGATGTGCTAGTTTACATGTTGGTACTGCACGTGGCCACGTTTCTGGGAACTGGTCGCGCTCGCAGATCCCTGTGACTTGCGTCGCTGACTTTGCTGGCAGCGTAATCCAAGTTATCACCTCTCATAATGAAGGTATGAAGCGTTTAACAGGTAGGATGCATACTCCGCTTTGCTTTATTCAAAAATCTGAAAGCTAGAGAGGAATATATACGAAAGGTTGTTGCGATTGGACGACAGATTCAGTTTGAGGAAGGGTACATTTTGACCCGACAGAGTTCGTTTAAGTACCTGTCTCGCATCAAGAAAGGCGGCAAACTGTGGAATAAGTATTCTTCTGGTGACTTCATTGACACCACACGGTACAACCATTCGCGACGTTTGAACAGCTTTCGCCAGGAGACACTCTGGAAACAGTCCCTTTTCTGTGCAATTGCTGAAACGAGCCGCAAGAGTTCAGCAGTGACTTTGGAGCGAGAGCTCAGAAGAATGTTTCATCCTCTCTGATCGCGATCTCCTCGTCGTACAAAATCCAGATTTGCAAGCAGCAGCGCCACGTCGTTAGTGCGCCGTGGCAGATGTGGGTGAGTGGGTTGACAGAGACGTGTCGCCATGCGTGAAGATGACCCACCGCACTGTGCACAGAATCAATCCAGCGGTGCTGTACCGAATGAGCCACTTCGAGTGTGTGGCCACGAGCATCGCAACGGATTGTCATGTTGCCATTGGCATGAAAAACGATTCGAGGTGACTGTTATCCAGGTTTCTTGGACCCAGAAAATTACCGTGCAGCGAAAATAATGCTTTTTAAAAATCTACGAGCAAAAGGAATGCAGCAAAACCACTGACCGCAAAGGAGTTTTGACTGCACAACACCGCCTGTTTGCAGTTTGATTCCCCAGATACGCCAGGTTCGTGCACGGTTGTGCCCGATCGAGGCGCGAGACAAGTGATCCGGGACAGACACACTTGGCCGAACCCTGTGTTCATTCTTCAATTCGTTTTCTCTTCATTTAGCCACATACATTACCTATATTTAGTGAAAAAAAAGAGGAATTGTTTGCATTGTTTCGCTCAGCTTTTGACCTGTTGTGCGAGACTTTTGCCCACTTTCGTCTATTTTATGTGCCGAAGAAACCTAGAGTATAGCCACGTGCAAAACGATTCACTGCTGGTCACCCAATTGCACTCGACGAGGGCATTTTTGCAGGATCGAGAGGATCTCCGTCTTAGCTTTGCAGGAGGAACTTCAGTGATTCGTACATGATATGGATGAAGAAAAATAGTGGACACAACAAGCGGATACAGTAATTGCTGTGTCCACAAGACTCCCCTGAGAGGGAACCGAGATCGTTGTGCTTTCCTTGTTCTCAGCGCATGCGGCTTCAAGCTGTCGAATTGGAGTGCCTCCATTGAGTCGAAATACGTTCAGTCAAATGGAACGCGATTCAATCAGGGCACGCAGCATACAGTGCATTCAGCGACTGAATTTCGACAGCGCATTTGACGGTGAGCAGATATGGTGCCACATGCACATCCGAGCCAAGCAAGCGACATGAGTCGTTTTGTCGGATCGTTTTCGAACTGATCTTTGGGTGACCAGGTGCAACTATTTTCACGGCATGCGTCTCGGTTCCCACCTGGATGGTGACAATCTGGGCAAGCATGCAGGAGTTCGGCTAAAGGTGTCCCTCATCCCATCACTGTTGTACTGCCAGGACGGACGCATAAGGTTTTAATCACAGGATTGAAAACCTTTTGGTGAGTATCCAAAGACAATCTGGCGTGCCGGATTGCTCCTGAAAACCATTCTGTATCCCGTGCGTGGTGTGGAATTGTTAGCTTCTCCCCTGTCAGTCAAGCTAAGGAGTGTCCAATGACGACGCTCCGATTAATACAGAAGCGCAGTATCGCTACATGTTTGTAGAACATTGTCCACAAGACATTGGAAGCAGTAGCTATAGCTGAACGGTAGCGAAGCACGAGACATATATGAGACGTCTACCTCATCTGCACTTGTCTGGTGCACGATCGTCACTTTGCAGTTTACCGAATGACGAAAACCTGGCAAAACTCCCCTTGTCAGAAAGCTCGGCTTTCCTGCTGGAATGGAGATCCTTACAGTGCGATATCCACGGCACAAGCCATCGGATTAAAAATATTCGGTGCGTGCATTAACACTTGGAGTGGCTTTGGTTCGCATTGATGGTCGCAGAGTGGATGAGGCGTTGTATCAGAACTGTTGCGTGCTCGTGAAGCTTTCAGCCAGAGGATAGCCGAAGGGCGTCAACTGCAACATCAAAACCATCCGTGGACTGCGATGGGTCAACGTTAAAAGTCTGGACTGCGCACAAACAGTGTAATTGACCATTCTCTCCATTTCAGGGGATTTGCCATGGCTGCAGTGTTGGTTTCTGGGATACAAATCGCCCCATTTTTGTGCCAAAATATTGCGATCCACACTTTATCCAAGCGTATGTCTCACGGCACATTTTGCCTTGATGTAAGGGGACGTGAAGAGCAGAAATAATAGCACTGAATTAAGCAAGGTGTAATTTGGTCTTTCCTTTTATTTACAGCATCGATTGCCGCAGTATTTAGAATGCGATCGCTTGGAGCATGATCTTTCTACACTAACACAACAATCTCAAGGTCAGTGTCGTCACCAGACAGCTCCGCGTCACGAGATGCGGAAGGAAGAGGGTGGGTTTTCTTTTATCATCCTGGTACTAAGTGTGCGAGGGTGTGTTTTGTTTGGTTGCAGGTCTTGGAAAGTGGTGATTTGAGAGACCAAGCACATTAGAGCTTGGTGGCCGAGTGAGAATGCTCTACTGTGATGTGTAAGCAGGCAACGCAACCGCAACCAACTGCTCACTGTACATTTCACGCTTCCAGAGCAGTCCAGGACCAATAATGCACAATTCGATTTCTTTACACAGCACAACAAATCACTTTGACGACCATTTCTTCAGACGCCGTGTATCGTTCACTCGATCTGGCTTCAGCGCAACACTGAAGAACAGTGATGATCGTACAGTTCAAACGTATCAAAGCACGATCTGTTCCATCACCAATGCATCCCTAGAATCCGACCAAGAATCATTTCTGGCGTTCACTGTGCTGCTCAGTCGAATTTTCATACTTTATTTTCGCTTTGAAAATGACCACAAATATGCATATTGCAAAACACGGTAGGTAGGGAATGCAATCTATTTTATTCAGTAAATTACAACTATGCATTCTTACAAAATAGGTCACTCATATTGCCTATTTACGTAATTTTCTCGAACCATGCAAAGTTGGCTCACTCGTGCTTGGATGGGAGCACCATTTGCAGAAGCATCATGAACGTGGTCACGCGCAGCGAACTGAGCGCCGACGGCGCACCGCTTCTGCGCACGGGCGGCGACGACCAGGAGGAGTTCCTCATGGCGTCCTTCGCGGGTGTAGAGATCCACTTGAGCTCCACCGACGAGAGCGACGCGCTGCCGCTGAACCAGACTGCCGGTTCGCTCTTCGTCACGACAAAGTGCGTTGCACCCGATGGAATGGGAGCTCAATGACGATGCAGCTTCACGTACTGATCTCGTGGATTTGTGGTGTTGTAGGCGTGTGGTGTGGATCGGCGATCACAACGCGGACGCGCGCGTCGGCTACGGCTGGGAGACCAGCAACATCACGCTGCACGCGATCTCGCGCGACACGAGCGCGTTTCCAAAACCATGTTTGTACTGCCAGGTAGAACCGCATGCACACGCGTATGTTGCAGCGTTTTGTACGCCTACTGACGATTGCCGCCATGTTTGTGTGTGGGTTACGGTTGATGCAGATTGATGCAGAGGATATTAGCGAGGTCCGATTTGTGCTATCCGATCCAAAGCAACGTTCGTGCTTTATTAATTCGTTGTCGTTATGGTGTGCTCCTCCTGTCACTGAGCGAATGCCGTGCTGATGCTACTATATGCCGTGTGGCTGTTTGCTGTTGGCGTAGTGCAAGAACTGTTTGAAGCGTTCTCCAAGTCGGCTGAGTTGAATCCGGACGAAGACGAGGATGGCGGGGACGACGGCTGGATCTACGACGAAGACGAAGTCCACAACGGCGCGCGAGCGGCGGAGATCGCGGCGCATCTGGACTCGGTGCTGCAGATCTCGCCCGCGCTGCTAGAGCAGCAGCCCGAGTCAGGCCAATTTGACGATGCGGATGAGGATCTGCTCTAATAACGACCTGCAGTGCAAGTCGATGCGGCAAATGTGGAGTTCGTGTGCATACGATGAGCGAAATAAGTATCTAAGAGACGCTGGCACTTTGTTCTCCTCCTTCTGCTTTATGACGTGAAAGTCTGAATTATTTAAAGTGTGTGGTGTGTTTTTTCTCTTTGTCGTTGTTCGTTCACTGCGCTCGTGGCTGCAGCATTACAGGAAGAAATGCGCCTCCTATTGCTTCTGTCGTTGCCGCGCTTACACCTTGTGGATCATGTTCTCTTTGTTGATCAGGTGGCACGTCGTCTCCACGAGACGCAGCAACTGAGAAATATCGGCTGCAACAACAACAAAGAAGTAGATGTTAGCTACGCCTCGACACCAAGAAGCAAACATATTTGACGTAAAAGTGTGTGCACTTTCAATCAGGACATACCGGACCAATTGGACAACTGCTCCTCGGGGGACAGCGGGCGGAGGAACGAGACGAGCTTGGCTGGTCGATCAATCTTGGCGTAAATGGACCCATCACTCACCAACGTGGAAATGCTGCGTTCCGTCAACTGCAAAAAGTAGTCAACCGCACAAGAAGCGCATATCGTCAGTCAGCAACTTGAATAGCAGCCGTGGATTCGGTAATCCAGTCACACATGCAAACCTACATCTTCCGATAGACCGATCATGTTGGCGAGGTGCGGAAGCCGGATCCGCTCGTAGTGTTCCGCGACGACGCGGATGTTGTGTTCGGTCACGCGAGTGTGCAACACCGTCAGCCACTCGGCACCGCGTTCCACGTGGTTGAAGATCGGGTGCTTCTTGAGAATCTCGTCCTGTGGCAATGGATACCCGATGATCTCCTTCGTCGTGAACTTCGTCAAGAGCAAGTGGAACTCTGGGATCTTTTCTAGCAGCTTCTCGCTCGCCAATGTGTGCAGGAGGTCGCTTTGCAGGTTCGAGTACGGCGAGAGGATCACGAAAATGGCCGCGTGCTGCAGCGCCTTTCGCCACTGCTCGTCGTTTGCCTTGACCGTATCCGTGTTGAAGATCGCCATCCAGTGGCGGCACAATTCAAGCGTGTTGTTCTCATGCGTGTCGTACTCGATCATTAGACTGTAAAATTTGAGTTTGCATTCCTGTTTAGGGCATCAAACAGAACAAGTAATAATCGGGTTAGAAGACGCAACCATCGCAGCAGTGTTCTGTAACAGAAACGCACCTGAAAGCCCGCTTCTTCAAGGGTACGTCGCAGGATCTTTTTCGACAAAATGAATGCGCGTACAAAGTCTTTCTTCGCCAACGTCAAGCGCACTTGCTCCAAGATGTACTCGGTCTTCTCCAACTTCGTCATCGCGCCGTACGTCTCGACATGCACTTCCTGCAAGATCGTCGCTGCTTCATCAATCTCGCCGCGCGCCTCTTTCATGCGCGAGAGCATCTGCGTCAGCGTCGCGCGCTCTTTCTCCAAAAAGATCTTTCCTTCCGCGACGGCGCGCAGCGCATGGATCAAATCCATCTTGACCGACTCGGACGGGGCTTCGCCCAGAAACTCCATCGAGCGCTGCACGATAACCGTGATGGCGCCGGACTTCTGCGCGCGCCGCTTCGCCAGCAGCGCAACGTGGTCCTTGAGCAGCTCCCATCGCTTGTACTGCGCGCAGAGCTGCAGCACCGAGCCGACGATGAGCTTGAGCGTCGGGATGTCGTTCGCGAGGCGCGCCTGCTTCTCGAGCCCCAGGAGCAGCTCGCAGCCAGCCTCCACGTTGCCGCCGGCTGCCACGGACTGCGCCTGCGGCAGCAGCCGCTGGTAGTCCGCCGTGAAGTCCTGCTTCTTGCCGAGTTCTTCGCTGCTGCTCATGGCGTTCACTTTGGGTTCGCCTATTGTTATTGACTGTATGGGGGGATCCGAATGGAATCTTTTGAGGAAGGGGGGAGGCGAGAGGACGGAGGAAAGCTGTTGGAGGGGTGAGAGAAAGTTGCAATTTGAAGTGTACCGGTATTTGTACGGTAAAAATGCGGTATAGTATCCAATGTGGCTAACACGAATTACCTCGATATGAGCATATTTTGAACAGAGAGCTAACATAATGTAGTACTTCGACTCACTCAGATCCGACATGGCGCAAAACAGACAGTCGAGGAAGTCGAAGAAGTGGTCTTCGCTTGGCGTGTACAATTTTGACAAAGAATACGGTAGCAATGCAAATGCATTCATAGGGGTAGGGGCATAAGAGAACTCGGGCAACAGGGCACACTGACAGGGAAGTCTCGCACCAGTGCCATACGCCACTTGCGCAAAACAGACTTTTTTCAGGTGTTATTATTGGAAACGAAGTTGACAGCTGCACCAGTGCAACTACAACCAGTCGCACGTGCGATCGAGTAAGTTACGGTATTTTTCAAAATTGCCGTAAAAGTTGTATTGCATGAAAATTATCTTCGACTTCTGAAAGTAACCCTTTTATTCGCCTTTAGAATGGCTTCGGTTCAATACATTTGTAATCAATGGTTGCGAGATTTCGCGCACTTCGACATCCTGTTGCGGCACCAGCAAGTGCAATGGGCCAGTTGACAACATTCCCAAAACACGGCACACACGCTTGTGCCAGAGGAAGCGATCTCCCGACTTGGAGGGAGGAAGGAAGATGCAAGGTGTTATCCGAGACAGCCTCAAACACAGCACGCACGCTTGCGCTCGAGAGGAAGACTTGAGAGGAACTTGACAAAAATGCAACTGAATTGAAATGAGTTTATGGTTCCTGACGCTACATGTACAACACCACTAGGGCTCTTAGAGGTTTTAGACGTAAAACCTACACATGCAGAAATAAATCTGATATATAAAACCTTGGGTACACTGAGGTTAAACCTAGGGGATCTTCGAGAAACTTGAACTTGAAGTATCGCGGAGATTCCCTGCGAAGAGATTGGCTCGCGCCACTCACTTCAGGTGGCAGAGACACGTCGGTCTCGTCGCCAGTCCAGTTTCCCAAGCAGGAACCACCACTCAGTACTTGATTAGTGCATGGATGTCATCACTCTGCACTGATTAGTACATGTGAACAATATTCTGCACTGATTCGTACAGAGAACACTCGTGACGTCATCTTCTGACGTCACACGTGCATGTGGGGACTGTCTTACAGTGATCCCTTTGCAGTTGTCTCCGCAATGCAGGCTAAAGGTGGTGTGTGGCACACTAGATCTGTGGACAGATCCACCTTCATGTAATGGCTGGTTGTGGCCCATTACAGTCAGCCACAGCAGTATCCCACTTGATCCCAACCTTGTTGAAGAAGACGTCCATTATTGCGCTTTCTTGTGCGCAAGCACTTTTTCATCGATCCGCGAGGAATCTTGGTCAGTGCAGGAAATGCATACTCATCGTCGCTCCATTGATGATGCAGGTTTGAAGACGCGTGCTGGAAACGCTTCGCTACATCTGTAAACGCCTCTGCAGCATGTTCGTCCTTGGGCAAGTGATGCTGGCAGTAAGATCGGCTTGCATGGGGATCGTGGTTGGTTATGCGATCGCGGATTGCCAAGCAGCCGCATCGTATGGCGCAGTGAGTAGTGTACGCTCGGTTGACAGCCAAGAGGGCAGCACACTGTTGTGGTGGGTGCTGTGGCGCTACCACCTCCACCCAATAATCCAAATACAACTACCAACCTCGAATTCCCTCAGTAAACGACGTCATGTATTTCAGGATAAGCACTCAGGGTAATCGAAATAACTCGTAATGAAGTGCATTGACACTGGGATCAAGTGCATTGACGCTAAAACTATCCTGTTCCTCATCATCATTTTTCAAATGTTTCATTTTTTTGTTTCTTTTTCGACCAATCAGAGGTTGTCGCACGAGTTGTACCTTTCATCGCACGAACACGAGAAAGGTAAGCTGCTTACTCCTGCACATGCACCGTGAAGCTTCCTCCGACGTCGTCGTCGTCGTCCAGCGTCGCGTGCAAACCGCGCACACTCCTGCTCCTGAATGCATTCGAGCAGCATCACAAGCTGCTGCGCCGACGGTCGCTGTTCGGGCTCACTCTGCCACGCCAACTCGATCATGTGGTCGAGATCAGCGTAGCGTTCCGTGTTCCGTGGGTCTAGCTTAGGACGTTCGCCGTCGAGAATTGCTTCGAAGATGTGCAGGAGGTTGTTCTTGAAATGCGGAAACTTTTCTTGGCGCTTTCAGGCACCGAACGAGCAGAAGCCCAAGTCTTCAAGGTGCGCTGCAGGTACGCGTAAATTTGAAGAATGACCGAGACGAAAGCAGCAGGGACACTTAATTGGTGTCGCTAGGTCTGCTGGTAAACTTAACCGGGGCTGTGTTCTGCGAAACAGATCTGACTGACGTTTTGTTCGAGAGAGAGAGATGCGGTAAGCTTTTCGACGCAACGATGTGGAACGTACGCTGCCACGTACAGCGCATTAGCTTCTCATGGAAAGATCGTTACGCTCTCGTTGTTCATTTGATCGGAATGCAGGACTGTCAAATGCTATCCAATCAAACCATGTGGCGCATCATGGCATGATGACGTCTCCGACTCGGCCTGCTCTAGGACAGAAAATCCATGGATCGTGGCGGTTTTGCGCAATGGTCAACCAGGAGAAGATGAAGTTGGCGCTGGCAACGAGCGTCGAAGGTTCTCGCTCATTGCTCGCGTAGAGAGAGAGAGAGAGAGGGAGAGGGAAAGAAAATGAAGACTCCATGAAGTGACTCCATGGTAGAGCGACCTGACAGTATTGGCGACGGATCTCGCAATGGCCATTTTGCGACAAAGGGCGGTGCTTCTCTTCGATAGACATTGTCTGAAGAAGAAACAAAAACACTTCAGTTAACGTGACCAAGCAGCCACAAAGCCCCGCTTTTACATTATCCATGCATGGCTCGAAGAAAAGGACGATCGGATTCCTTCGTGGGGAAAATGGAGATGAGAAAAACGTAATTGCTCTCGTGGATGGATGTCTGTCGCAAATCACAGGTACGTGCAACTTTGCTGACACGCTGAAGCCAACAGCAGACTGACAAAGGTGTGTCTGGTGATGTAATTCACAAAGCGTGGTCTTCTCGTCAAGATGTCCAAGCTCTGAATGAAAATGTGCGTGAAAAATTTCATGCTGCACGAGTCGACACGATGGAACTTTTTGTATCCGACCAGTCTTTGGTGCAGTGCAATCTTCTGGCTGTCATAGGAAATTCAATTTCCTTTTGATAGAACGATGGAAGGAAAGTATTAAAATGAATCGCGTAGGACAAAATGATGCGACTACAGCAGGTGGTTGGAGGCTCACAAGCTTCGTTTTCGCCGCGAATGAGAATAACGGGCTTTATGGATTCCAGACGCTGTGTATTTCCCCCTCGTTCCTCTCTCTCTCTCTCGGTTGCTCAATTTTTGATGCTCGCAAGACGAGAATGCCTCGTGTTCACACACATTCAATGCTTCTTACCCGGATGCTTTTGCTGCGCGGCAACTACCAAAGCAATCTGCAACATGCTGAGGAGAAAGCTGAAAGTGCTGCTACCATCCACTCTGTCTTAGAAGCATGAGATCCACATGATTACACATTTTCACGCCCAGAAGGATCATCAAAATCTCGAGCCTGATGCACCCACGAGCACCACCTTCGACTGCTTCCTCACAAATTGCGCATGTTTAGACCTGAAAGTATCATCAAGATCTCGAACCCTAACACAGACTTCCACTCTCTCTTGCATTTCCTCACAGACGAGGCACTCGGATCGCATGAATTGACTCGAGACGCACACTTGAAAGTCTCCATACCACCGCGTTGCTCATTGCTCGCTTGCTCGATGTGATTGTCGAAACCAGCGAAAAGCGCACATACACAAGAAATCGTCAAGGGCTCAGCAGCTGCTTGGGTGGGCAGTCCAACTTAATTTACACTAATAAATCCTCAGCCTCGCATCTCTGTCTACAATAGTTAGTTCGTCCTATCTTCACACATTGTGCTCAACAACACGCTGCTGTTCACTCTGGCAGACGGCGCTCGTCACACGGTGGAGACGCGCTGCCTTCAGAGAACGAGTCAAAGTTCCGCTTGCGCGTCATTGACGGCGAGCGGCTGTGGTAGTGGTGGCTGGTTTGGTTGCTGCTGTGGCTACTGGTTTCCCCGAACTTGAGCTTGCGGCTTCTTAAATACGTTAATGCATTGCGCAACTGGATCTTTGTGGGCATGAGGTCGTCGCCAAAGGCGCCGTCGCGGTGGATCCGCGCGAGCTCCTTGTAGATCACCATGGGCTTCACGTCCGGGCTCTCATGCAGCATGCGCACGATGTGGGCCTTCATGTCCTCGGTGACACAGCTCTGCATCGGCTCGGCCGAGTCGTGCTCGTCACTTAGGTGCTGGTACGCTTGGCACACGACTCCAGCGAACGTGAGTTGGCACGTCGACATGCGCAGCTGCACTGGACACGCGACGCGGCCACCAGCTTTGCTCTCGTCGCCGTCGTCGTCCTGCTGATTGTCCTTAGGGTGACACAGCGCCGACGTGCACTTGGTCCACTGCACTTTCATTTTGTGGTCTGCGTTGGCGCTGTCGATGCCGGAGTTCTCGTGGTTCATCGTGCAGTTGACCAGGTGCGTGTTGATGATCGCGTTGCGCTTGAGCGAGCGGCGAAAGTCGTTCATCTCGGCCTCGGTCTTGGTCTCGCCGATCACGAACCAGCCGCCGTCATCTGGATTGTGCAGCAACCGGCGAATGTCCATCCTGTCTGTCTCTGATGTGGTTTCTCTCTCTCTCTCTCTCTCTCTCTCTCTCTGAGTGCTGAGACTGAGACTGAAGGGTAGAAGCCTAGGAGCTTTAGTCGTAATAGACTCGTCGGCACGGCGGAAATTTCGGAAATGAGACTACGCGGGGACTGGGAGCAGCAGCAGAGGTGGGCGGACGGGGTAAGCGGCCGTTTGGTCGCGCGCACAGAAGGAAGAGGCAAGTAACGCTGACGATTAGCCTCGCGATCCCCAACCTCCACAATCGGCGAAGAGCTCGCTCTGTTCTCGTCCAGCGTGAGTGAGAAAGGCCGAGCATCCGACCAAGAGAAAAGCCAGGATTATGATATTGTGAGAGACTACATAAAACCCTCCCTAATGAGCATACACGAGCCAGCTGGAACACAAATGCTTACGCGTCGAACGGATTGCTTTTGGGCGACGAGATGCAATAGGCGAGGTCGAGCCTCGCTCCTCTCGGTTTCGCAGTGGATAGTGCTGAGCGACGCGCCTCGCTATTGTCTTGCGGTTGGACCGATTTTCTTTCTTCTGCGCTTCTCTCCTTCCGCCTTCTGTTACTCTTGCCGCGCTTCTCGGTCGACCACCTCGGATCGACACGTGCGATGAAGCAGCAGCAGAAAGAAAGAAAGAAGAAAAAAGCGCATAAAGCAAACTGCTCTTATATCCGATTAATGCTGCCGTAATGAGTACAGTACTCAAGTATGCAAGAGAAGGGTTATTTTCGCGGAACTAAGACATCTCATTTTTTCTCGCCGATCTGCGCGCCTCAGTTTGCACGCCCCAGGTGGACTAATCACCATCCGTGGATGAGTTGCAGATTATTAAGTGTAAGCTGACTGATCTCGTGGGGCGGGTCTTTCCCTCTCCCTCATCCTCACCTTTCCTCACGATAGAGCCCTTGAAAAAAAAAAAGCAGCAAAAAAGCAAAACTGCATACTGAACTCCATACAATCCCCAAGAACTCCTCGAAACAGTGTACCTCGACATGTTTTTTTCCGCTGCATGTAGAAAACCCAGGTCTATCTACGCACACACCCAGTCAAGACAGGCCAGTGCACAAGTGCACGACAGTCAACAACACAAAGCCACCCATTTGCATTTGAGCACAATCGAGCAACCGATGTGTGGATTGGGATTGTGCACTGTAGGACATGGAATAGAGTCTGGCGGGCATTCAGCGGCTCGACGAAATGGAAATCCTCCGCATCCGATAGACACAGAATTTGGAGAAGACGCATGCAAGCTTTTACGCGAAAACAACACATACCGAGTGGATCGCCCAGGCACAAATAACTGGTGCTTCCCCATCTGAGTCTACGTATAAAAACACAAAAGAAAAGGTTTATGCACATGCTTGAAAATCACCACATTTTCTGACCCACTCAACTTTCCGTGACCAGCAGCACAGTCGGTCCATGCGCGGGCTCTGATTGGCTCACAAGGGCACTGAATACCTGACTGGTGTTCCTCATCGAGGTAATCAATCAATCCACTCATGTTGATCGGCACAGGAGGGTTCTCAGCGAGCGATGCCTGCCGCCAGCTGGTTTTCACGCACGGAATCACATTCGCACTCGTGCACAGTTGTGATACAGTAGGGATTACGATCACTTTGCGGGGCGTATTCATTGAGACCTTTTCGTAGGATATTCATCCGAGTAGAACCCAACTAAACGGCCAAGTTGGCACTCAGCCTCTGGCTGCAACTTGATACCTCCGTTGCTCTGTTTGAGAATGACTTGGGTGGCTACAGATACTGTCGAATTATAGCCAGCCACAGCGGCATCCTCCGGTCACAGTTGCTTTGATTGAGACCTTCTGGCTGGCCACTGCAATCGAGAACTCTTCCTGCATCTGAAAGAGTGTGGGGATTGTGCATTCCAAACCTCAGAGCACCGCGACTCGTTTCTGCCCTCAGCTCGTCATAGCCTGCTGACAGACATCCAGCAGCTCAGAATGCGGACTCGAGAGTTGGCCTCTGGTTGCTGTTGTTGGAATGGGAAGCATCCAAAAGCGCTCACTCCGTGGTGGAACTGCTTGAACGACAGCAACGCGGGGTAGGGCCAAAACCGGACTGTAAACATGGGTGACGTCAACAACGCCTTTTTGACCAATTGATGGAGCGTTTATGACTCGCTGGACAGCATCCGCCATCATGCCCACCAGAGAACGAATCTGCTGTGGAAAAGACAGATATGCAAGTCAGAGAGGGTCTTGCTTTGCAGAAACCGGATAAGGGAGACTCTCTTTCCTCAAGACACACCTGTATGGGAGCATCTCATGTTTAGACGCTCTCATCGCTCACGCTGATGGCGCGTACTAATCTAGTGCGAGGACGACGCTTGTTTAGTCCTCCAGCTCACTTCGGCATGGCTCATGCATGCATGTGTCACGAGGTGACGTGAGTCTGGTATGACATGCGAGGCTGTAGTGTACAACCATGAGCCCTGGACCTTTGGCATCATGCAACCCTCTCGTTCGAAATGCAGATAAGCTACCTGTGGACCATAGGTAGCTCACCTGCATTTCCGCAGTGTGGAACCTGGTCGCGCTGGCGTGCGTCCGTCGACAGTTGGAGGCTTTCCTTGCATGCTGGGCGGCAGAAGGATCAGTTGCCCCCTAGTTCCTTTCTCAGAATCGTAAAAAGAGACCCAACACAGCAGGATCCTAGCCAACGGACGTGATCGCTTCGCGAATGTACCCAGGTAGGACTTTGATTCGCTCTCAGGTTGTTTTGTCAGCACTATGGCAATCAGCAGTTTTTCAGTGTTCTACTGCTATTTGAAATCAACATATCCCATGAAGTGGATGGAGAAGCAAAAGTTCCCAAGATTTTGTGATCACTCACGCAGAAGGGTGTTGTTGCGTTGGACGCGACAGCAACAACGGCGGCTCTCAGTGTCCCTACTGTACATCTATAAAATGGTGCGCGCGACTGGACACCCGATGGGTTCTAAAGTATCTTGTCGCAGGCTCCAGCATGACTCCTCCGTCTCATAAGCAACACTTGGTTCTTTTCTTCTAGAAAGCAGCGAGTACACTCGCGCTATTTCGTCTTTCCTTTCTCTTTTTTTCGCCTTTGCAGGCTGCGCTTTCTTTCCATTTTATCGTTTTTTAATGCGGTGCTGGGGTTGCAGTGTCATTTCCATTTCAATCGCTCGAAAGATTCTTTCTGTTGCCCTTAGAATTGAAACGGGCGGTTGACAAAAGTTATCCGGGAAAGACATTAAGAAGATCGGATATAAGAGCGAGGCATCAAACAAATTCGCCAACTTTCCTTTCTTTTCTTTTTTCTTTTTATGTCTCCACGAGATGGACATATATCTTCAAAAGTTTCTGAGCCGACACCTATAAACGAGAGTTATTCTTGTGTCCTACGCCACCTTCGTGTCGGCGCGGTTCAAGTACTCCAGCATCGAATTTTCGTAGATCTTCACATCTGGGTACTCGAGCACTTCTGAAAGCACGAACGCGGTGTGGGCCGCGCGGATGCCTCGCTGGCAGTACGTGATCACGGGCTTGTCCTTGTCGAGCTTAAACACATCCGTGAACACGGCATCCAGTTCGCTCTTGGACTTAAATCGTCCGTTCTGGGCACGATCCACGGCGTTGATCCAATCAAAGTTCACGGCACCAGGCACATGACCTACGCACAGGAAACAAAGAGAGCAATGAGCAATCAGAAACATGACTCGCTGTAGGCCACGCGTTGGTCCTACAGCGTCAATATGAGTGGATGTACCTGCGCGGGCGTTCCCATTGGGGTTCTGGCCAGTGTGCTCGGCAGGCGTTCGCGCATCCACGAACTGCGCACTGCCATCCGCGAGACCTTGTTTCACAACATCGAGACCGACGAGTGCGTGTGTCTCCTCAAGGTGACTGTGACACACACACACACAAATGCACCGCCAACCGTGTCAGCATTCACAACAGCAACTGTCAGTAGCTCCAAATTTTGAGTTTTGCTCTCTCTCACACACACTTACTTCCACAGTGGTGCCGTCACAGGAAGGTCTTGGCCGTCTCCAGTCTCAACAGGGTGAGCGTCAGCGACCCACTGCTTCCAACCTCCGTTCAGAACCTAGGCAGCCGCAATAGAGGTCGAGGTCCACGTGAGCACGCTTCGGAAAGCCTTGTGAACCGTCAACACACTCGTGTGCTGCCAACAATGACAAATCTAACAGGGACATACCTTGAGCTGCTCCTTTGGAAAGCCGTAGTGGAGAAAGACCCACCACATTCGCGTCGATTTCTAACATAAAAGGCAATAAATCAATAAATGCCACGTGCACAAAGTCGTAAACACCAAATCAAGTGCAGCATTGGCATCCGTACCAGACCAAAGTCATCGTCGTAAAACACGAGCGTCGCGTCTTCTTCTACTTGGAGCAAGTCCAGCACCTGCAGAAAGTAGCTCTCGCCGAGCACTCCCGTCTCATTGGGCGTTGGATCCTGTGCGACAGAGAGAAGCGATCATAACGGCCATGTGTCAACCATGGACATCCACCCACCCGCACGCATACTCACACACGAACTACCTTGAGTCCAGACGACGCGAGCCCAAAGAGCTTGGCTTTGGGGATATGCGCACGATGGAACGCCGCCGGTTGTTCGCAGTCGACGACCAGCAACTTCTTCCCGAACGACTCGCACTCTTGAATCCACTCGCTGGACACGAGCGACGCGAACGCGCGCGCCGATACCGCTGACAGCGCAACGATCTGCGGGTGGTCAGAGGCGAGTGCCGCACGGAGCTTTCCGTTGACGATGCTGCCGCGGTGCCACAGCGGCGCCATCGTCGTCCGCATCGCGTTCGCGATCATCATCTTTGCTGGCTTATTGGTGCAATGCGGGACAAGATGGGGGAAGAAAACAGAGGCTACTAATAAAGTATGTTCAAGGTAAATCTGCGACGTGTGACGGCGAAATGCCGAATGGCTTGACACATGCTTCTTTGTGTATTGTGTCATTTCAGTTGGCGTGCTTGCTTGAGTTGCTATCGGAAGGCGGGAGGCGGAGTTCGTTGAAGCTGCAACTTGGTGACGAGGATGACTTCGGGTGTGTATTTCCGGAGACGTCGACGCTTGCAAAGTCCAGACGACGCATTTCGATCCGGCGCGACTCACAAGTTGGAAGCTAAACGAGGTCGCAGAGAGCACGTCACTGGAACCTGACGACGCCGCTTGGGAGAGAGAAGACGACGACGAGGAGGAAAAGGAGGAGTGGTGCGGATGGGGATGATCTGCCGGGTTGCTGCAAGTCGGCGTTAGAAGCTGGCATTTCGAGATGTCGACCGCGCCGATTTCTCCTTTGAGCGCAAAGCTCTTGTACGCATACAGGAATGGGCGCTTGAGTACAAACCAGCGACGTTCCCATTGCGCTCTCACTGGTTTCGCGGTCTTGGAGCGTAAATGCACGCGTGGACTACCCAATGCGGCCACTGCTGTTTCGTCGATCTGAAACGCAGTCGAGAGCATGAGGAACCCCGCCGTTTCTCCTCCAGATGATACACTCGCTAGATGCGAAGGCTCAGTTACGAAATGCGCAAAGTGCAACTCCCGCCAGAGCGCAAACTGGGGCACAATCTCGCTTCCATCATCCAGGGGACCCACAGTTCCTGTTGTTGCCGCGTGACCATGTGCTGTTGGGCTTAGATCGACGGCGTTTCCGTGTTGGATGCCCAAGAGCAGCTCGGTTCGCGCCTTGCGACGCAAAAACAGCGACTGGGGGTTGCTGGTGCTGCTTTGAAGCCTCACGATCTCAAGCGCTTGCTCGTTCTCGTCATTGCTCTCAAACAGCGCCTGAAGGCACTCGGACACGCGTTCAAACGTCAAACAATCCTTAGCTGCGTCTGACTTTCGGTGTCCGATACCATCGTTATCGTTCGTCTCAAGAGGATCCACATTGCGTCCTCGTGTCATGATGAGGATCTGCTGTCGAACCTCTTCCAGCTCGCACACTCTTTCGAACCGCAGCAAGCCTTTGATATGACCCGCGACGACAGCACTCACCATCACATCGCGGAGGTCGTTGAGGATCTCCTCTTTTGCTTCACTTGCTTCGATTCCAAGCACACGTGGCGGCTCCGGGTCGCCTACACAGACGTCAGCCGTGTACCACGTGCCCAACTGGTACTCGCAGCCAAAGCTCTCGCGCGCCCACCACGCCATTCGCATCGTCTCGAGCTCGCGGGCAAATTTGCGTGTCGCCGACACGGCCGCCGGTGCGATCTTTGTCACGATGCTCTTTGAGATCACAAGTGGCACGTGGGACCAGGAGGTTGTGAGTGCCAGTGCAATGCGATATACGCTGCGACTGCCCTCGGTGTCTGCAAACTCGGCATTGCGCGGAGTTTGCTTTGGATCCCACTTGACTGAGATCGAGAGCGATCGACTGGTAGAGCCGACTTCGGAAATACTCCGAAACTCCAAAGGATGCCATTTTGGGTCGGATGCTGCCGAGGTAGCTGACTGCAAATGCGGTTGCTGCTTTCGGTCTTGCGTGGAAGAAGGGGAGAGAAGCCATTGTGAGCTTTTTCCACCAGTACCGTCGCTACCAGTGAGATCTGAGAGACTCGCGGCGCGATGATCCACTGAAAATGGTGGCGAGAGCATTACCGACGCAATCGACACGAGAGCAAACGACTCTTGATCTGCCTGTGGGACGCGAATGTTCACGCGCCTTGGCTGGTTGGCATGGAGCCACAAGGTACCATCGGGTTTCACGCAACGTCATTTCAACCACGAATGGCATCTGCACACCAGTGAAGCAACTCTGACCCACGTCGACACGACCCTAGTCAAAGCTACGCATACAGTTCACTCCGCAATGGACTGTGACATCATGGCAGCAAGAGACTTGAACGGACAGAAGGTGCCGTTCCATGCACATCCACGCTTCACAAGAATCGTGCAACTATGGGGTGGCAACGGACGATACAATACCACCAGATCTCTCTACCGGCAACAAGTTGCAGCAACGAGGACACAAATTGGCAAAGATACTCGAGATGCAGCAGTCAACAAAGCTGTCCAAACAGCAGGATCTCTGTGGCCAGGACTGCAATTAATCCAGTGGAGCGAATTACACAGCATCCCAGGGATTACAGTTTATACAGCCCAGACTCTTCTCCGGCTGAAAGCCAACCGACTCTCCATGTGGAACTAGGAGAAAGCTGATCTATCCTGCTCGAATCCCGAATGTTCCCAAGTTGTCCAATCTTCTGTTCAACATCTATTCTGGGAGTGTCCGAAAGCCAAACTGGCGTGGAACTACTTTTATGCGCTATGGGCGAAGATCGGAATCACTCCTGGTCACGACCCCGCAATCTGGATCTTCAGTCTGGATATACCAGATACTCCAAGGCATGCATGGACCACGATCAAGAGACACATTATCGGACACAAGTTCTCCAATGAACATCTCCAAGATCACCTCTATCCCGTCGCACACATGCTGTGGCGATACATGAGCGCGTCGCTCATACAGACCATTTGGTGTGCGCATCTGCGACGCATGGATTCGGATCCAATCGAATCGACTGCTGAGATGGCGATCATGATGACCAGATTAGAGGCAGGAATGCGAAACCCACACGACTCGCTGAAGCGCAAGCTGGAGACTCTGACGGTCACACGGTTGCAGCAGTTCTCAAGGCATATGTCGACTGCTTTCTCAGCCAAACCGACGCCATCCCCTTGACTCCAAGTGATACTCGCGGCGTTTACCTGTTGTTTTTCGATGGTGGATCACGCGGCAATCCAGGACCAGGAGGGACTGGATCCATTATCGTGCGTGTCCACAAGGACTCACACACAGCCAGTTTAATTTGGTCCGCGAGCATGGCGTATAGCAGGAAGGACACGACCAACAACTATGCCGAGTACTGGGCTTGACAATGACAAAGATCAGTTATCACCGACGGCGAGGACAGCTGTGCTACGCATGCGATCGATCTCACTGACGACGCCGAGTAGCGACTTCCCTCATCGACTCTCATGCGACCTCACGGCGAAAGGTGCTGTGGACTACATGGCGCCAGAGGTGATCCAAGGCCGCGCGGGACTCGCATCGTACGGCGAAGCCGCTGACATCTACTCGCTCGGCGTCACGTTCTGGGATATCCTGCATCCAGGTTATGAGAAATTTCCGCAACTCAAGAACAATCACTTGCATATCTTTGAAGCGATTCTCGACGGCAAACATCCCAAGTTTGACTACAGACACGCTGATCGCGATGTTGAGCTTCGTCATGTGATCAAGTTGGCATGGCAAACCGAGCCAGAGCGGCGTCCATCTGCGCAGCACCTTGTGCGGATGCTGGGAGGCATTCAAGAACGAGAGTGCGCACGCTTTGCTGGTGAACTCTGATACGATATCCTTGCAGAGAAAGTGAACGAAACCTCGATCGGAGGTGTGAGCCAACCGCTATTCAGTATCCAGTCGAGTGGAAGCGGATCCAGTGCGCTCACTCAGAGTGCTACAGTGACAGGAAACCATGTTGTAGCGACGATGGTCGAGGCACAGCTGGTACGGTCCCGACGAGAAGGGCTTCGTATGGCAACATGTTGATGGATGCTGGTATGTTGCACCACCTCAAGCACACACGCCCATTTGAGGGAGATAGGTGCACTTCTTCGACCAGGCGTGCATTCACTCGTATGAGCCACCTGCGATCTCGATCCTTGGCGATACTCGTGGAAACGGCGATATGGAGGCAGGAGCTCGCACGAATTCGTTCGACGAAGCACGTAGAAGCCAGCCCGGTCACGTGGGCTTTGCACCACAACATGCACCTCTATCCCACGACCACCCACGTGCGATGAACACTCGGCCGTTGACGGACTCGACTCCCATTCTCAGCGACACGACTGGCCGCGCATGCCGTTGCCGTGCGCTGAGTCAACGACTGGAGCAGCCAAAGACGTCGGTGCACCGCAAGATTCTCCAAAAGATCAAAGGTGGACACACCACTGCTGGCGATGCGTCGACGCCCTTCCTGGAGGACTATGCGGTCACAGCAAACCTGCTCATCGTCAAAAGCGACGACGACAACAATTCCGAGGAGGACATTTCTGTTCACGTCGAGCAGAACTGAGGTGAGCAATACTGGAGTGTTTGTTTTCATGTAGTTGTATAGCTGTGTGATTTGTGGAGCTCCTCCTCATTAGATACTGTATCAACGCACTAACATCAAAACCGAGACTGTCCACCTGCGTTGGTCACTCTTTCGGTGAAGACGCCAATGCGTACTTCCTCCTTAAGTACGCGTAGCGAGTTTTATCTCGTTCCATAAAAAGAACGATTCCGATCAAAATGCGCACTTAGTGGCAAATCACAACAGCCAGAATCAGAGCAGCTAAAGAAAGAGGAAGGATGACGAAGCGGAGCGCCGCTTGTTCCGCGGACTCGCGCGCCGTTCTCACGTGCATGCGCGTGGCTTTGCGCGGCCACGATGCGCTGCGCATGTGCACAGAGCTGCTGGTCCAGGAGCACGTGGACCACCCGGCGCGCTGGCTGGGGCTCCCTCCAACGCATACGATGACGTGCGCGATGGAGCACATGTCCAGCAGCGTTCGGTGAGACCCTGAGAGCCACTGCTTCAGACCTCGCTCGCCGAATGAAAAGGGGCTTGACTGAGCCATGGTGGTTGTTGCCTAGAGAGGGTATGTGCACATGCTGATGTGGCTGAGCGCGTACTGCGGACCCAGCACGAGGGTCTCGCGCCACGTGATGGACGTCGCGGTCATGCACGGCCACTTGGAGATCGCGCAGGCTCCATGCGAATCGAAACGAAGACTGTTCGGAGGTTGCGACAATCGCCGCTTACTGGAGTCGACGACTGGATATCCTCGACTGGCTGGTGGAGAACACGACGTCGAGGTGCCCACCGTATACAGCATCGTGGGTCATGCCAAGAATGGGGACGACCAGCCCTCACCTCAAGGGCTAGAATTGGAAATCGTGCCAGTGTGGTCGAGGTCCTCCAAAGGCTGCATGACCACGAACTCGGCGACGAGTACGAAGAAGCATATGTGGTCAGTTGCGCGGCGTATGGCTGCCTGGATCTCGTGAAATATCTCCATGAGACGAGCACTGCCGGGAACACGCCGGAAGCGATGGACGCCGCGGCTGAATATGGTCATTTCGAGGTGGTCGAGTTTCTCCACGAGCATCGAAGCGAAGGGTGCACGACACGGGCGATGGGCACGGCCACAGAGTACAATCACCTGGACATCGTGCGGTTTCTGCATGAGAACCGGATCGAGGGATGCGCAGTCAGAGCGATGGACGGTGCGATCCGCAGAAACCACTTGAAAACGGTCAAGTTCCTGCACGAGAATTGGTTGGAAGGATGCTCGCCGAGGGCGTTGATCTCCGCCGTGCTTGCGCATAATCTGGAATTGCTGCAGTGGCTTTTCGAAAAGTACCGACCCAAGTTCACGCCGGCAATCATCCAGACAGCGATCGAGAAAGCGCGGCAGTTTCGGCATACTGAGATTGCAGCCTAGCTTGAGGAAGTCCAGGCATCAGGGTCTTCTACCGAATAACGCGCCAGGGTACAGCGGACTGCTCAAAAAACCCAACAAGGTACTGTGTGTGTAACAGTAGATACAGCATGAATCCGCAGCGGAGCTGGGGCGGAAAGAATCAGTTCAGAAAACTCGTAACCAGCATCATTCTATTCTCACCGGAGATAGAAATTGATGCAGGCAACCAGCCAATCAGTCACCAGGAGCTGTGGAGCAGGAAACACACAAAACGAGAGTACAAGTGGATCAGCAACGGCAAGCAAACAGAGTTCTCTGGACTGTGACCGACTGAGCCGGGGATGCTACTTGCCAACAAGACGTGGCAGCGATCGAGGAAGAAATCAAGACCGTAGGGTGGACATTCAAACCGCACCCGCTCACGACGCACTGGCCATGGCTGGTGCACGAACGTATGACCTCAAATAGCATCCAGAAGACAATTGACCGAGCACGAACACGGAGGCTGCACAGCAAGTTGTATCAAGGTCTCGGAGAACTCATAGACAAGCTTAACGAAGTCGCGAAAACTGATCAGTGGTACAGTCATGTGCAGTATCGGCTGCCAGCAGATCTATGGAAACAACGAGGATGTCTTACGCCGTATCAGATGTGGACGACATACCGGATTTCTACGATGTAGCTCAACCTGTTCCATCCGGGAAGTATCGAGTCTTCTGCGTCCCCAAGTAATGCCGGATGTGGGGAGACAAAAGAAACTATCTCACACAGAGTCTGGAGTTGCAAGCGAGCACAAGCCACGTGGGCGGTCTTCCTCGGGCGATAGATGAGCCGAACGTTGACGGAGCAAGCACTCAATCTCTTCCTGCCTCATATTGCTAGCCGCACAGCCCCGCCAGGTCAACGATCTTTGCTCCGGGAATTGGAAAAGAGCTTCGGGTTCATTACTCCGGAACACTCGACAGCACTACAGAAACTCTGGTTTATCGTCACATCAAGCATCCCAGTATTGCTATGGAGAACGAGAATGGAAATAGTGCATGAACGGCAACACGTCACTATCGAAGAAAGCACCCAGCGTGTGCGGACACCGTGTGTGATGCAGGTGCGGGCTGTGGCTCATCGGATGAGAGCGCTCAAAGGAGAAAAGATCAATGCAACTTGCCTGAGCCAACTGCTCAGCGTACTGGAGAGACAAGACTTGTCGCGCCAACTGGAAGCGTGGGCGACGGCGCGTTTGTATTTCGATGGAGGTGCACGCGGCAACCCAGGTCTAGGAGGCAGCGGATGGACACTCATCTTCCTGAATGAACGCAGCAATCAATGGGAACTCAAAGCATGCGGCTATGCGTACATGGGACCAGAAGTCACGAACAATTGGTGCGAATACAGCGCACTGAAAGATGGTCTGACATACAGTGCACACTACCTACAGCACTATGAAGTCAAGTTGGAAGTCTTCGGAGATAGCCAAATGATTATCGCATCCCAGAACGGGTTCTCCTCAATACGCCAGACCGAGTTGCAGCCACTAGCAGTTCGGGTAAATCAAATCGTCGCCAACTTTGCGTGGACCTCCTGGAATCACACAAAACGAGAACAAAACAAAATGGCCGATCTTCTCGCCAACGTGGCAATGAACTCCAAGAATGCGAAGGTACTCATCGACGAGTCGAGGGGAAACGATCCAGCTCTTATGTCCCAAGTCGCAGCTCTACTCGACAATGATATTGGTACCACACCGTCAAAACTTAGATACACCTCGTTGTCAGCAGTGTTAATGAGACCCAGGAATTCTCAAACTGTATGTAGATCATAAGTTAAATAGAATTACCTTCTCTCTCTCTCAAAAGAAGCAATTAAGTTCTGTAAAACAATGGTTGTCGTAAACATCAACCTTCGTCCCAAACTGAACCCTTTCGAACTGCAGCGACGCCGAAGCCGCATCACAAAGGCTAATCAACGTTGTTAGCTCGCAGCGCTTGTTGCTCGTGTCCAAACGACCGATAAATTAGATTTCGTTTTCCTATCTGCTTCTGCTCTAGCGGAAAGTCTTCGATCGACTTCCCAACTGTCATTTTTTCTAAGGCGATTGACTTACTCAAGTGATCAACTTTTCTACGTCAAGCAGCCAAATGGTTGTCTCAATGAAGCGCCTGCTGTTGGCGATGTGAAGCCCTCTCTTGACAGCAGCGAGGGTGAAGATCGACCGATAGTGCTCATAGAGCCAATCGAGCATCTCCAGGTTCTCAGCCATGACCGCTCCTTGTAGAGCGACTTCGGTGCATCCTTCAGATCGGACGCGATGCAAGAACTTCATGGTCTCCAGGTCGTTTCGCTTGGCGGTGCCATTCATGGCTTCGATAGTGCAACCTTCACGGCGGAACGCCTGCAACCACCGAATCACACGCACGTGGCCAGCACGCGCAGCAAAGTCCATCGCTTGGGTTGTACACCCCTCCCGACGATTTTCATGCAAGAAGACCACGATCTCCAGGTGGCCATTGGCTGCGGCCATGTCCATGGCGTGCGTCGTGCATCCTTCCGTTCGATGCTTGTGGAGGAACTGGACGATCTCGAAGTGTCCTCGCTCAGCTGCTTTGTCCATGGCGTTCGTCGTACAGCCTTCAGCGCGGTTCCGGTGCAAAAACCTGACGATGTCGAAGCGTCCTTTCTCGGCCGCGTCGTCCATATCGGAGGTCTCACAACCACCGCCCAATTGATTTGCATGGAGCCACTTTGCGACCTCGAGTTCACCCGTGTGAAGGATCCATCGCAGAGTCCACGTCGCACATCCCTCAGTTCGGTTCTCGAGAAGCCACTGTGCGATATCGAGTCTTCCTAGCTCACAGGCGCAGGTCATCGCTGCCTCGGTGCATCCTTCTTTTCGATTCTTGTGCAACCATTTCACGATCTCGAAGTGGCCGAACGCAGCGGCAATGTCCATGACGCGTCTGGATACTTCCGCCGTAACATGGTTTGCGTGCAGCCATTGCACGATGTGCAGATACCCCTTCGCCGATGCCAGCAGCAGCGCGCGGTTCACATCGCGCACGGACGAACTCACGAGCAGATGTGGGGCTTTTGACTTTGGGGAGAGCGTCTGCGAGTCGGTGGACGTCGGTGGACTACTTGCATTAGTTATCGCGCCATTGCGCTCCTCTCGACTGCTTTTCCGACACAGAGTGAGTGTCTCCGTCACGGGGACCTTGAATCGGTGCCACCGCCGCGGCCCGTCGACGAAGCTCTGGATCACGAAGAGCAGTTCCTTGCACGCGTAGACATCTGCTCGCGCTCGCAGCGCGACATCCACGCACACGAGCACTGCGTCTCGCTCCCGTGCGTCCATGGAAATAGCAAAAAGCAAACTCAAGTGAGGTCTTGGTGGAAGAATTGGTTCTATCAGCAGCAACAGCAGTGATGCCTTTGGATCCCTACGCAGTCCAACGGAGCGTGCTTGGCGTCAGATATAGCCAGAAACGTCAGGTAGCCATGCGGGACCGTTAAGTATGCACGCTGCCCACGTAACAAAACCATGGAGAAGGTTCGGGACAGAGACAGGGCAGCGATCGACAACCACCTGATTATAGGGGTTTATATAACACCAAAGGTGGAATATATTACTAAAGTGTATCTTCTGATAGCAGTGTTCTTTTCCGTATGGAACTAACTATTACAGGCAATATAGTTTTGGGGGATGATTTAACGAGGGTCATCAAAATGCCACCTAGTGAACAGTCCTCTTTAGGAGGACTGAGAACAAACGAACGCTCAGCATCCGTCTTGTGTCTCCCCTTATTAGGGTCAGCGCGACTGCGGCGAAAGAAAAAAAGACAAGATCAACTGCCGCTGAACCACGGGATACACACCGTGGATGCGGTGCCACTCTGCGCCGACATTTCGAGTCTTTCTGAGTCTCCTGCTCTGCTGTAATGCGCGAAAGATACATAGTCTCAGACATGGAGAGATGGCGTTATCGAGCGTATACAACTCAGCGATGCTTATGGTGTCAACAGCCTTCGGTCAAGTGCTGCAGCTGGACCCACGAGGCATACGACATCCGACCTGCACCAGCTGATCCATCCAGAAAGCGACTATCGCGCTGCAAAGTATAGAAAACGGAGTGTCGAGGCTCACAACCAAACGCTCGTGGTTGCAGAGGGAGCCTGGCTGATATTACTGCTGCATTCCGCCTGTCGTGTTCTCAGTACTCCAGACAGTCTTGCACTGCTCGGTCACGATTTCGAGAATGACCAACGACTTACTCCATTCCCACCACAACCTGAGAAACAATGTCGTCATTCCATTCTGCTATATGAAGCGGAGCTGCTTGTTCTCAGCCGCAGATATTGTTTACTTTCATTCTCACCACCTCGCTGCAAG
This sequence comes from Globisporangium splendens, assembly GCA_006386115.1. Lineage (NCBI taxonomy): Eukaryota > Oomycota > Peronosporomycetes > Pythiales > Pythiaceae > Globisporangium > Globisporangium splendens. The sequence continues at coordinate 548,789 of VFIW01000014.1, read as the reverse complement.
TTGTGGCGTCAACTTCCTTCCAAAGCGTCCTCTGACTCTGGACTTGGAAATTCTTCGCGTCGCGTCGCATGTCCGCCGAATGGATTCAGTTGGTGGATTGTTGAGCGTGACACTGTGTCACTAAGTGCGCATTATGTCGGATGTGCATACATCCGCACTTAGCTCCTCACAAGTCAGGTGAGTCGATGGTGTCCATCAAGAAAGTACAGCATCGCATGCTGCAACCAGAAGAACGCGCTGCTGTATTGATTGCCGGGACGGCGCCGCTGCTGACGTGCGTGCACGTGGTCCTGCGCGCGGCTGCGCACGGGAAGCTCCTCGGCGCGGAGCACGTCGCGGCGCTCATCGACGCGTTCGTGGATGGTTCCGTGCGCTTGCGGCTCCAGGACGCAGCCGGGTCCCGCGATCTGCGGCTGCTCCAGCGAGTCGGTAGTCACACAGACACTACACCATCTGACGTGGACGCAGCGATGTGCATGGCTGCGAATAGAGGGTACCTGGATGTGATCAAAGCGATCCATGCCATGATGCCACCGACTATGGTGGTGTCGGCGTATGTGATGGACAATGCGGCGAGACGTGGGTTTCTGGATATCGTGAAATGGCTGCACGAGCATCGAAACGAGGGTTGCACGACGAAGGCTATGGATGCGGCTGCAGGTCATGGTCACCTGGACGTCGTCAAGTATCTTCACAATAACCGCACGGAGGGGTGCACAAAGGCTGCGATGGACGTTGCCGCAGCCCGTAGATACCTTCAGGTCGTGAAATGGCTGAGTGAGAACCGCACGGAAGGATGCACGACAGACGCAATGGACATGGCCGCGCATTCGGGGCACCTTGATGTCATTCGGTGGCTGCACGAGCATCGAAGTGAGGGGTGCACCGTCGAGGCAATGAATGCTGCGGCGAGGGAAGGCTACTTGCATGTCGTTCGGTGGCTGTTCAATAACCGGCGAGAGAACGACCCCGCGTACGCGTACAGGCTCGCCGCGCTCCACGGTCACAACGACATTGTCAAGTGGATTCGCAAACGACTCAAGTAGACGGCAGTCGGTCTATGGTCCCCTCGAACTGGATGAATTTGGTAATTGCTATGAAAACATGCAAGTGGCAGTAGCATTGTTTTACGAGAAGAATGCGTTGGTCTATAATGGGTCCAGTTGATGTAAGCTTAGCTAGCGTGGTTGATATGAAATCATTGTGATGAAAGTATGATAATTTGGCTCAGGAGCTCTTCATTTTCGTGGTCTCCCGAAAGAAAATGCAACCCAAGTTCTCTCTGGACATTGAGGTCATTTCATCCTAACTTAGCGTGCACGCCTCTTTTATTCGATGAATCACCATCTCTAGAATAGTGTGTGACATACAATTATAGGATGAAGAATTCTCTCGAGTGTTGGTCCGTGCAACCACAAGATATTCCACCCACTACAATTGCCAGTGCCCAAGACGCCACGAGACCCGCACTTGCGAGAGGGAAGGCAGGCGATGGAGCGCAGGAAGAAGAAGTCGAGTCATGGGGGCGACGGGGAACTGAAGCGCAGCAAAGGAGGCGGGTCGAAGCGCGTTCTCGTGCTGTGGGCGGACGCGCAGCACGAGGGCGACGATGACGCAGGAGGAGAAGCTTCAGCGAATCAGGCAGATCGAGAGACCCCACCAAAAGGAACTACTGCTGGTGGTAGCATTGAAAACAAGAAGAAAGCGAAGAGTGAGGAGTTTTTTGCGACCGAGGAGGTGGATCCTCTCGTGAAGGTGGTGGCGAAGACAGCGAAGCAGGAGACGACGACGACGGACGCGAAAGCGAAAGGGAAGAAGCAGCAAAAGCAAAAGAAAAACAAGGAGCAGAAGCAGGAGAAGCAGAAGAAAGCGCAAGTGGCACTGCTACAGAAGATTCGAGAAGACAAGGAGAAGAAAAAGGAGAAGAAAAAGAAGGCGAAGCAGGAGAAGCGCGTGCGCAAGCAGGCGGATATTGACGGAGACGACCACATTGATGCCGATGTCGCGTTTGATAGTGAGGAGGTCGAGAGCGACGATGACGATGACTTGTTTGGCGAAGCGAGCGCGAACATGTTTGAAGCCCATGGGTTTGTCATGATTGACATCGAGAATGAACTGGACGAGTTGGCTTTGATCGCCGACATGGCGACTGGAGAAGGGAAACATGTTGTTCAGGGAGCAAGCAAGAAAAAAGACAAGAAAGACAAAAACACAAAGAAGCAAGAGAAGAAAAGAGCTGCTATTGCAAAACAAGCGGAAAAGAAAGGAAAAGCGGACGCGTCGCTGCATGTCGGAAACGATTCAGTAAGCAATGGTGATGCGCCAGCCACGGAACCTTCTCAAGAGCAAGAGTCCAAGCTTACAACGAAGCAGAAGCTGAAAAAGGCTGCTGGCGGCGAAAGAGTTCCTGCTGCGCTGGAAAGCAAGGCTGATGCTCCAACTAACGAGCCATCGGAACAGGAAGAGCCCAAGCTTTCGAACAAGCAGAAACATAAGCTCAAGAAGGCTGTTCGTGCTGAGACTGCTTCTGTTTCAATCGAAACTTCTATGAAAAGTGAGCAAACAAAAAGTGACGGTAAACACGAAGAAATCACAAGCATAAAAGTCCAAAAGAAGACTGTGAAGCTCGAAAAGAAGGACAAGAAAGCGAAAATCAAAGTGGGAGAGGTGAAGGTCGAAGAAAGCTTGGAGACAGTGGAGATTCGTAAAGAACGAGGGCGACGAAGCCGAACTGAGAATGGCAAGCGGAACACTGACGACCACAATCCAGCCACGTATGAAGAATACGCTGATCGTGAACTTGTTCTCAGAGGACTGGAAGATGGAACATTTCTCCAGGGCAAGCTACGTGTGAACAGCAAGTACCGCTTGGATGGCTATGTGACTGTGGACGGAATCCCTGTGGATATTTTGGTGAAAGGTATGTCCGACAGAAACCGCGCGTTCGATGGAGATTTGGTTGCTATCCAACTGCGTCCAGAATCCGAGTGGAAGGCTTTGAACGATGAAAGCGAAGATGGTAAAGATAGTGGCAAATCCGTCATGAAACCTGCCAAGACTTCTCAACCAATCGACAAGAAGAAACTCCACTCACTTTGGCTTCCAAGCGTTGATACTGGGAAATGCTTTATCGAGCACCCCGGCGAGGATGGAAAGCAAATTGCTGCTAAAAATGTGTCCAAATTGCAAATGCAAGCAATCAAAGAAAAGGTTGCAACACTGCGACTTCGTCCAACGGCAAAGGTGGTATACATCTTGGCTCAAGGAAATACGCAAGGCTTCATTGGTTCATTGGAACCCAAATCAAAGCCAAAAAGCATGGATGAGCCGCTTTCGACTGAAGACGCATATGCATACTTCAATGCGCATGATGGGCGTCTACCGAGGCGAATCCAGATCCCGCGGTTACAGTTGCCAGACCAGTTCGTGAGTCACCCTCTGTCGTATTCTCAAACGATGTTGTGCTTCTGCCGCATTAAGTCTTGGTCAACGAAGTACAAGAGCCCCATGGGTGAATTTGTGAAGACCGTCGGTGAATTCAGTGGTATTGAGTCCGGAATAACAGCCATTTTGACAAAGCACGGTCTGTTGTCGCACACTCTAGATTTCGACAGTCAGATTTTAGAAGACCTTGACGAGAAGTATGGCGTTAGCGGGGAAAAGTGGATCATCCCCGACGACGAATTGCAGAAACGGCGTGATTTCCGCAAGTACCAGATCTTCAGTATTGATCCGTACAATGCTCGCGATCTCGATGATGCTCTTCATGTTCGTGCGTTAAATGACGACCGCACGAAGTTTGAGATTGGAGTGCACATTGCTGATGTGACTCACTTTATCGAAGAAGGTTCCTTGCTGGATAAAGAAGCACAAGACCGCGCAACGAGCGTATACTTAGTAAACCGTGTGCTGCCGATGCTACCTCGCATACTGTGTGAGAAACTGTGTTCTCTGCAACCTCGAGTTGATCGCTTGGCGTTTTCGGTCGTTTGGCAAATGAACGCTGATGGGACTTTGGTAGACGGATACGAGCCGTGGTTTGGAAAGTCGGTTATTCGGTCTTGCTGTAAGCTTGACTACGGTTCCGCCCAGAAGATGCTGGACGGTGTGATCACGAGTGATAACGTAGAAGAATGGGAAGAAGCTCGGCGTCCGATTGTTGGCGAGAACCCGCTGATCACGAATGCAAGTGTCATCCAAAGCGTGAAAGATTTGTGGACGATTGGCAAGTGCCGTCGAGAAATGCGATTTGACACTGGCGCAATCAGTTTAAACAGTGTGAAGATCGTGTTCTCTCTGGATGCGAAGGGAAATCCAGTATCGCATGGAAGCTATCAACTGAAAGATAGCAATCGATTGGTGGAAGAGTACATGCTGCTGGCGAACTATCTGGTTGCTCAGCAGCTCCTACGCGGACATGGTTCTCTGGCATTCATTCGTAATCACCCGGAGCCGATTGCACAAGCCCTGGAGCAAACGCTCGTAGCGCTTCAAGAAAACAAACTCGAGATCGACGGTTCATCAGCAAAGTCTTTGTCAGAATCGTTGGAACAAGTTCGGGTCAAATATGGCGAAACGGCTTATGTCATTGCTCAAGCGTTGATCATCAAGCCAATGAAGCCCGCAGAGTACATGGTTGCAGGAAATGGCGATTCGGCTGAAGCGTGGCGTCATTACGCGCTGAACATTCCGTATTACACGCATTTCACATCGCCCATCCGCAGGTATGCTGATGTTGTGGTGCATCGGTTGCTTCAAGAGAGTGTGGCGTGTGGCGAATCACTGCCGATCAATGACCCGGATCGTGATGTCGCTGGGCTTCTTCAGAGATTCACTGCGGTGTCGCAAAACTGTAATTCGAAGAAGGTGACAGCGAAGTGTGCCGAGACTGAGTGCGACCTCGTGTTTTTATGCGCCTATGTGAAGCACCATGGCGGTGTTGAAGTCACCGGCGTTGTCATGAGCATGGGGCCACAGAGTTTCACGGTTTACATCATGGGGTTGGGCTTGGAAGAGCGTGTTTTTCTGAGAGATGCTCAAATAACCGGCACATGGGATGAGAACGCATCCAACTTGGCGATCCGTCTGCGCTCGAACGACAAGAAATCCGGCAAGAACTCAAAAGGCATGTCGAAACCAATCCAGCTGTCATTCATGAAAAAGCTGCGGTTGGTCATGGATGCGACCGACAAGATGCCGTTGAAGCTGACATTCTCCGTCGTGGGCGAAGCACACTAAACTGAGTTTGGAGCTGCAATCGCGACGATGTCTCTCACAAGATGGCGATGGAATTGGCAAAGTACGATAGCAGTGGCCGTGCGTAAATTGCATTTTTGCATCATTCACTGATTGACTAACGCTTTGAGCGTAAGAAAGTGTTTTTTTTCTTTTTTATCGAGGTGTTCTGCACGGAAAACGAAATTAGAGATGTGCAGCATGCAGAATGAATCAAGAAAGCTCGAGAGCGTCAAAGACGACGGCAGCATGCAGAAAGGGCTCGACTGGATCCGTCGTACCGCTGGCGATGCCCAAGTTGATCTTGTTTGCGCCGACAGCCAAGGCGGCCACTGGGATCGTGTACTCGTAGAGCATGTAGTTGCCTGTGGTCACGCCGCGCGTGACACCGCGGGTTTTCACGGCACCCGATGTCAAAACTGGGCCACTCCACTTGTCGTTCACGCGAACGCTGGGGCGAGCGCTTCCCTGAGCGAGCGTGACTCCGATTTTCAAGGTGCGTGGTGTCGAAGTTTGTTCTTCGGTCAAGTTGAATTCGAGTGTCAGAGGATCGTTCACTCCTCGGAACTGAGCCAACGGGAACTGCGCGTCTTCGTCGGAATCAGCGTCGAACATCAGTGGCTTCCACGGCGCCATGCGCGCATCGCTTGGGTGCATGCTGTGGATCTTGTCGGCATTCAGAAATCCGTCGGGTGTGCCATCCCACTCGCCGATCTGCCAGATGACATTCGAAGTGGGGGTGTACGAGACTTGGATGTCCTGCGTCGTGACATTCCCAACGTCCACGGTCACTGAGGCGCTCGCGACGACCAACTGCTTCTTGTACACCACCATCGTGTATGTCCCTTCTTTCATTAAGGGCGACGTGAATTGACGCTCGCCAGCGGCAAGCGCGGTCCAGTACTGAGCGTTGGCATTGGCAAACCTGACGACGACCGTGTCATTGGCACCAAGCACGTCGTTCGGATCAACCACGTTCCCGTGCACTTCACCTCGCTGCTCACCATTCACGAAACCCATCATCGTGAGGTCCTGAAAGAAATCAAAGTCGACGACCGACGTTGATGCTGGCGCAGGACCATCGGTGAACACGAGTGCGTATGGGCCATGGAAGCCATAGCGATAGTCTTCCGTGCGCGTGTGGTCCGAGTTCATATAGAACGTGAGCTCGTTGGCCTCGGTGCATTGGTTATTGATGTCACGGAAGAACGGACCGCTACTCGAAGTCTCATAGCCTTGCTCCGAGATCACAAAGTAGACCCCAGCGGCGTCACCTCGCACGCCGTGGATCTGGTCATAAATGAAAGGACGACCCGAGTAAAACTTGGACCGCGTGGTGTTGTCGCTCTTGGCATACACGTCGTGGGCTTCGATGGCGCCGACGGTGCCATCCAGCGTGGCTTCTTCGATCCCCGTCGCGACAGCTGTGCGGTCCAGACGCGCCAAGAAACGCAACTCGGGCAGCGCCAAGCTCGCGTCGTGGTACGTGCCCATGTAGATTGCGTTTTCGTCAGGACGGAAGAAATAGTACTGCGTGATGCCCGTGGCTTCGCACGTGATCTGGACTGTGCCACTACCGTCGTCCAAGGTTTTGATGGAACTGGTGAGCGTTCCCAGTCCCGAGTTGATGTGCGTGTACTTCTTCGAGTACTGCAGCTCCTGATCCTTGTAGAGAATGGAGACGATGTCGCACGTTGAGCGAGCCATGTTGATCGTGAGACCACCACCCGAGTGAATGACGTACCGACTCGAGCTCGTCGTGTACCCAAACTCGTCCCGGCCACAGGCGCTCGACACCAGCGCCGCGCACGCGATCGCCATCTTCGACGCGTGTTTCCACATCGTTAGCAAGCTCGATCCGCTGACTCGGGTGGCTTGGTCAGCAACTCGTAAAGCCACAAATGGAGGTCCAAGAGTTCGTTCCAAGACCCGACCATGTCTTTATCTTTGTCTACAGTGGGATCCGAAGGAGTGAGCAGCTACGGTACTCATCTACGGCATGCCACCTGGTTTCCACGAACGGCGCGTGCAGCTTCAAAGAGTAGTCTACAATGGCACAATCCTGCACATCAACAAGACCAACGCCATGCAACATGGCGTTTTCTATCTCATACGCAAAGACGACACTTTCAATCGAAAAAACGACTGTATTTAGACAAAAATATGGTGCATCTGCAACGCGAAAGCGATGTTCGACGGAATGCATCTCGTGCCGTCTATTATAAGGTGGCTGTATGGTTCGAACCTCTTACGAAAGCTCGAGCGCGTCAAACACGACCGACGCGCTGAGGAACTTTTCCGCTGGGTCTGTCGCGCCACTCGCGATGCTGATGGCGATCTTGTTGGCACCAGCGACCAAGGCGGACGCTGGGATCGTGTACTTGTACAACATGTAGTTGCCGTGCGTGACACCGCGAGTCACGCCGCGTGTCTTGACTGCAACGGACGCCAGCACGGGACCAGTCCACTTGTCGTTCGCCTTAATACTCGGGCGTCCGCTAGCCTGGGCGAGTGACACACCGATCTGCAGCGTGCGAGGAGCCTTGGCTTGCGCGGCCGTCAACGTGAACGTGATCGCGGTCGGGTCGTTGGCTTTACGGAAGAGCGCCATAGGGAACGCCGCGTCCTTGTCCGTACCGACGCGGAACGTCGACGGTTTCCACGTCGTCATGCGCATGTCACTTGGATGCATCGTGTGGATCTTGTCCGCGTTGAGGAAGCCTTCAGGGGTGCCGTCCCACGCACCGATGCGCCAGATTGGGTTCGCGTTCGCGACGTACGTCACTTGGAGGTTAAACGTCGTGGTCGCACCGGTCTTGACGGTCACCGATCCCGTGCCGACAGCGAGCTGCTTCTTGTAAACCGTCACCGTGTACGTGCCTTCCTTCATTGGTGGGGACGTGAACTTGAGCGTCGATGAACCCAAAGAGCTCCAGTACTGCGCGTTCGCGTTCTCGTACGTCACATACACGGGCGAGTCAGTGAGAACACCCTTGGCGTCCGAGATGGTGCCAGTGACCTTGCCACGCTGCGCGTCCTTGACGAAGCCCTTGATGTTGCTGAGGCTCTGGAAGAACGTGAAATCAGCGACCGAGACCGACGATGGTGCTGGACCATCAGTGAACGTGAGCGCGTATGGACCGTGGAAGCCATAGCGATACTCGTCCGTGCGCGTGTGATCCGAGTTCATGTAGAACGTGAGCTCGTTCGCCGTCGTGCACTGGTTGTTGATGTCGCGGAAAAACGGACCACCGCTCGACGTCTCGTACGCGGCATCCGAGAGCACGAAGTACACACCAGACGAGGTGCCGCGCACGCCGTGGATCTTGTCGTCGATGAACTGCACGCCCGAGTAAAACTTGGAGCGCGTGACGTTCTTGCTCGTCGCGTACACGTCGTGAGCCTCGATGGCGCCGAGGGTGCCGTCCAGCGTGGACTGCGCGATGCCCGTGGCGACGGTCTTGCGGTCCAAGCGTGCAAGGAAGCGCAATTCTGGGATGTTGAGGTCGCTGGTGTGGTACGTACCCATGTAGATGGTGTTTTCATTGGGACGGATGAAGTAGTACTGCGTGATACCCGTCTTGGTGCACGTGACCTGGATCGTCTTCTTGGCATCGGCGAGCTGCGTGATCGTGCTCTGGAGTGAGCCGAGCCCCGAATTGATGTGCGTGTATTTGGCTTTGTATTGCAGCTCCTGGTTCTTGTAGAGCAGCGACACGATGTCACACGTGGTCGGCAGCATGTTGATGGTGAGCCCGGCACCCGTGTTGATCACGTAGCGGCTCGAGGTCTTGGTGAAGCCGAAGACCGGGGTCGCAGCCTCGACGGCATTGGCCGAGACTAGCGCCGTCGCAGCAAGGAGCAGCAGCTTACGCAACATGAGAGCTCGTGCAGAGATATTGGCGGGCTGTGCGGGGCACTGCCAATTGAGGAGTGAGCTGCTGAGTGGATTGGCGAAAACGAGAGGAGGCAGAGAAGTGCACGAAGAGCTACAGACCACGATGTGCACTGGGGATGATTGAGGACGGAGAGTTCGGCAGCACCAGCTGCGAATCGCGCACCTCTTCAATAGCACAACCAGAATGCATTTTCTAAGCCTCTTTATTTTACGTGTAACCTGTTGAAGATGGATACCTATATTGTAAACAGTCAGTTAGACTCTTTGTTTATGCTGCTCGAGAGGATACACCTCAGCAAACAATATGGCTGATCGCAACTGAAGTGGACACCAAGATCAGCACTGCTCAACGTGCACTCTGTGCGCACAGCTTGGCGCTGTAGACACTCGCTGGGTGTATCTTTGACGGGTCTGCGATTCACGAACGCGTAGTAACATGCCTTCGTTTGCGCAAAGGGTACTGATAATCCTGTGCTTACTGTCGAGAAACGGAGAGGTTAATTATCACTCGAGACAATGCCATTGACCGATGTGATGACAGTCAGGCTCTTAGCAGCATGGGGCTGGCTTTCGTTGTCCACCGGAAAGCAAGGGATAGTCAGAATCTGTTGTATCACTGCCTGCGTATTTGGAGTGCTCCAAGCGCTGAGAGTAAAACCTCAGCTCAAAGATACTGCAAGAATCGGCTTTGCAGCGACAGATGCGATACGCAGACACTCAGCAGGTACTTTTTAGCTCAAGTTGTCGGTTGTATCCGATGAGTGCAAACAACAGGGCACTGCAGTCGAAACTTACTCTTGGGACGCAATGCACCAGTGGCTCGCGAGGGAACGAAAGCTAAATGCTGTCGGTGTGCACTGTTTGCACGATGGCACACAGTGCGATCGTAATCCGGCGAGCACATGTGACTCGGACTCGGATGATCTCAGACTGCGGAGACAATAAAAGAAGCCACGTCTTAGGGGGCAATTGACATGAGACCGCATCAGACGAATTGGCAAAGTATGAATCAGGATTTAGGCGCACCAATGGAAAACAGCACATCGGCGGCCGTCGCCTTGCACGCAACCAATGCAACTCATCTCATTTTGATTGCTGAACAGTGACGTTCGGGTCAAAAGCTGCCAGGAAAGCTTCAGGCGGAGGATACTTGGAGCGCACTGCACAACTGCAATTGGAAAATGAGGCAAGACTCGAAGCCCTTCGCGTTTATATCTGACAAACTCGCGCGCATATTTCATATCTATTCCGCATTTACGTTCACCTACGTGCGCATTCTGGCACTGCTTATTACTTACTCGTTCTCTACTGCTTCTACTCACCGCTCTGCTTCTATTCAACCGCACGGAACACACATAATGCCCCATTATTCCGTCACCGTCTGTGCAACGACTGCGTGACGGCTGCGCGGCAACGTCGTCAGAGATGACTGGAAAGTCGTCCTCCTCTTTGTCATTCACGAGCTCCTCGCCATCCTCTACATTATGCACTGAACAACAAACAGCCAAACAAGGTCAGTTGCTGGCAAAGGGATATATAGGGTAAAGCGATAGATTATAGACGGGGAATGGCGAACGCGCTGAGAATCGCAGGAATGTTGGCGTAGTCGGAGCCGTGTGCAGGTGCGCTATCAGCACCCGTGATCAAACGCTCTGCACGACACGCACCTCGAGCACGTCGTCGCGACCCGATAACCGCATATGCCACACGACCCAGAACCTGGCGGAATCCACGCGTTTACGCTCGCCAACAGGATATCTTGGGCATGGCGCTCACTGTGTCATCGCGCGGCGCGTCGACATGCACAACTTCCACAACGCCGACACGCTGATCAGTGAACGAGCCTCCATGGGCGAGATGGTCACGGCAACGCTTTTGCGCCTTCGTGCATATCACGGAGCCAGTTTGGCCAAGTAAGCCAAACTCTTGGCACAATCCAGCCATCTGAACCACGACAGTCGTGTAAAAAGCGCAGAAGGCATGCGATGACAACGTGCTTGATTCTGAGAGCAAGTGGCACTCACAAATGAAGTGGCAGCAACAATCGCATCTCAAGTCGATCTGCCTATTTCTAAAGTTGAACTTTTTTCAAGATGTCTAGTGTTTTTAAAAACACTGGACATCCTGGAGTATAATTGATTTTTGAAACGCACAGATTTGGGTTACAAAAAACTAAAAACTACACTTTGTGAAATCTGGTTTTATAAAGATACCTTATTTTCAAAAGGAAAGAATAACAACATGTTTCAATTGCAAATGCTGACTTTCAAGTTCAAGACTCCACTGCAGCATTTCACAACGGATGGCTGTGAATAGCCACGGCTGCAGTAAGTCGAAAAGGCTCTTTCACTTTGGCAACTTCCAGTGCTGTCTCTAAGAGATCTTTTGGCATGTGGACTCGTCCACTCCAAGTTGCGGAACTGCCTGGTGCTCTGCTCCTTGAAAACCGGGTTCCGGCCAACTCGGAAAGGTCGCAATCACAATGAGGTTTTGAAGCAAATCATGAGCTGCTGGGCTACAGTTCCAGTATAGAGCATCAACTAGCGCATCCACTCTTCTGGCAGAGACTGCGGCAGATACTTTAGGAGACATGGGTGCATCCTCTTTGCTCATCTTGCTTTGATTTCTTCAGGATCATGGACGTTGCAGGTCAGGTTTGGTCTGACGTTTTTGTTCGGTCTGGTTTAGACCTGATCTGCATGAGACGTCGTCTCAGTGAGATGCCGCATTGTCACGCGGCACGGTGGTCGTGGACGCGATCGTTCCAGGCGCCTTCCGCTGCGGGAAGATGAATTTTATACCACCCCCAGCTCCTCCTCCATCAGCAGTGCCTGTCTGCTCGCGATTCGTTCTGAAGTGAAAATACCTGCGCAGTTGTCCGGCACATTTGTTGAGCCCACAGTATGTGAAGTGATTTGCCTTTGCAAAGTCTGCAAAGCGCCTTGGAGCGTTCCCACAGCACGCAAACCCAGAAGAGTAATGAGCACTCGATACAGGCGATGACAACGCCTCATCCAAATTAATCAGTCGCACTCAGTCAGAAAGATTTACACGTAGCGCCGTCCTCTGTTACGCGGTTAAAATTGTCAGCAGGCCGTGTTGCATGGGCTCCATCTTCAGCCATGAGGTTGTCTACTGTAGCAGCGCATTGTCGATTGTCTTTTGTCGAGCAAGATACTTTTTCCACCAATTCAGTACTGTACGAAAAGATCGCCTTTTCCGTGCGAAACGAAGCAGGCAGGTCTGTCTCTATGGACTGGGGTGGGTTGTATCCAGACAAAAAAGCAAAAAAGATCTACAGAAGCAAACGCATGTAATGGGTGGCTCCGAGACGGTCGCTTGGTGCCCACAATGACGCACTTTCTTTTAGAGCAGGCACACTGGCGCGACGTCACGTGTCCCTCCACAGGCGGAATTCATCTCCACTTCATGACAGCGAGAGCATAAAGACGCCGCTTCCATGACAGACGTCACGTAAAACTCGCATGACAGGATAATACAACTTCAAAAAAAAGCATGATTCTTCTTGCCACGTAACTTCAAGATCAGCTTTAAAATAAACCACAAAGATCGCCTTTGGGGGATGGAAGATGCGCAGAGCTTGCAGCTGGGGGGTACGCGCAGTGGCTTTCTCAGTACTGTAGAAATGGCTGTGTGTCGAAGCCGAACATGTGCGAATAAACAAACACGAGCGCGGACAGCTTTACGCCACAAAGACCGAGCACAATCTCGAGCATGAACTCTTGGTCATCGCGGGGCAGTGTGACCAGGATTTACACTTGGAGTTTGTATGTCGCCATAATCGGATGGGTGCGCGAGCGCATCACGGCGTAACCGCTCTACGGTATAAATAGCGTGTTCTCTGAACGTTGCCCTTGCGTGTTGCCGCTTCGAAAACGGCTCGTCCACTTCCCAAAAGCAAGAAGAAAGTTGCGCCTCGAGGGGCGCAGAAGCATCAGCCTCCCCTCTTTCCGTTTGTAGCCTTGCTTGCAATCAGCCTCTTATAGCACAGCTTACTCTGTATTAATGGTATCGAGTCATCGCTTCTGTGTGAGAAGATAGATTATGAGGTCACACCAGTTAAGAAGGTAGTTTTAGGAACGACTGGTGTTGCTGGATCAGGGTCGGCACCCCTCCACGCGCGGCTGTTGCAGTGATTTCTTTTCTTTCTGCAGGTTATAGAGTTGAGTGGGAGCAGACGAGGCAGACCGCCGCAGCCTTTTCTTCCTCTTTTGCGCCAGAAAATCAGGCGCCAGTCTGCGAAAAAGCGCTGGCTGGCAGGAACAAGATCACTCGGCAATTGGCTCCTTCCCTCCCGCTCCATATCCGCATTCGCGCATACCCACACACGTAAGACAGAGATGACGGGTGTGAACGCAAAAGATCGCGCGCGGAATTATGACGAGAGCCGCCCGCTGTTGCTGGCGGCGGACGTCACGATCTCGATCCATGACGACAGCGACGAGGTGACGATGTCCGCGGCGCAGTACCCTCCACGTGGACGACGCGGAAGCGACGGTGGCGGCCACTACGTGTACACGAGTCTGCGCACAGCCGTGGTGTCCCCCAAGCAAGCGCAGATGACGCACATGGTGTACTACCAGCAGCAACAGCAACAACAGCAATTGGCGTCGATGTACCGCAAGTATGTGACGTATCCCGTGGAAGACCCTGTTGTCCAGAAGCGCAGTCGGAGCCAAGTGGCCGCAATGTACGGTTCCATGTCGCTGCAACCGAATGGTGATGGCGATGACGAATGCGAGGATCAAGAGCGCAGCCAATGCAAGGAGACGACGCTTCGGTCACTGCTGTGCAAGCTGGACGATCCTGCGCGGAGAACGAAGAAAGATGTGACGATGTCGCCGGAAAAGATCGCGGACCTGTACCACAAGACGGCGTCGCCCCCAGGCAGCAACCAAAGCGAGACTGAGAGCGACAGCGACGGCAGTTGCGGGAGCAGCTCGACGAGTTCGCTGCAGTCCATTCTGCGGATACGAGACGGCGTTTATGCGTGCCGGAAAGTGAAAAAGCACGTGTCGGTCGAGTTTGCGCTCGACATTGACGAGGAAGAGAACAAGAGACAAGAGAAGGCGCTCCAGAAGAAGACAAGCAGCTTATCCTGCGCGTCCAGCTGCATGCCACGGTATGTGTTATTTACTCATTGATATGGTGTTGTCGACCTCTTTTCTCTGACAAAACTCTCCATGTGTGTGCTTGCAGGCGGTTAACCCTGGAAGAAAAAGCAGCACTGTATCGCGTCCGCCCCGATCTCCAACTCACGCCGATGCCTTTGATCCTGCGTGAACTCGAGGAGATTCGCCGCCGGCGCCAGCGCAAGCTCATGTTCTCGATCCTCGGCGGCACGCTGATCATGCTCATGGTGATCGTGTTCTACTACATGCTCACGGAGGCGCAGTAACTTTTGTCCACGCAGCATCCGCTGGCATGTTCCATTTTTTATTTTATTCGCCCGTTATTTTTGTCTGGCGCTCAATCAAAGCAAGTGACCTCATCACCGCGTTCGTATCTACGCGCTCATTGCATTTTGCGTTTGCGTGCTCTTATCTTGCGTGCCACCCCCTTTCTGTTCATTCGAAATTCGCCCATTTGTTCGTCCCGATTGCAGCTCTTCGCATGGATCCATTCGAAGCCATATGGCGCCGACTGTCGCACGTGGATGCACGCAAAGCAGATCCACACTTGAAGAAGTATGCCATTGGCTTAAATACATTAATTTATCGATCACGGATTGGCTGAAATGAAAATATAGTATTTTGGCGAGATTGCGCGCGCTGATTTGAGCAAAAAGAAATAGAGCATGGAAGTCGCGCAAAAGCAGCGCGATGTGCGCGCGTTCCAGGCGTTCCTGCAGCAGCACCACTATGCGCCGCAGGTGCGTGGCACTACGACAAGACTGCTATGGTGGGGGACGCGCTGATGCGTGCTTTGTAGGGCCGTCTCGCGCGCGCGGGTATGCTTCAAGACGCCGATCTGGACGCGTTGCTGCGCGGCAACTTGGCGTCCGTGTGGCGATGGGTGTCGCAGAATGTGAAGACTCCTGGCGATATGGAGGTGCGAGTGTGTACTGTGTGTAGTGTAATTCTGATGCTAGGTTCATGGTGACGGTGATGCTTAACAAGAATGCTTGTGTGTTGCGTGCCGAATGTAGCTCATTCGAAGGAACGTGGAGGTTGCGAAGCATCAAATCGAGAGTCGTAAGCAGGAGCGCGACGATGCAAACAAGCGACGCGCAGCGCTGGAGAGCCGCAGGCAATACCTCAGTGAGTCGGTTGCAAGGGCGAAGGTGCGCGGGAAGCAGTTGCTGCAGGCGCTGCGGGCCATGGAGCGCGAAGACGAGTCCATGGTGGCAGTGGCTGTCGATGCCAAGCAGCGGTCAGTGCTGAAGCTCGGCTACAATCACCAGAATGACCAGATAGTCGCTGCTTTGGCGGAGCACGTGAGCCAGCTAAATGAGAAAGCAACTGTGGATGATGTGGCGCGGAGAAGGCTCCAAACGGCAGCAAGTGGTGATGATTCGGTGAATCCGATTGAGATGCTGCTGGCAGAGTACCTGCGCATGCTCAAAGCTGGCAAGACGGCCGATGAAGTCGACTTTGGCGATTCAGATATTAAAGTACGTATGTTGAGTAGTTCCTGTTGAATATGCACAGAACTAACCGTGAATGGGTTCTCACTCGTATTAAACAGCATCTACGCGAGTTTGGCGGAAACGCGTTGACCGAATGGATCATCGCATCGGCGAAGAACGCAGACAGTCTGGCTACTCAGACCCAAGAGGAAGCCGAGTATGCGGCACATGTGGAGGAGCACACCAGCTCCAGTCGCGACGCCTTGACCCAGGTGCAGGACTTGCTTCGGCGGAATCAACAAGAGCACATCAAAAAGTTCCTCGAGACGCAAAGGATGTACGCCAAAGTGCAGCAGTTGAAAGAAGCGATTCACGAGTCGAAGGAGTCGTCACGATACGATTTGTGGAATGAGGTTTCTCCTGCTAGTGCGCAAGAAGGGAACGGATACGCCTTACCCTTAGCTGATCTTGGTGAGGATAAGCTTACAACAAATGCTGCTGCTCGCACGGTGGATTTGGAGATCGAGTGCAATGCGCAGCAAGCGTCGTTGAATGCTGCGAAACAGACGTACGAGGTCATGACGCAGCAGATTGAAGCGTCCAAGCAGCAGAAACTCGATCTCGACGAGAAACTCGAGCTCATGCGCACGTTCGATGCCCGGCAGCAGGAGATGATCGACCACATCGACACCATATACCGCCAGAACCACACTGCGGCGCTTTCCATTGCACAAAAGCAAGAGCAGCTCCAATGTTTTGTGCATGACAAATTGCATCCAAGGTATATTCGACAAAGTGAGGCTGCATTGGAGAAATGGTGGCGGCTCGTGCTGGAAGAGGTCCGTGGGTTCTCCAGTGTCCAACTCGCCCGAGTCAATACGACGGTGAAATCCGTGGCGATGACACTGAGCGATGCCCATGGCACGACCACGCGACACGTGAACCTGGCTGTTCCGTATCCAGATTTTTACATCAACCAGATCCAACAGGAGTCTCGAGATAGCAGCAGCAAACAACAGCACGGCTTTGGAAAGGTCTTTCAAGCATTGAAGATACCGGAGTATGGGAGTTGGTCCAAGGTGCTGTCGTGTCTGCTGAGCAATTGGGAGGATAATGCGGCTGAGACGCTCCACGCTCGACTCGAGAAGTTGGAACAGTACCTGCACGAAGACCAGACGCAGCATGACTCAGGACGAGTCGACGAGCTGCTAGCAGATATCAAGTCCACTATTGAGTCCCTACAGTCGTCGGCGTTCCCTCAACTTGAAGATATTATGATGACAAACGACGCAACGCGGAACGAGGTGCTACCTCGACTGCACTCGAGTATCGAGAATTGGTTCCTCCAAAGCGGGTGGTCGGTTCATTTAGACGCCAGGGACACGCCGGGGAATCCGCTTGAATAGGAGATGCAGCGCCGCCACGAAGCATAGTAGAGTGGACGGTGAATTTTCAAACGCTGCAGAGTAAAGGAGGGCAATAGAGAAATCCGTTTTGCCTTTTGCCTGTGTGTGATCTGATGCAACTGGGGACAGTTGCATATTCAGGGTGATGCACAGGTTCATTCTGGAGAATGTCTGTTTCGTTGCTCAACAAGGGTCGCGCTTGCTTCAATTGCGTCAATTGATCATGGACCACATCGCGCATGTGATCGCGAGCAAAGTGGAGGCTGAGTACGCGCTCGAGAACGAGCGGAAGCGCGCACTGCTGGCGCGATGCGGCGTCGCAGAGGAGGACCTGTCCAAGGTGCGCGTCAGCGTGCTGATAAAGTGTGTGCCTAGCAAACCTGTGTACCTAACAATGATCGTCCGCTCGGATAGAACGGTCAAGTGTATCTGCACGTGCTGTCGGAAGTCGCCGAGCTGCTGGAGATCAAAGACACCAATGCGAGCAGCTTCTTGCTGGCGATGTCCGATCTTGAAGATGCGCTCTACGAAGCTGAAGCGCAAGCGCGAACACTGCGAACAGCCGCTGATGCGAGCCACGCACGATCGCAGGAGCTCACTGCGCAATGGAACGAGCTTGAGCTCGTCCAGCGCCAACTCGAAACCACAGTCGGCGAGCGCGAAGAGAATGGCAATAGCGGTGGGAATGCATGCGAAGCGTTGATGTTTATGCATTGACCCTGACCCTGACTTGTGTTTCCAGAAAATACAGCCACGATGGAGCAGCGCACCGAGGAATACAAGGAACGGCAGTGCGCAGCCGAAGCCGAATTGGTACGAGTTGCATCTGGCGCGTTTGCGTCCAAGATGCATAGATCGCACTTACCGATTAGTGCCATTATTTCAGGTCGCATTGCAAACCAAGCTGACCGCCGTGGGCTTCGACGCTTCCGCTCATGACAAGTATTTATTGAAGAGCGTATCTTGTGTTGATCGTGTGTTCTCATCGATTAATCCTGTGGATTCGTGCGCATGTGTAAGCAGAATGGGGCACCAAAGCATTTCTGACTTGGAGCAGGTGTTTATTTACTCTGGTTATGCGCTTCTTGTCTTTGCTTTGCAACCATTGACAGCGTTTGTTTGTTGGGTACTCTTGAATCAGGAATGCGACGCAATTGACGCGCAGAACCGAGCGCTACGAGAACAATTGCGGATGTACCACGACCTGCCGCTCAGCAAGGACGTTGCAGCCGCCCAACTCATGGACGCAAAGGCCGAATTGCAGCGACTCGAAGACCAGTTCAGTGCCCAAATCCGCGAAATGCTTTGATAAAATCTTCAGTACATGATTATGTCCTCATGTTCGTTCAAATCCGCATGCAGAGCTCAGTCAACAGAAGCCACTTTGCCAAGTTGGTTCGTCTAAATCCCGATGTCCGATATCATGGCGTAAGACTGAGATGCGGCAGTTAGAAGCTTACGACCGCGACAGAGTTCGCATAGTGGCTTCCAATGCAGTAGACGGAGGTCGTTGCCTCCGCTTCCTCCACACTGAAGCAGTTCGCACCCACATAGTGGCGTCCAATAAACTGAGGTTGTTGCACCATTTTCCGTCGTTTAGTAGGTGCCAACAGCGCTTTTCCCATGTCGCAAGGTATCCCCAAGCGAGCCATCCAGAATAGTAGACCCTCCCACTCTCTCACAAACAATACACTGCTCTCGTGCATAGAAACACTTTATACACGATCTATTTTAACATGGTATCACACTATAGTGTGGCTACTCGAGCATATTTAAACCTCAACCAAACACTAAACCTCTATAATGTGCAATGCACAACTCACTTCATTTTCCTAGGGAATGAATTTATGTATAGATACTGGCACAGAGGGAAACCCAACTGCACGCCGTGAAAAAGGTTCGCGAAAAACGCAGCCATCAAACAACTGAGCAAAAGGCGCCAAGCTCGCTGCTTCGATCTTCCTGAAGAAGAAGCTTCACTAGCAGCTCAGTCTGCGATTTCCATCGCACAAGAGAGAGAGAGAGAGAGAGAGAGAGACGCGCGCGTGGCTTCATCCTCCAAACACCACCTGCACACACACACACACAATGGCCACGTCCGACGCGCTTCCATCCACTGCAAGGACCGTGTCTTCGCCGTCCGCAACGACCAACACGCTGAGTTTCAAGGAGCGCGAGACGAACCTGCTCAAGGAGCTCGCGGCGCTATACACGAAGCTCAACCAGGTGCGCGAGAAGCGCGCCAAAGCCGAGGAAGAGTCCACGTCGGGCAGCGGCCACGACGCGGTCTACGAGGACGAGAACGGCAAGAGCCGCAGGCGCCGGCGCGTGCTGCTCGTCACGCGCACGCTGCCGTTCACGCTCGTGTGGGAGGACGCGCAGTCGCAGTGGCGCGCCGAGTTTCCGGAAAACATGAGCCTCGATGGCGCCATGGAGACGTATCTGTCCATGCACGAAAACTACGACTGCGTCTGGATCGGCTCGGTGCACGGCGACATTGAGCCATCGGAGCAGAATTCGCTCAAGGAGCAGCTCCTGGAAGACCAGAACTACTACCCGGTGTTCCTCGACCCGAAGCGCGAGCGGTTGTTCTACAATGGCTTCTGCCGGACGGTCATGTGGCCGCTCTTCCACTCGTGTCCGCCGACGACGGATGACCAACTGAGCACCCACGAGACAGAATACGGCGATGACGACTTCGACATGGACAAGATGTGGCAAGCGTACGTGAGCGCGAACCAGGCGTTTGCCGACGCCGTGCGCGAAGTGTACGAAGAAGGCGACCTGGTGTGGATCCAGGGGTACCACCTGACGCTCGTGCCGCAAATGGTGCAGAATCTGTTCCCGAATGACAATATCGACATTGGGTACTTTATGCACATCCCGTTTCCATCGTCTGAGTACTACCGCATTCTGAACAACCGCGAAGAGATCCTCACGGGCATCCTCGGCGCCAACTTGGTCGGCTTCCAGACATACGAGTACGCGCGGCATTTCCAGAGCTCGGCTGTGCGGTTATTGGGACTGGAGAGCAGCCACAAGGGTGTGGAGTATAATGGCCACTTTGCGCGCGTCACGATTTGTCCTGTAGGCATTGACGCCGACAAGTACACGTCGCTTGTACACTCAGCGGGCGTCCAGGAGCAGATCAACCAGATGACGACCAAGTTTGCCGGCAAGAAAGTGATTCTCGGCGTCGATCAGCTCGATCTCACGAAAGGTCTGGTGCACAAGCTACTGGCGATTGACGAATTGTTCACGGTACATCCAGAATTGTCGAAGGACGTCGTGTTCCTGCAGATCGCGACGGGCACGCAGTCGCTTTTCGAGTCACCGCTTGGCGCGCAAGTCGAATCGCTCGTATCGCGGATCAACAGCAAACTCCAGGACATTGGCGCCGAAGGACCCGTGCAGTATTTGAACAAGGACATCCCGCAAGAAGCACTCATCGCGCTCTATGCGCTTGCTGATACGCTCGTGATCACCCCGATCCGCGATGGTATGACCACGATTCCGTTCGAGTATGTGGTCTGCCGCGAGGCTCACGGGAAACACGCACGCATTGTGCTGAGCGAGTTTTCCGGATCTGCGCATTCGTTAGGTGGTGCTGCGCTCGTGAACCCATGGAATACCGAAGAACTCGTCGATGCTTTGCTCGCATCGCTGCAGGAAAACGACGACGTGTTGCGCGCACACCAGACCATGTACTCGTACGTGCGCACGTTCACGTCGAAACACTGGGCTGACAACTTTTTGGAGCAATTGCGTGAATGCGGCGAAGAGAATGCGCTCTCAGTGTCGGGGCGCGAGTTGAGTCGCCGCGATATGACGTCGGCGTACATGCGTTCGTCGCGCCGTCTTATCTTCATCACGTACGAAGGTGTGTTGGCGGCCGAGGCGTCGATCCCCGAGCTCTCGTACCCACCGCAGGAACTCATTTGGCAATTGTCGATGCTTACCAAAGACCCGCGCAACACCGTCGTGCTCGTATGTGCGCGAAGTACCTCGGTGTGCGAGCAATGGTTTGCCGGCCTCACAGGCAACATCGTGCTCGCCGCTGAATATGGTGTGTATGTGAAATGGGTCGGAGAGAGAGAACCGTGGCGCTGCATGGTGCCAAACATGGACACGACCTGGTGGGAGCACGTCGTGCCACTGCTCGAATACTACACGGAGCGAACGCCTGGCGCGTTCATAGAGCGCAAGGACAGCTCGGTCACGTGGCATTACCGTGACTGTGACTTGGACCATGGCACATGGCAAGCGAGTGAACTGTTGGTGTCGCTCCGTGAACTGACGCGCTCGTTGCCTGTCGCTGTGTGTCCTGGAAACCGATTCCTGGAAGTTCGCCCACAGAAAGCGAGCAAAGCGTGGCTGTTTGAACGCATTTGGGAGTTTATGAATTACCCGATCTTGTTCCCTGATGAGGACCCAGTCACGACGGACTACTTTGGCGACCCGGTGAAATCGATGCATTCGCCGTTGATGCGTCCATATGGAGGAAGTCAGCCTCCAAACAACAATTTGCGAAAAGATGCATCGAATATGACACCGCTGCGTCTGAGCGGAGAACGTGACGAAGATGCCGACGGCAATAACAGTGCTGGTGGCAGTGATGACGGTCTCATGGTTGGCAGCGAGGACGATTTCCAGCCAGTCGATTTTCTACTTGTGATCGCGTCGGGTGAAGATCGCACAGACGAAGATTTGTTTGCGTACCTCGTACCTGCGCCGATCGACTTGGAAGCATATTGTCGGCAACTCGAGAAGGATCAGTACGGAGATGCCACAGGCAATCAAGCTGAGTTGGATAGTGAAGGCTCTGATCCGTTGCGAGGCTCCAGTGGCGCACTCTGTCGCCGCTCATTGAGCGAAAGTGGCGCCGAGTCGGTGAGTTCTGGCAATTTCGATGAGACTCCGAAGCGCTTGACCCCGAAGAGCTCGTTCCGTCGCTTGATGGGTCTTGACAGCACCGCCTCGTCAACTCCAGACACCACGTTAGCTGGAGATGTGTTGCCACAGCCGTTGGTTCGACACAGCTCGCAAGGAGAAGCTGACTTTTTGCTCGGCGAGAATATCACAAAGTTGACGCCATTGTACTCGAACAGCTCCAAGCAATCGATTTCGGACGATGCGGCGAACATGTTCCCTCGCACGTTGTTGAACACTCCATCGAATGCACGTCGTGATGAGATCACAGAACGAAGTAAATTTACACCGCGACGCGATTTCCCACCATCTGCAGCTTTGTACAAGGCGATGAAGTCAAAGTACGGCGATAACTTCGGCATGCACGCGCTTCCGGACACTCCTGCGGCGTGTTGGGCGCTGGTCGTGCCGCCGAACGCCCGTGCCAAATTGGAGGATCCAGCTGCGAGCATGCCACCGCCTTCGGGAATGGATCGAAAGTCGTCCTTTGGAACGTCTTCTACCGCAGCAGTGGTGGGCTCACCAGGATCCACGTCCACGTTGGACGGCACATCGAGCAGCGTGACTAGCGACAGCTACAGCAACCACTCACCGTCGGCATCGATGGGGAATGGCGACGAGCAAATGCGTCGAGAGATTGAGGCGCTGCGAAGCCTGGATGAAGGTGCAGCCCACGAAAAAGATGAAGCAGAAGACCAATACCGGTTCCCAGTGAACACTTTTGTGTGCACTTTGGGACGAAAACTGTCGCAAGCGCCATACTTTATCAAGAACTCGGCCGATTTGTACCAGCTTTTGCAAGAAATGGGGCTTAATAGCCACATCCGCAAGCAGCGGATGATGTCGATGGGGAGCTACATTGACGAGTAATCGTCAAGGAAGACTTCTCTCAGACTGGCGTTTGATTGTGGAGACTGACCGTTGCTCAGACGTGAAGCACACCGTGCAAGCACGCATGGTCTCTCCTCATGTGTTTATGTTGCTGACCTGCAGTTGATTGTATATCGCTCAGGTTGAACGAGAATATAAAAAAAACTAATATAATTATGCTGCTGCACTCTTTTTCCATGGGCTACGCCGCGAGAGTCGAGTGTAAAGGATGCTCGACAAGTGTGACTAGTGCTCGTAGCGAAGGCGCAGTGCACCCAATGCGTATGAGCCAAAATGGATGACCCCATGCAAGAGACTGCAAGTTTGTCGATTGTGTGTAGCTCTGCCGACATGGGTACATTCTTTTGTGAGTGATGGTCTTCTCATGATGAATGATGGTAGATTGTTGCACCTTTGACAATTCCAGAACATAGTGTGTGCCATTGTTATAATAGAACAGAGGTCGAGTCAAGGATCTCGTACTCACCCTGCTTTATTGCTGTCCCCACAGTCTCACCTTATGTTGCGACAAATCCTTTCTGAGCAACTGTACATCAGAAGTCAGAACTCGGAAAACCTGCCGCTGCTTCCCAATGAGCGCTTGACAGGCTGAACTTACCCACAAGGCTCACCAAAACGTCCAAAGCTGCACTGTCGATGGTCGCCGTCGAGTTGCACCACTCTGGTGTCTCAACTTTGTACCCAGCCCAGAAGTCTGCTCTCGTAGTGACTAAGTACGCTGAGGGCTTGTGCGATGGAGACTCATATTTCATTTCCAAATTTGCCGTGACCGGCAATTGCCAACTTGGGATCTCACGACATATCCAGAAGATGAGCTCACTCTCCGCTCCAGATGCTACTTTGATCTCTACAAACTCCAACTCCGCCCCTGCCCAGCCACATACAAACCCAGGAGACTCTGCATCCATGAGACCACGACGCCGTCGACCGCGCACTGCGATTCAGCTTCCAATGGAAGACGTTTCCAAGTTGGACAAGGACGAACTTAAGAAGATCAAGAACCGCATCGCGGCGGCGCGTGCACGTGAACGAACCCAGCAGCGAGTGAGTGAGTTGGAATCGGTGATCCGTGAACTCTGGGGACGTCTCCAGTACCTGGAAGGCTTTGCGCAAGAGCTTCGTCCCAACCTGTCACTCCGAGATATCTACGATGGGTACGAACCACAGGTACAGTTGCACCCAGGAACACTCACATCACCCACGGGTGCATTCCAGGCGCCCAACGCGTCCTTTGATTTGAGTGCGCTGGCGTGGATGTTCACCCCACAAGAGTCACAAAGCAACTGACGTCCACACTGCTTGCCCAGTAAGATAATGGCTCTTACTCGAAGAAACACAAAGGGAAATTTTAAAGTAAGAAACAGGAATACTAACTAATCGAATTCAAACAATCAACTCTTTGCTTTTCTGTTTGTTTTTATTGTGATCTTTGAAGCGCTATAAAGTATGAGTAAACATATGCATGCCATTGCCACCGCGAGTTACACGCAATGCCGTTTGGTCCGAGAGTACGCATGCTATGCGCTTTCCCATACACCAATAGCGATGAAGAAACCTGGAGCTGTGGAGCGAGCACCAGGCACAGAATTAACGGAATTGCGACTTCAAGACGAGCAGACGCCCATCGATAGCATCCACTTCGACATCACAGATCGTGCGCAGGATATCCTTGAGCAGCGCCTTGTCATTGTCTGTCACGATCAGTTTCTTCAGCTTCTTGAGCAGATCACGCGTACGCATGCGACCGCCATACCGGATCAATTCCTGCTGCACACCAGCTTCCGTCAGTTTGTTCGCCACCGACGATGGAGCCTTAACAGGCGTCTCGTCCTTGGTCTTGCTGATCTCGTCGATCTTGCGTTTGCCTGTGGCGGTATCGCTCGTACCGTTGCTGCTTCCTTTCGCAGCCGCGTTGCCGCCGTTCGCATCAGCACCTGAACCATTGCCATCGGCACCATTGCCAGCAGCACCAGGCTTGGAGCTCTCGCTTGCATTGCCAGCGCCGCTGCCACCAGAACGATCGTGGATAATGTTTCCACCGAGATCGCGCTTGATCTTGTCCATGTCTTTGGCCGAGTAGTCGTCATCCGATCCATCTTCGTCGTCGTCGTCATTTTCTTTGCCTGCTTCGCCCATTTCGCCGCTCTGCGCGCGCTTGAGCAGATCCTTCATGGCTTGACCCGTCTCCGTGAGCTTGCCCGTGCCCTCGGGATCCACTTCGAACTCTTCGTCCTCGGAGTCTGACGCCACAACCTTGGTATCCTCGTGCTCGATCTCGGCTTCACTCTCATCATCGTCGAACTTCTCGTCAAAGTCACCACCGTCTTCACCCTGCGCACCTTCCTGCACTTTCTTGGGACGCACCGCACGCTTCGGCTTGCTCTCCTGGACATCAAAGATGTCGTCGGCCTCCACCTTCTTGGCGCGAGAGCCACCACCAACAGCGCCAGTGCGGACACGCGGTGCACTGACCGTATCGCCCGACTCGTTCTTGTCTTCGCCTGCGAGCTTGTGTTTCATGAGCCAGCGCTCGACGGCGCGCTTCTTCTCGTTATTCAAGTCTTCGGCTTCCTCGAGCGTGAGCGTGCGGTAGTTGAGCGGCTTCTTGAAGCGGAACCACTGCTCCACGGGGATGACGCTGAACTCGTCGTTGTGGCGGTTCTTGACCAGCAGCATGTACGTCGACGACTGGCCGCCTTCGAACACGCCGTTGAACTTGTTCTTGCTGTCCTTGTCCTCGATGACCCACCCAGCCGTACGCGTGTCCTTGCGGCGGCGACGGCGGCGCTTGCGTAGCGCCGGGTTGTACCCGACCTCCTCGTCCTTCTTTTCCTCCTCGTCCTCGATGATGCGCTCCGGTTCGCGGTACATCATCACAGGCTGCGCGCACGCGTTAAAGTTCGGCAGCTGCGGCACGTCGAAGCGCGCGATGTTGTATCGTTTGATGGACGGCGTCGCGCGCAGCACGAACGTCTCCTCCTTGGCGGCGCCACCAGGCACGGCGCGGCGCGCGCCATTCGCACTCAACGCCTGCATGTTTCCGTAATGGTGGAAGCGTCTAGAAGGGGAACAAAGGGGCGGATATTGGGGTTCGACAAGTTAAGTGCGATCGCACTTAATTGCATGAAAGTTCGAAAGAGACAGAGAAAACGATAAGTGCGGCACACTGGTACCGTAGATTATCAATTAGATCTGCAGCGTAAGTACGTCTATTAGGACATACGTGGGACTTATGAGTCGCAGAATGTACATCTCTAAGGATATATGGGTTGCCAAAGTGCGCTGTTGGTTCCTCACGTTGAGGTACCAGTGCAGAGAACTGACCACACAATGAGGACCATCTGTCAGACTAGGCAATCGTGTGTCTTGCGGAAATCTGTCACGAAGCAAACGAGCATGCATCTTTATAAGGTGAGGTATATTTAGGCTCATCGTCGTGACCTACAATATCCATTCTCCTACCTAACGAGTCCGCCATCTTGTTGAAGGCACGGTAGTGATGGTACCATCCTCGGATGTCGATGCAATCCGCGAGTCGTCGACTTGTCTGGTATAAACGTGCCAATCGGTGCTGTCGAGGGGACCGATGCATTCGCTGTTGGGAGATAATGAGTGCACTGTCTCCAATCACGTACAACGGTTCGAAGTGACTGCGTTGGGCTTCTCGGAGTCCGTGTATGAGACCCCAGTACTCGGCAAAGTTGTTGGTCGTGTCCTTCCTGCTATAGCCATGCTCGCAGCCCAAATTAAACTGGCTGTGTGCGAGTCCTTATGGACACGCACGATAATGGATCCAGTCCCTCCTGGTCCTGGATTGCCGCGTGATCCACCATCGAAAAACAACAGGTAAACGCCGCGAGTATCACTTGGAGTCAAGGGGATGGCGTCGGTTTGGCTGAGAAAGCAGTCGACATATGCCTTGAGAACTGCTGCAACCGTGTGACCGTCCGAGTCTCCAGCTTGCGCTTCAGCGAGTCGTGTGAGGTTTCGCATTCCTGCCTCTAATCTGGTCATCATGATCGCCATATCAGCAGTCGATTTGATTGGATCCGAATCCATGCGTCGCAGATGCGCACACCAAATGGTCTGTATGAGCGACGCGCTCATATATCGCCACAGCATGTGTGCGACGGGATAGAGGTGATCTTGGAGATGTTCATTGGAGAACTTGTGTCCGATAATGTGTCTCTTGATCGTGGTCCATGCACGCCTTGGAGTATCTGGTAGATCCAGACTGAAGATCCAGATTGCGGGGTCGTGACCAGGAGTGATTCCGATCTTCGCCCATAGCGCATAAAAGTAGTTCCACACCAGTTTGGCTTTCGGACACTCCCAGAGTAGATGTTGAACAGAAGATTGGACAACTTGGGAACATCCGGGATTCGAGCAGGATAGATCAGCTTTCTCCTAGTTCCACATGGAGAGTCGGTTGGCTTTCAGCCGGAGAAGAGTCTGGCCGTATAAGCAGTAATCCCTGGGATGTTGTGTAATTCGCTCCACTGGATTAATTGCAGTCCAGGCCACAGAGATCCTGCTGTATGGACAGCTTTGTTGACTGCTGCATCTCGAGCATCTTTGCCAATTTGTGTCCTCGTTGCTGCAACTTGTTGCCGATAGAAAGATCTGGTCAATCATTGTGTTGAAACACTGGCATCACGCAGGTTGAACAAGTCGTCTACAGTGTTAAACAGCCATACTCTTGGGCATCAACATGGCGTTTTCTATTTGATTTGCGAAGACATGAGACCAAGACTTTCAATGGAAAAGCGATTGTATTTGAACAGGACAATAGTGCATCTGCAACGCGAAAGCTGTGTTCGACGGAATGCATCCCGTGCCGTCTATTATAAGGTGGCTGTATGGTTCGAACCTCTTACGAAAGCTCGAGCGCGTCAAACACGACCGACGCGCTGAGGAACTTTTCCGCTGGGTCTGTCGCGCCACTCGCGATGCTGATGGCGATCTTGTTGGCACCAGCGACCAAGGCGGACGCTGGGATCGTGTACTTGTACAACATGTAGTTGCCGTGCGTGACACCGCGAGTCACGCCGCGTGTCTTGACTGCAACGGACGCCAGCACGGGACCAGTCCACTTGTCGTTCGCCTTGATACTCGGGCGTCCGCTAGCCTGGGCGAGTGACACACCGATCTGCAGCGTGCGAGGAGCCTTGGCTTGCGCGGCCGTCAACGTGAACGTGATCGCGGTCGGGTCGTTGGCTTTACGGAAGAGCGCCATAGGGAACGCCGCGTCCTTGTCCGTACCGACGCGGAACGTCGACGGTTTCCACGTCGTCATGCGCATGTCACTTGGATGCATCGTGTGGATCTTGTCCGCGTTGAGGAAGCCTTCAGGGGTGCCGTCCCACGCACCGATGCGCCAGATTGGGTTCGCGTTCGCGACGTACGTCACTTGGAGGTTAAACGTCGTGGTCGCACCGGTCTTGACGGTCACCGATCCCGTGCCGACAGCGAGCTGCTTCTTGTAAACCGTCACCGTGTACGTGCCTTCCTTCATTGGTGGGGACGTGAACTTGAGCGTCGATGAACCCAAAGAGCTCCAGTACTGCGCGTTCGCGTTCTCGTACGTCACATACACGGGCGAGTCAGTGAGAACACCCTTGGCGTCCGAGATGGTGCCAGTGACCTTGCCACGCTGCGCGTCCTTGACGAAGCCCTTGATGTTGCTGAGGCTCTGGAAGAACGTGAAATCAGCGACCGAGACCGACGATGGTGCTGGACCATCAGTGAACGTGAGCGCGTATGGACCGTGGAAGCCATAGCGATACTCGTCCGTACGCGTGTGATCCGAGTTCATGTAGAACGTGAGCTCGTTCGCCGTCGTGCACTGGTTGTTGATGTCGCGGAAAAACGGACCACCGCTCGACGTCTCGTACGCGGCATCCGAGAGCACGAAGTACACACCAGACGAGGTGCCGCGCACGCCGTGGATCTTGTCGTCGATGAACTGCACGCCCGAGTAAAACTTGGAGCGCGTGACGTTCTTGCTCGTCGCGTACACGTCGTGAGCCTCGATGGCGCCGAGGGTGCCGTCCAGCGTGGACTGCTCAAGACCCGTGGCGACGGTCTTGCGGTCCAAGCGTGCAAGGAAGCGCAATTCTGGGATGTTGAGGTCGCTGGTGTGGTACGTACCCATGTAGATGGTGTTTTCATTGGGACGGATGAAGTAGTACTGCGTGATACCCGTCTTGGTGCACGTGACCTGGATCGTCTTCTTGGCATCGGCGAGCTGCGTGATCGTGCTCTGGAGTGAGCCGAGCCCCGAATTGATGTGCGTGTACTTGCCGCCGTTGTATTGCAGCTCCTGGTTCTTGTAGAGCAGCGACACGATGTCACACGTGGTCGGCAGCATGTTGATGGTGAGCCCGGCACCCGTGTTGATCACGTAGCGGCTCGAGGTCTTGGTGAAGCCGAAGACCGGGGTCGCAGCCTCGACGGCATTGGCCGAGACTAGCGCCGTCGCAGCAAGGAGCAGCAGCTTACGCAACATGAGAGCTCGTGCAGAGATATTGGCGGGCTGTGCGGGGCACTGCCAATTGAGGAGTGAGCTGCTGAGTGGATTGGCGAAAACGAGAGGAGGCAGAGAAGTGCACGAAGAGCTACAGAAGGCACAGGAGCACCGCCATCGCTCTTTCCACGGCGATGTGTGCACCGGATGATTGAGGATGTGGAGAGTTCGGAAGCGCCGTCTGCGAATCGAGAACTGGATGTCCACATATGTCCCCCAGTCGCACACCTCTTTGGCCGCACAACCATGAGCACCAGGATGGCATTTCAAAACCCTCTTCATGCTAGGTGTCGCCTGTTGATAATGTGTGAATATCTAATATAAGTTTACTTAGTCCTTTTCTTGCGGTGATGTATCGGTTATGACACAGTACGCATTACTAGAGGTAATATGGCTGACCATTTTCAGAAATGGGCTCTGATGTCCGAGACTCTCGAGAAAAGCGCAATATCTATTCAGAATGGACAATGATGATGGCGCACATCGCGAACGCCATTGAAGCCAACGGGCAAAACGATGCCTTTTATTGTGGATGAGTTTCATGCTGCTGAGTTGTTTAAATTGGCTTTAGAAACCTCAAACTACAGTAACTCGCTCGCGACGACCAAGCCAGCTCGAGCTGCCTGCAGCATTCAAGCTTGTTCGTCTGACTGTGCAAGAAAACAATCCGCAACCGCGATAGGCTCTGTTTAGACAAAACAACGGCCAAGATGTCGCTAGATCTTAACCAATCAAATGCTGCTATTTGTTTGCCTGTTGGCCGCCTTCCGTTTCCTCAACCCGGAGAGAAAAGGTAATTCTATTTAACTTATGATCTACATACAGTTTAAGAAGTCCCGAGTCTCATGAACACTGCTGACAGTGAGGTGTTTCTAAGTTTTGACGGTGCGGCACCGATATCATTGTCGAGTAGAGCTGCGACCTGGGACAGAAGAACTGGATCGTTTCCCCGCGATTCGTCGGTGAGTACCTTCGCATTCTTGGAGTTCATTGCCATGTTGGCGAGAAGATCGGCCATTTTGTTTTGTTCTCGTTTTGTGTGATTCCAGGAGATCCACGCAAAGTTGGCGGTGATTTGATTTACCCGAATTGCTAGCGGCTGCAACTCGGTCTGGCGTATTGAGGAGAACCCGTTCTGGGCTGCGATAACCATTTGGCTATCTCTGAAGACTTCCAACTTGACTTCATAGTGGTGTAGGTAGTGTGCACTGTATGCCTGGCCATCTCTTAGTGCGCTGTATTCGCACCAATTGTTCGTGACCTCCGGTCCCATGTACGCATAGCCGCATGCTTTGAGTTCCCATCGATTGCTGTGTTCATTCAGGAAGACAAGTGCCTATCCGCTGCCTCCTGGACCTGGGTTGCCGCGTGCACCTCCATCGAAATACAAACGCGCCGTCACCCACGCTTCCAGTTGGCGCGACAAGTCTTGTCTCTCCAGTACGCTGAGCAGTTGGCTCAGGCAAGTTGCATTGATCTTTTCTCCTTTGAGCGCTCTCATCCGATGAGCCACAGCCCACACCTGCATCACACACGGTGTCCGCACACGCTGGGTGCTTTCTTCGATAGTGACGTGTTGCCGTTCATGCACTATTTCCACTCTCGTTCTCCATAGCAATACTGGGATGCTTGATGTGACGATAAACCAGAGTTTCTGTAGTGCTGTCGAGTGTTCCGGAGTAATGAACCCAAATGCTTTTCCAATTCCCGAAGCAAAGATCGTTGACCTGGCGGGGCTGTGCGGCTAGCAATATGAGGCAGGAAGAGATTGAGTGCTTGCTCCGTCAACGTTCGGCTCATCTATCGCCCGAGGAAGACCGCCCACGTGGCTTGTGCTCGCTTGCAACTCCAGACTCTGTGTGAGATAGTTTCTTTTGTCTCCCCACATCCGGCATTACTTGGGGACGCAGAAGACTCGATACTTCCCGGATGGAACAGGTTGAGCTACATCGTAGAAATCCGGTATGTCGTCCACATCTGATACGGCGTAAGACATCCTCGTTGTTTCCATAGATCTGCTGGTAGCCGATAC
This sequence comes from Globisporangium splendens, assembly GCA_006386115.1. Classification (NCBI taxonomy): domain Eukaryota; phylum Oomycota; class Peronosporomycetes; order Pythiales; family Pythiaceae; genus Globisporangium; species Globisporangium splendens. The sequence continues at coordinate 517,283 of VFIW01000014.1, read as the reverse complement.
TGCACATGACTGTACCACTGGTCAGTTTTCGCGACTTCGTTGAGCTTGTCTATGAGTCCTCCGAGACCTTGATACAACTTGCTGTGCAACCTCCGTGTTCGTGCTCGGTCAATTGTCTTCTGGATACTGTTTGGGGGAGTACGTTCATGCACCAGCCACGGACAGCGAGTCGTGAGTGGGTGCGGTTTGAATGTCCACCCTACAGTTTTTATTTCTTCTTCGATCATTGCCACGTCTTGTTGACAAGTAGCATCCCCGACGCAGTCGGTCACTGTCCAGAGAACTCCGTTTGCTTGCCGTTGCATCTGAATGTAGTCCGTGTGGCTCCTCTCCGATACTGGCACCGCGATGATGGTTCCCATGCCGTTGCTGATCCACTTGTACTCTCGTTTTGTGTGTTTCCTGCTCCACGGCTCCTGGTGACTGTTCAACTGGTTGCCTGCATCGATTTCTATCTCCGGTGAGCATAGAATGATGCTGGTTACGAGTTTTCGCAAGGTGGTCATTCGTTTGAACGTGAGAGTCGCCGTCATGGTTGGTAGCCGCACGGAGAACACTCGCTCTTCCTCCCGTCTCGCGTTGAAGCTGGCCAAATTGCATTCCTTCAGGAAACGAACCGTTTTGACTGTATACTGCTCGCCTTGACTGTCGATTATCCAGGGGTTGTCGTTCCACTGAAAGGATGGCCAGAAGGCTCGAGTCTCTTCCGATAGTTGATGAATCGTCTGCTCAGGTTTTCTCCCAAAGTACACACCTGCATGTCTGTCTGTGCAAGCTGGCTTCGCTCCTTTGGTGAAATCGCGCAACACCCCCAGTTTTGACTTTTGTCCCGATGCACCTGTTCATGCCAAGCTTCTGTATACTTGTCTCGCGCTCGCTGTAGCCACCGAGTTGTCCGCCGCATCGCTTGTCGCTTTATTGCAAGAGGTATTGAATAGAGACCTATGCCTCCTTCCTTGACCGGCAGGTAGAGCAGGGAAGGACTCACCTTGTGCCTCGTGCCGTCTGTGCCAAGTGTCGATTTCCACAAAAATTGCTTTTGTAGATTCACTAGCTGGTCCACGACTTTCGCTGGGGGCTTGATGTAGCCGGCAGTGAACAGAATCGACGGCAGCAAGACCGAATTCAGTATAAGCACTCTCCCCACCACACTGTTGGAGACTTTGGCCGCGATGATCAATCTGGTTCGGAGCTTTTGCAGGCGGTCCTCCCAATTAGCTTGCGTGATGTTCCCGGTACCTATTTGGATGCCAAGGTACCTCACCGTCTCTCCATGCTTCAGGATTGGAATGCCGCATCTTTGTTCCTGGACTACTGCTGTGTTGAGACAGATATAGCTGCTTTTCGTTGGTTGCACGTGCAGACCTGATTGCTGGTCGAACTCGGACAGCAGCTGCATCAGTCGAGGCAGCTGTTTCCCTTGTTTCAAAAAGACTGCGGAGTCGTCGACGAAGGTCGAAATATGATGGGGTTCTGCTCCGGATCTGGTCACGTGAATCCTTCCAGATGGGGGTCTTGTTGCACTGCCAGTGTGAGAATCTCCGCGGCAACGATAAATAGCAGAGGGGCCAGAGGGCAACCTTGACGAATGCCTGACTTGGCCTCCCATTCTGTCGACAGTTCACCGTTCACCAGGTACTGCGCTGTACTTCCTTTTCAGTGATGGGTGCCATCAAGTCTTGGTTTTGCGCTTCCGTGACTTTTTGAGTTTCCGGAATGTACAGCAGTGCATCAAATCGCTGTTCAGCCTTGTGCGGAGGAACCGTAGCATGGCTCTGGCGGTGATTTGGTGCCATTCTGCCCCCATGATGTCCGCTAGACTCACGTTTGGTGGGTGGTACCTTCCGGAGGTCGGTTCCAATCGCGAAATTGTTTGATCCAGCTGCCAGTTGGCGATCCTCCGAAAGATGTGACGAACATCCCCCTGCGTTGCCTGCATATACTAACCGAATTTAAACTCTGCTGCCTCTCTTGCCGTGTTTGCTTGTTCTTCGATCAGCTGACGTCGTGTGCGGTTTGCAGGTCGGTGCTGCTGATCCTCCAACTTTTGCCGATATCTTCGCACTTGCCGCCTCTCTGCTCGACTTACTCTCAGTATTGCTTTGATGGTTCGCTTCTGCAGGTGGATCCGTTCGATTGGTCCTTCACTCTGCATCAGCTCCAGCTCATGAGCGATTGCCTTGCACCCCAGTCCACACCAAGTCAGAACGAGAGGTTCGTATCGGGTACCTGCACTTGTTCATCTTCCTTGGTCTCTGCGGTTGACTCGTCCATTTCATATGCAGCACCACTGTTTGGTGATCCGAGTAGCGCTTGAGTAGCTCAATGGCCGCCCATTGCACGGCGCTGCCCAGATTTCCTGCGATATAGAATCGGTCAAGTCGACTGGCTGAGTTTGTTCTCCAGTATGTGAAATGCTCCGTCGGTTCCCGCTGCACTGACCACTCCGGATCCTCCACTAGCTCCCGCGTGTCGTGTATGTTCCACTCCGTCACTAATCTTCTCAGTTCTGCACTTTCGCATTGCACAGTTAGCAGAACTCCTCTTTGGTACCGGTCCCGTTGTTTGTCGAGCACACAGTTGAAGTCACCTCCGAGCACTGCTGCTGCACGATGAGTCCCGAACTCCTCGTTTAGGTGTCGGAAGAATTGTTCTCGCTCTGATTTCTTGTTGGGTGCGTACACATTAATCCACACCACTCCCTTGGACTTGATAGCGACTGTGCGATTTGCCCACTTGGATTCCTCGATCAGATGTGTTTCGCTAATCGTCTTCGGATTTGTGAGTATTGCAACTCCGCCAGTCGCGTCTGGATGGATGGACCAAAAGGACGTTGGTTCGTCCAGGTTTGTAATCCCCCATATTCGGTTCCAGTGATGTCGGAGTCTGCGTTCTTCTTTGGCTGTGGTGACCCTCGTTTCCTGTAAATAAATGATGCCATACTTTTCTGCGGTTAGTGCCCCCTTGAGATCCTCTAACCATTTTGTTCGTTCTTTCTTTTTGAATCCGCACACGTTCTGAGTTAATACCCGTAGCGTGTCAGGACATGATCTTTTTTCCCTTTTTTCGGTTTTTGTAAAATGCACTCTTGAGGGCATGCAGCGCGGCGTACATTTCTGTGCCTGGGCTACTACCATCTTGGTTACCTGTTGGTGTCGTGCCTTTAGTACCTTGAGGGCTCGACCGAGTCCACTTCCGTGGTGACTTGAGCCATGATCACCGACAGAGCTGACCACTCGCTGAGCTCCTCTCCACTCTTGAAGGCTGCTTTGAGCTCTCTGGTTTGCTTCAACATCGTACAGAAGTCTTCAATCGCTTCATACAGGTTGTCTGGGTCTTCAACGTCGCTGGACCTGAACGTCTGCAGCTCCTCCTCATACACCACTGTGCAGATGATGTAGCGACTGAGCTTCTCTAGCTGGGTCGGGTGGCAAAGTCGCAGAACTTTGAGCCCACCGTACTTCATTTTTCCTAGTGTCGACCAGTCTTCCTTGGAGTTGAGTAGTGCCGCCCGTTGTTGCTTCGTGGTTGCCGTTGCAATCCTGTCAAACCAATCTGTGATCCATACCCTGATCTCTGCTTGATCGGTGCGGTGTGCAAGACGTTTGAGTCCTTCCTTAATCATTTGTTCGCGCAGAACTTGCGTCAAGTCCACTAGCGTTGGTCCTCTGAGGTGATTCAGCACATAATGCGGCTCTAGCGACGTCTTCAACATCGCTAGAATTCACTCCCATTCGTTGAGAACTACCTGCGTCCATACATCATGATTGGACGAGAGCAGAGGAAAGGGACTTTTGGTTGCTTGTTGCCATTGCTCCTGGAACCCTTCCCAATGCCCTTGCAGCGCGCGCTCGAGGTCTCTGTGTTTCTGCATGGAGTCTCCTTCGATCGCCAATCGTCTCGACAGCATTTTGGTTTTCTTGAGGGGGACATTGGGGCTGTTCGGGTTCACCGTGACGTCGCCATCTTCCGCTTTGCGCATCGGTGTTTCGTCTCTACCTCGCTTTCTGGGTTGTGGAGGTAACTCAATTGTGGGCGAGTGGTAAACCACAAGCTGATTCTCCTGAGATGCGAACGACCAGCCGTGTTATCCGCTGAGCTGGTTTGGCTCAAATTTTTCTCGCTCGTCCAGCGGTGGAGTCCACACTAACTCTCCCAAACTGGCATTGTCGCTGTCCTCCATTGGACCCTCTGTAACTGGTTCGAAATCGAATTGGCCGGATCGGTCAGTCTTGAACTCTGTCTTGCTTCTCTCGGATCCTTGGAGACGCTTCGATAACGAGGTGCTCGTCAAATTCACCGGTGGTGTTGGTTCGTTCAGGGTTCTGAAGTGCAGACTGATGTAGTGTTCATTTGCGAATTTCAGAGTGATTGGTAGTGGACTGCTCGTGGCCTCTGCTTCGACTCTGTCCTGACGAAGCTCGTCTTCCCATTCCTTCCCCGTGCACGCAAGTTCTTTGGCTGACAAAAACTGGCCGCCTGCGTTGACTCTGGATTGCGGCTTGTAAATTGCAAAGCCTTTTCGGTCCCCGTAAAGCGTCTCGATGAGCACGAAGATTTTCCTCTGCAAAGCCTTGGCAGCCATCCGCAAGGACTCCGGTCCACCCCATAGGGACTCTAGCAGCGTGGAAGAGCAAGTGGAGGAGCTGCCTGCAATATCGTTGAAATAGTCGAGAACATCTGTTTTCCTTTCTTTTGGGCTCGTTTTTCGGTCCCCTCTCCCCAGTGCTTCGAGTATTCCCAAATGCGTTCCTTCAGGGAATTCGAGATCGAAGTTGAGACGTGCGGCCGCGTTCATGCTTTGCTTGATTCTGCTCGCTGTTGCCTCGAGCAGCTTCTCATTGGCCATGTTGTCATGCGTGATTTGGAGCATCGCTTCCGCCACTGTATAAAATTGGCAATTTCCGGTAGGTGGTGTCGTTGCTTCTGCATGGCCGTTGGCGTCCGTCACGTCTTGAAGCGTGCACTCTCCATCCCAGTCCATGATGTCGTTGCGATTCGGGTTGAGCTCGGTTTGTCTTTCCACGTGCACCTTCATCAGCTCGTCCATATCTCGTCGAAAGCGCATCAGTTCTTTTGCCCACCGGATGTCATCCTTGGAAACTTGTCTTGATTTCCAAAACCTATCAATACGAGAGATTTAGGGAATCGAATTATACTCCGCAAATCACTGTGTTGATAATCGAACATCAACACACCTCTCCAATTTACTGCGTCAGCACACAGTTTCGAGTTCGTCGACTGGCCGGACACTTCGTTGACCAAAGTTGTGGCGAGGAATGCTAGCCGTGCGTGAAAGGCTGGTTTGTGGTGCTTCGTCAAACTGCGGTTTCTGAGACACTCGCTCTTGGACTCAACACGCAAATGCTTTCGAACTGCATCCTAAAAAACTTACTAGAGCCCACCGGTATCCATCACTGGAAAAGCCAGACTTACGAAATGACGCTCACATGTCAACATACGAGAGCAGGAGTGACTTGCCATGCCATCTGTTGTGGCCACGGCACTTGTGGAGCAGCTTGATTGCTTTCGTTCGGCGTATTTAGCATGTGACATTCGATTTGCCAGGGTTTACTCAGCAATACATTGATGGTGAGACGGAGATGTGCGCGAGTCCATCTTACATGTACCCATGTTTGAGATTTGAAGAGCATCAGTATTACGTTTCTGCGTGGCTGTTCAAGTAACACTGGAAACATCCGGCGATCGGGATGCGAGTTATTCACTAGTGGTTCACCTCAGTAGTAGTCGCAGGCACTGCGTGTCAAGAAGAGCACACTGCTGAGATGGGGTGGTAGAGACAGGCTCACGAACCGAGCGCGTGGCACAGAATATAACAGGGAGCGCGAGCAACTCTGTAGCGCAATCCGAAGCGGGCAAAATCCTAACGCAATCGACTTGTGTGAAGGCAGCGCCGAGAAAGTGCATCTGACCGACGCATATTAAAATGTTGCGGTTGCGCCAGCATACCAGTCTCTGGCTGTTAATTTCTCAGTTGTGCGAATCATATTTCTATTCACGTTGTACATGCTAACCGGAGGCAAGCCGACCGCCTGTGCGTTGAATGCAGTCTCTTTCGTTGTAGCATGCGGATCCACGCAGCAACACGGAGCATCCGTAGCTGCTGTGTGGGGTTACAAGTGGTGTCAAGCTGGAATGCTTGCTGGGACGACGAAAACAGCTTATCCCGCAGTTTCTATATGAGCAAAGCTCGTCCATCTGAGGGTGGCATCATTGTGTATACTTGAGGTATACGAATCGGAGGAACAGAGAAGGGCTGGTATTCTCGCACGTTTTACGCAAACCAGAAGGGGAAGGCCGACACTTCATTGCGCACACAAAATGGCATATCTCCAGCTGTGTTTTCCTTTGGCACTCTTACCTAAAATCCAAAATTTCAAGCCAGCCACTCGCCATGGGAAAGACTATGCGGCTGCGGTCGCGTTGCGCAACGCTTGTACAGAAACTACTTTCATAGAGGCGCCAGGTGCGTCGCGTCCTGTAAACTTGTTGTGTCAACTCTGAAGATGTTGCTCAGTACTGTTCCTCATTTGCACATGATTCACGAGTTGAGTCGAGGAAAACATGGGACCTGTGATGGGTAAATTCGTTCCTGATACTGTTTACAATCGCGCTACCCCAAAACGAATCCTCGCTGCCGTCGAGATGGTGAATTGCTCACAATCGCGTCGCTCGCATCCACCTTTGTGACGATTTGACAAGCGAGCGTCACATTTTGCAGCCGAATGATATCCTCATCTATGTTGCGGTCTTCGAATGGTGGGCAAAGTTCGCGAAAGGAGCACAGCTGCGGGAACAGTGAGCGGACTATGTAATCGATAATTGGACGCGGGTCGAACTGATCCAAAGGACGCAACTCTATCCTGTGTCGATGTCCATCAGCTGTTTTCCAATAAGTCGTTGGGGTTCAGTCCTCGGGGTTCAAGAGAGCAACACTTGTTGACTGACCACAAAGAAAGGCTCATAGGATGAAAGTCTCATGATCTTGGTTGACGTCACATTCTTTGGTCTTCAAGTTTTTAAAAATTCTCCATGATTTCTAGCAAAATTATGTAAATACCCAAAACCCCTGCTGAAAATTCACCCCCCCCCCCTCTTATGTTCCTGCAGGCTCTCCTTTGTACCTGGTTGCCACTATTATAGAACGTGTCGACCACCTCCAGATTATCTCTCTTTCTCTCTCTGGCACAGCCGCGACAGCCCAGGCGCCCGTCATTAGTAAAAATGCGATCGCCACGCCAAGAGTTTATCGACGAGCACTTGCGCTTCTTGCTAGACGAAGAGTGTCCAGCTCTGGAACGCCATCTCGCCAGTCCACATGGCGACGACGAGGCGTCACGACGTGAGGTCCTGCGGGCGCCTCAGCCACAGCACCAATGCAGTGACCTCGCCACCGATCCGCTCGCTTCAGAAAGCAGCCTTGAAGGAGCCAACTCGCTAGGATCATTTCGCGCTGAGGTCACCGCATCGACGTTGGGGGCACCCAAGGCAAAGCGGCATCGGCGTACGCTTGAAGAACGACGGGAGCAGAACCGCTTGACGGTGCAGCGGTTCTACTACCGAAAGAAGGTGAGTAAGCCCTTGTTGGTGTCCCACCTCTATGTGAACATACATAAGCGTGGATTATTTCTTTTGCGCTGACCATGAGTTCTGTTGACAGGAGTTGATTCAGACTATGCGCGCCGAGGAAGCGCGACTTGCACAAGAGTATGAAAAGCTACGGGGAACCATCCGAGAGGCGACGCGAGACACTCAGCAGCACAGTGAGTACACACAACTCGTGCTCTTGAAGGAGTCGTTACAACACCAAAACCAACTTCTGCGCGACATGGTGTCCACGAGAGCTCACTCGTTCGATCAGCTTCACCGCACGTTCGCTAGGCACTCTCAGGTACGTAAACAACACAACTCTTTGGACAAGCTGGAGGCCACGCGATCCCCACTGATGCACACATATTTTGTGTGATGTCCCACAGCGTTTACGTGAAACCGCAGAGCCTGCCACTTCGTTTGAATTCATCCCAAAGGTCTCGCAAGAAGAATGCAATCACCTGGTTCGGTGCGCGGTGGACGACATCATCACTCAAAAATGCACACTAAATCGAGACATCAGCGTTCAATTCACACTCCATGACTGGGAATGCCATCTTGACCCCTCGCCTCCTGAGTGTAAAGACAGCGCACAGTTTATGTTTGTAAAACGAATTCCCGCACATCTTCGCCCGGTCCAGGTGGCTCAGCAAACACTCGAGATGTGGACCAAGTCGAGTGAAGTGCATGCGCAACTGTTTCCAAATTACGTCCATTCCAGTGCTCGTGTGCTGCAGCAAATTAACGAATCAAATTTCATCGTCTTGCAGAAGATCGAAAAACGCTGCGAAACGCCACTGGATTCGTTTGAGCACTGCTGCAGCATTCCCAACCGTGCCGTTCAGCGGGTGCAGACAATTCTTCACGTCGCGTTTATTCCTCTCGAGAACAACCAAGGCTACACCGTGCTGATGCGCAGTATCGCTCCGCATCATTACGAACTCGAGTCGGATGACAAATCAAGCGAAATCCCAACCGAGTGGATGGATACATTCAGCTGGTAAGTTTTGTTTTATTTTGTTTGTATCTGTATTATTTGTAATTATGGTGGTGCTAGCTTTACGAGCTCATTTGCTGCATGCATGCACTACAGGTGCACCATCTCGGAAGGTACAAATGAAGTCACGTGGGGAGGAAAGATCCACACCTCGGGTACCACACCGGCGACGACATTTTTCGACATGAGCATCTTTGATTGGGTAATTTACGAGATCACGCGCACGGTGTACTGGGAGACAGCAATCAGTGAATCGAGTGTACCGTCGGTCTAGGCAAAGATGCTTGTCATGGCATTAATTGCGCATCAACAAGACCACTGTTCCCGTAGGAAGGTGCAGCTGGTGAATTGACCGCTCGAATTAACCAAAGTGTTCGAGCTACAATCTGCTCAAGTATGATGAAAAATGAAAAGAAGGCTTATTCTGTGCTGCGTAACCTGCAGCGACATCCCAGGGATTACTGCATACACGGCCAGACTCTTCTCCGGCTGAAAGCCAACCGACTCTCCATGTGGAACTAGGAGAAAGCTGATCTATCCTGCTCGAATCCCGAATGCTCCCAAGTTGTCCAATCTTCTGTTCAACATCTACTCTGGGAGTGTCCGAAAGCCAAACTGGTGTGGAACTACTTTTATGCGCTATGGGTGAAGATCGGAATCACTCCTGGTCACGACCCCGCAATCTGGATCTTCAGTCTGGATCTACCAGATACTCCAAGGCATGCATGGACCACGATCAAGAGACACATTATCGGATACAAGTTCTCCAATGAACATCTCCAAGATCATCTCTATCCCGTCGCACACATGCTGTGGCGATATATAAGCGCGTCGCTCATACAAGCCATTTGGTGTGCGCATCTGCGACGCATGGATTCGGATCCAATCGAATCGACTTCTGAGATGGCGATCATGATGACCAGATTAGAGGCAAGAATGCGAAACCTCACACGACTCGCTGAAGCGCAAGCTGGAGACTCGGACGGTCACACGGTTGCAGCAGTTCTCAAGGCATATGTCTACTGCTTTCTCAGCCAAACCGACGCCATCCCCTTGACTCCAAATGATACTCGCGGCGTTTACCTGTTGTTTTTCGATGGTGGGTCACGCGGCAATCCAGGACCAGGAGGGACTGGATCCATTATCGTGCGTGTCCATAAGGACTCGCACACAGCCAGGTTAATTTGGGCTGCCAGCATGGCGTATAGCAGGAAGGACACGACCAACAACTTTGCCGAGTACTGGGGTCTCATACACGGACTCCGAGAAGCCCAACACAGTCACTTCGAACCGTTGTACGTGATTGGAGACAGTGCACTGATTATCTCCCAACAGAGAATGCATCGGTCCCCTCGACAGCACCGATTGGCACGTCTATACCAGACAAGTCGACGACTCGCGGATTGCATCGACATCCGAGGATGGTACCATCACTACCGTGCCTTCAACAAGATGGCGGACTCAGCCGCCAACCTAGCCATGGACACCAGAACCTCAACGCAGGTTCACTTCCCAACTCATCGAGCTGCTTTCAACAATCTCACCCAGGATCTTGATAACGACGTCATGCATTGGCTTATGCGAAGGTCGGAAGACCCAAGGTCATTGGACAACACAAGGCAGCCTCACATAGGACCAAGAGAACATGCCATCCTGGTCAAAGATTATTTAGTATTCAGAAGTGATCTGTTGCAATCCGCGCTATAGACACATTTACACTCCTAGATGAAATTCGTAATGAAGATTAGGTAGAAGAATGGATATTGTAGGTCACGAAGATTGTAGGGTCTGCCCTACTGACTGTTTTCGGTTAATCGGAGTCTTGTCGGCGGGCGTAGTCGGTTAGTCGGTTAGTCGGTTAGTTGTGTCTTGGAAGCGTTGTCGTTGTTTGGTAAAACGTGAAGTGAGCTTTATTGATCGTTGTGTTAGAGCTTTCCTTTTTCTTCTCCATTCGTTTGTCTCCTACGCTCTCAACCACTCATATGCATGACTGGACAGTGTCCTACGTCTGGTACTATGTATCTGAATATGCACATATAAAATCCTATACAGTTGGGTCTGAATGCGTGTGATTGCGTTGATCACATGGGTTTACGTTGGCGTGCCGACTGATCCTGTTGACGTCGTTTGTTTACGTCGGATCGGTCGGTGCCGCCCGATCCTCACATCCCCCCGGAGTTGACTTCGCGTTGGCGATGTTTGAAGTTATGCAAAAGATCCTGCCAATGCGAAACGTGCTTAATATCTCTTTCGCGTTCCCAAGTGCTCTCATGTGCGTGAAGGCCATGCCATTTGACGAGCCACTCCGGCTTTCGGTTGAATATTCTTTTCTTCTGTAAACTTTCCACAATGTGGAACTCTTCACCAGATTCGTCTTCAAATATCACCGGCGTGGCTTTTGGAATTGGACGACTGCCAAATTTCGAGGGGTTTGGTACGAAATGGCTTAACAGCTCGATATTGAAACTGGAGTGAAGGCGCTTGAGATACCGTGGTAATGCTAACTTGGCTACGTTATCATTGATCATTTCCTGGATCTCAAACGGTCCGATCTTCTTGGCTGACAATTTGGCTTGCTTCATGTTGACTCCTTTCGTCACGTGCTTCAACGGAACGTTCTTTGTGTCCAACATCACTAAGTCACCGGCCTTGAAGGTGACCTCTCGTCTCTTACGATCATAGTATTGTTTCTGACGTTCCTGAGCATCCATTAGGTTTTGGCGAGCTAACTCGACCAATTTCTGACGGTCTTGCGCAAATTTCTTGGCGAACTCAGCAAGTGGCACTTCAATATTGGCTTGATGTTGAGCAATAATGTTGCTCACCTTGCGACCCGTACCGATTTCAAGTGGAGACATCTTTGCGGATGCGTTCACTAAAGTTGCATGAGCATACTCAACTGCTCCAAGGTGAGTTGCCCAATCATCGCCATGGTATGAAACCATGCAGCGTAAAGCATCTTCAAGGACAAGGTTTTGCCGTTCCGTTTGTCCATCGGCTTGAGCTCGGTGAGCTGTCGTCATTGAGAGTTTTACACCCAAAACTGACATGAGCGATTTCCAAAAGTTCGACGTGAACTTAGGATCTCGATCACTGGTTGTAACCTTGGGCAACCCATGCTGACGTACAACCGTCTCAAAGAAGAGTCGCGCTACCTCTTCGGCATCAGCTGTAGTGTGCGTTGGGGCATACTTAGGACGCTTTGACAGTTTGTCCACCACTGTCATGATGGCGTCGAAACCTTTGCTACCGGCAGGCCGACGACGAAATCCACAGACACCACTTCCCAACATTCGCTTCGAACGGGAATAGGTATCATCTTGCCATTCTTCTTTAAGCTGTTGGACTTCCATCTCGCACACGTGCCACAACTCAGAACATATGCCCGCACATCTTTCTCAAGTGTTGGCCAGTAGTACCATTGCGCCACCTTCAATTGCGTTCTGCGAATTCCCGGATGGGCTGATGTTGACCCATCATGAAATTCGTGCAAAATATCCGTGACCAACTGGTCGATAGCTGGAACACAAAGCCGGGAGACGGAGTGCTTTGTTCTGACGCAAAGCAGACCGTTCTTCTTCTCGTACTTCTCATTTCCGTCAACGCTCTTCCATGCTGATGCAAACTCAGGATCCTTTCTGTAGCCAGTTTGGAATCTTGCTTTGGTTACGTCCGAGAGATGTACTTGCGAAATCACGAACTCGACGTGATGGACTTGATTTACAGTTTGGCATCGTTTCTCTTGTTTAACTCCAATGTTAAAATTGCGCCTACCCTCCCCCGCAATGTCCACAGCGTCGAGAATAATCGCTTGGTCTTGGACAGGCAGGGTACGAAGTACCGAAGAGTGAAATGAGTGACGTCGAAGTCTCAATGACATGTTGGCACACTTTTCATCACAATGACGGACAGCAGAGAGTGATGAATCAGCACTCTCGGAGCTTGGGTTTGGACGAGATAAAGCGTCGGCTACGACATTATTACTGCCTTTCACGTGATGCAGTACAAAGTCGAACTGCGAAAAGAAGGTCAACATACGGGCCATTTTAGGGGACACGTTAGGATGATGCAGCATCCAGCGACATGCTGAATTGTCTGTAAATACGTCAAACGGACGTCCGTGCAAATAATGGCGCCACTTGTCTAGGGCTGTCCTGATCGCGCATAGCTCCTTCTCGTGTGCGGGCCACGATTTCTCGTGGGACCCAAACTTCTTCGAGTAGAACGCAATTGGGTGATCTTCTCCATTCACCGTTTGTGACAGAACACCCCCCATGCAATAACCGGATGCGTCAGTGGTGACTGTGAACTTCTCGGCGAAGTCGGGTAACTTCAGTACAGGGGCTTGTTGCAGGGCCAACTTTAGTGCTTGAAAAGCACGTCGCTGCTTTTCCGTCCATTGCCAGGTCGTGTTCTTCTTTACCAGCATACTTAGCGGTAATGCGTGGAGAGCGAAATCACAAATAAATCGTCGATAATAACCCGCTAGCCCAAGAAAACTCTGAAGTTCCTTTCTGGACGTTGGCTCTGGATATGCCTCGATAGCTGCTGTTTTCCGCTTATCGACGCTGAGCCCACTGCTTGACACTGTATGGCCCAGAAAGTCGACACTGGTCTTGCCAAAAGAGCACTTTGCTCGATGCGCGTATAACTCTTCACGCTCTAAAACTTCAAAAACTTGACGCAAGTGCGCAACATGCTCTTCCCGTGTCTTGGAGAAGACACAAATGTCGTCTAAGTAGACAACTACGAATTCAAACTTGTCAAAGAGGACGCGCATCAATCGCGACCAGATTCCAGGCATGCCAGCAAGGCCCATTGGCGCAACACACCATTGGTACGTCTCCTTGTGAGAGCGGAACGCCGTGTACTGACGGCTTTGCTTTTCAACAAGCATCTGGTGGTAGCCCTGCGCCAGGTCGATAACTGTGAAAACTGTGCATCCAGCCATCTGGTCGAACAGCTCTTCAATCAATGGCAACGGAATCTTGGGAATCTTGGTCTGGCTGTTGACATATCGGTAGTCAATTACCCAGCGAATGGGCATGGCACTATTTCCAGATCGAAGCCATTCCGCGCGTTTGGGAATGCAACCTGTACTAGGATCCTTCTTTGGGATGCCGAATATGTTGGAGACCCATGGCGAGTTCGAGACTTCTATCCATCCTTTCTTCAGGTTTTCGTTGATGAAAACGTCGAGTGCTTCTTGTTCGGTCTTCGACAATCGAAACGGCGCACGCGAGCTTGGCATTGCGTCTGGCTTCATTTCAACTTGCACTTGAACAAGCCGTTCTGGTGGCAATCCTTCAGGGAGACGTTCAGGAAATACGTGGTCAAATTCCTTTACCAGAGGTTTCAAATATTCAGGAACATCCTCCATCTCCATCACCGCCGACACTTTCACCATAAAAAGCTCCGCGAATCTGTTGGCATCAAGTCGACGAGTAAGCTTTGCCGACGAAGGAAACGCACCTGGTCTACGGGCCACAGTCAAGTGGAGATCGTTATGCAACTTATTACGAACCGCCACGCGTTGTTGCTCCGTTGAGCTGCTTGGACCTTCACTCTCTTCAATGGCTACAGGAGTCGACTGGGTGGCTTCAACCGTGAACTCGTGAGTCTCCCAATTGACCTTGGGACCGAACTGACGAAACCATGGTAGCCCAAAGATGACATCGTGTTCTGGTGCCAAGTCACTTTCCGTGAACCTCACATCTTGAAATTTGCCTTCTTTCATCGCCACCGATGCTTCGACAGTTGAGATGTCCAAGAGTGTCGTCAACGTACCATCAAAACTCTGTAATCGCCCTTGCCTGACGTAGATAACCTTGCTTGCAAGGCCGGGCCGAATCATGTTGGCCGAAGCACCACAGTCGAGTAAAATAGTCACTTCTCGATCGCCGATAGATCCTTTCTTTCGAATGAGCGTATCCTTTTGTTCCGTGCTATTATTGACAGCGATCTCGTCAACTTGGGTTTCTAGTTCCACCGTGTTAATGGTGTACTTGTCGAATATCACTGGAATGTCTTCATCTTCTTCTTGTTCTTGAACCGCATTCACTCGCACCTGGGCTCTTCCCGAGCGATGCACGCCCCCTACTCGTTGTCTCGCGCGACATTCCGCCTTTCGATGGCCTTCTTTCCTACAGTAGAAGCATAGGTTTTTCCGCATGCACTCGTCTCTTGTAATTACTTGGACGTTATCGACCTCCATCGGCACTGCTTCGTCATAGCTTCGCCTGGCACTCTCGGTCCGTCGCTGGTGATACGATCTGCCAACTCCTCGATTTGACCGCTCGACATTGGACGAAACACCAAAATGCGCACGCTCAAAGTCCAATGCCACTGTAACTGCAGCCGCGAGAGTCTCACACCGGCGATACTGCACTTCCTTCCTCGTGTTCGAGAGCAGACCTTGCGTGAAATATACGACCTTGTCCAGCTCACTCATCTCTTCTACTTGCGTCATAATGTAGCGAAACTTGGTGACGTAGTCCGACAATCCTTGGCAACTCTTCTGATTCAGGGCTCGCAATTGATCACGCAGTCGGACCTGGAAGTCGGCTGGGACAAACTCTCTCTCAAGCTCTTCAAAAAATTCATCCACTGTTGAAATGTCCGCTTTCTTCATGATGTACCATTGAGCAGCCGCGCCTCGCAGAGCCCCCGCTAGAGTAGCCAGCACGCGCTTACAGAGATGACTACTTCTCCAGTCAACATTGCGTGCTTCAAAATACTGTTCAACTTGTTCATAGAAGAGGGCATACGACTCATGCAGGGCACCTCCGTAGCCTGGAAGCTTGGATCCTTCAACCTTGAATGATGATGACGCATTTGATTCGATCATTTGCTGCATCATCAACTGCTGTTGACGCATCAACTCCATCACGTGCATCACCACTTCTGCGGTCGAGGGCTCGGGCAACGGCGGTCCGCCACGTGGGTCTGTCATGCTTTGGATTAGGCCAGACAAGACTGATTGCAAAAAACCGTTACTTTTGAATTTTTGGTTTTTTAAAGCTGTTGCAAGTGCGGACCAATTCTACGTTAAGCAAATGACGGGCTTCACGCAACTTGGATTCGATCTCGTCGTAGAGAGCTGAGATGGCTTTGGCTTCGGCTGGCACAGGGGCGTTCTTTGGAACTTCTCTTCGAAGGACGCCAAGTGTGCGCAAATCCCGTTGAAGGCGCTGGTCAATGTCGTTGCGCGCCTTGTGAGATGCGTCGGGGTTGAAAAGATAAAAGCCTTCAAAAGGGTTCACTTCTTCCTCACTTTTCAGTTCAGAATGCTTGCGTTTTTTGTGGCTCATAAACCACTCTACTTATGAACACCTACCCCCACTTTCGCCGAGGCCACTATCCCAAAGATGAGTAATCGATGGTCGTGAGAGTGTGATGGGTTCGAGAGAGGATTTACAGCGCAAGCGTTCTCTTCCAACACTGAGTCGCAATCAGTCACTCAAGCCACCTGTTCAATCTATCTCCGAGGAGCGTACAGGATTTATGGGAGGACTCTGAGAGCGGTAGTCAATGAGGGTCGATAGGCCGCGGCCACGAGAGTCAAGGGTCTTGGACGGCGCAGCGAGACGAGGAGACGAGGTCTTGGGACCAACAAGTGCTACCAAATGTAGGGTCTGCCCTACTGACTGTTTTCGGTTAATCGGAGTCTTGTCGGCGGGCGTAGTCGGTTAGTCGGTTAGTCGGTTAGTTGTGTCTTGGAAGCGTTGTCGTTGTTTGGTAAAACGTGAAGTGAGCTTTATTGATCGTTGTGTTAGAGCTTTCCTTTTTCTTCTCCATTCGTTTGTCTCCTACGCTCTCAACCACTCATATGCATGACTGGACAGTGTCCTACGTCTGGTACTATGTATCTGAATATGCACATATAAAATCCTATACAGTTGGGTCTGAATGCGTGTGATTGCGTTGATCACATGGGTTTACGTTGGCGTGCCGACTGATCCTGTTGACGTCGTTTGTTTACGTCGGATCGGTCGGTGCCGCCCGATCCTCACAAAGATGAACCTAAATATACCTCACCTTATAAATAAATAACCTGCCGCGAGTTTTGGCGTTATTGCTGAATCTGTCAGATTTCATTCCTGTGCTTTCGTTTGGAAAGTATACGATTTCGGAAAAGCTAGAGTGTGAGTTGGTGGTGTAACTGATTGTGTGCAGAGAGAGACGTTTGCAAGTGAGTTGAAGGCTGAGATGATAAGAAATCTATTGAACATAAAGTTTAAGATTTCCCGGTGAAAAGAATTGGTAGGTTCTCAGCTATCATATCCTGCAGTAACACAAGCGTTCTCACACTTTCGTCCGGGGTTTTCGTGATTTTCTAGTTTTTATGTCATTTATTTTCTTCGTGTGGGCGCATCGTCACTTGTGGGTTTCATTGCGAGGTGTCTTGGTGCGGCAGAGCTGGTTGGCTTTGTCACGGGGGTCTTGAGCTGCGCGGTGTGGTGGCCGCAAACAGCGGGGGGTCTTGTGCTGTGCGGTGTGAGTTGAAGGCTGATTGTTTCCATCGTGTTGGATCAGCCCATCATTTGTCACCCTCTGCCTCTGTGAATCCATACAATGTCATTGGGTAACATAGGTACTTAACCCTGTCAAAGGCGATACGCCCAACACTGTGTGCTCCACACTGTTGTTTGTGTGAGGCCCACGACCAATCATTCTAAACGCTATAAAAATACACGCATGCACGCAGAGAAGTCCACGGTACTTCTCGATTTGTCACGCGCCGTCTTTGTCGTTCCTCCTCCGTCCACATCCATCAGGTTGTTTCCTTGACAGGTTACAAGCCCAACGGAAGCCTCGTTTGACAACCTCCCTCGCCTCAACGGGACCAACTTTCTAATATAGGACGCCCGTGTGGCCACGTCTCTGAAGGGGAAGGGTCTCTACGAATTCACATTCATCGAGAAGCCCAACTTTCAAGGCGACTCTGAATCTGACTCATGTAACGGGACTCGTTACATGACGTACACGTGCGTTGAGGAAGCGCAGGTGAAAGGAAGGGCACAGTGATAACACTGTGTCCAAGGAGAAGGGAGGGAGCTTTGCGCGTTACCGTGCAAATTGAGAAGTGCATTAAAACGTTAAAGTGCTAACATGCAATCGTAGTGACTGAAACCTACGGTGTCTCTCATTGGTAGATAATCGGATGTCCAGTCCGACTATCATCCAATGGGATTAAATCTTAACGGCTTAGTCTGATTGGCTAATATGCAAATGGCTACGTACAGTGTTCATGAGTGACACATATTAATGTGTCTCCAACTGTACATCGTGGGTGGGTTCGGAAGAGGTGATAAAACCCATGTGGGAGAAAACCCACACTCTCCTGACCCGGGAACCCATGTAATGGGTGGCCCCATT
Organism: Globisporangium splendens; assembly: GCA_006386115.1. Lineage (NCBI taxonomy): Eukaryota > Oomycota > Peronosporomycetes > Pythiales > Pythiaceae > Globisporangium > Globisporangium splendens. The sequence goes on along the minus strand of VFIW01000014.1, from coordinate 499,297 downwards.
ACATCATCCCCCCGTAAAGCGATTGGTCACGTAGAAACGCGCGCGACCAATCCATCTTGTGTTCTTTGGTGTTCTTCCGTGTTCGGAGGAACTGGTCACAGAAAGCAGAGCACTGAGTCTTGCGGGCTCAGTTCTCAGTGTGCGCCGCGCCCAACAGAGAGCTTTTCAGACGCCGCAAGCTGTGCGAGGTGAACCTCGTACAAATGTCTTCGATCGACAGCGATGCTGTTGACTACGAGTCGAGTAGCGAGGAGGTGACTCCTTGCAACACTCCAATGAGTAGCACCACGACGAATGTCGTGCGTGACGATCGGGAGGAAGGAGCCGAGTCTTCTTCCGTTGACCGTTCGAATCTCAAACGAAACGAAGCGAAACGTTCGTCGTCCGCGGCCCTCTTGAATGAGCCTACGCGGAAGAAGCGTCATGAGGAGGGATCTCCTCACGGAGAAACGAGCGGATCCACCGTGGCGGTTGCCATTTCCGACGTCGGAGCGTCGGAAAGAGCGGCATCTGCCAACACGATGGAAAATCTCGGTCAGGAAGGATTAGCGTCAGCTGATCCCGACCTGGTGAGTGCAGCGAGAAATATCCTTCTCTCGCTGGACGCGTCCAATTGTGAACTGGAAGCTGTCGATCCACTCGAGGACTTGCTCCTCGATGTGGAATCCGAGACTTATGCGCAGGTTACTGCGTCATCGGGAAATAGCGAGTTGCCACGCTATCTTGCCTTTTCGGCGGAGGAGAAGGATCCGGTGACGGGTCCTTCTGAAGGGATGGATTTCACCACTTCTAGTTGGAGCCATTTGTGGGCGCCCAAACCCAATTGAGTTCGTGCGCATCGTGGCACCAAGCATGGGGGAACCCACGCGCTGTGCGATGTGAGTGCTGTCAAGGACGATGACTTCGTCCTTCGACAGAACTTCCATCCAAAGGCGCGTGAGGAATTTTACATCGATATGTTCCATTCGATGCGATTCTTCGACGGTCGGTCGAAGTTAAAGAAGTCTCACAGCGCTGAGAAACAAGCGCTGTTCCTTTCGCAAGCGTGGGGTGCCTTCGTTGTGAATTTCAACGAAGACACTGCGAAGTGTATCTCTCGGTTGCGAGATAATCGGGATAAGTTCCTCCGGCACAATGCCGTTGGAAAGTTGTTGGCGATCCACGAGGAATGCGTGGATCTTGGGGTTCCGTGTGGAGTCAAGACCACACCGAGGGGTTGCCGCATCTGCACCAGCGATGATCCTCAGTTGGCTGAGGAGCACCTTCGTGGTTACAACGGCGTGATGCTTCCTCGCGGATTGCAAGATCGAATCCGCGAGTTGTGGAAGCGAGAGTCGATGCTAATCGACTCTCGTATTGCTGCACCAAGCCAGGAACATCGGCTTGGAGCGCCGAGGCAGGCTCCCAGGTATCTCGATCTGGCGGGTAGCCCAGCCAACGAACGCGGTAAACGCGCTCCTTCTTCCCTCGCGACGATTGGCCGCGATGAGCAAGTATCTTCTCCACGATCCAGCGTTGGTTCCCTTTGGAGTCACGCAACGGAGGGGCTGGAGGAGGAAAGATCTGCTCGTGGCTCTGAGGTTCATCCTCGGAGCGATCTTCTTGAGCGACTGAAGTACGCCGAGCAAGAGAACGAGGTTCTCCGACTTTGGGCCGAGCTAAGCGAGATTATCGCGAAGCACGAACGGCTCGAGGGACGGCTTTCGAGGCTCGAGGCGGATCACAAGCTTGTGCTTGGGATCCTTCGCGACCACGGTCTCTTGAAGAGGAAGAGACCAACGAGTCATCGTGGCGATGATACGCTTTGAGACGCCCGACGTAGAACGTCGGGTGTAGATGCATGGTCGGAGGAAGCTCCAACGTAAATGCGTCTCCAATCCTTTCAAGTACCTTGAAAGGGCCAATGTGTCTTGGCAGCAACTTGTTGCTGTCACTGCTCACCACTCTGTTAGGTAGGTTAGCAGTCGATAACAAAACCAATGAATTCCTTTTAAATTCATTCGTGTTCTTGTGGCCACTCTTGTCCGCTTGTTCCTTCTGACTGTCCACTGCATCGGCGATTGAATCGCGGATGAAGCGGATGGTAGCTTGTCGCTGCGACACTGTTGTAGCGATGTCTTTGTCGACGACCGCCGCATGAGCAGTTACCTGCTCATGTTGATGCGGGGTCTCCGAATGTTCCGAAGCAACAGCTGCTGCTTCGAGGACTCCTCCCCACATAAAGGAGATGTCACCGGTGGAGGGGACATCCCGCCAAGGATGGAGGGAAGACGTGGGCACCTGAGGGCATTCACGCAGAACGGCGTGTGCCCAGTTGAGGCATGCACACAGTTGTTGATTGCAAACTCTGCGAGAGGGAGACATTCACTCCAGTGAGTGAATGAATGCGCATAGCTGCGCAGAATGTCCTCGAGCGTGCGATTTACACGCTCGGTCTGACCATCTGTTTGCGGATGGTCAGCTGTCGGCATCTTGAGCTGAGTGCCCAAGAGTCGGAACAACTCTTGCCAGAAGGCAGCTGTGAATCGTGGATCTCGGTCCGACACGATTTCTGTTGGCATTCCATGTAACCTAAACACAGAATCCAGGAATATCTGCGCTGTCTGCTTTGCGGTGACGCTAGCAGGGACAGCACTGAGATGGACCATCTCACTGAAGCGATCCACGATGACGAGGATCCCAGTCTTCTTGCTGGAGTCAGCAGGAAGACCGAAGATGAAGTCCATCGAGACTGACTTCCAACAGTCCGTTGGGACTGGCAGAGATCGCAGCGGTGCGTTGGTCACCGGTGCTGGCTTGACGCGCTGGCACACTTCGCATGCGCGTACGTATTTGCGGACCCACTTGTATTGGTGGGACCAACAGAAGTCGCGGGAAAGCGCGAGATACGTTTTCTCGCGTCCTGGATGGCCGCGGAAAGGCGCGTCGTGGTACTCAAAGAGCACACGATTGCGAAGGTCACTATCATTTGGAACGACAGTGCGCGGTGCGTCGCTGTCGTCTGTACGGTAGTAGAGAACATCGTTGTGCAACTCATAACGATGTAGACGAGCGCGTTGAGCCGGGTCCAACGCCTTGAGCGACTTATCAGACGGGTCTGACAAGCGGACAACAACTCGACAGATGTTACTATCTGTCGCATACGCTCTTTTGATATCGTCGAGGAGCGACGATGTCGGTGTGCTTTCTCGTGTGATGGCAATCACACGGTCTTCCTTTGAGTCGTTTGCTTTCGACTCAAAGTCTGGGCGACGTGATAATGCATCCGCGATCACGTTGAACCGTCCGGGTTTGTACTCGACGTCAAACTCGTACTCTGCAAAGAAAGAAAGCCATCGGGCCATTCTTTGCGATAGATGTGGTGACTTCACTGCGGTGCGGAGCGAAGCGTGGTCAGTGTAAACGGTGAACCGTTTACTTCCGAGCAAATACACTCTGAACTTCGTAAGAGCGTACTTCATGGCAAGCAACTCCTTGTCATGAGCCGGATAATTGCGCTCAGCTGGCTTCAGCTGACGCGACTGATAGCAGATCACGCGTTCTCGATCTGCATCGTCGCGCTGCATGAGCGCGCATCCGATTGCAAAGTCGGATGCATCACAGACCACATAGAATGGTCGCTCGTGATCAGCGATCGCGAGAACCGGAGCCTCCATGAGACTGCTTTTCACCTTGACGAATGCATCTTGACATTCGTCGGACCACTTCCAGTCGACGTCTTTCTTCAGTAATGGTGAAAGAGGTCGGATGATACCCGCATAGTTCTGCGAGTACTTATGGAGATACGTCGCAAGACCGAGGAACTTGCGAAGATCCTTTTGGCTTGTTGGGGCGGGCGAGTCGTTGATCGCCTTGATCTTTTCGGGATCAGGACGCACTCCGTTCTTGCCGACAAAGCAGCCGAGAACGGGGATCTCATCAACACCAAACATACACTTTTGTATGTTGGCGTACAGCTTGTGCTTCCGCATCAAGTCTAATAGCTGTCGGAGGTGCTCTTTGTGCACTTCCGCATTGGATGCAGCATCCGATGCACGACTGTGTATGAACACGTCGTCAAAATAGCTTGGTGCGAAGTCTCGCACTGGACGTAATAGTTGCGTGACGCATCTATTGAACGTGGCGGGAGCATTTGTTAGCCCCTGCGGCATTACGAGCCACTCCCACAGCATCCCGCTCGGGGTGCTGACTGCTGTGAAAGGGATATCCTTCTCACGCATCAAGATTTGATAGAGCCCATCTCTCAAATCGATCGTACTAAAGATAGTACTACCTTGCATGCTGTCAATGATGACATCTTTGCGAGGTATCGGCGTTTGCGCCGGGATTGTTGCCGCATTCAACTTGTTGAACGCATGCACGATCCTCCAACCTCCTGTGGCCTTTTTCACACAGAAGGTGGGGCTGCAGTGCGGAGAGTTCGACTCGCGCACTTGGCCCGCTTTACGACGAGCTTCAAAGAACTCGTCGATCACCTTGACTTGCTCTCGGGGCAGTGGCTATTGCCTCGTGACGCAGTACTTTGTTCCCGACTTGAGATCAATCTCATGCCGAACTCCTTTGTCTGTCGGAAGACGACTGGGAACTTCTTCTGGGAATACGTCTTCGTACTCCTTCAATAGTCCGTAGAATGGACTGTCCTTCAGGGATTCCCATCCCTGAGCCTGGAATCGTTCCTTCTTCGTTGGCTCGTCGAGCACATCAGTGTCCATCACTGATGACGACGCAAGGAAACATTCATCGAGTGGGTGCCTCTGCACTGCCGACTCGGCATTGCTCGATTCCTGAGGAGCAATGTAACATATCTGCTCGAGGGTGCCTCGACGCAGTTCTTTCATGAACTGTTTCTGGCTCATGATTGGTAGCGTTACCACTTCCGAAGCGTCCTTCGGAGGATCTTCTAACGCCATCTCATGAATATGAGATCCATCCTCATCAGTGACCATGACACTGATGACTTCGCATGAGGAGCCTTGATCAGAGGTCTCCATTGGCGGTACCTTTCCTTCGTCATCGCTCTTCAGTACAGAGCGATGAGCAACCGAAGTCTGCCCTTTAGACTTTCGGGTGGCTTCTCCATCGGGCATCGTGCTAAGGGGGCCATCGCACACCCTTGTATCATGTTCGTTAACCGACAGCGCGTTGCGCGCCGATGGGCGGTTAGCCTTGTTCCGCTTCATAGCAGGGTAACTGATCGATTGTCGATTCCAATCGATGATCGGCTGATACTTCTTCAGCCATGGCATTCCAAGGATGACATCGAACTTGTCATCTAAATCCAGCCAAATGAAGTCTCCTTCCATTTGGCGTCCATCATGCGTGACATTCGGCTATTGTAGGTCACAACGATGAACCTAAATATACCTCACCTTCAAAATCAAAAATCATGCGTGACACGAAGCCGTGTCACATGTTTCTCCGTCGTGACGGTGGCACCTGTTGCCAACCGCACGGTGATCTTCGACTCGGAGGAACGTGATTCCTCCGAAATTACTCTCGCTAGTGCACGGGCGACATGCGATCGAACAAAGCTGTTTGACGCACCCGTGTCTAGCAGTGCCCGCAGAGGGATCGTAAATCCCTCTACGGTTACCTCAAGTTGGATGAGTCGATCTCTCGGCTCCTCCGCAGTCGTGGTAGTCCAGCAGCGCGTGTCATGCACGCTGGGGGCTTGCGTCTCGTGCACCACGATCACACCAGACGCATATTCGCCAGTAGAGCGCCCCGCGTCTACTGGTGGTTGACGTTTTTTTATTCTTCGCGTGTTGGACGCGAAGAAGTCATCCGATGTGTTTCTCGGACGCGGGGAGCGGGCTGCGCCGCTCGGCACTCGTATTGAAAGTGCCCCAGTTTCTGGCAGCGGTGTCACCGCAGCTTGCGCTTGTCGACGGTTTTCTTTCGAACTGTCGAGGTTTGGACCAATGAGAGATCCATTGGTTCCGCTCCGTCATCACGCGGAGAGGGTTTCGCGTGCCGGAATTGCGCGGCGCGGTAAGGGAACGCGCGAAGCCGTGCTTGCTTCGCGCCGAAGTCTTCTTGCAACGCTAGAGTGATTGCTTGCTCTAGCGTTTCCGGGTATTCCCGGAACAGGTAGGTCTTGACGGGACCGTCCGTCAAGCCTTTCATGAACGTGGCAACTTGCGTCGCCATGTCGATCGGCTCTGACACGATACTTGATACCAAGTACCGAGCATGCTGGATATACGTGTGAAGGTCGCGTCTATCCTGTCGGATCTCAAGGAATTCCGTGCGAGTACGGAATTCCGACTTTGGTGGCTCAAAGGCGGCACGGATGTCACTTTTGAATTCCGCAAGCGTGCGGAAGCAGTGGTGGTCGGCCATTCGTCGACCGAATGCCCAGCTCTTGGCTCTCCCAGCGAGCTTGGACATCGCGAAATCGACCTGCTGCTCCGGATCGTAGATTTGTCCGGAGCGAGTGGCGGCGTCGATTTCGACGAACCATCGGAGGAGAGGCTCATTGTCTCCTCCGCCATACTTCGCGACTTCAAGCCTCACAGGCTTTTGTCGTGGGAACTGTACCTGCGCAGGGGCTGCGCGGGTTGCTTCTCTTCCACGGTCTTCTGCCTCCTTCTGCAGGAACCCGATCGCCGTGAGGCGATGTTGATCCTGCGACAGGGTGGCAAGGATGGCGAACATGGCCTTTTCGCCGATGATCGTCCTCATCCGTTGGAAGGCACTCCACTCGAGATCACTCAAGTGGAGGCAATCCTCCCGGTTGATCGTCGCACTCGCGGTTTCCGCGGGTTCGAGATTCATTATCGGTTCTTCGTCAGTACTCATTACTGACGGCTCCCGCTCTGTGGTTGGACGGACCACAAAGTGCTACCAGGTGTAACGGGACTCGTTACACGACGTACACGTGCGTTGAGGAAGCGCAGGTGAAAGGAAGGGCACAGTTATAACACTGTGTCCAAGGAGAAGGGAGGGAGCTTTGCGCGTTACCGTGCAAATTGAGAAGTGCATTAAAACGTTAAAGTGCTAACATGCAATCGTAGTGACTGAAACCTACGGTGTCTCTCATTGGTAGACAATCGGATGTCCAGTCCGACTATCATCCAATGGGATTAAATCTTAACGTCTTAGTCTTATTGGCTAATATGCAAATGGCTACGTACAGTGTTCATGAGTGACACATATTAATGTGTCTCCAACTGTAAGTCGTGGGTGGGTTCGGAAGAGGTGGTAAAACCCATGTGGGAGAAAACCCACACTCTCCTGACCCAGGAAACCATGTAATGGGTGGCCCCATTACAACTCAAGCGAATAAGCGAATCAGAAGGCAAGTGCACACACTGTTTCGGTGCTCCAGCATTTCGTAGAATTCGCGAAGAGCAGGCTTTAGCTGCACTCGGCCAATCTTAGACTACTCTATCCAGTAGCTCCTGCGGCTATTACGAACGCGCTGGTTATGAGACCCGAAGATAACTGTCACGTGTGCCTGACCTCGCACGCCAGGCACGCGCGTAGGATCGGCATGTGCCTGACTTCACACGTGCCTAGCGTGCGGAGCGTCGTGGCATGTGTAACGTGTGCCTGACCTCGAGTCCGAGGTCAGGCTCTCATTCATATGTAACACTAATATATACAGTTATATGGAACTAGTCAGATAAAAATACAAGTGCAGGCAGGACACCTGGATAGGAAGAAAAGTCGAATCAGTTGAAGAAAAGGATAGGCATGCATGCAGGGAGGCTTAGACGTAGCGCTAGCGAACTAAGTCCTCCATTCAATCCACTTTCCAATTTGCCATCAAGTTGCTACCTCCTCCTCCGAGTCCAAGCCATCGTCCCCGACTTTCAGCCAATCCAGTTCCGACTTTCCGACTTTCGACCAATCAGATCTCAAGAAGACCCCAAACCGTTACAATAACGCTCATCACCCACCTTTTGCATTCACTTGCTGTAATGGGCTATAACCAGCCATTACATGAAGGTGGATCTGTCCCCAGATCTAGTGTGTCACACGCCACCTTCAGCGTGCATTGTGGAGACACAAATGACAAAGGGATTACGGTAATACAGTCACCACATGCACGTGTGACGTCATTCGATGACGTCACGAGTGTTCTCTGTGCTGATCAGTGCAGAATGTTGTACTCATGTACTAACCAGTACAGAGTAATGACATCCATGTACTAATCAAGTACTGAGTGATGGTTCCTGCTTGGGAAACTGGACTGGCGACGAGACCGACGTGTCTCTGCCATCTGGAGTGAGTGGCGCGAGCCAATCACTTTGCAGGGATTTTAAATAAGACTTGAAGTTCAAGCTTCTAGAAGATCCTGTAGGTTCAACCTCAGTGTACCCAAGGTTTTATATATCAGATTAATAGGTTTTATTGTGTATGTTTAGGTTTTAGTTATAAAACCTCTAGGATCCCTTGGGGTTCATCAGTAAGTAGCGACAGGAACCATAACCATTTTTAATTCAGTTGCAAATTTTCCTCCAGGTACTCAAGTCTTCTTCCTCCCTCCAAGTCGGGAGATCGCTTCCTCTGGCACAAGCGTGTGTGCCGTGTTCGAGGGACTGTTTGGAACAGCGCCCTCTTACACCTGATAGCAATTCGAGCGGTCCTTCCAACGACCCAGTGAAGTGAAGAGGTTTGACGACGCGGCTTTGAAGCACGTCGATCATTCCTGTCCAAGACCCTGCGAGCATCCTTGTTTGGAACATGGATGCTACAGGAACCCCACTCGGTCCAGCAGTACCGGAAACTGTCGAGTTGACTATTGAGGGTTTCCCTCATTTGTCTTCTCATGAGTGGATGGCGCTTGAGCGCATGCGAGATGTCATCGGAGAGGCTGCTGTGGTCAGTCTTCTTCGATCGGCGTCTCCGGAGGACTAGAAGAGCGCGGTGGTCAGTTTCATGCACCACGAGATCATGTCCTCCCGGAAGCAGGTCGCAACCCCTGTTTCCTCACTCAGGACGGTGCCACTGAAGCTTGACGTCTCTCCGTATCGCGGCGGAGAGAACGAACCTCTCTCACGATGGTTCGTCGAGTTGGATGCAGCCACCGCTGCAAGACAACTGCGAGACCCTTCGCAGCAAGTGTTGTTCGCGATGTCCAACCTTGCGGGTCGTGCGAAGAGCTAGGCGTATGGCAAGCGTTTAGTCGATCTAAACTGCTTCCCCAGCTACGATCACTTCAAGACCGAACTCAAGAAGGCGTTTGAACCTCCACAGAGTGAGTTCCGTGCGCGCGTCGAGTTCCTCAAGCTTCGTTAAGGCCGTTTCGACCTTCACTCGTATGCACAACGTGCTCGCTACTTGGTGTCGAGCATCGTTGACGAACCGATTGACGTTCCGACGCAAGTCGTGACATTCATGACGGGTCTGAACGATGGTCCGATTCGGAACCAACTGTTCCGCGAGTACCCCAAGACGCTGGATGAAGCCATTGAGCGCGCGATGCAAGAAGAGTTCAGCATGAAGCAAGCGAAGTTCCATGGGTTTGCGTCGAGACCAATGCGGCAATCAAATGTCGTGCATGATGGCCCCGAGCCCATGGACATCTCGTACATTTCCACGCCTGGAAATGAGCGTCCTCGCAACGATGGGAAGTGTTTCCGTTGCGGGAAGACGGGTCACATCGCTAGGAACTGCAAGGTGTCTTTGCCGGGTCGGCAAACGACACAGGGTGCTCGTTCGAACAACCACGATCGTTCTTACGGTCGTCGGTTCGAGCGGTCACTTGGGCCAAAAAACGGGAATGGACAGTAGGGGAGGGGCCTCCTACTGGCCCGGAAAAGAGGACTGTGGACGTTGTGGAGACACAGGACTCTGGCCCCCATGTGCATCAAGCACATGCAGTTTCCGCTATGAGCGAGAAGAGTGTCAGTCAAACGTCAAGTTTGATCGTTCACAAAGTTCATGTGGACGGTATTGCAACGCCTCTACGAGCTTTGGTTGACACTGGTGCGTCGAACAACTTTGTTCGAAATGAAGTGATCGTCAGGCATGGTGTCTTCGTGCCTGATGCGAATGAAGAGAAGACGATGATTGTCCGGTTGGCAAATGGGTCAACTGTGAAGATGCCGAAGTGCGTGGTGCGCTTGGCAATCAAGTGTGAAGATTTCCGAGGTGAAGACGAGTTTATTTTACTCGACCTTGATGACAAGTTTGACATCATCCTGGGAATGCCGTGGTTGAAGCGTTACCAACCTAGCATTGACTGGATGAATATGAAGATCTCCGTTGGCAAGTCACGCGATGTTGACTTGTGCTGCACAACAACGGATGAAGCGGTATGGGTGTATACATCTGTGGAAGAGATCCCAGATGGCCCTTGTGATATTGCGGTGTGCGATGGCCCCCCATGTTCACAAGTGGCACCCATTTTGAAGACGACGAACGGAGGTGGAGCAGTCAGGCGCCAGAAAAAGACTGTCTCCTTTGCCATCGACGACGAGAAGGTTCGCGATGGCGTTGACAAGAGTGAATGGAAGTGGAACAAACACCCTTCCCAAGACAAGAAGACCAGCAAGAAGAGTGTTTCGTCGAGAGTTTTGAGTACCCCTGATCAAGGTACAAGTGGTGATGACGAAGGGAGTGTCCAAGCACAAGACATTCCAAGCGAGTTTATGAATATCGCGGTCTACAGTGAAGAAGGTGACGTGGGTGTAATCCGTCACGTGAAGATTGAAAATCCTCCAAGTTCAGTCGAAGAGTTGATTTCCTTGCCATCGATGAGCAAGAAGACACTGGAGCGCAGCCTAACGAGAGGCGATATTGCGCAGGTGTGTGTGATCGTCGAAATGGTCGACGAAGGCTTCGTCAACACAGCATCAAGTGCAGATGTGTTGGACGAAAAGACACGGAAGGAAAGGTTCGAGGAGCAGTCGTGGGACGCCCTCAAGAAGAACCCCGTGTATGCGCTTGCCAGGGAATTTGAAGACATTTTTCCTGACAAGGTGCCGGACGAATTGCCATTCGACAGAGGCATTCGTCATGAGATTGATGTACTTCCTGGCACGAAATACTGCATCACAAGACAGTGGCCGTTGCCAAAGGAACAAGTCGAGGCAATCGACGAGTTCTTTGCACAACGTGCTAAGGCTGGCCATGTGCGAGAGAGCGAGTCTCCGCATTGCAGCCCCACTTTCTGTGTGAAGAAGGCAACTGGAGGTTGGCGTATTGTTCACGCTTTCAACAAGCTGAACGACGCGACAATCCCAGCCCAGACTCCGGTTCCACGCAAGGACATGATCCTTGATGGAATGGTTGGCAGCACCGTCTTTAGTGCTATCGATCTGAAAGATGGGTTCTATCAGTTTCGAATGCGCGAAGACGATGTCCCACTAACCGCAGTGAGCACCCCGAGTGGTATGCTGTGGGAATGGTTAGTGATGCCACAGGGACTGAAGAATGCTCCTGTGACCTTCAATCGAATGGTCACGAACGTTCTTCGCCCTCTGCGAACATTTGCACCAAGTTACTTTGACGACATCTTCGTTCATAGTAAGGCCACGAATGGGAAGTCTGATGTCGATGTTCATCTCGATCATCTTCGTCAAGTTTTCCAGGTCATACGCGAGAACAAACTCTACGCAAACTTGAAGAAGTGCATGTTGTTCGCCCCCGAGATCCCTGTTCTCGGTTGTTTTGTGGGCAAGAGCGGTGTTCGAGTCGATCCGGAGAAAGTCAAAGCTATTGACGATTGGCCAGTGCCAAAGAACGTCAAACAGCTGCGACAATGGTTGGGTCTAGCCAACTACTTGCACAAGTACACACGCAATTACGCAGCGTTGGTGCAACCCCTCACACAGCTCTTGAAGAAAGACGTTGAGTGGAAGTGGTCGAAAGACCATCAGACGGCGTTCAAAGAAGTCAAGAGGAGTCTTCGAGAAGCTCCTGTGTTGGCTCTGCCAAACCACGACAAGCCGTTCCACGTCGTCTGTGATGCGAGCGACTATGCCATCGGTTGCGCATTAATGCAACACGATGATGAGGGTCATGAGCGAGTTGTGTCGTATCAGTCGCGACAACTCCGACCCGCAGAACGGAACTACCCAGTTCATGACAAGGAACTTCTGGCGATGAAGTATTCTTTGGTCAAGTTCCGTGTGTATCTGCTTGGCGAGGAGCGTTTTGCCATCTACACTGATCACGCATCTCTGCGTACGGCAGTGAAGACTCCTCATTTGTCGCAAAGAATGGCGAGATGGTTCTCCTTCTTTGCAGAGTACAACTTTGTTATACACTACAAGCCAGGCAAGACGAACATCTTAGCCGATGCGCTGTCAAGACGTCCGGATTACGATCCGAAGACCAAGAGTGAAGACACGGACGGAGCGTGTCGACTCTGTGAAGATGTTCAAGCGATCGCGGTGCGAGCTGCGACTACAGTGCGAGAAGAGATCGTCGAAGGGTACAAGTCTGACGAAACATGTCAGGACTTGTTGAAGTGGACCCTTCCGACAAAGCACTGCAAGGTCTTCCGTCGCGCACAAGATCGCGAGTTCACCGCTCCTGAGTACACAATAGGTTGTTGTACTATGCGGTCGAACAAGGGGATACAGCAAGGGTTGTTGTTCCCAACGACGAAGGTCTGCGTCATCGACTCTTGTATGAGTACCATGACAGTCCTTCGGGTGGCCATCTCGGACGTGAGAAAACGTTTCTCAGTCTTTCCCGGGATTACTACTGGCCACACATGTACAAGTGGGTGCGCAAGTATGTGAGGACTTGCGAGGCCTGCCAACGAGTGAAACCCTCTGGTTCCACGCAGGCACCACTTCGTTCATTGGCTGTCCCATCGGACAGTTGGAAGTCTGTGAGTATGGATTTCATATTCGGACTTCCAAGAGACACACATGGACGCAATGCATCCTTGTGTTTGTGGACCGATTCAGCAAGATGGTTCATCTTGCGCCTGTTTCGGACAAGATCTCTGCTGAGAAGACTGCCAAGGTCTTTGTAGACGTCGTATTCCGTCTACACGGACTACCAGTCGAGATCGTGTCTGACCGTGACACCCGTTTCACGTCCAAGTTCTGGCGTGCACTGTTTGGACTTCTGGACACCAAGTTGTCCATGTCAACAGCGGCACACCCTGAAACGGACGGTCAAACAGAGCGAGTGAATCGAGTCCTAGAAGACGTGTTGTGCAGCTACGCAACGTCTTTCAAAGAGTGGAGTGAGTTTCTCCCTCTTGCCGAGTTTGCGTTGAACAACTCCACGCATGTCTCGACAGGTCACTCTCCATTTTATGTGAGCTATGGCATTCATCCTCGAGTGCCTGCTTCCATAATGGGTGAGGTCTCTACCTTAAGTGGGGGAGGGACTCCGGCTCATGGTAACAAGCCGAAGTCGTCTTACGACCTGAATGCTGCTTCCGAGTTGAAAGCAAATTTTGACTCGATGAAACCCCTCGACGACCTAACGGGTCGTGAAGGGCAGCAAGTCGATGACTTTGTTGTGAGGAGACAAGCCGTTGTGAGGTTTGTTCGAGACGCAATCGCAAAGGCTCAGGATCTGCAAAAGGAACAAGCAGACAAGAGCGGAAGGAAGAACAAGCAAGTTTATAAGATCAATGATCTTGTATTGCTTAGCACGGCGAACCTGCCTGAACATGCAGTGTCCAACTTGGGAAGCTCGAAGCTTCTGCCAAGGTTCATCGGACCGTTCAAGGTAGTGAAATGCAATGGTGATGCCTACACGCTAGACATACCTACGCGCATGCGTCTACACCCGACATTTTATGTGGGTAGACTGAAGCCTTACCTTCCAAGTGGATCTGCGGATCCTACGAGATCTTCCGCAAGCGATCGAGCTGATCGTGAAGCTTCTCCACTTGATTGCGAAGAGCAAACAGCTCATCGCTCTGGAGATTCTTCTCGGCGTACAGGAGTTGCAGGACGTCGAAGGATTGACCCTTCACTGCCTCCAGCGCTTGAAGACGAGAATGGTACTCGCCACGAAGTACCTCGAGAGCCGAACCTGCCTCTTCCACAGAGCGCAACAGGCGATCGTGAGCCAACTCACGAGACTTCTCGTTCTTCTGGAGTCGAACAAGTTCGTCCCGAACCTGTTGGAACCGTTCCTCGAAACAGGACTCCAAAGCCGAACACTGGGCAGAACCTTCTGTCAGATCGTCGATCTTCGACTCATGATCGGCGACAAGGTTCTCGAGACTCTCGCAGTATTCCTCAAGCGTCGAACAACGCTGCTGCAGCGCCTCGATTTGCCCACGATGAGCACTCTTCCACTTCCAGAGCCGCTCAATCGTTTTCTCGTTCAGCCCCACCCCCGTTGTTAGACTCTCAGGGAGAGCATCGCTGGGTGGTTGAGTCGATTGTTGATCACGAAGATCGATCGACACATCGTCGAGGAAAGAAGCAGTTGAACCATCAACGCTTCTACAGAGTTCGGTGGTGTGGATATCCACCGAGCTCGGACACGTGGGAGCCTCGTCAGACATTGGAGTCTGATGTTCCCGATGTGGTCCGCAGCTATGAGAACTGCTTGTAGCGTCGCCAGGGGCGACACTACGACGACCAGAGCTACGATTCGCTCTGTCGTCAGCGGGAGTTCTTCTTTGGGCACGAGCATTGCCACGACGAAGAAGACGCTCCATCTTGTTCTCATTCTCAAGACGAACAAATGTTCGCCGTGAGTCTCTCTGGGCTGCGATGTGTTGGTTCGGATCATCGCGATCGTTGATCCGACGCCAACTGAAGAGCCGCTCCTTGTAGAACTCGAGATCCCCCTTCTTCTTCAGAATGGGAGAAATGTCGAAGAGTTCTGGAGCTGTCCACTGTCGCTTGGACGACGGACGTTCTTCACGGTTCACTTGGTCACTTGGTCGCTTCATTGCCAATTGGAAAGTGAACTGCTCCGAAAGGTCTGCAAAAGCACGCAAGGTACTTGTGACTTTAAGGAGGGGATGATGTAATGGGCCATAACCAGCCATTACATGAAGGTGGATCTGTCCCCAGATCTAGTGTGTCACACACCACCTTCAGCGTGCATTGTGGAGACACAAATGACAAAGGGATTACGGAAATACAGTCCCCACATGCACGTGTGACGTCAGAAGATGACGTCACGAGTGTTCTCTGTGCTGATCAGTGCAGAATGTTGTTCTCATGTACTAATCAGTACTGAGCGATGACATCCATGTACTAATCAGTACAGAGTGATAACATCCATGTACTAATCAAGTACTGAGTGATGGTTCCTGCTTGGGAAACTGGACTGGCGACGAGATCGACGTGTCTCTGCCACCTGAAGGAGTGGCGCGAGCCAATCACTTTGCAGGGATTTTATACAAGACTTGAAGTTCAAGCTTCTAGAAGATCCCGTAGGTTCACCCTCAGTGTACCCAAGGTTTTATATATCAGATTCATAGGTTTTATTGTGTATGTTTAGGTTTTAGTTATACAACGTGTAGGATCCCTTGGGGTTCATTAGCAAGTAGCGACAGGAACCATAACCATTTTCAATTCAGTTGCAAATTTTCCTCCAAGTACTCAAGTCTTCTTCCTCCCTCCAAGTCGGGAGATCGCTTCCTCATCGCACAAGCGTGTGTGCCGTGTTTGAGGGACTGTTTGGAACAGCACCCTCTTACAAGAATATCTCTGGCTGGACGTATCCAATGGTGAATTGGATACTTTGACCCACTCGAGGACTTGCTCCTCGATGTGGAATCCGAGACTTATGCGCAGGTTACTGCGTCATCGGGGAGTAGCGAGTTGCCACGCTATCTTGCCTTTTCGGCGGAGGAGAAGGATCCGGTGACGGGTCCTTCTGAAGGGATGGATTTCACCACTTCTAGTTGGAGCCATTTGTGGGCGCCCAAACCCAATTGAGTTCGTGCGCATCGTGGCACCAAGCATGGGGGAACCCACGCGCTGTGCGATGTGAGTGCTGTCAAGGACGATGACTTCGTCCTTCGACAGAACTTCCATCCAAAGGCGCGTGAGGAATTTTACATCGATATGTTCCATTCGATGCGATTCTTCGACGGTCGGTCGAAGTTAAAGAAGTCTCACAGCGCTGAGAAACAAGCGCTGTTCCTTTCGCAAGCGTGGGGTGCCTTCGTTGTGAATTTCAACGAAGACACTGCGAAGTGTATCTCTCGGTTGCGAGATAATCGGGATAAGTTCCTCCGGCACAATGCCGTTGGAAAGTTGTTGGCGATCCACGAGGAATGCGTGGATCTTGGGGTTCCGTGTGGAGCCAAGACCACACCGAGGGGTTGCCGCATCTGCACCAGCGATGATCCTCAGTTGACTGAGGAGCACCTTCGTGGTTACAACGGCGTGATGCTTCCTCGTGGATTGCAAGATCGAATCCGCGAGTTGTGGAAGCGAGAGTCGATGCTAATCGACTCTCGTATTGCTGCACCAAGCCAGGAACATCGGCTTGGAGCGCCGAGGCAGGCTCCCAGGTATCTCGATCTGGCGGGTAGCCCAGCCAACGAACGCGGTAAACGCGCTCCTTCTTCCCTCGCGACGATTGGCCGCGATGAGCAAGTATCTTCTCCACGATCCAGCGTTGGTTCCCTTTGGAGTCACGCAACGGAGGGGCTGGAGGAGGAAAGATCTGCTCGTGGCTCTGAGGTTCATCCTCGGAGCGATCTTCTTGAGCGACTGAAGTACGCCGAGCAAGAGAACGAGGTTCTCCGACTTTGGGCCGAGCTAAGCGAGATTATCGCGAAGCACGAACGGCTCGAGGGACGGCTTTCGAGGCTCGAGGCGGATCACAAGCTTGTGCTTGGGATCCTTCGCGACCACGGTCTCTTGAAGAGGAAGAGACCAACGAGTCATCGTGGCGATGATACGCTTTGAGACGCCCGACGTAGAACGTCGGGTGTAGATGCATGGTCGGAGGAAGCTCCAACGTAAATGCGTCTCCAATCCTTTCAAGTACCTTGAAAGGGCCAATGTGTCTTGGCAGCAACTTGTTGCTGTCACTGCTCACCACTCTGTTAGGTAGGTTAGCAGTCGATAACAAAACCAATGAATTCCTTTTAAATTCATTCGTGTTCTTGTGGCCACTCTTGTCCGCTTGTTCCTTCTGACTGTCCACTGCATCGGCGATTGAATCGCGGATGAAGCGGATGGTAGCTTGTCGCTGCGACACTGTTGTAGCGATGTCTTTGTCGACGACCGCCGCATGAGCAGTTACCTGCTCATGTTGATGCGGGGTCTCCGAATGTTCCGAAGCAACAGCTGCTGCTTCGAGGACTCCTCCCCACATAAAGGAGATGTCACCGGTGGAGGGGACATCCCGCCAAGGATGGAGGGAAGACGTGGGCACCTGAGGGCATTCACGCAGAACGGCGTGTGCCCAGTTGAGGCATGCACACAGTTGTTGATTGCAAACTCTGCGAGAGGGAGACATTCACTCCAGTGAGTGAATGAATGCGCATAGCTGCGCAGAATGTCCTCGAGCGTGCGATTTACACGCTCGGTCTGACCATCTGTTTGCGGATGGTCAGCTGTCGGCATCTTGAGCTGAGTGCCCAAGAGTCGGAACAACTCTTGCCAGAAGGCAGCTGTGAATCGTGGATCTCGGTCCGACACGATTTCTGTTGGCATTCCATGTAACCTAAACACAGAATCCAGGAATATCTGCGCTGTCTGCTTTGCGGTGACGCTAGCAGGGACAGCACTGAGATGGACCATCTCACTGAAGCGATCCACGATGACGAGGATCCCAGTCTTCTTGCTGGAGTCAGCAGGAAGACCGAAGATGAAGTCCATCGAGACTGACTTCCAACAGTCCGTTGGGACTGGCAGAGATCGCAGCGGTGCGTTGGTCACCGGTGCTGGCTTGACGCGCTGGCACACTTCGCATGCGCGTACGTATTTGCGGACCCACTTGTATTGGTGGGACCAACAGAAGTCGCGGGAAAGCGCGAGATACGTTTTCTCGCGTCCTGGATGGCCGCGGAAAGGCGCGTCGTGGTACTCAAAGAGCACACGATTGCGAAGGTCACTATCATTTGGAACGACAGTGCGCGGTGCGTCGCTGTCGTCTGTACGGTAGTAGAGAACATCGTTGTGCAACTCATAACGATGTAGACGAGCGCGTTGAGCCGGGTCCAACGCCTTGAGCGACTTATCAGACGGGTCTGACAAGCGGACAACAACTCGACAGATGTTACTATCTGTCGCATACGCTCTTTTGATATCGTCGAGGAGCGACGATGTCGGTGTGCTTTCTCGTGTGATGGCAATCACACGGTCTTCCTTTGAGTCGTTTGCTTTCGACTCAAAGTCTGGGCGACGTGATAATGCATCCGCGATCACGTTGAACCGTCCGGGTTTGTACTCGACGTCAAACTCGTACTCTGCAAAGAAAGAAAGCCATCGGGCCATTCTTTGCGATAGATGTGGTGACTTCACTGCGGTGCGCAGCGAAGCGTGATCAGTGTAAACGGTGAACCGTTTACTTCCGAGCAAATACACTCTGAACTTCGTAAGAGCGTACTTCATGGCAAGCATCTCCTTGTCATGAACCAGATAATTGCGCTCAGCTGGCTTCAGCTGACGCGACTGATAGCAGATCACGCGTTCTCGATCTGCATCGTCGCGCTGCATGAGCGCGCATCCGATTGCAAAGTTGGATGCATCACAGACCACATAGAATGGTCGCTCGTGATCGGCGATCGCGAGAACCGGAGCCTCCATGAGACTGCTTTTCACCCTGACGAATGCATCTTGACATTCGTCGGACCACTTCCAGTCGACGTCTTTCTTCAGTAATGATGAAAGAGGTCGGATGATACCCGCATAGTTCTGCGAGTACTTATGGAGATACGTCGCAAGACCGAGGAACTTGCGAAGATCCTTTTGGCTTGTTGGGGCGGGCGAGTCGTTGATCGCCTTGATCTTTTCGGGATCAGGACGCACTCCGTTCTTGCCGACAAAGCAGCCGAGAACGGGGATCTCATCAACACCAAACATACACTTTTGTATGTTGGCGTACAGCTTGTGCTTCCGCATCAAGTCTAATAGCTGTCGGAGGTGCTCTTTGTGCACTTCCGCATTGGATGCAGCATCCGATGCACGACTGTGTATGAACACGTCGTCAAAATAGCTTGGTGCGAAGTCTCGCACTGGACGTAATAGTTGCGTGACGCATCTATTGAACGTGGCGGGAGCATTTGTTAGCCCCTGCGGCATTACGAGCCACTCCCACAGCATCCCGCTCGGGGTGCTGACTGCTGTGAAAGGGATATCCTTCTCACGCATCAAGATTTGATAGAGCCCATCTCTCAAATCGATCGTACTAAAGATAGTACTACCTTGCATGCTGTCAATGATGACATCTTTGCGAGGTATCGGCGTTTGCGCCGGGATTGTTGCCGCATTCAACTTGTTGAACGCATGCACGATCCTCCAACCTCCTGTGGCCATTTTCACACAGAAGGTGGGGCTGCAGTGCGGAAAATTCGACTCGCGCACTTGGCCCGCTTTACGGCGAGCTTCAAAGAACTCGTCGATCACCTTGACTTGCTCTCGAGGCAGTGGCCATTGCCTCGTGATGCAGTACTTTGTTCCCGGCTTGAGATCAATCTCATGCCGAACTCCTTTGTCTGTCGGAAGACGACTGGGAACTTCTTCTGGGAATACGTCTTCGTACTCCTTCAATAGTCCGTAGAATGGACTGTCCTTCAGGGATTCCCATCCCTGAGCCTGAAATCGTTCCTTCTTCGTTGGCTCGTCGAGCACATCAGTGTCCATCACTGATGACGACGCAAGGAAACATTCATCGAGTGGGTGTCTCTGCACTGCCGACTCGGCATTGCTCGATTCCTGAGGAGCAATGTAACATATCTGCTCGAGGGTGCCTCGACGCAGTTCTTTCATGAACTGTTTCTGGCTCATGATTGGTAGCGTTACCACTTCCGAAGCGTCCTTCGGAGGATCTTCTAACGCCATCTCATGAATATGAGATCCATCCTCATCAGTGACCATGACACTGATGACTTCGCATGAGGAGCCTTGATCAGAGGTCTCCATTGGCGGTACCTTTCCTTCGTCATCGCTCTTCAGTACAGAGCGATGAGCAACCGAAGTCTGCCCTTTAGACTTTCGGGTGGCTTCTCCATCGGGCATCGTGCTAAGGGGGCCATCGCACACCCTTGTATCATGTTCGTTAACCGACAGCGCGTTGCGCGCCGATGGGCGGTTAGCCTTGTTCCGCTTCATAGCAGGGTAACTGATCGATTGTCGATTCCAATCGATGATCGGCTGATACTTCTTCAGCCATGGCATTCCAAGGATGACATCGAACTTGTCATCTAAATCCAGCCAAATGAAGTCTCCTTCCATTTGGCGTCCATCATGCGTGACATTCGGCTATTGTAGGTCACAACGATGAACCTAAATATACCTCACCTTCAAAATCAAAAATCATGCGTGACACGAAGCCGTGTCACATGTTTCTCCGTCGTGACGGTGGCACCTGTTGCCAACCGCACGGTGATCTTCGACTCGGAGGAACGTGATTCCTCCGAAATTACTCTCGCTAGTGCACGGGCGACATGCGATCGAACAAAGCTGTTTGACGCACCCGTGTCTAGCAGTGCCCGCAGAGGGATCGTAAATCCCTCTACGGTTACCTCAAGTTGGATGAGTCGATCTCTCGGCTCCTCCGCAGTCGTGGTAGTCCAGCAGCGCGTGTCATGCACGCTGGGGGCTTGCGTCTCGTGCACCACGATCACACCAGACGCATATTCGCCAGTAGAGCGCCCCGCGTCTACTGGTGGTTGACGTTTTTTTATTCTTCGCGTGTTGGACGCGAAGAAGTCATCCGATGTGTTTCTCGGACGCGGGGAGCGGGCTGCGCCGCTCGGCACTCGTATTGAAAGTGCCCCAGTTTCTGGCAGCGGTGTCACCGCAGCTTGCGCTTGTCGACGGTTTTCTTTCGAACTGTCGAGGTTTGGACCAATGAGAGATCCATTGGTTCCGCTCCGTCATCACGCGGAGAGGGTTTCGCGTGCCGGAATTGCGCGGCGCGGTAAGGGAACGCGCGAAGCCGTGCTTGCTTCGCGCCGAAGTCTTCTTGCAACGCTAGAGTGATTGCTTGCTCTAGCGTTTCCGGGTATTCCCGGAACAGGTAGGTCTTGACGGGACCGTCCGTCAAGCCTTTCATGAACGTGGCAACTTGCGTCGCCATGTCGATCGGCTCTGACACGATACTTGATACCAAGTACCGAGCATGCTGGATATACGTGTGAAGGTCGCGTCTATCCTGTCGGATCTCAAGGAATTCCGTGCGAGTACGGAATTCCGACTTTGGTGGCTCAAAGGCGGCACGGATGTCACTTTTGAATTCCGCAAGCGTGCGGAAGCAGTGGTGGTCGGCCATTCGTCGACCGAATGCCCAGCTCTTTGCTCTCCCAGCGAGCTTGGACATCGCGAAATCGACCTGTTGCTCTGGGTCATGGATTTGCCCAGAGCGAATGGCGGCGTCGATTTCAACGAACCATCGGAGGAGAGGCTCGTTGTCTCCTCCGCCATACTTCGCGACACCAAGCTTTACAGCTCTCTGTCGTGGGGGTTATACCTGCGCAGTAACTGCGCGGGTTGCTTCTCTTCCACGGTCTTCTGCCTCCTTCTGCAGAAACCCAATCGCCGTGAGGCGATGCTGCTCCGGCGGGCAGGTGGCGAGGATGGCGAACATAGCCTTTTCGCCAACGACCTTCCCCAGTCGTTGCAGGGCACTCCACTCGACGTCACTCAAGTGGAGACAATCACCCCGCGTGATTGTCGGACTCGCGGTTGACGCGGGATCGACCCCCAATGTAACTGGACACTTCCGAGTTACGCAGCACGGTACGTGTGTGAGGAAGCGTATTCAACGCTTCTCTCAAGGACTCTGTTCCGAGAGCTGTTGCCTGCTTCCTGCAGTGCAACAATCGGTTACCTATAGGTCTCTATAGAGTAACCGTCGATAACCAAAGACTTAGTTAACGGTAAAAATGGAACTGTTTATTTGTTGGAGGTTGCCCTCTGTAGGACAACCTGGATTATCTTTATGTAACTATGAACAATAGCAATCTCAAGTGTAATTACTCCCCATGGGGCAATGAGTGGCTATGAAAGACTAACGCTAGTTGTCTTATGTGATTGGACGAAATGCATGTTCAATTATGTCCAATCGGAGGCGCCGTCACTCAGACTGGCTGCCGGCTCCACCGTGAAGGTTCGAGCAAGTACGACGGACCTCATGGTTTGGTCTTAAACTTGTTGCGCGTACTCTACGTACTGCAAGGTTCGGTTTGTTTGTGTGGCACAACACAAGTGCGTAACCATGTTACAGTGTAACCCCGTTACACTACCCCCCACTTAAAGTGCGAAACACTCGAAGGGTCGGTGTGAGAAATGTGTGGATCTCGCGCGTGTGCGCCGAGAAAGGGGAACATTCGTGTATTCCTCGGGAAAGAGCACAGCGGCGACGCGTGTGTTAATTTCGCCGAGTGTTGGCACATATAGTCACTGTGCTCGCGCACGTGAGTATCATGGCCACCAACAAAGCTGTCCGCGAGAAGCTCGCGCGACAAAAAGGGGAAGGCGTCGGCACTCTCGTCGAAACTCTGCGCAAGCGCGAGGAAGACAGAGAGGTCGCGTCGAGCGCAAGACGAACGACAGTCACCGCGGATGCGGTCGACGTGCCTGCGGAGAGCGACGGCAGGTCTGCTCTCACATCTGATAGCGCTCCTGCTATAAGCAGTGAGTTGCGATTCGGAGATCTCCCTTCCGTGAAGCCGTTGTTCGCGCGTGGTTTGGAAGAGGAGGAAGCGACTGGGGAATTCCTCGTCGTTGACAATGACGGGAGCTCGCTTGAAGACGAGGGAGCGCTCACCGTGAAGCCCGGCTCCATCGACGAGTGGGTCGAGTACGCAGAGATGCAAAGCGAGCGACACGCCGCTTATCTCCACGAGCTCGAGCGAGACCCATCCGCTGACGTCTCGGTGTATCGGACGAAGGAGGAAAATGACGCCGTTGAGGCTGTCAACAATCGTAAGAGGAAGCACGAAGTCCTCATTACAAACGAAGAGGCAGGAGTGCGAGCTATCATTCACGATGAGCTCAAATACTCGCTGCCCGAAATGCCGCCGCCAGAACTATGGCCGGCTGGCAAGACCGCATCGAATCTGCTCGCGAGAGCCAGACTTTGTGCGTGGGACTATGACGCTCAATTCAAAAATTGGCGTGAAAAGCGATTGCGAGATGAAACTGGGGAATTGCGCATTCACCCGATCCCAGTCGTCCTCTTTGTTGGAGAGACGGAAGAAGAGTACGATGCCGACTTCATGTCGTGCATCAATAAAATTAAGGGAGGTAGCGTTCGCACAGTGTCTACCGATCCGACAGCGCAACGCAGTCAACGCATGCAATTTGCAGTTGACCGTGTTCGTCTGTTTCGCTCCAAGCAGGGCGGTGGCACGGCTCTGCGAGCGGGTGGTCGCGCTGGTAACAGGCGACAAATTACTCGCGCGAATGACAGTCCCTCAGTTGCGCCTCAAAGGCGTCAACAAGATCTGGGACGTCTTCGCGAAGACGCTCAGCAGGCTCCCAAGAGCTCTGCGACACATCGTACCCACGCCACTTCACAAGGTAGTGGGTGTTCCCCTTACGCCGCTGCACACGCAGCAGGCGCTCAACATGGTAGTGGCGCTGTCCCTGCTTGTCAATCAGCGGGATCGGCGGCGCCTTACTTCGCTTCAGCATCGGTGGTTGCACCAGATGCGATGGTTCAGATGGTTCACGCGAACGCATCGTCTTTGGGGGCGCTACAGCAAGACGTCCGTATCCTTCGCCAGCAATATCTGGACGAGACCTCGCTGTTAAAGCAGAGGGTGGCAGCGCTTGAGACGGAGCTGAAGGAAGCTCGTCAGATGCTGGAGGAGTACCATGTCCGCAGGAAGAACTTCCACGCGAGGTACGCTCCGCGAGTGAAGACGCTTTGGGAGAGGCACAACGCGCTCGTGTCTCGATGGGCGGCGTCTGAGCCCCCTGATGAGACCGACGTTCTCCCGGACTGGGATAAAAATCCACAGTAGCGTCATGGTAGCGCTTAAGCAAACCCACGTAAAACACGGGGTGCGTTGCCATTCTCGTTGGGAGATCGAGCTTGTAATTCAAGTCTCCAATCTTCTCCACAACAGTGTATGGCCCGATGAATCGTGGCAACAACTTACTCCCGCTGGGGAGCGTTGTGACTGCATCGTTTGGTAGGTTTTTAATGCTTAAAAGCACTTTATCACCCACACAAAACGTTTGTTTGTTCTTTCTACCCGATTTATCGGCGTAGAGCTTTTGCTTGTCTTGTGCAGCAGCTAGTTGGTCGCGTACGCGACGCAACAATGCTGCGCGCTCATCGACAAATTGGCGCGCTGCCGCGACGGCTTTGTCTTGCTTTGTCGTTGCTCTCGCAGCGCGTGCTGCAGAGAGATCTATTTCTGCGCCGGTGTGTGACACCGCGCGTCCTTCCTTTCGTGGCTGACGCTCGTACGAGCAGTCACCTAATTCCGTCTGAGACTGGCTATTTTTAGCACGAGTACCGTAACTCAGTACCGTGGAAGAGCCATCTATAGGGACACGAGTACCGTAACTCTGTACCGTGCCCGACATGTCAATGCTCTGCGTGCTGTCCGGTAAGACCGTGACAGATTCGAAGTGCGACCGCACAGGCGGCGCATCGCGCGCGTCCACGTGAGCGGTCGACGCCACGTCCGGTGACGGAGATCGCGCACTCGCATCGAGCGCAGCGAGTTGCCCTCCCACCGCAGAACGTTCGACGCCCTCGAACAGAGTGGCGAGTACGCGCGGGTGCCGCAGCGAGTTAAAATAGAACGGAGTCACGGCCGCAGAGGTGTGCTCGCTGCTATTTATAGCAAACTCGGCGTACGGCAGCCAGCGGCTCCAGTCGCGGGGATGATCGACAGCGATGCTGCGAAGAATATCCTCGACGACACGGTTCACGCGCTCGGTTTGCCCGTCTGTCTCGGGGCGATCGGCAGAGGACATCGCCAGATCTGTGCCGAGCAGGCGAAAGAGTTCGCGCCAAAAGGCAGCGGTAAAACGCGGGTCCCGGTCTGATACAATAGACTCGGGCAAGCCGTGATAGCGGAACACGTGCTCTAAAAATAGGCACGCCGTCTCTTGCGCAGTGACATGCTTGCGCACGGGTGCAACGTGCACCATTTTGCTCAGTCGGTCGACGAACACGACGACGCCTGTGTTGCGCGCCTTGTCTTCCGGGAAACCGAAGACGAAATCCATGCTGACCGACTTCCAGCAATCTTGCGGAATCGGCAGCGGATGCAGCGGCGCTTTGTTCTTGCCCGCAGGCTTCACGCGCTGGCACTGTTCGCATGAGCGTACATAATTGGCCACCCATTTGTATTGGTGTGGCCACCAAAACACATTAGACACTTGCAAGAAGGTCTTTTCACGCCCGAGATGCCCACTCGCTGGTGCATCGTGAAACTCATGCAGGATCGAAAGTTTCAGATCCTGGTCATGCGGTACATACACACGCGGGTAATCAAAGTTGGACAGTCGATGCCACAACAACCCGTCGTGGTAACTAAGCCGAGCAAGCTTTGACTCGAGTTTGGCAGGCAATGACTCTTTGGACGAGCCGTCAAAGTGAGCAAGCAACAAGCGACATTCATCGTCCTTTGCATAAAGCGACTGAATATTGTCCTTGAGCTTTGTTTGCACTCGACTGATGCTCAGATGCATGAGATCAGGAGTGCGCTCCAAACACAGGGCGTCAGAGCTGTCGTCAACGCTCGACTCGTAATCTGGACGGCGCGAGAGCGCGTCCGCCAGAACATTTTCCTTTCCCGGCTTGTATTCGACCCGAAAGTTGAACTCGGAGAAGAATGCAAGCCATCGCGCCATTCGCTGCGATAAATGGGGGGAATTAATCGCGGTCCGCAAGGACGCGTGATCCGTGTACACAACGAACGGTGTCGCACCCAAAAGGTGGACCCTGAACTTCAAGAGAGCGTACTTGATCGCAAGCAGCTCCTTGTCGTGCACAGGATAATTCTTTTCAGCTGCCTTAAGCAGTCTGCTTTGGTATGATACGACGCGCTCATGGCCGTCATCATCCTTCTGCATCAGTGCACAGCAATTGCAAAATCGCTGGCATCGCACACGACGCTGAAGGCTTTCGTGTGGTCCGGCAACGCCAGGACAGGAGCGCGAACGAGCGACTCCTTCACGTCAATGAATGCATTCGTGACATCATTCGTCCAGTCCCACTCGACATCCTTTTTCAAGAGATGCGTGGGCGGACGGACTCTTGCCGCATAGTTGTGGCTGTACTTGTGCAAGTAATTTGCCAAGCCAAGCCACTTGCGCAAGTCCTTGACATTCTTTGGGATCGGCCAGTCGGCGATCGCCTTGATCTTCTCTGGGTCCGCGCGGACGCCAGCTTTGCCAACATAGCAGCCCAGGATCGGTATCTCTGAGGCGCCAAAGATGCACTTCTTCAGGTTGCAATACAGACTGTTGTCTCGTAAGCACTGCAACACTGAGCGCAAATGTCTCTTGTGCACGTCAACGGCACTGAGATCTCCTTCGGCACGACTGTGCACGAAGATGTCATCGAAATAGCTCGGTGCATACGCACGATGAGGACGCAGAAGATGCATTACCAGACGATTGAACGTCGCTGGTGCATTCTTCAAACCTTGCGGCATAACGAGCCACTCCCACAGCATCCCGCTGGGTGTGCTTACTGCCGTCAAGGGAACGTCGCTCTCTCGCATGAGGATCTGATAGAACCCATCCATCAGATCCAGTGCGGAGAACACTGTCGAGCCGCCCATGGAGTCGATCAAGACATCCTTCCTTGGGATCGGCGTTTGTGCCGGAATGGTGGCGGCGTTCAGCTTGTTGAAAGCGTGAACAATGCGCCAGCCACCAGTCGCTTTCCGCACACAAAACGTGGGTGAGCTATGTGGAGACTTGCTTTCTCTCACATGACCGGCGAGGGCTCGTTTCGCGAAGAACTCGTCGATTGCCTCAACCTGCTCGCGGGGCAGCGGCCATTGTCTGGTCACGCAATATTTGCTCCCGGGCTCGAGATCGATCTCGTGCCGTACGCCACGATCAACGGGCAGGGCACTTGGCACTTTGTCGGGAAACACATCTTTGAACTCCCACAATAAGTCAAAGTATGGACTGCCTTTCACGGCGTCCCAATCCTGAGCAGCAAACCGTTTCTGTTTGTCTGGCTCCAAAACACTCTCATCCGCAGTGGACGAGGTGCATAGTTCGCCACGCGGAAACGCAGTCGGAACGACGATCTCGCGGATCTGGTCACGCTCTAGATCCGTAAGAAAGAGCTCATAGCTCATTTCTTCGAGGGATACAATCGCCTCAACGGTACTCGACAGCTCATGGAGCGCCGCAAATTCAGCGAAGAACACTTCGTCTGATGCGTTTGCTTCCGGACTGCGTGTCGCGCGTCTGAGCGCCACGTCAACGTGAGCGCGATCTATCGACGGATCCGAGATCCTGTCGAAGGCGCGCAGCGAAGTTGCAGCTGCATTGAGAGATGGGGCAATCATATGCGAGGCGGCCGTTTCCTCAGCAACAGATGCCAATGCACTGTCTCTCTCGCGAGCTGACAACTTGCGTCGCCCTCGTCGGTTGATGCGAACGCGCGACCTCGCGGTTCTGAGCTCCAGTACTGCACCGTCAGGGTGGTACGAGCTGGTTGACGCGTGTACACCTGTACTGTCGCTGTCACTTGCGGGGGCTGGCTCGGGTGCTCTGGAGCCGCACACTTGCGCACCAGTGTCCACGTCTGGACTTTCTGGCGCTTCCGCACAAACTGGGCTACCTGCCGCAGTTGATCTCTTTGCTGGGCTCCCTGCCTCAGCGCATCTTCTAGCTGGGCTCCCTGCCACAGCGTGAGTGTTTGAAGCGGGGCTCGCTGCCGCCGCATGTCTTCCTGCTGGGCTCCCTGCCACAGCGTGTTCAAAGCTCGCATCCATTGCGTGGAAATTTTCCCGCAACCTTCGCTCTTCATCAGAGGAAGGGGTGGAGCTTCCGATTGTGCGTGCTCGCCAATCGATCCAAGGCTGATGTTTCGCCAGCCAAGGCATCCCTAGGATGAGGTCGTACTTCGACCCCATCGCTAGTACCACGAACGTTTCTTTGCAGACAAAGTCGCAAAAACTGAAAGAGAGTTCGACTTGAACCCCTTCAGTGTGTACTGTCGACCCATCGGCCAGACGTACGATCATCTTCTCGCGCTTGCCACTGTGGACAAGTCGCTCATACGCTTGCAGACTCTTTTTCAGAGCTGCCTTCGAGACGAAGTTCTGTGACGCACCGCAGTCAACAAGAACCGTCATTTTCTTCTCATAGCCCTTCACATCGGCGCTATATACCAACATCTCACTCGGAGCCTTGTTGTCAAGAGCTCCTGGGACTAAGCTTCCCATCTGCACGACTCTAGTAGTCGGCGACGCCGAAGCTATAGAGTCTGTCTCAGTAGAGCGTCCCGCTTCGACTGAGACATTCCGTTTCCCTTTCTTGCCGCAGCGGATCTGCCACCTCGGTGAGCGTGGTTGCCGCGCGGCGTTTGGTAGTCCCTCGCCTGATTTCCAGTGCGAGGAGCGGACTGCCTTGGAGCGGGACACTTCGACTGATAGTGTCCTCGCTTGCCACAGTTAAAGCAGGTCACTTCGGCGCTGCTGAGATCCATTGGTGTCGGACCATGGAAGCGCCGCTCATTCGTGACTGCTCGGTGGCTGTGATGCGCACCGTTGTGGCGGCCAGCGTTCCAATCAGGTCGGCTGACTCTGAACGATTGCTGCTCAACGAGCGCAATGCGGATCGCATCTTCCATCGTGGCCGGCAAGCGTCGGTACAACTCCTGACGCGCTGGTCCACTGTTGAGGCCGTTGAGAAACGCAGGCACTTTCACAGACTCAGGCAAAGGGCTGGTCGTGATCGCCGCGCACAGGCTTCTCATCTCCTGGATGTATCGTTCCAGCGAGAGCTTCCCTTGTTTCAAGGAGAAGAAACGACCTTGCAACAGCACTTCGTTGTTCGGAGGCTGATACATGGCGGTGATTCTCGCACAGAAAATATCCCACGTGTCGAATGCACACTCATCGGCGAGCAACGTCGAGAATGCCCATTCCGACGCTCGACCGCGCAGGTTCGAGATGGCGTAAGACACCATCTGCTCGTTGCTGTCGATGAGCTGAGCCTTGGCGCAACGCTCCACGGCGAGTAGCCAGTGGATGAGCTTGTCGCCATCCGCACCATCGAATTTCGGAGCGTCGATCTTGACAGCTCTCGGGCGGGGAGTTTGGGACGTGGGTGTCTGAGGCGCAGAAGCCGCACTCGACAAAGACGTGGCTGCACCAGCAACCACAGATACCACTCGCTCGAGCGCTTCGCGCGACTCAGCAGCTGAGCGCAGCATCTCTGCGGTCAAGCTTGCGGTGGCTTGCATTTGTGCTTGCGCACTTCGCTCTCCTTCGAGGCGCTGAGCGTTCGAGAAGTTCTCGAACTGCTCGAGTCGAAAGATTTGCTGTTCCGGCGACGCCGAGAGCACGTCTAGCGCGACTTGGTCGCCTAGAGCTTGTGCCATTCGGGTCAGCACACTCCGGTGCTCAGCCGAGAGGTGCGGGAACTGCGCAGGGTCAATTGACGCCATGATGAATCCTTGAGGAAGCGATTCAGGCAGTCACCTCTGCCGGGTCGTAGATTGACTACTAGTGCTACCAGTTGTAACCGGACACTTCCGAGTTACGCAGCACGGTACGTGTGTGAGGAAGCGTATGCAACGCTTCTCTCAAGGACTCCGTTCCGAGAGCTGTTGCCTGCTTCCTGCAGTGCAACAATCGGTTACCTATAGGTCTCTATAGAGTAACCGTCGATAACCAAAGACTTAGTTAACGGTAAAAATGGAACTGTTTATTTGTTGGAGGTTGCCCTCTGTAGGACAACCTGGATTATCTTTATGTAACTATGAACAATAGCAATCTCAAGTGTAATTACTCCCCATGGGGAAATGAGTGGCTATGAAAGACTAACGCTAGTTGTCTTATGTGATTGGATGAAATGCATGTTCAATTACCAATCGGAGGCGCCGTCACTCAGACTGGCTGCCGGCTCCACCGTGAAGGTTCGAGCAAGTACGACGGACCTCATGGTTTGGTCTTAAACTTGTTGCGCGTACTCTACGTACTGCAAGGTTCGGTTTGTTTGTGTGGCACAACACAAGTGCGTAACCATGTTACAGTGTAACCCCGTTACACCCAACATAGTTTCTTCGTCAGCATTCATTGCTGACGGTTCTCGCTCTGTGGTTGGATGGACCACAAAGTGCTACCAGGTGTAACGGGAATGCCCGTTACACGGCGTACACGTGCGTTGAGGAAGCGCAGGTGAGAGGAAGGACACAACGGTAACGCTGTGTCCAAGAGAAGGAAGGGAACTTTGCGCGGTAACGTGCAAAACGAGAAGTGAATTGAAATCTTAAGGTCTGAAATGCAAGTCTGGTGGGTTGTTCCTACGGCGTCTTCGATTGGTAGATAGTCGGGCGTCTAATCCGACTATCATCCAATGAGATTAAACTTCAATGGAATGTTCTTATTGGCTAAAATGCAATTGGTTACATACAGTGTTGATGGGTAAACGGGTGGGTTTAACGACTTTGTTTTGTAAAAGCTATTCGACGCCTGCATGCATGTATAATCGTCAGAATGTAACAAATGTGCGCCAATAAAAACTAATGCATGCACGCTTCATGCAGCACACGCGCTCGCTCTACCTCCACGCACGCTCGTTCACTTTCCCCTCTTTGATCCGTGAGGCACACGCGCGTAGGGGGGGCACGCGAGGCTCTGTCGTTGTTCGGTGTTTTTTGTTTTTGTTTTTTTTTGTTTTTTTGTTTTTTGTTTTTTGTTTTTGTTTTTGTTTTTTGTTTTTTGTTTTTTGTTTTTTGTTTTTTGTTTTTTGTTTTTTGTTTTTTGTTTTTTGTTTTTTGTTTTTTGTTTTTTGTTTTTTGTTTTTTGTTTTTTTTTTGTTTTTTTTTTTTTGTTTTTGTGTTTTTGTTTTTTTTTTTTGTTTTTTTTTTTTTGTTTTTTTTTTTTTTTTTTTTTTTTTTGTTTTTTGTTTTTTGTTTTTTGTGATGTGGTTCGTGGATCTCCATATCATATTTTACTTCTTCGCAAATGTTGCGTGAATGCTGGAATTGCGCTTCGCTCGACTTGATTGTCGTTTGAATGTTGCGGCGGAATAGGTGAGAAAGGGGTAGGTTGTTCGGATCAGTGTGGAAGGTCTTGGGTACAGTACTCGGACTGGTGACAGATGTGCTTACCGGCAGCAGATGAAGCGGTCTAGTAACCATGCACGATATGCAATCAGCACAGTGCATGTGCACTATGGACTCAGACAACAGCGAGCCAGTTGCATCCCACTCGCCTTCGCAGCGAATACAGGACGGACAGCGCTTTTCAAGTGCACAAGCCATCAATTGCCACCAAAATGACCGCAAGAACTGCTGTTCGCCTCTTCTCTTGCCCATGAACACAGCGGAGTAGAGGTCTCATTTGGCCCATCATGCCAACTTGTCAACAGGAGGAGGAGCTATTCGATTTTTTGTTCTCTGCCAATTGCAAAAGTGGGTGCAATGAGCTCAATGCAAGCAAAGACTGTGGATGTGCAGACACTTCTTTTCTTATTACTGCAGTGACCAGTTGAGAAACACGAACAGAATATCGCTGGGCACGTGCGTGGTGGTGAGGATAACAGCACAGCCAGCTCTGGTGAAGGAGCTTGATAACGGACGCAAATACGTTGTGGCGTTCTTCGCATTCCTTCCTTCAGTGGGGTCAATGACTGTATACCTCTTCTGTGCACCGCCAGCGCCTCAACACCGTTTCCGAATCTAGACTTATTATCACTAAGAGGTAACTTGATGAAATCAAGTGCCGTTTGAGTATATTTTCGCATATCAACTTACATTGACTGCATCAAATCTACTTGCTTCTTAGCAACAGGGATGTTGGATCAGCATAGCGTCACGTTTCGCGACAATGCCAATGATCTCACCTTGTTTCGTCAATGATGCTGCACATCGTGTGGAATCTTCAAACTTCTCATCC
Source organism: Globisporangium splendens (assembly GCA_006386115.1). Taxonomy (NCBI): domain Eukaryota; phylum Oomycota; class Peronosporomycetes; order Pythiales; family Pythiaceae; genus Globisporangium; species Globisporangium splendens. Next base: position 467,163 of record VFIW01000014.1, on the reverse strand, counting down.
TCTTCACCTTCACGAACTTGTTCTCGCTCGCCCACTTCCACCACGCATTGACCGCCGCTAGGCGTCCAGCGGTGCATTCACTCGGGATGCGCGCGCAGACGCGATCGCTGCATTGTCCAATAGCGTGAGTCTGTGGCCACGAGAGTGGCTCTGTGGCCAGTGGACAGCCCACCGCAGAAACCGTCATCTTGTCAAATGTGGCAGCATGTATTGTGCAGTGGTAGGTACACTCGCAACGTGACAGGATTCCGTCAATCGTTCCCTCTCGCCCTTTCTCTCTTGCTTTGCCTCAACTATTTGCCCCCACGAAGGGATCACTTGGGCTTTTCCCACAAGCAGGTCGGCAGAGCTCAACAGCACCAGGTTGCGTTATGAATGGAGCGCCGGTGACCGTGCTCACGACGACGGGCATCCCGATGCCGCCGCCCATGACCCGCAAGCACGGCGGCATGGCTGTCGACTTCAACCAGTTCGAGTCACCGTCGGGCATCAACGCGCACGAACGCGGCAGCGACAAGCGCCACAGCATGGTCGAGTTGTCCGAGACGCAGCGGTTCGTGGCCGGGAACCAGTTTTACAACCACGAAATGTACGGCAGTCTCCGCCCTGGCGGCCAAGTGCGGCTGTTCACCAAGCAGTACATGGGGCTCGTCGCCGCGACGTTCTCGTCCGTGGTCTCCTATTCCGCGCTGCAGGGGTGCTTGCGGCCGCTGCTGAGCAATGAGCTCGATCTGACGAAACAGGAGAACACAGCCGTCGTGCGCTTGGTGGAGCTGCCGATGCTGCTCAGCTTCCTCATCGGACTCATCGCCGACTGCTACCCAATCAAGGGCACGCGGCGGAAATCGTACATGATCCTGGGGCTGTTGGTGAATGCGTGTGGCGTGCTCGGCCTCGCGGGCTTGAGCGCGCACTTCGAGAGTCTCCAGACGCCCGATCGAAATCGCGGACTCGTGATCTTGTCGATTATCATGATCACGATCGCGAGCTTCGGGTGCCTCATCACGTACTTGTGCGTCCACACGCGCGCGATCGAGCTCTCGCAACAGGAACCGCTGCGTCACCGAGGCACCATCCTGGCGTCGTATCTCATCGTGCGCCGAATCGCGGGGTATTGCGCGTACGCGTACACGACGCTGGTGCTGGGGACGAACACAGCCGAGCCGAACATGCGGGTGTCGACCGCGATGCTGCTGCTCGTGGTGATTTGCGTCCTCCCGCTGCCGCTCATCATGCGCTACTGGTACGAGGAGACGTACTCGCTCGCGACGACCATGGGCATCCGCGGCCGCATCTTCTGGAAGGTCATGCAGCAGAAGGCGGTGTGGCGCACACTCGCGTTCATCTGCTGCTTCACACTGTTCCTCACGATCAAGTTTAGCGACTCCAACTACCAGGTCAAGGTGTGGTCGGGCTTCAAGAGCGAGAACGCCATCGGTGTGCGCACGGTGCAGGAGACCGTGATCTTCGCCGTGATCATCGTCTGGCGCTACTTTTTCATGAACCGGCCGTGGCGCCTCTTCTTCGCGAGCGCACCGCTGTTCATGATCGTGCCGCTTCTGCTGCTCTCGATCTTCACGTGCATGGACATCGTGCGCAGCATGTACTTCTACCGCTCGATGACGTACATCGCGTACATCTCGGACGGCGTTCAGACGTTCATCAACTTGGTGCCGCTGACCGAGATCATCCAGGAGGGCTCGGAAGGCGTGACAGTCGGGCTCGTGCTCACCCTGCAGCGCGTGATCGGGATCTTTGTCAACACGAACTCCAACGGGCTCTTCAAAGGCACCAACTTTTTCGACACCAAGGAAGTCAAGTTAGACACATCGAGTGCGCGCTGGGATGTGTTGCTGTCGCTTTTGCTGGCGTATGCGCTCAACGCGTTGTCCGCCATCGGTCTCATTTTCCTGCCAAACCAGAAACTCGATGCCCAGCAGCTGCGCATGTACGGCGGCTTCACGAAGGGTGCGACGATCGCGATCATCGTGTTCGTGCTCGCGTTCGTGCTCTACTCGCTCTCGATCATCGTCATATTGTTCACCCCATCGTGGTCATGCTACATGATCGCTGGTGGCTCAGGGTGCACGTAGGCGAATGCAATGAGTGAGTTTTGTGTCAAAGATAGTTGTCGTATATGCTTATGTAAGTGGCTCGGATGAAAGGAGTCTTGTTGTCAATAAAATGCCGAAAACCGATTTTAATAAATGGACGATTTGGACCACTCTGACGCGGCTGATCCCGAGACTTTCGTTCATCAGATCGTTTATTCTTGGCATCCATTTACTGTTTCCTTTGCGACTTAAGAGAGCGAGATTCGACCCATACTCGTTCTTTTGCGTCGCAAAACTTCGAGCATGCATGCAGAAGATACGTTGGCGATTCTTCACGGACATCGCTCAAGTACCGATATTCCAACACATGTATAGATGTCACCTTTACCCAGCATTGGCCAAGATTTTTGACAACACGACCTACCCGATTGTCAAGCGTCCACCTGGATCGGGACCACGCCACATGGACATCCACCCGTCCGGGAAAATCGCCTACGTCGTCGACGAGCTGTCCAACACCATCGGTGTGTTCCCACTCAACGCGAAGGACAAGTCACTTCCAAAGACCGCGATCCAAAACATCTCGACGCTGCCAACTGGCTTCAACGGCACCTCGAGCAGCGCGGATATCCACGTGTCAGCGGACGGCAAGTTTGTGTACTCGTCCAACCGTGGTCACAACAGCATCGCGATCTTCAAGGTCAAGTCTCAGAAGGACGGCAAGCTCGAGTGGGTCGGAAGTGAGTCAACGCGCGGTGAACTTCCTCGCAGCTTCTTGTTGTACAAGAACTTTTTGGTCGTCGCCAACCAAAACACGGACAACATTGAAGTCTTCCGTCGCAACGCCGATGGTACTTTGACGCACACGGGCAACTCGGCAAAGAGCAACACTCCAGTGTGCCTCTACATTCCGCCAAACTAAGCAAGCAGACGACTCAGCTTTGGTCTCACGAACACAACGTGGAAAGTGGCGTCAGCTGTGAGGCGTTTGTTCATGTGTTTGTACACACCAGTGTGTCCTGTGATGCTCCACAGACATGCTGCAGCACATCCGTCGTCTTTATCTTTATAAGGTGAGGCATATTTAGGTTCATCGTCGCGACCTACAATATCCATTCTCCTAACTAATCTTCATTACAAATTTCATCTAGGAGTGTAAATGTGTCTATAGCGCGGATTGCACTAGATCACTTCTGAATACTAAATAATCTTTGACCAGGATGGCATGTTCTCTTGGTCCTATGTGAGGCTGCCTTGTGTTGTCCAATGACCTTGGGTCTTCCGAACTTCGCATTAGCCAATGCATGACGTCGTTGTCAAGATCCTGGGTGAGATTGTTGAAAACAGCTCTTTGAGTTGGGAAGTGGACCTGCGTTGAGGTCCTGGTATCCATGGCTAGGTTGGCGGCTGAGTCCGCCATCTTGTTGAAGGCACGGTAGTGATGGTACCATCCTCGGATGTCGATGCAATCCGCGAGTCGTCGACTTGTCTGGTATAAACAAACGTGCCAAACGGTGCTGTCGAGGGGACCGATGCATTCTCTGTTGGGAGATAATGAGTGCACTGTCTCCAATCACGTACAACGGTTCGAAGTGACTGTGTTGGGCTTCTCGGAGTCCGTGTATGAGACCCCAGTACTCGGCAAAGTTGTTGGTCGTGTCCTTCCTGCTATACGCCATGCTCGCGGCCCAAATTAAACTGGCTGTGTGCGAGTCCTTATGGACACGCACGATAATGGATCCAGTCCCTCCTGGTCCTGGATTGCCGCGTGATCCACCATCGAAAAACAACAGGTAAACGCCGCGAGTATCATTTGGAGTCAAGGGGATGGCGTCGGTTTGGCTGAGAAAGCAGTCGACATATGCCTTGAGAACTGCTGCAACCGTGTGACCGTCCGAGTCTCCAGCTTGCGCTTCAGCGAGTCGTGTGAGGTTTCGCATTCCTGCCTCTAATCTGGTCATCATGATCGCCATCTCAGCAGTCGATTTGATTGGATCCGAATCCATGCGTCGCAGATGCGCACTCCAAATGGCATGTATGAGCGACGCGCTCATATATCGCCACAGTATGTGTGCGACGGGATAGAGATGATCTTGGAGATGTTCATTGGAGCACTTGTGTCCGATAATGTGTCTCTTGATCGTGGTCCATGCACGCCTTGGAGTATCTGGTAGATCCAGACTGAAGATCCAGATTGCGGGGTCGTGACCAGGAGTGATTCCGATCTTCGCCCATAGCGCATAAAAGTAGTTCCACACCAGTTTGGCTTTCGGACACTCCCAGAATAGATGTTGAACAGAAGATTGGACAACTTGGGAACATTCGGGATTCGAGCAGGATAGATCAGCTTTCTCATAGTTCCACATGGAGAGTCGGTTGGCTTTCAGCCGGAGAAGAGTCTGGGCTGTATAAACTGTAATCCCTGGGATGCTGTGTAATTCGCTCCATTGGATTAATTGCAGTCCTGGCCACAGAGATCCTGCTGTTTGGACAGCTTTGTTGACTGCTGCATCTCGAGTATCTTTGCCAATTTGTGTCCTCGTTGCTGCAACTTGTTGCCGATAGAAAGATCTGGTGTTATTGTATCGTCCGTTGCCACCCCATAGTTGCACGATTCTTGTGAAGCGTGGATGTGCATGGAACGACACCTTCTGCCCGTTCAAGTCTCTTGTTGCCATGATGTCACAGTCCATTGCGGAGTGAACTGTATGCGTAGCTTTGACTAGGGTCGTGTCGACGTGGGTCCGAGTTGCTTCACTGGTGTGCAGATGCCATTCGTGGTTATAATGACGTTGCCCGTTGTACAGCCGAAGCACATTTGCTTGCTGTGGTCGATACAGAAGCTGTGGGAAGTTGGATACCAACGTAGCACATAACCGCTCGAGCGCTCGAATAGACGGTCGGGACATCCGTCGTCTGTTTCCCAACCAGGCGATTGATTATCCGAGATAATCACCACAGGGACAGTTTATCCCCCGACGTCAACAAAGAGCGGGCACATGTGTCAAGACAGCAGCACATCTTCAAGAAAGCACGCGACAAAAAGAGCGCAGATGGGAAGGGGGTTCACGTGGAAAAAAAGTATCTGCGTGTTGTTATCCAGCTGTTGATGTGGTTGCCTTCAGCAGAACGGTTGCAATGAGGCTGGCGGGGCGTTAACACCAACCTAATCCCAGCCTTATTCACCACGACGAGATTCGTTAGGAGTCTCAGTTTTGGGCTCGAGAGCGCTGTGCTTGCCAGACTAATCAGCTAAAATGGGCCAAGAGATGGATTTGCTGTGCATTGCTTGGGATGGCTTCACCCTCGCATTACCAATCTCGCGAACTGACTCTCGTGCCTGTCGCAGTGCGTGTTTGCAAACTCCTGAGCCCTCGTTGCTACGAAACGTGTGCGACAGCTGAAACCAAATCCACGAAGATCTCGATGGCGCCAGGAAGCGAAGGTTCAAAAGCTTCTGAGTTTCTGCACCAGATGGAAACACAAAAATCAAATCAGTCCGGAGAATCATTCTCGTATGTGGTGCAGTCAGTGGCTCGTGGCCACGTGAAAACGAGGCAAGAATCACGGGCTGTTGATTGAAAAACGTACGAGCCTGACTCGTCACTCCTCAATTTGCAGCGTCCAGCAACCAGCAACCTTCCCAGCTCTTACACTCGGTAACTCTCACGTCAGTCAAACAGCATGCGCGTCGCCAAGATCTTTGCGCTTCTCTCAGGGGTGGTTGCAGCACTGGCGTCAGTAAATGCAGCGGCGGGTGATGCAACTCAACAAGTTCAAACATCGGACGAGAGCGTGATCATGTACGTCGGCGCCTACACGCGAGATGAAGGTTGGGTCAACGGCACCGCGAAGGGAATCAACGCGTTCTCGTTTGACCCGCGGAAAGGCACCCTGACTCATCTGAGCGAGACGGATGTCGGCATCAACCCGACGTTCATTCGTGGCACGAAGACTCGCAAGGGCAAGAAGCAGTTCCTCTACGCAGTCAACGAAGTCTACGACCCGTCGAAGGACGTGCCTGGCAAGACGACCGGCTACGTCGTCGCGATTGAAGTGGCCGGCAAGGGTCAGCTCAAGGTGCTGAACCGATTGGAGACGCATGGCCCAGGACCAACGCACATCTCAGTCTCCCCCAGCGAACAATTTGTCGCCGCGTCGATGTATGGTGGTGGTGGCGTCATCTTGTACCCCGTCGCGAAAAACGGCTCGCTCGCGGCATCTTCGGATGCCCACTTTTACACCACAGGTAGCAAGGTGAAAGGTCCTCAAGAAGCTGCCCACCTGCACAGCACGACGTGGGTGCCTAATACGCAGCTCGTGTTTGCTGCTGACCTCGGCAACGACCAAATCGTGCAGTACAAGCTGGACGCCAAGACCAAGAAGTTTGACAACACGACCTACCCGATTGTCAAGCGTCCACCTGGATCGGGACCACGCCACATGGACATCCACCCGTCCGGGAAAATTGCCTACGTCGTCGACGAGCTGTCCAACACCATCGGTGTGTTCCCACTCAACGCGAAGGACAAGTCACTTCCAAAGACCGCGATCCAAAACATCTCGACGCTGCCAACTGGCTTCAACGGCACCTCGAGCAGCGCGGATATCCACGTGTCAGCGGACGGCAAGTTTGTGTACTCGTCCAACCGTGGTCACAACAGCATCGCGATCTTCAAGGTCAAGTCTCAGAAGGACGGCAAGCTCGAGTGGGTCGGAAGTGAGTCAACGCGCGGTGAACTTCCTCGCAGCTTCTTGTTGTACAAGAACTTTTTGGTCGTCGCCAACCAAAACACGGACAACATTGAAGTCTTCCGTCGCAACGCCGATGGTACTTTGACGCACACGGGCAACTCGGCAAAGAGCAACACTCCAGTGTGCCTCTACATTCCGCCAAACTAAGCAAGCAGACGGCGTCAAAAGAAAAACAAGGATGTCGCGTTGTTGATGAGATCTAGCACAGTATCTGATAATTCGCTTGCTCGACGCACTCTCGCTTTGCATTGTTGTAAGGCTATGAACGTGACATGATTTGAAGGAAGGGGGTCGCATTTGTAGTCAAATGTGCGCGCTACTTCTGCAGTACTTCCATATGAAAGTTTTATCGCATTGGCAAACTAAAAGCTACCTTTGTTTGATCACTCGTGTCCACGATTTGCAATGCTCATGTTCTTGCGATGCAAACAATCGAAGCGATCCAAAAGCATCTCGACGCTGCCAGCATACTTCACAAGCTCCTGCAACGCTGCCGACATCCACGTCTCAGAGGACAGCAAATTCGTCTATGCGTCTTGCTGTGGCCACAACAGCATCGCCAAGTCCCAAGAAGACGGCTAGCTAGAATGGATCAGAGGTGAGTCCTCTCGTGGTGAACTTCCTCGCGGATTTGCTGTGCAAGAACTTTTTGCTTGTCACGGACCAAGACGCCAGTACTATCAAAGTGTTCCGGCGCAAGACCGTCGGCGGCACGTTAACACACACACGGGCAAGTCGGCGAAGAGCAACACGCCAGTGTCTCTGCATCCAAAAAAACTAGACCTGTGCAGCATCAGTGATATGTAAGTGCCCCTTGTAATAGCAACGACATGAATACTCAAGCGACGTGCAGCTTGCTTTCTACGTCTTCGTCAATGATGACAGTTTCTGGATTCTTCAGTTTATCGTCCACGACCCCAATTCTCGGGGCGAGCTCAACTTGATGCACATATATTCAATGAACCTAACTCAAGCACACAACATCTTCATTGCGTTAGGGATGCGCCATTAACCACGCAGACAGACTCATTGTTGATGATGGCACACGGAGAATGTAAACACCCATATATCAAAGGCATCCCCGTCTTCTTGGGGTTGAGACATCATATATGGCATCAATCCACGTACGTTAATCGCGTATCTAAAGCGTTGTTGTCATCGTCGTCGTCATCTCCGTGGACAACCGAGGCCCACTGGGCAAACTTCTTCATGCCATCAATCGTCATGAGTTCCACGAACTCGGGGTGCGCTTGCCACGCGAATAGCCACTCGTCCTGGGTAATAAAGTCGTCCTGGTCCAAGTCGGCTTCCTGGAAGATCTGGTTCACTGCTAATGGGATCTCCTTCTCGATCTCTTCCATCAAGGTCTCGATAGACTTGAGCGCATTGGACATGGCTTCGTGTCCCTGCGCACTCAGCGTTGTCACGTTCTCGTGCTGCATTTGGATCTGTACTTGGTCGTTGAGCAGCTTCGGGAAGATTTTCTTCACGGTGCGGATCCGGTGCTGCATGGCCGTCGTCAGCTCCTCGCGACTGATCTTGCCATCGCACATCGTGTCGATCACGTGGAACAGATTCCGCGCTTTCTCCTCGATCGTGCCTTTTGTCATCAAATACACTCCAACGACAAACTCGTCGAGGTTCAACCAATCCTTGGGCGGGTCGCTGGTTCCGAAACTCGAGAAAATCGCGCCAGCGAGCGCCGAATTCGATTTGATATCCTTGAATTCAGCATAATCGCCGCCGAGTTCGCGACTCGCCTGCATGAATCCGTCAAAGTACATCTTGCCGTTATCCACTGAATGGCGGTCGAAAAGCGCTTCCAGATCTTGAAAATGCTGCATCGAAATGCCCATTTTGACCAAGTCAGCGGCACGCTGCGCGGAAGTGAGCCCGGTCGGGTGGTGCGCATGGCCGCTAGTCTCTGTGGAGATACCTGCTACAGGTTGCACCATGGAGCGAGGAATCGGGAACGTCGAATCGCCCTGTGAGATCGGTGGCGGTCGGACCGGTTGCTGTTGTTGTGGCGGTGTACTGAGCACTCTTCGCGGCTTGGTGCTGTAAACCTTCTTGGCGCGTCCAATGAACGCATTGAGCTGCGCGACCGCGACGTCGTCGAAGAAGAGCTGAATCGCGTTCGCGTGGAGGAACGACGCCACCTCAAACGTGACTTTGAAATCGATCGCACACGTATTTGGCGTCGCCGTCGGGCGAAACACCCACTCACTGCACGAACAAGGTGGCAACAAAAACCGACAGAATTGAGGCCATGCATCCAGAAAGGTCGCTATTGACAAGTGCACATGCAACGTACCTCTCAATGCGCTTGAACGTCGGCGATTCGATCGCCTTGACGACGATTTTCTCGGGTCTACACGCCCGAACCGATAACAATGAAGCATGTCAATAGCACTGTGCGGTACTATTGATACTATAGGCATCACGTAAGCGATAATTTACCTTTTCATGATGACCCGCGACGTGTACGACTCGGTGAACACCTTGAAGCCGATCTTGAGCGCGGCCTCCATGACGTTCCCGTTCGGCTGGCGCAGCACGCGCGACTCGACGCAGAAGGGCAGGAACTCGTGGTACTTGTTCACATCAGCCACCACGTCGTACATCTCCTCAGGCGAGAACGGCACAACCTTGGTCTCCTTGTGCGACTTGACGAGCGCCTGTGACGGCGACGCGAACGAAAAGAACGGTCTGCTGCTGCTGTTGCTGTTACTGAAGCCATTGGAGAGTGCTGCGCCTGTGCGCGTGGAGCGCAAGGCGGCAGCAACACACAGATACGAAAGGGAGGAGGACAGGGAGGAGGCGGCACGCAGCATGTTTACTTGTGGACGACGGAGAGGCCCAAGCACATCGACACTGCGTTTGTCGCAACGAATGCGCTTTTTTGGACTTTGTGGCTGATGACACCTGCAAGTGATGCAGACGACTGTTATTTGGGGGTTTCGCAGAGCGTGATGTTGGGGGTTGGAGCTTATTCTAGGGAGAATGTGTTACTTCAAAGAGATTGTAGGAGACTCGTGGAATGTGACGGGAAGGTCGCACGAAGCAAAATTGGCAGGGGCAATTGCTCACTCTGCAGGATGATGGCGAACGAGTCGAGTGCGGAGGAGAGCTACCGCGTGGAGCCGAGTCCATCGCCCGCGAGGAGCGCGAGGCAGCGCCGAGGTACGTTCGCTGCTTGCAGCGGAAGCGTGCGCTGTCCAACTGCAGTGTGGTCAATGGGACGCTGATGTGTGTGTGTGAAACGTGCTCGTGGGAACATAAGAGGATGAGTCGGCGCACATTCCAGAGGTACATGTATTGTGTGGAACTTAGTATGCTTTATCGAGGGCTGTGCTCGAGTGCAATGGACCTGAGCATGAGTATCCCCATGTCTGATTCGTGCTGCTGCAGACGATTGCGCCGACTGTGCCGTTGACGAAGGAACTGGAAGCGCTATATGATTTTTTGCTGCATCAGAAAGCAGCGCAGGGCTCGAGTGACCGCGATTACAATGGTATCGATTCTTGAGGCGTCGGAGTGTTTGTTTGCCAGTAGTATTGCAGCGCTCTGATGTGGCATTTCTGTGGTTGCAGAGTTGATGCAACTGGATGACAAGCAACTGGAAGCCAAGATGCGCGAGCTTGAGAACTGGAACTTCGGACTGAACCTCGACGAAGGTTGGTTCTGAGTTTCTGAGCACTCAATACGTGACGCTTGTCATATCCAGGATTGCTTGATTTACTCTGTTTCATGTTGCTAGCAAAAGAAACCCGCGATAGCGTCGCGATGGGGATCCTGTCTGAGCTGCCATCTAGCTCCCAGTCTCCACACTAAGACCACACAGATGCAGACGCACTAAGCATGGACCGAATCAAGTCGCACCGAATCCTTGGGCAGCTAATTTGACTGAAGCAGTGTCGAGTCACAGCGCATAATTCGGATTGCGCAGCACTCTGGTTGGCCCAAAAAGCAATCAGTTAAAGGAAGGAGAATGGCAACTCTCAAATTGTAACCACAAAGGCACACAGAGTGCTTTATTAATCACCGTCCACCGACTCGACAACCGTTATCGCAATTGTTGAAATGGCTGCATCCAAGGAAAAAGCTTGTCAATCAATCAGTCCACCTAGTGTCAGTTTTGTAGCCAATCACGTTGCTGCGCACTTAGCACCCGTTACAATGCGCACTTTTTGATGATGGGGACCATCACTCTGTCATTTCTCGATCTGTCCCTTTGCTCATTATTGCCGAGTATCCCAAACAGCAGGTCCGGCGGTCGAGCGCGCAGCGTTCGGGGGTCGTGGCGGCGAGGAGAGCGAGCGAGCGAGCGACGCGCATGGCGATGGCGGGCGCAGCAGCAGTGTCGAGAGCAGCGGCGACGCCGAGAGGCGGCACGCAGCGCGGCCGCGTGCGCAAACACTGCTCGTTCCAGGGCTGCGAGAAGGTGGACGCTGGAGGCGGGTTCTGCGTTGGCCACGGCGGCGGCAAGAAGTGTTCGTATCCAGGATGTGAAAAAGGGTATCAAACCGGTGGCTTCTGTCGCAGACACGGCGGCGGCGCGCGCTGCCAAGTACCTGGCTGCGGTAAAGTCGATGCGGGGAAAGGACTCTGTCGCGCACATGGGGGAGGCAAGCGGTGTCAGACTGAAGGCTGCGCGAAGGCAGATGTCGGCGGAGGCTTTTGTACCTCCCACGGCGGTGGACGACGTTGCAGCGAAGATGGGTGTACCAAGATCGATCAGGGAGGCGGGAAGTGCCGGGCACATGGAGGTACCAAGCGCTGCAAACATGACGCGTGTACGCAGACTGCGCGAGGGTCGTCGGGATTTTGTCCCGATCATGGCGGTACAAAGGTGTGTTCGACGAAGAATTGCAGACGACTCGCACGGAAAGCCAACAAAACACTTTGCTCGACGTGTGCGAAGGAGAGTGGAGGTGGTTCAAGTGAAATCAAGTCTCATACTCCAATAGGTACCCCTGCGGCAGCTAGAACTGAAGGGACGAAGAGTCCGTCCTCGCCAACTAGCAGCGATCACGGGTACTCATCAGGCGACAGTATTCTAACTGGCTCATCGTCTATCGAGCCCACTAGTCATGACACATACACTGCGACCTCAGCACTTGCGAGCAGCGATGTTTCGCAACCCCTCGACGGTGCGTTGCCGAGTGATAAATGCGACGGCACCCAAGTCGCGAGTTGTCTCGAAAACGGATGCTCCAGGAGCTTTGGCGGCAATTGTAATTGCGCACTAAACTGCCATTGCATCCGGAGAGCCTCAGATTCTGCCGCTGCGCCGCCTGTTGCTGAGGACACTGACCCGTTCTCGACGATCTCACTCAAGCGGTATGTGCTGCAGATCGAGCCGGCAGACCACGGACTTGGAATTGACACCATTTTAGCATTGATCTCTGTGGGTGATGGAATCCGAAGCGTTCACGACGTCTCAGATCAGCCACTGCCTTCCACCTCTGGCCACTTTGAACGTCCCAGAAATTCCCATCTCGTGATTCTCCGAAGTGAAAAAACAGTGGATATATCTGCGGCGTTGACGCCATTGAAGAAACTGGAGGTACCGTGGTACATCTTGGAGCACAGCGAGATCCGGTGGGCTCGAAAGGAAGTGGTCGTGCGCGTCGATGAGATGATGTGTCCAGGGAACTGCGGACGCACAGTCGTGAATGCGATTCGCACGGTGAAGCACGTCGAGACCGCGAATCTGGTGTTTGAGGTTCGCCAAGTCGTCGTGCGCGGTCGAATGGATCCGAATGAGCTGTGCGACGCGATCCAAGGCGTCGGGTTTGGCGCTCAACTCGACGCCGTCACGCCGTTGCCGAATCGATTCCGGTTCTGTGTGAAAGAGCTTGTCGACGTCGCGTTTGTTGGCAAAAGGCTCGAGCACACGCTGAAGCACGTCGATGGCGTCGAGAGTGTCGTGATTAACGTGGAACTCGCGGACGTGCTTGTGATCGCAATGCTCGACGATGCATCCTCGCTACTGCAAGCCGCGACTCGAAGTGGGTTGATCATGGTCGAAATCCCAGATAGCGCCACGACTTTTGCCGTTCCAAATAGTGAACTCGACCACGTCGAGTCGACTTCAAACATGGTAGACGAAGACGGACGCCACGTTTGCGATATCAAAATCTGCCCTCACAACAACTGCCAGCAATACATGGCCACTGTGGCACACACGGCAGCGCTTGCAGTCGGATGGTCCGTACCAGGATGCGCAATGACATGGGGCGGCGAATGCACATGCGGGGAGAAGTGCAAATGCTCGGGCTGCCCCATGCATAATCCAAGCACATAATTCAGTTTTGTTTCTCTTTGAAAGAAGATCCATGAAGCTGCTTATAAGTCCAATGCCATGTACCATTAGAGTCCATTGTCCCGTTAAATATTTCGTCGCCACGCTAGGACGGCACGCGGTTGAATTGGTACATGGCCGAAGCTTTTGAGTTTGACGTCCGGAATTGCGCCTGCGCCTGGGATGTACGCGTCGTGCGCATTTTGCCGCCGCCGTTCTTTCTCTTTTCTTCTCAGCTCTAGCTTACTGAGCTCACGAGCTTGGGATGCTTTCGTCGGTTGAAGCAAGAGTGCTGGGCTTGGTGACGGGGATCTTCCGTCTGTAGGTGACGCTGATGATGGAGATGAGTTCTTGGCGCCTGGGAGCGTTGGGCGTTTGGGGAGTTCACACTGTTTCTTCCGCTGCTCTTCCAACTGCTGCAGCTTTTCGCGTTTGGCTTTTGCAAACGCGATCGCTTGCCTCGATCGCTCCATCAACTCCTCTTGTGAGACCTAAGCCATCAAAAGTGTCAAGGTCGACAAAGTTAGAATGGACGGAAGTGCATACAGAAACACAAGTGACGTACAGGTGAGGCAGATGGCGATGGTTGGGAAGACGGACTCGGTTGTTGACGAGATTTCATGTGAAGCGGCGATTCCTCTTGCTCCTTCTGCAGTTTGTACAGCAAAACCTTTTGTTTCGCATCCAAGAGCTCCTGCTTTCCCTGTTGACCCACGGCGTAAGAACGAACAGCCAGTTAGACTTGAATAATGTATACACGGTCCACAGTCAAACCATACATCACACAGCACCTTGGCGTCTTTTGCCTCTTTCTCTCGCGCGAGCTCCTTCTCCCGGAGCTCCTGCTCTCTTTTCTCCTTTTCCTCTCGCCATTTCTGAAGCATCTTCTCCTTTTTGCGTTTCTCTTTCGCCTCGATCGCTTGTCGGCGCTCGTCATTTGTATTGTTGCAGTCGAAGAGAGCATTTCGTAGATGCTGTCGATGTGACGGCGATGCTCCAGCGAGGCTATCTACGCTGTTATTAGCAGTGTCTTCAACTAATCCCTGGTGGATAATGCGCTCGCGCTCGTACTCTTTTCTCTGCTTCCACTCATTGATGACATCCTTTTTCTGCTGAACGAGTCGAGCATGATCCAAATACCAAATGAAGTGACAACGGACCGCATTGTCGCTCTTGGTGACGACTTTTGCGATGCATTTGCGCAGAAAGCGAGCAACTATCGTCTCGTAATCGAGTTTGTTCTCAGAAGAAGCAGGCTCTTCTTGTTGCTGGTTCCGAGATCGTTCGGGATCTAGACGATCAGCTTGACTAGACTGGTGTTTGAGCAACACGTCGTCGGCGAGACCATACTTTAACAGAAGCGACGTGAACACGCCGTGCTCTCGGTGATCCCAGCCGCCTTGCCGGCCACCAGATTGAACGGTCAACTCGTCCAGGTGACGCACGCCCTCCGTCATATCCGATTCCTTGGTAGTTCCACTTTCTTCAGTGTCTCCTTGTGCTTCAGCATTTTCTTCCTCTGGCTCCAAAAGAGCTCGCCTTCTTCTCGGCCGAGAGAGGGCAGATCTACTGCTCATTGTTCTCGTCATCGATCGCGAATCGCTTCGTTCTGTGCCATTAGTTGTTGCCTTTGTGTCCCGCTCCCACTCGCTCAGTTTGTCGACAAATGTCTTCAATTCTTTATCAAGAAGCTTCTCGTCCATGGCGTATGCATCGTACAGTTCGCGCTGAGACGCGCGGAACCCGGCGATCGCGTTCTCTAGATCTTCAATCAGCTCCTGCAGATCAGCGCAGAAAGTCTCGCCATTGCGGATGTGGTCCAGTTTATCATTCGCGTTGCGCAGTTTGCGTCGCAGCACTTGCAGTTGCTGCTTCATTTGCCGCGTATCCTGCTCGCGAACCGATCCCAACTCTTCAAATCCCTTTGTGATCATCGCTGCTGCATGCGACGACGCGCCAGACGAGACGCCCGAGGAGCTGTAAAAGTGTTGCCACCAGCTCTCGCACTCTTTCTCAACGACCGAGATCCGCTGCGCGAACTGCAACTGCTTTTCGATCCATTCTAGCTCCAGTTTCGACTGCCTTCGCTTGAAAACGACACCGCCGCCATTACCCTCGTTTGCAGCGGGGCTTATGCGTCGTCGAACGGCTGCAATCCTCCGAGTCGTCCTGCCGCTCGTACCTTGTGTTGTTGTAGTAGTATCTGTATGTGGCTGTCGCTCGTCCAAGCTGGGGACAAGCGGTTCGTACTGATTGCTGCTGTTCGTAGTCTGATCATGCAGCCGCTCGGAGCGTTCCGTGCGGATGTCCCCTCTCGCAGCCTCGATCTTGCCACGCAGCCGCGTGTCTTTCGATGTTCTCTGCGCGCTTTCCGCCATGCACTCGTTCAGAACGGCTTCGATGGTCCGAGAACCGATTTGCCTTCCGCCATTTTGCGCACCATTGCCGTGGCTGTTAAAAGTGGCGCCTGTGGGCTCGGGAACCAGACGCGGCGGCAGCTACTTCTGCTGGAGATGCTTTTGGTGGATGTGGTCGTCGCTCAGGTCCCGCAGCTGGTGCAGACGCAACGGCTGCTGCTCGCCGAGCGGCCGTGTGCGCGTCAGGCGCTGCATGTGCGTCGTTTTGTGGAGACGCGTATTGTTGAACCTGATGTGGGAGGAAGCAAAACGAAGCCATGAAGAATTTTAGCCAATCCTGGATAGTTATCTTTCTCTCTGTTGACCATTGGATGAAATATTTCCGTATTTATTTTACCCAATAATATGTCGCTTATCAAGCTGGGACACTGCACTCAAAACGCGACTTAGTCCTTTGTGAAGTTAGCATTTAACTCAAGATTTCTGAAACAGATATCGAATCTTGAGTCGTGTAAATCTATTCCTGCTATTCAGTGTGGGCTTTTGTCAATCAACACAGTGCAGAAATTCCACAGACAAAAAGGAGGAGGATCATGGAGGTCGTCGTCGTCTTCAATCAGCAAGAGTGCGTGGAGCGCATGGCCGCTTTAGGAAACCCAGGATAGACCTATAGACACTCACTACGCACTCACGTCACTGTGTGTATGTTGTATGGCGTGTGGCAGACATTACGTCGAGGCGTCCGTCGACATCGACGTACCCAACGACGCCGCCGCGGACGATTCGGTCGCGATCTCGCTTGAGCTGCTCCGCTTCCAGCTTTTCTCGCTCCTTGGGGTCGCTCCAGAGGAGCAGGCGCTGCTGTCGTCCAAGGGGGAGCTGCTGTCTGCAGACCATCTCACGGTGCGTAAGGCAAGTCGACCGCGTATGTTCCTGTTGCGATCTTCGCCCGATGTCGCGGGAGCGTCACAAAGCGACCCATTGCCCCCAGATTGGATGCAAATATGCACGAAGAGCACGTTTGGAGATGTCCCTGTTGTGCAGCCGGCGTTCCAGAACCCCAAGAACGGAGACTTTGTAAGCATGATTTGCCAAGCGTGTGCGCAGACCTGCACTACATGTACGTAAAACTCTGGGTACATCTATCAGCAGTGTACGTTGGCTTATTTAATTGTCCCTATGTGGGCGTTGTAGCTGCTCATCCGGTGACCCCCATGGACTGGAAACAGTCGACTGCGATTGCGAACCAGTTTATCTCCTCGATCGTGGTGGTTGCGGGTGAAATCGACGTCCCAGCGCCGTCGGGTTTCACAAAACTACCGACTGATCTGAACTACTCAGCTTCTGGCGACCATGTCTACCTATGTGTGAAACGAGGTGCGTAGTGTTGGCACACGTGTTGTCATTGACAATGTCATGAGTTACTGTTTCCTGTGTGCTGAGAACTTACTGTGGTTGCTATTTACATAGGAGGAAATCGTGCGCTGACTCAGCTCAGCGTCGACTACCACGTTCCGCAGCACGATGCGCCGTCGTCGACTCTAACCGCCAACAAGCTCTTGGATGTGAACTGCAACAGCGGAAATGGCAGCAAAACGATCGTTCGTTTGGGCTATGAGTCAATCTTTCGGAAAAGTGAAGACGCGATCAGGACGCTCGCAATAACGGACATCAGTATAGTTGTTGGTGAGCAAATGCCGCCGTCCCCAGCCTACATCAAGATTGCGCGAAACCTCAATGAAGGGGTTACCAGTAAGTTTGCACGGCCAATCTATCTGTGGTACACTGTCGCACCCCTCGGAGGCTTTGTTTGCGATTCAAGCCGCAACCATAGCGAACTCGGGGAATGTCTCTTCCTCAGCCGCCACTGCAAGCAGCTATTGACGATCGAAGACTTTGATGCGGACCACGTGAAGGCTGCAACTGCTCTAGCAAACAGTCGGCGGAGTTTCGACGACAAGGTGCTACAGTCCTTCTATCAGCAGGGACAACGCAGCATGATGAGTCGTTTGCAAAGCACCCACCAAAATGTGTTGAGATACGAAAGCAAAGATATGCAAAGTGAAGCATTGAAGCACATTCCAGTCGAGGTATTGCACGAGCGTGCGCGTGCGAACCCGTCCCCGATGCCAGCTTATCAAGATGAACTTGTGATGCAACTACTGCACTGGTTCAAGCGTGAGTTCTTCTCGTGGATGAACCAACCGAAATGTTCTGTATGTGGTCACTCAACGACAACAATCGTGCGCACGGAACCTCCCAGTACTCCTGAGGAAGTTAGCGGAGAGGCTGGACGCGTTGAAGTTTACCGTTGCCCGTCGTGTGGAGCGTTGACTCGATTCCCGCGATACAACAATCCTGTGAAATTGCTGGAAACGCGTACTGGTCGTTGCGGAGAGTGGGCAAACTGCTTTACACTTTGCTGCCGAGCGATGGGGTTCGAAGCGCGGTATGTTCTCGATTTCACCGATCATGTGTGGACTGAAGTGTACTCGGAGCATTTCAAGCGATGGCTGCATTGCGATTCCTGCGAAGACCAACTCGACTGTCCATTAACGTATGAAGTCGGGTGGGGAAAGAAGTTGACGTACATTTTTTCGTTTTCGCACGAAGAAATTGTTGACACAGCAAGACGGTACACTCAAGACTGGGAAGAAATGCAGTCGCGCCGAGAAGAAGTGAGTGAACCGTGGTTGAAGTCCACTATTGCACAACTGAACCAGAGCATTCTGAGCGGGCTTCCGAATCCACGCGCTGAAATTCTGCGTGCGCGTGCGAAAACCGAGCAAGAAGAGCTTGAGCGTGGGCGAAGTGCAAAGGCTGGAGAGACGCAAGGACGAGTATCTGGATCAGCTGAGTGGAAAAGCCAACGCAGTGAAGATGGGAAGAGCAAAGCTGAGAGCGGTACTACGGCTTCCGCTCAAACCAACTCTACCGGGTCGACAGCAGGTTCGTCTATCGTCGAAGTATCTCAGCAGCTTTGCAAGAACATGCTTTTGGGATGCGGAAACAGCAGTTGTCCAAATCCGTACTGTCTTCACGGCTGCAAGACTGTTGGAGACATGACGGAGCATGCTGCCAAATCCATTCAAGCAGTCGCATCGCTGACCCAGAAGGGATTTGGAGCAGAGAGCCTAGCGTCGCTGCTATGCCCGACAACGCCGTCCACGCTGCAGTGGTTTCTTCTATCATACGATCCGCGGTTGTACTTGCAGCTCCAAGATGCTGATTTTCCAGACGGTACACATTTATTGATCGACAGTTCTGGAAACGAGAACCACGCGAGTAATGCGAGCGGCTGTCCTTTGCGGAAACCTTTCCATGTCCCTCAGGCAGGTGTGCCGTCGTTTGGTGTGCAACTTTTTCCAGGGCAACGTGTCGAAACAAAGCTCGACAACTTGGATGACACCTGCGCAATCTCTTTTCTGACGCGAATCGATTTGAGCTCGGCGAATGCAAAGGACGGGAAAGCACAAGACATTCTGAAACTTGACATCAATGATCGTGTCACGGTGTCATTTCGCAGTTCAAGTACGCAACAGGCAATCTCGTGTGAGCTAAGAGATGGAGACGAGCACGTCACAGCTACATGCACTTCGTCGCAGCTTTCGTTCGGATCGTACACCCACGTTGGGTTTCTACGCTCACGCGAGGTGATGAAGCTGTTTATCAACGCAGCAGAAGTTTTGGCATTGACACTTCATCCAGAAAGCTGTACCAAGGAAGATGAAAAGATATCTGGAAAGTTATCTTTGAAAGGATCAGACAGCATTCCCAGTACGCAGTTGCCTCTCGCGACCGCGATTGTGAGCCATTTTGCTGTGCTTCCATTGATCGATCCTGACAGCTTCATATCATTTTGCAAGACCATGAGTCAGCGGTATGTGCCAGCTCCTCCATTGAGAGCGTTTGATACCAGTGGTGAGTGCAGTGAAAAGTGCTGCGCTGTTGAAGCGGCTACGTCCCAGCGTGATTATCGTGTTGCGAGAATTTTGTGTACGTATTGGACATTCATCTCGAGTTCTTTGTGCTGATGGGCATTAATCCCTTGCTTTTGTGTGTGTGCGTTTTAGTGTGGGGAGGCGAGTTCTTTGATGGAATCCAGTTTGTTTATGAATCGCTGAACAGAGGAGACACTGCCGGCAGTGCTGTCATGGGGCCGTTAGTGGGGAATTCCATTGCGAAAAATGCGTCATCGACTCCCAGTGCTGAGTTCGTTTTGCTTCGAGACGAATACGTTACGAGCCTGGGCGGACGGAAAGGCGCATGGACGGATTGCATCCGCCTTGAAACCAATTTTGGTCGCCAGGTTGTGTGCGGCGGCAGTGGCGGTGGTGACTTTCGTGTTCCTGTTCCAACCACGAGCGAGATTCGGGCAATCTCATTCTCTGTTGGAGACCATCTAGTCGACGCGATTGCTTTTGTCGGCGAGGCAGCGGGATCTGCTGCAACCAAAGAGTATGTTTGCTGTTCTTGTTTGCCTTCTGTATTGGTTGTATCTGACGCACTGTGGGATATTGTTGAAATTGCGAAGGAAACAAATCCAGGAATTGCAAGAGATTCTGAAGAATAACGGTGCAGCGCAGCGGGATACTGCAGTCTCTACCGGTACGAACCAAACCAGCAAAACTCACTGTTGTTGTACGACTAGTCGCTGACCGACAACGTCTTGTTTCTTGTCAAATTTGTTGCAGCCTTAAAATGTTTGGAGAAAATCTCACAGTATCCACATGACGACAAATTCCAACGAATGCGTGCAAACAACGGGGCTTTTGCGAAAAGTATTGGAGCCTTGGACCAAGAAGCATGCACAGCCTTCATGGAGTGGTGTGGATTTCAGCCACAAGTTCAAGATGGAGAAACCATTTTTGTCTACACCTCTGGTCCAGTGAATCGATGCAGTACCGACGAAGAGAAGGCACTTTTACACCAGCGCCACGCTGCCGAAGCCCATCGCCGGATCCATTTCTTAAAGTGCTTCCGTGGATAGTGTGCCAAAGTCGTGATGCCCAGGTTTTGCTGTCTTTATTTGAGCACTAAGCATTGTGTGTTAATTTTGTAGACACGAAGAAGCCCGTGTCCCTCACCCTTCTTTATGAGTAAATAAATGCGATGCAATTTCACCCTGCTGGAAAAGACTGCGAATGCTCGAGCGTCACGTCAACAATGATGCTCCTCGACAAATGACAGCGACAAGCAACCGGAATTTATCTACTGCCAAGCTCACGCCAGTCCTTTGATTCGCAGCATGCCAATGGCATTTCCAAGTCCCGTTCGCTTCGTGTATTCATCAGCTACAGCACACAAACGGAAAGACAAGCCATCTCATGTCGGTGAGTGCATCATTCCGTCTGGGTTTGGCTGAAATCATGCCTGAAGCGGTACCACACATACCGTTTTGGCCACAGAGCAAGTAGAGCCATTCTCCAGTGTAGCGTCTGACATTACTGTCGAGGCACGTCAAGAAGAAGCTGAGGTGCTTGAAGTAGAAGGCAGTGTCGTGATCCTTGAAGCCTGTGCAGACTGGATTCAGCTGTTCAGGCTCGCTTGTGCCTGAGGATGATCGTGGGAAAACAGCATTCTTGAAGAAAGCCGTGATCTGAGGTTTCGCTGTTAGTGTTAGATTGTGACACACTATCAAAGTCGGGAGCACTTCGCTGATATCGCTGCAACGAAGGAACATAAAGAAGGGATTGAATAAAATACCTGTCACGGTGATTGGTTTTATCAACAGAACTGGCTCACCTTGTTTCCTCGACACGTGTCGCCAGGAGCATCGTTTGAAGATGCTGAAGCAGAACTGCCAGTATTGGGACCGGGGGAATCAGATCGTTGCCGTCTTTGCTCTCCTCTTCATCGTCAGTGTTGGTATTTCGGCGCTGTTTCTCGTGATGCTGCTCCGTTTCGATGAAAGCTGTGAGCAAGTCCGCAGGGATACACATGAACACCTCCATGGCTTTGTTCTTGATGCCGAGCAGCCCCGAGTCGAGGCGCGAGATTTTTGGATGAGATGCGCGAAGAGTGCTCAGGAGCAACTCGCCGAGTCTGCGGTATTCATCCCATAGTCACACAAAGTTTGAGACCAAGGGTCACAAGATCTCCTTCCAGCACATGTCGACGTACCGATGGACAATCGTATAGATTTCGGGCTTTGCATCCTCCGATTCTTTTGTCCATTTCATATCGTCGATCATCACAGCGATCAACTTGAGCAGATCCAGAATCAGTGCCGAGCGATCCGTCCCGGAAACGAGGTCAACAAGAGAACCAAAGTTGACGCTGTAGTAGAGAGTCTAGTACAAGGAATGGCCAACACACAAGAACATATGTGAGATTGTCATGGACGATGATTGTGTGTGCAGTGTTGTCTTCCGTGATTATATCCCATGACCCGACCGTGTGAATCAATTGCCAAGCATCCAGCGAGCCACACAAAAATGCGATCATACTCGGAGCTTCGCAGGAGACAAGGAGGCATTTCCACACGAGCAGATGGAAGGACACTGGCCCTGCTTGCTGAATAACAGCACACAAATACGCATCACGATGTTAACATGGCGTGAATCCACACATGGGGAAGAACGTACTTTTGCAAGATCGAGTAGCCGATTCGCGTACGCCTTCGATAGAAAATGCTGAGCCACAAACTCAGGACGCGAGTACACAGAGTTGATCATGCACTTGAGTGCTTCTTCGTTCACACCCCAGTCGGGTGGACTGGTCGGAGTGGAACACGCAAAGCGTAGGAAATGCTCAAACGTCTACACGCAAATGGATACCAAGAGTTCACTGAAAAAAGAAGCACAACCATAATTGAGGATTCAGTTGCGGGTGGTGCCTCTGTCGTCAACAGAACGTCGATGCCACGTCGATCGCGCATCAGAACCCTGCACGCTTCAAGCAACTTCGCCGCAGCTTCCATGTGGATTTCAGTGATGACAAACCAGCATTTAGGAAACACAATTAGTCGATCTCAATGCACAGCTGTCTGTGATCATCGTGAGATGCTGATGGCGAACCTTGTGCGTTGCGCTTCTTGTTGGCGAAAGCGGTATCCAAAGTCCGCAATGCGAGTACGACCCTCGCTGTGACTTTTTCTCTCGTGCTCACATCTTCCAGAGATGCCAAACGATGACCCACACGAGCACACAAGTGACCTCATTAACCCATACTCCTATCCGTCCTCTTGCATGCGTCGTACCTTGCTGTCGATGCACCATATCGGCGAACTTCTCGATCCACACATCCAGCGAGTCCTCTGCTCCATCCCAATCCATTACCTTCTCCCTGTAGCCGCGCCAATCACTTCCGCTGTGAAGCACACACAATGATTCTTCCTTCCTCTCCATTGTGCGAGCGAAACGACGTGTGCATCCATTTGGTGGACGACACGTCCGCTCGAGCGGATCCACTCATGTCCACTCTATCTTCAAGATGACCACGCTCCACAAATACTGCGTCTTGATTGGCTAAAACAAAAATACCAGTTATGCACCAATTAGAAAAGGCGGTAGTCACCTTGCTTCGCTGGCACGCTCTGAGGAGTTGCTGCCAAAAGTGCCAGCAAAGCGCCATTCCCCAACATTCGTCCGCTCGCCGACATGAAGCTCTTTACGACGACTGCTCTGCTGCTGCTCGCGGCGCTCGCGGGCGCCCAGGCCAAGGAGGACCTGCCGCCGGACGCCAAGCTCCGCATCGGCATCAAGTTCCGCCCCGAGGTCTGCGAAGAGAAGAGCGCGCCGGGCGACAAGCTCTCGATGCACTACACGGGCTCGCTGCGCACGGACGGCTCGGTCTTCGACTCGAGTCTGCCGCGCAACCAGCCGTTCGACTTCACGCTCGGCGCGGGCCAAGTCATCAAGGTGTGTGTTGTAGCGACTGCAAATGTGCTGTTATTACGCGTATGTGCGGTTGGATCATGTTTGCTAATGCTGGTGTGCTTGTCTATAGGGATGGGACCAAGGGTGAGTTGTTGTTTTGTACGAGGGAGACACCAAGCAACGCTCAGCTACGGCAGGCGAGGTGGTGGAGTTTACAGGGACTAACGCTTATCGTGTGTGTATGTGTGTGCGCATTTTCCGTCGGTGTTTTGGAACTTAAAGTCTCATTGGCATGTGTGTCGGGTACGCGAGAGAGAACCCTGCATCTTCTATCGAGTGCGTGTAGTACTGAAATGGGTCCTGACTCTTGTGTCTGTTGCTGGAATAATGGTGCAGTGAGAAGCGCAAGCTGACGATTCCTTCGGGATTGGGATACGGCGACCACGGCTCGCCGCCAAAGATCCCTGGCAAGGCCACGCTCGTCTTCGACGTCGAGTTATTAAAGATCACGCGCAACGACAAGGAGCTGTAGAGTGCCTAGCGCTGTCCTCAAAGCAGTCAAGCATTGCTCGTCCACTTGCTTCGCCCCCGTGGCTGCAATGCGTGCGCGTCCAACGTAAGCATCAGTTGAAAACTCCATTGCCTTTGGGCAGTCATGTAAACAAAATATACATCGTTGTCAGTGCTGATACATTCCATGCCCTATGAGAAAGCTCTCAACTTGAGAGCTTCAAGTAAACAGGTTTTCTTAGTCAGACTGGCATTCTTACAATAAGCACGCAAACCGCTGCGCAGCATACCACGAGCCGATGCAAACCGAGTCTATCGACTGAGCCATCGATGCCAAACGCAACTTCCAAGCGCATGGCGGGTGTTTGAATGCAAAAACTGGAGAGAGAGCTGCATATGTGAAGCCGTTCGCCAGTGACGTTCACGTTTGCAGACGACACGTGGATTAATGTAGCCATACTCAGATACGACTCGTCTGAGTCTGAGTCAACGAAGTTCGCAGTCACCCACCAAACGCGAACTTTCCGAGCATCAGTATTTGTCCACAGCAAAAAGCAGCGCAAGCAACGCACCAAAAAGGAGGAAGCGACGCATTCGCGCGCTTGTGTGTGAGTCTGCGGCTGTGTGCATCCACCTGCCACCACTAAAGTGAATTAAGACGCGCAGCGTCTGCTCCTGCTCTACAGACGACGGCTGTGTGGCCACACACATCAAGACAAAGAGAGAAAGGAGATGACGTCGTCGTCCAAGTCGCACGTTCCGCAGCAATCCGATGTACACGCAAAGCAGCCATCCGACCAGCAGCAGCACCCGCTGGCGTCGTCGTCTTCGCTAGCGTTGTTGCAGGGAAGTTCGGGAAACGACAGTCCGTGCGATCCGGTCATGATGCAGCAGCAGCTCGAGGTGTTCCTGCGAGACGGAGTGTACGAATCGGCGCAATTGCTCGGCGAGCTGCTGATCGCGCTCGCCATGGCGCCGCTCGAGAAGTGCGCATGGCTCAGCGCGACAGCAAGTGACGAGGATGTGCGTGCGTTTCACGCGAAAAGCTGTTATCTGTTTGCCGAGTTGCTCGTCGCAAAGCGGGAGTTCAAGCGCGCCATTGTACGTACATGGCTTGTAATGACGAGCAGAATCGCGATTTATCATTTGGGTCCGTTCACTAATGACTTTTATTATACTACCACTAGCAATACTACAAGCGCCACTGGAAGCTCAAGATGACAAATGCGAACAGCACCGTGACAGCCGAAGCCGTGGAAGTGAAAACCAAGATCGCGAAATGCTGGGTGCAACTGGAAAATCCCCACCAAGCAATCGAAATGGTGCGTTTGTGTATGCTCACAGTGGCTCCAACTTGCGCTTTATACCTCTAATGCGCAATGTGCTCGCTTCTTTTCTTGCGATTGAACAGCTCAATTCGATCCCCGTGCAAGTGCGATCGCTGAGCGTGAACCTCATGCTCGGCAAGTTGTACCTGTACGAGGGCTTGAAGAACAAAGCCGAAGAGTCCTATACCATGGCGCTCAGGTTCGACCTATCCCTGCACATTTCTTTGTATTTTGATACATTTGACGCTTACTCTATATCAAAAATGTACACAGACAGAATCCATACGCACTGGAGGCGACGCTCGTATTGACCGACTTGGCAGCGTCAAAAGAGACCTCGTCCATCGCCGCTGTAGCCGCGACGAGCCTTCCATCTGGAGATCCACCGACCGCGAATTCCCAGGTCCGACAGCGCGAAATCGAGCGTTTCTATGCTAAGTTGTCGACGCTGCGACCCCCAAACAAGTGCATCTCGCGCGTGGATGCGACGTGGATGCAAGTGCTGGTCAATGCGCACACGAACGCCAAACGTGGCCGATACCGAGGTACGAACATGCTTGCTGTTTTTTAGACCGAACTTTCTGACATGCCATTGTGTGCTGTCTGCAGCCTCGATGGACGCGTACGAGTCGCTGGAGAAAGTGTTCCCCAACAATCTGCACTGCCTGCTGCAAAAGGGCAAACTGGAGATGGACCACGAGTTTTACCATCAGGCGCACCTGAATTTCCATAAAGCGCGTCAAGTCGACGATCAGAACGTAACGATGATGGATTTCCACGCCGACTGTCTGCGCAAGAACAACGCGCGCACGCAATTGAACAATCTGGTCCACGATCTCTTTGACACGAGCGACAGCCACACGGAGTCGTGGCTCGCGGCCGCGTACTACAGCGATATGAAGGGCGAGCACGAAACCGCGCTGCAATTTTGCGAGCGCGCGATCATGACGAACCGGCGGTATGCGCCCGCGCACCTGTTCCGCGGCACACTGCTGCTGACATTGCATCGACCGGAACACGCGCTGGTCTCGTTCACGACGTCGTGTAAGCTCGCAAAGACGCTGGACGCGTACGCCGGCATGATCTCGAGCTACTGCGACCTGTGCCTGAGGGGCGTGAACAAGTACAAGGAAGCTGTGACGACGGCGAAAAGCGTCGTGAAGCTGTTCCCGCACAAGGCGCAGAGCTACACGCTTCTCGGGAGTGTGTTTGCGCTGCGGCCCGAGATGAAGGAGCATGCACGGAAAGCGTTTGAGCGCGCGTTGACCCTCGAGCCGCGCAAGCTCGCGGCCATGTTTGGTCTCGTGGATCTGCTCGTGCACGATGGGAACTTCGTGCTGGCCATTGACAAGTACGTTGCGTGCATGCTGGTCTTGTTGCTTTGCTTTTTTCTAACGCCTTGCATGCTTGGCTGATAGGCTCGTGGTGCTCTCGGAGCAGTATCCGCGCGACGAAGTGTTCACGAAACTCGCCGACGTGTATACATTGAACAAGCAGTTCGCCGACGCGATGACGCAGTACCACCGATCGCTGAGCGTGAATCCGGCGTCGGTGGAAGCACTTCGCGGCCTCGATCGCCTGGAGAAGCTCATGCGCGGCGAGGACCCGGACGAGGTGATGAACTCGACCATGGAGCACATGGACCCGGACGAGCAAGAGGACAGCATGGAGGCAGGCGAATACATTGCATCGTAAAGGTATGCATTCATTACGACCTACTTTCCAACGTTCACCACCCAATAATAATAAAAAGAATATATACGCACGCATTGCTGCGGTCACCAATTCTGCTTGACGACCATGTAGTCTGAGCCAAAGATGTGGTCGAGGTACTGCTCGGTCTTGGCGGGACACATAGCGATCTTGGCGCCAAAGTCGCACGGCTTGAGCGGAAAGACCCAGTCCTTGGGGATCTTGAACTCCCAGCCGTGGTCGTACTTGGGGCAGTGCACGCAGTTGGCGAAGCACGACGAGTGGATCGGACCGAAGAGCGGCGTCGTCGCGGCCGTGCTCGTCGTGCCGTTCGAGGCGGTCGCGTCAGTCGCAGACTCGCTCGCGTTGTCGTTGGCCTCGTCCAGGAACACGAAAATGTTGGTGTAGAAGCCCGACTCCTGGTGGATGAAGCGCGCGGGGATGCCCGGGTTACGCGTGCCCGGCTGGTGGTACTTGCCCTTGTACACCTGCAGGTCGAACTCGGGCGAGAACGTGAACTTGCCGTCGCGCAGCTTGCGGTAGCCGGTCTCGAGGATGCCGACGTCAGCGTCCACGTCGTGCGGGATCACCGTCTTGTGGCGGTACGAGCCGAGCAGCGTGCCGCCGTGGAGCCAGTACGGCATGTCGTGCTTCTGGAGCAGCTCCGTGACGTTGCCCACGAGGTCGACCATGATCTGCTGCACGTCCTCGCGCGAGAAGCAGCGCTTGGGCTGGTAGTACGCCATCTCGACGTGGCGCGGTGAGAAGCGCTCGCAGCGCTTGCCGTCCACGTAGCGCACGAAGAAGAAGTCGTGCACCGAGAGGCAGACGTGGTTGACGGCGAACAGCAGCGCCACACCCACCAGCAGCACCTTGTAGAGCCGCTGGCGGCCCACAAAGCGCGCGACCTGCTGCACCACATGCGGCGCGGAGCTCTGCGGCTTGCCCAGCGGATACGACACGGGCACATACATGGCGGATCGCATGGAGAGAGAGAGAGAGAGAGAGATCGTTTACTTAGTGATCGCCGCCGCGCTTGTAGCAATAGCGACACTTTTAGTAATAGCAGCGCTTAAGCGGAAACGACTGGGGGGAATGGACAGGCGACGGGTCGTCGTAATCAGCAGCGACGATGTGAGCGTAATACAGAAAGAAAGAGAGAGCCCCCTTCGCGGTCCCGTCCTTCCATGTGAGTGTTGCAGGACCATCCTATGCACGATGGGGATGGTCCTGTCATGCGAGGGAATGATTGATGATTCCGCCCACACCCTCACAATTTGCACTACGCTAAATCGACAAGAGCACAATGCAGTCGACAGATAACGCCTCAAAGTCGACGGATAACGCCTCAAAGTCGACGACAAAGCCAGATGGCACGCATGTCGCGTTGATCAGTCTCGTGATACGGTTGCATGGACGTGGGGAAGGAACTGATGTTTGCTATTGCCAGCGTTCAGAAAGGTGAAGAAAAGTAACGTGAGTGATGGTGAATGCGTATAGATATACGGAGTAGACACATTGAATTGATAATTTGCCGCAGTGTACTGCGATATGGTCGTATAGAGATTGTCAGACATTAGCTTCAGCCACTGCCATTATCGATGTCACAGAGTTCCATCTGAAACAGGCGTTTTTACGCACTCTTCTCGATTCGAAAATGATTTGATGCGCTTAGTGTACTGGCAAGGCGCGATGGATTGTGGCATCTTCCTCCATTCATTCGATGGCCCTCGCTCAGAAGTTTACGAGACTCCCGTATGAATACCGTAGAGTAAGCATCAAGAGCTTCCACCACAGAGCTCATCGCGGTGAAGTGAGTGAACCACACTCGATTATTTAGAAGATCATTCTCACGCCACTTCATGAATGGACTGCCTGCCTGGAGTTTAGGAAACGCCAAGAAACGGATCCGACATCGCTGCATATGATTGACCGCAGCTGCAGTAACTGCAAAAGCAAGCTCCAATCTGTCACAGATTTTTTCCCTGTTGGGAATGTTGCAGCCATAGAACCATGTGCCTGGGTTCTGTAAAATGGAGAGGAGTGCGAGTGTGTCGAGCTTAGGTTCACATCGGATAAAATCGACATCTTCGTTATAAACTCTGATCGTTTAGAAATTGATGGATTTACACACTCTTGCTGGACGTTATCAAACACCGCTGTTTGCCTGCTGACCAGCTTCTTCGACAGCTTCGCTTCAATAGCATGAGAAGATTGCAAAATTACGATAATGAAAGTTGTTAAACGAAACAGTCCAGACCGAAAAGAGACTTTTTAACCAGACAGCAGCGAAAGATCTTGTGGTCCAGAGCGTTCGCACAATTATGATCTACGATCGTATCAACCTGATAGGATGGCGCGATTTACTCCCTGTGCCGTAGTCAGGGAAGAGAATGCGCAAGAAGCCTGATGAAGGAGGTACTTGGCCACCCCAGCACCACCTGGCATCTGGTTGGATGATCCATGGCTATTTTTGCTTTGTCTTGCTGTTTCGATGCAATAAAACAAAGCGAAACCTCTTCGTACGATAACTATAAAAACAAAAGAAAATGCGGCAGTATGGAGATCCTGTGTATCCATTGAACCTGCCACGCTATAAACACATGCTGCTTGAGGAATGAGTCTTCCTTCAGACCGGATACGTCGCGCCAATCTTGTGACTGCAACAGACCGCATGACCCATTCGCGCCGCGTCGCATTGGCAGAGAAAAAGACACAAAAAGGCACATGCCAGAGCTCACATGAGCGTTCTTCTCTCGTGAAACAAAACGTCTTCGGATCTCGGACACCGCTAAAAATAGCCTACTGTGTCATCTGTTTCTCGACATTCGATCAATTTGACCAGTTCAATAATTCGTGCACTGTGAAACTCCCCATTGTTTGTGTCGTCCACCAGTTGGTGCTTTTTCTGCACACGAGCGTCCGCTTACCCTACCCCGTCATCCACTCCCGCCAAGTCGAAGTGAGCTGAATCGGGAAGATCGGTGAGCCCTCTGAACCAGTCGTTCGCCATGCGTGTGGACATGATGGCACTTGGCGAGTTCAAAGAGGAGCAGGTCGTCCGGCGTGCGCAGTTCAGCCGCCTGCAGAGAAATGTCCATGCACGTGGGGGATGCGCTCGCAAACACACGCAAGAGCGAGGGAGGGGGGAGGACTGGTTGTGGAGGGGAGGTGAACGTGTGAGGGGGGGGGGGGCTCGAGCGGAGGGGGCAACACGCCGTCGGGAACCAAGTGCCCCGCGCTTCAAAGGCGTGTCCGCTCTGTTCCACTGACACGACGAAAAAGCAGAAACTCACCGCTCCGAGTGCAACGACCGGCCAGTCGCGCACGACCAAGTGCGTCGGCGCCTTAGAGAGCGACCAACAAACACGCGCGCCACCCCACCATGTTGCTGTTTTTGGCTGCTGCCTGATAGAATCGATAGTGTGCACGTCGCAGTGTTGCTATTTTGGTTTTGGTTTTGGTTTTCGTTGGTTTTGCTTCCCTTTTCTTCTCTTCTCTTCTCTTCTCTTTGTTCTTTGGTGGCTGCTTTTGCTGCGATGTGGGGCAGCTGACGCTGGTGGACGAGCGCCATCATTTTTCGATTGGCAGCCTCCCTGGGAAAACAAGTGAGCTGCTCGCCAACACCGAAGCTCAGCAGCAGCAGTCGAGTCGCCACCGCCCGCCCGCCCAAGTCGCCGGTCGTTGTCGCCCGTCTACTACGTCGAAGAAAAGAGAAAAAAGAAGACGCCCAGCTGCCGCGTGCGAAAGCGCCTCCTTACAGTCGGTAAGCACTCCTCCCGCACACGTCACTGTTGCAGCGACACCTCACAGCCATATGTCGCCGCCCCACAATCGAATCGCTTCCCACGCCAAAAGAGACTCACACGTTGGACTCGTTGTGCTTGCTCCTTTTCCCACACAGCAGAGTTACTCCCTCCCTCCACTCTCACCGTAGTAGTCACGATGAGTTTCCTCTTCCGCGGCACGTCGCGCTCACGCAACCTCGCGTTGTTCAAGAATGCCGCGCGTCCGTCGCCCCGTCTAGCCAGCAGATTCGGCCACGAGCGATGCTTTGCCTCGGCTGCGAGTAGCGACCAGTGCACCATTTTCACGAGTGATGCTGTTAGGAATCTGGATAGAACCAGCCGCGCGGACCTCGCCAAGCTGCAGCTCACGCCGAGCATCTTCGCGCAGATCCAGGCGCAGATCGAGGCCGGCGAGCAGAACGCGTTCTACGTCGTCGACACGAGCGCCGTCGAGGACCGCTTTAAGTTATGGAATGAATATTTACCACAAGTGCGACCGTACTACGCCGTCAAATGCAACCCGGACGCGCACCTCATCCAGTCGCTCGCGCGCCTCGGCGCGGGCTTTGACTGCGCCAGTCTCGCCGAGATCAACGCCGTGCTCGCCCATGGCGTCACTCCGAGCGACATCATCTACGCCAACCCGTGCAAGCAGCCATCGCACATTGCGTACGCAGCCTCGCAGTCCGTCGACATGATGACGTTTGACTCGCAGGACGAGCTGACCAAGATCCACCGCATCAATCCGCACGCCAAGCTCGTGCTGCGCCTGTACGTCGACGACACCAAGGCCATTTGCCGCCTGGGCACGAAGTTTGGCGCCATGGTGCACGACGTGCCGGCGATCCTGAGCCACGCCAAGAGTCTCAACTTGGACGTCATCGGCGTCAGCTTCCACGTCGGCAGCGGCTGCTTTAGCGTCAGCGCGTACTCGGATGCCGTGACGCGCGCGCGCAAGGCGTTCGACATCGGTCAATCGCTCGGCTTCAACTTTAGCTTGCTCGACATTGGCGGCGGCTTCCCTGGCACTGAGACCGGTCCGATCAGCTTTGAGGAATGCGCGATGGAGCTGAAGTCGTCGCTCGGACAGCACTTCCCGGAATCCAGCGGCGTGCGCATCATCTCGGAGCCTGGTCGCTTCTTCGCGGCGTCGACACACACGTTGGCTGTGAACGTGATCGGCCGCAAGGTCGCACCAACCTTCGACATCCCCGGCACGGGACCTGACGCCGTCGCGGCTGAGACCTTGGAGAACGGCGAGAGCGTGCCGAACTACATGTACTTTGTCAACGACGGCTTGTACGGCTCGTTCAACTGCCTGGTGTACGACCACCCGACGATCCAGCCGGTCGTGGTCTCGGACGTCGCGACCGCGGTCAACACGCACTCGGCGAGCATCTGGGGTCCGACGTGCGACGGCATGGATTGCATCATGAAGGAGGTCAAGATGCCACTGATGGAGATCGGGCAGTGGATCTGCTTCCCGAGCATGGGTGCGTACACGTGCGCCGCTGGCTCGGACTTCAACGGGTTCGCGCCGCCGCAGAAGATCTACTTTGACGGCAACGAGGTCGCGCAAGAGCCGCAGCAGGAGCAGCAGTTTGTTCACTAGTGAGCCAACAAACCGACACTTTGCGCGAGAACATTGAAGAAAGAGCAAGAGCGGTTACTTGAGCTTGTCTCGGTGCAGCGAGCAGCACAACCACACACAGCCAGCCCTTGTTTTGGACTGCGAGGAGGGACTTGGGCAGAGCCGACAGACAGGGAGGGAAACGCAGAAGAAGGGGTTTGGGAAGCAAGCAGGTGCTCGCGAGCGATGGGGGTTGCATCGTCGCTTTTCTTCCTTTTCCGCTTGTAGTTTGTTTCCCTTCTCCTAGCAACCACAGACACAATAAAGGAATATAATAAGCTTGGGCCATTTCTGAGAGCACACACACACTCTTGAGGACCGAGAGCCCATTTCGCTGATCGCCCGAGAGTGTTGTTCTGCATGCGAAGATGCGAGTTGTTGATCCAAGTGGTCGGAACGCAATCTCAGCGCACCCAGTTCTATTTTCCCCAGCAACACTGAAAAAGACAAGCGTTCAATTGTCCTTGCAAGCATGCATTACCAAGCAAGCGCGCTCCTTGTGCATCTGCTCATATGCAAAGAAACCTCGCTCAGCTCTCTACACTAACGAAAAGCTTCATTTTGTGCAAGAATTTTCACGAGTTTTCTTCAATGGCAACGTCATACACCCTTCCTAAATGGGTCGTGCACAAAAGAAAAGAAGAGCTCGTTTGGTGGTATTGTGAACACTTCAATGGGCGAAAGATCGTCTTGTATCCGTTGAGTGCGCACGTAGGGGAAGGAGAGAAGGAAGGATCCATCAAGTAGCTCTAAAAGTCAGATGGATGCTATGTGGACACGGATCCTTTCGAAGGATCAGACAAGTCAGTGCATGGACCAACACTCACCGCTTCAGCCAATCAGCGTCTGATGGCGAGTCAGTCGTCAGATGCTCCGAGCGAAATCTCAAAAGTGGTTTCCGCTCACATGACGAAGTGATACCTAGACGCGCATTTTTTCCTACAGCTTTCAGTTTGGCAGTTTGGATCACACAGCTGAGACTATCTCGCCACGCAGCGATCGACCAAGTTCTGAGACACGCTAAAATCCATCATGCACGTTGAGCTTTCCCACAGCACCGGACGTGATTCAGCATCAGTCGAACACAAAATTGACGTTGTGCGTCGGATCTAGGAGGTACAACGTAAGTACATCCCCTTCTCAACTGGAATAGCTCCACTTCAAGCACCAGGACGCAGAGGAAACCCTGTAACTAGATGCCTCTCGCAATTCAGACGAAGCAAACTAATAGCAATAGCAACATGTCACGACTGACTTGCAGCATACCTGTTTCTATTCCATGTTACAGAATATGCTGGTCGTCGTATTGTATGGACATCGACCGCTTCCTTCGCACCGTATTCGCGGTATTTGCAGCACTACTACTTGGAGTCACACTCGACGACGACGCCGACGACGTGTCGTCCGCCAGACTCAGGTCTTTCGATCCTAGCGTTGGCCGATTCGGTCGCTGCTGTTGCTGCTGCTGCTGCTGCTGAGGTAGTAGCATCTGCCGCTTGCGGTACGAGTTCCACTTCCACAAAACCCCGAGCAACAGCACACACCCGGCAAACATGAGCGTGTACCAGGTCTGGCTGTCGTGTTCCTTCTTCGCCAGCTCGGCAGCTGTCTCGGCGGCTTGCTTCTGCAGAACCTTCTCTTCGAGCGCCGCGATCTCAGCTTCTTCCGTCTTGGAGAGCAAACTACGGCCTTCGATCGAGAAATGAATCGCCTGCTTCTCCACCTGCGGGTACTTGGTGCCGTCCAGGCTCTTGATCAGCAACGGAGTCGCGTCACCCGAGAGCGTCTTGGGATTGATCAGAAAGCAAATGTACTGCCCCAGGCGGTGCATCTTGCACTGAATGCGGTATTTGTCGAGATCGCGCTTGAGTGACGTCGCGTCGCCATCGCCACCCGTGAACTTCTGGTAGTGCGTGATCAACACCTTCTGGTCGCGTCGGCCGCTCAGTTTCGCTTGGTTGCGGTGCAAGAAGATGAAATCGCCTGCCGGGTCGCGCTGGATCATCGCGACACCGCAAAAGAAATCCTCGTCCTTGTCGTAGAGACCGCCGAGTGCGAGCGTGTGCTGGATGAAGTAGAACGGCGTCGATGTGTTGAGCCACGCGAGACGAAACAGGTCCTTGTCGCCGTACACCAGCTCCCAGTCCGTGAGCAGCCGCGGCACGTTAGCCGAATAAAACATGAGCTTGCTCATGGCTGCAGCGCTCATGGACTTGTTCACCAGCACTTGGCCACTCTCCTGCTCAAACATGTCGACGAACGGCATGTCGAGCAGTTGCCACAGCGCGCTCTGCTCGTGCACATTGAACGGCGTGTCGAGCGCCGGGCGCCAGAAGTCCGGCCAGAACATCGCGCCAAACTTGGTGAACTCGGGCGAGTCGAAGAGGTACGTCGGGTCGCGCACGGGGATGTTGTCCGAGTCGAGGAAGAGCACGCTCTCGAAGCGCGAGTGGTAGATCGTGTACGGCTTAGCGTGGAATTTGGTCGCATTCGGGTCCTCAATCACGCGCAGAAACACGCCGTAGTTGTTCACGAGCTCCACGAGCACCGAGTGCTTGGCGTGCATCTCCAGTGGGTCGATCCAAACTTCGATGGGCAGCGCGCATCCGTGGAAGCGCAGCAAGCGGATGATCGCGTACACGCCCGCGATCGCCTTTGGAAACCCGATGAGCACGACGCCGCGCTTGAGTGACACAGGAGCCGCGTCGTTCTCGTTTGCCGCGATCTGATGGCTGTTTTTCTTGTTGTCATCCGCTGTTTTCTTCTTAGGCAATGGCAGCGGCGCAGCGATCGCTGGCGGGTGCTCGTACTCGGCGGCGCGAATGCTAAAGTCCGTGAACATGCGCGCGTCGTTGCACGTGAGCTGCTTGACGAGGTACCAGCGCCACGACTTGCACGTCGCGAGCATCACGTGGAAGATCTCGCCCGACGTCGCATTGCGCACCTCGCAGTAGCCGCTCACGCGCGGTATGGGCTCGTCGCACTTGCGGTCACGCGTGACGTCGCGCTCGCCGTACGGGTCACAGCCGTACGTGGCGCGCCAGCCGAGGCACTCGAACTCGTCCTCGTTCCAGACCGCGCGCGGCTTGTCGCCCGTGCGGTCCACGTAGTTGAGCCGCGGGTCGTCGTACACCCAGCGGTGCGGCTTGCCGCCGTGCGTGAGCTCGTACAGGACGGCCGCCGCGATCGACGCCAGCACGACGAAAGTCACGAGCGCGACGTGGCGCTTCAGGAACCTGAGCGCGAAGGCCTTGACGGCGCCCATGGGTGCGATGGGAACCGGGGGAGCAGGGGGGCGTGCGCGAATAGATTGAGGAGATCGACGCACACGCAGCGATGCACACACAGAGATGGTGGGGGTGCGTTCTTCCTTGTGGCGTCAGCTGTCGATGTGACTGACTGACTGACTGCCACTTTAGCCCAACCCCACTAGCGTTGGGTTCCGAATACTGGCCTCCTTGCATTGTGATGAGGCGCACTATTACATGTTGATTCTTTTAAGTTGATGACAGAACAGTACCGATACCACCTGTCAATTCAATATTGTTTTAAAGGATCGATGATGCGGACAATGAAGGTGGACAATTTGGACTGGTCACAAATCCGAAATTGTCCACCTACTCAAATCGAATGACTCGACCATGTGCATTAAGAGATCTTCAAAAGATGTTTCTTTCATTTCGGGATTAGACCGCACTGGTGCCAGTGGCAACTGCAGTGAAAGAGTGGGATGCAATACAAGGTGCTGTCTCTCTGCGCGAGCAAGCGCCGACAATTTAGTTCGGCTGGAAGGTACATTTGCACCGTGCCCAAGCACGAACCGACCTTTGCACTTAGATGCTAGATCATGGCAGTGGAAGGCGCGTGAACATAATGGCGAGAGAGTTCAATTGGTTACTCGAAGTGCCCTTGAACCCAGTGATCTGGTAGCCGCTCGGTGCAGTGACCGTCGCTGTCGCACTAGTGGTAGCACCCCCTTCGAGAGTGCGGCCGCTGTTCCTGACGAACTTCATGTAGTTGATGGACTTCTTGCTGCTCGGCGTACGCGCACCGACATGCACCACGAGCGCTTTGATGCACTCGCCCGTGTTGAGCGGCAACGTCATCAGTGTGCCCTGCGATCCGCCGTGGTAGATGCCACTGGTGTCCGTGAAGTTGAGTCCCAGTCCGTACAGAGCCGTCGGAGCGTTTCGAACAGAGACGGACTTGACCGATTGGCCGACGCCCACAGCGAGGAGAGCGCCGATCGCTACAGCTTCCAAGATCGCCATGCGCAAATTTGGAAGCACCATCGGGGGTAACAAGACCGGTAGATTGACAAAAGCTGTCACGCGTGTTGGCGTTCGGAAACGTTGCTTCTTCCCAATGAGCACAAAGGCAGGGGCTTGGATTGTCACGCGGACTCCAAGCTGATCTTCTGCTGTTGCTCCCTTGAACGCCAGATGCGCAATGATGTAGAGTGTGCGCTGGTAAAATGAAAGGCGCTTGTGCCATTTGGCTTTGTCCATGCAGTTTTCCTCCATGGCAGCATCTGAGCAAGGTGCGCTTCAATTGTTTTGTCTCACGAATCTCCTAAACACTTGCGCCACTTTCAGTCGTGCGCTTCGTGCCCGAACACCTCTGCGCCAAAGGCAGCAAGTGCGTGGCACCAAAGTGCAACGTGTTGTGCCCAAAGGTCCACGTGCTGTGCCAGAGTGCAGATAAGCTGCAATGCGTGTGATCATCAACAGCAGCTGGGTGCAGGTTTCGAGCCAACTGAATTGGAACCAGCAGCCTTCTTGAAAGTGTCAAAAACTGGTACTATACCGGCATCGAAATTGTGTACTGGTGGCTAGATACCGGTGAACTCGCCAGTGTACAGTAATCTGCCACCAAAGTTCACCACAGTGATACCAACAGAATTTGAAAGGGGATCAATTTACGACAGTATCTTATACCGGTGTATTGAAACGCGAGAACGCAAGAAGCATTATGCAACGGCATTCGAAGGTATCAACCACACGTTGTGCCATGCCAACTTTGGTTAATTCAATTCAAATACGATGTCTTCCAAACGACGAAGGCGTGTAGCTTGAGTTCTTCTACCGTGACATATTTGCATGTGCTGCAAGGTTATGTGTGCGGCTGGCTCGTTTTCGTCGTTGCAAACAAATGAGGGCTCGATTATCGACTTGAAATTTTGCAAGAATGAGTCGAGTAGTGTTTTACAGGTATAGGAAGAAACCACGGTGTGAACTTGGTGGTGGATTGCTGCAACACTTTCAACAAATACCGGTAGTCGAGCGGTATAGAAACCGGTTTCTACCTTGTTGAGCGGATCGAGAGGCGATTGGGCTTCCACTCAAATCGGCGCCTACAGCAGTATCGTGTGGCCTTCCGCAAGCGAAAAACGCGCTTTCCATCAGCATCCGCAGCATGTCCGCGTTCCGCTCTGCCGCGCGCGTCGTCGCCAAGAAGGCGCTCTGCCAAAGTGCCTCCACCACCACTACCGTCGCGCAGTGCGCACGTGTCCTGGGCGCCGCGTCGTTGCGCACTGTGCCGGCGCAATGCAACGCTCGCAGTGTGCGCTTCTGCTCGTCGTCGCGCTTCTTGAGCCTCGCCGACGATGACGAGAAGGCGTCTGCCGGTGAAGACGGTGGCGAAGGTGGCGCTGCCGACGGAGAGAACGGCGAAGGCGCCGACGCCGAGAAGGTCGAGGGCGAAGACGAGGACGGCGACCTGAAGCTCGACGAAGAGGCCGACATTAACGAAGGCGGTGTCGACATTTGCGAGGAGACCGACGAAGAAGTGATGCAGCTGTTCATGGAGAACCCGGTGAAATGGACGCCCGAGAAGCTCGCACGCAAGTTCCACCTCACGAAGCCTCGTGTGGAAGCGATTATTTACCTGAAGGGCGAGGAAGCGGGTCTCACGCCAGAGGAGTTTGAGCTCAAGGTCAATGCCGCGAAGGAGGCTGCGCAGGCGCACATGGACGAGGAAGCCGCGCATCTCGCGCGTGCTGAGGCCGCTGGCGACGAGAAGGAGGTGCGTCGTCTGCAGAAGCGTGAGCGTCAGGCGCTCGACCAGGAGGAGAGCGAGGAGCTGAGCGCCCACGACGAAGCGCTCTTGATGGGCATCGACGAAGACGCGTACCGCAACCCGGACTTCTTCTTCCTGAACGACGAGTTCGAAGGGTACCCGCCGCTGGTACGACGACTGGGCAAGCACGGCTCGACCGACAAGCTGTACCCGGAGGAGGCGTTGACTCTGCAGAAGCTCGCGGTGAACAACAAGGTGGAGGAGCTCAAGAGCTTTGCCAAGCCAACGGACGTGAAGGGCAAGTGGAAGATCGCGGTCAAGGACATCTCGAAGAAGAAGAAGCCGCTGTACGTGCGTGCCGAGGACAAGACGCTGCGCTTAGCGACCGACAGCGAGACGCTGCCGCGCACGTGGGTGCGTCGTCCAAGCTTCTTCAGCGGCCTGGAAAACTAGAAAAGGAAGGCGGCGTGTTGACGTTGTTGTGAAACACAGAGGGGTAGACGATTATCATACATAGGCACACACGACAAAAAAAAGCAATACTCACACACACACACACACTGAAACCACACGAAGCAGAGCACTTTGCCGTCATTTGTATGCCGCATACTTGTGAGATTTTGGTTGACTCCGGTTGCACTTTCTTTATGAAGAGAAGCAACGAAGAGCACTCTCATGCGTTGCAGATGACGGGAACATTGCATCAGAAGCTGCAGGTGAGTGAAGGTTGTGAAGAAGATCCAAATGAGCGTGCTGATGAAACTCCCGTCATCCGAAATCGTTTGCAAGAACAGGAGAATGGAAGCCAAGTGGATAATTTATTCGAACGCGTCGAGGTATTCTATATACTGAAGTGCCTCAAAACTCACCATCGAGAAGCGATGGCGAATGGCGGCGCGTACATACTTTGGGGGGCTCTTTCGAATATGACAAGGAGGCGCACGAGTGGAATAGTGTCTTTCTAGTGTACGGGACGTCGCAGATAATATACTTTGCCATTTTCTCTTTGCCGTGCGCAATAATTAGGAGATCGGATGGGAGAGAGTGAGGGCTGCAGGGAGCTTAGGCGAACACCCAGCTCTGCTGCACCTGCTCGATCATGGCTGACGTGAACTTGCCGCACGGCACGCCGCGCTGGCGATCGAGCAACTGGTCGAGCAGGAGCGCGAACGAGCTCTTGTCAAAGGGAGAGACAAAGAACGAGGACACGCTGCTCTCCTCGCCGTCCGCACAGTCCTTGGCGAACTGCTGCATAATGAACACCGCAAAGCGAGCCACATCGTCGGAGTAGTCCGTGAGCATCCACTTGAGTCCCTTGAGGAAGCTGGCGTGGTCGGCTTGCAGAAAGAGCTTGCGGTTGCCCTTGTGGCGGCAGCGGTCCTTAACGACCTTCGTCACCTCGTAGAGCGTGTCTGGGTGGATACCGTCGGCGTTGAGCTCTTGGATGAGCGTCAGCGCTTCTTTTTCCTTCATGGCGTACCGGCGGCCAGTGATTTCTTGCTTGACATCGAGCCACGGGTCCAGCGACTTGGCCAGGAACGGGAGTGCTTCGTCATCAATGTCACTGCAGAGCGAGCGAATGTACTCGGCGAGCTCGCAGAACTTGGTCTCATCGCCGCGTCGGCGGGAAAAGTCGATCTCGTACTCGTCCTTGGCGACGCGGAAGAGCTGAATGTCGAACGCGATCTCCTCGGCGACGCAGAGCAGGTTCACCTTGTAGCACCAGCGCTCGAAAACCTCAAAGTCACAGTCTAACTGGAGAAGCGCAGCCTTGAGCGTGTCCATGATCTTGGTGGGGCTCTGGCGCGACGGCATCGTCGGGTTCACGCAGAAGAAAGAGTATTGCTCCTTCTGCGGCACATCCACTTTGTCGCTGTACGAGGATGGCGACAGAGGGGATGAAAGCATCTTGCTGCTTGCAGCCTCCAGGGCACTGTCCAGCACGAACACTGGCATCTTGCCAAAGGCGCTCGAGGCTTCCATGAACGGCTCCGAGTTGAAGACCTGAGAACGATGATGAGAGCCAAACGACTGTGAGCTTCTTTCTGGTTTAACCGAGGAGCAGAAAAGACGAAATATGACAACTTACCAGGTCGCATGGACCGCTGCTCGCGAACACGTGCTGCGTGTCACGGTACATGGTTCGTGGCGCGAAGAGCGCGTCTTCTTGGTTGTCTTCATCAGCATCGTGGTGGTCGGCGGACGTGCTGAAGGTCGAGAGCATCACGTGGGAGCCCGCCAGGTTGTCGCTGTGCACTTGCTCGGCCGAGAACTCGAGCTCGAGCTCGTCCTCGTAGCTGGACGAGTAGAACGCCGGCACGAAGGCCGGGCCGCTTGTGCTGCTGTTGTAGTTCATTGCTGTTGGGGGGGAGGAAGAGATTCCGAGAATGCGAGAGAGCATGTGCTCAAAGCACCACACACATAGACGCTGCTGTTAACGCAGGACGAGAGCTGGAGTCTTGGACGATTGGGGAAAGTTCTCCTGATCGAGCGCTCTGATTGGCTGAATGACAAGTACTTTTGCTGAGTGATGGTCATGTAGGGACTCATCTCTACTTTTTCGCAGCACAGAACTGCATTTTTATCGTTGACAAGGGGGTAGGGTCTTCTTGTGTTGTTGTGGGAAAATGGAGCGATTAGGGGTGCACAAATGGCGGTTTTGTGCGCATTCCTTTCACTTTTTACACTCACTTTTGCGCAAAAGACCATCACTGTCGCCAGCGCAAGTGATTAGGGGAACACTTTATTCGCACGATCTCTGCCTGCCTTGCCCAAAGAGAACAAACGCAGAAAGAAAATCAACCACTATGGCTTTTCTTTGTGGATGGACGCACAATTGACATTTTTGTGCTGGACACTGTGCAGTCAGAAACCAGCAAAGTTGCCTGCGAAAACGCAAATCTGCAAACCCACAATGCGCACAATCCACTCGTCGCGTGTGCAACACGTTGTGCGCAATAATTGCGCCTGGGTGGACCGTAATAGCGGCCAGTATGATAGATTCTGGCACGTCAGGAGCCATTGCAGCACCCAAATTGGAGCAAATCTGCACTACACACTTGTGTGTGTGTTTTATAGTCGAGTTTCTGTTTTCTCTCGTGAGTGCTGGTGCCCATTGTGCAGATGCGTTCATGTGTGGGACTCGTCCCCCGCCATCGCTCACCATTCGTTTCTCTTTCGTTGCGTTCCCGTGAGTACTCTTTCTTCTGCGCACTACGCATTCGCGCACTTGACTCTCGCACTCACACGCATCAATTCACCAAAGCTACTATACAAACAAAAACTATTGTTCATCACGTTTACAGAAACGCACGACACGCAGTGCTTGATACAAACCTGTTTTTCCCAATACATACACATCATCCATTCCGGTTGCCTCACCGGAGCCACACGACGATGACCGAGACGTTGTCCGACGTGCCGCGGTAGAGCGCTTCCTGCACGAGGTAGTTGGCGATCTGCACCTGGCGCCGTTTCCGCGCAGCCTTGATCATGCTGCGGTCGCTCTTGTACTGCTGCGACCACTCAAAGATCGGCACGTGGGTGTCACTGTGGCCGCCGCTGCGCCACGATTCACGGCCGCCGACTTCGCCGCTCATGACGTCCTTCACGAACGTCACCACTTCGTCGCTCGTGAACACATCCCAGAGCCCGTCCGACGCGATCACGATGAACTCGTCCTTGCTCATATCGCGCGGAAATGCCTTCACCTCGGGCTCACCCGTCACGAACGGCCGCAGATCCCGGTCGCCGATCGCGCGCGCCACGGCAAGGTTGCCGTTGATGCGGTACGCACCGTACGGCTCGATCGGGTCGCCCTGCGCGTCCACGTACCCGTGCCACTTGACGCGCCCGCCGAGCGACTCGATACGGCTCTGCTCGCTTGGATCGTTCGGCTTGTGGTCCCGCGTGAGCTCCACGGCGTCGCCGCTTCGGCTGAGCACGGCGCGGCAGTCACCGACGTTCACACTGTAGATCACGTCGTCGTACAATAACACGCCCGTGGCCGTCGACCCGATGTACTTCCACTCGTTCTTCTGCGCGATCTCAGCGTCGATCTTCTCCATCGACGTCTTCAAGAGCGACTGAATGTGCAGCCGCCGCTTCTTCTTTGCGTCCAGCTCCAGGCTCTCATCTTCGTCCAATTTTGCCAGTTCTGGACCCAGCAACGCAAAGTAGTTCTTCCGCAGGTACTGCGCGACAGCCGCGCCGCCATGGCCGTCAAACACCGCGGCGAACCGCTTGCAGTCCGATACAAACGACGTGTCCTCCATCGTTGCGCGGTCCCCACGCACCGCGGCGCTGCTGATGATAAAGCGATCCTTGCCGCTCATGGTCTTCCGCTTGCGAAGCGCCTTGCGCGCTGCGAGTTCGTCCATGGAAAGTGGAGCAGTTGCCGCTGGCGCGACTATCGGTTTGTTGCCTGCATCCTGCACTTCAGTGGCATTGCTCCCATTCTTGTCATCGTCGTCTTCTTTGCGCTGTGGACGCGCTGCATGAGGAGCCAACAGCAGTGCCACATCTTCGTCTCGCTGTTGGAAATCGAAAAAGCCATGGAGATACATCTCTTCGCAGCCCAGCGCCTCACACTTCGTCGTGTCATCTGTGGTAGTAGCAGTAGCCATGGCGAGGCACGTCGCGACCACGCCAGCGCCAAGCACTGATCCACCAAATAGAAGCGACGCCCACCTGTCATTTGTCTGTTTGAAAGCGTCGTGCAGCTCTTGAGAACACGACGAGAACGCGCGAATGGGTTGATGCTGTCGGGAGCCACGCACCGCAGTTGTCGCACTGTTTGCGCAGCTGAAGCTGCTACTGCTGCTGCAGGAGTTCTTGCGCCACGGCGTCGCCGTCTTCTTCGTCTCGCAGCGCGCCGCGAGCGCGTGGCTTCGTCCACGCAGCGCCTGCATCCTTCCCTCTTCTTTTATTATGTGTCGGATGAAAAAGAACACCCCCTCCAAGAACTTCAACGAGCCGCCTGTTCGCAGCACAGCCACTATCCCTATTTACTCACACGTCGACCCTTAATAGATGGCGAGAGAATAGCACGCACACTGGGGAAACCTGGATCAAAAAGCCTTTATAGGGACACAGGAAGTCCTGATTAGCGAACAGAAATATCATGCGGGATGGTGGAGACATATCGTTTTGTTCTGGTGGTGGTGCGAATACAAACACAACCATCTTCTGCCATCATGCATACATCTTGCTCTCTCTCTCTCTCTCTCTTTCTCCCTATCTCGTCTATTACTGCGTCTCGTAGAAGCGCCTTCAGCATGTCCACCGCCTGTGTCTGCTACATTACATTATAAAACTTCATCTGCGTCTTCTAGCTTTCCTTGGTGGGCTCGACGGGTTTCCACCGACTTGGCAGTCGCTCGCGCGCGGGCCGCGCTTTGCACCACACGAACGCGATGATGAGCGCCACGTACGCGAGCAGGAACAGCGCCACGATGTACTGGATGCTCATGGCGTCGCGCGCGTGCAGGCGGCGGTGGGTGCCCGCCGCGAGCCCCACCTCGTCCTCGAGCAGCAGGTTCTTGGCCTCGATGGAGAACTGGATCGCCAGGTCCTCGATAGACGTGTAGATCGTCGTGTCGATGGGCGTGACGTGGGACGCCGAACGCCCGTCGGGCAGCGACTGCGTCCCGATGTAGTAGCAGCACTCCTTGTGCGCGTGCACGGCCTGGAAGATGCGGTAGTCCTGCGGGTTGGCGTCGAGCGCGTACTCCTGGATGTGCGTCATGACACGCGGCTGGTCCAACGA
Source organism: Globisporangium splendens (assembly GCA_006386115.1). Classification (NCBI taxonomy): domain Eukaryota; phylum Oomycota; class Peronosporomycetes; order Pythiales; family Pythiaceae; genus Globisporangium; species Globisporangium splendens. The sequence continues at coordinate 423,137 of VFIW01000014.1, read as the reverse complement.
GCCGTCCAACTTGATGGAGTTGCGGTGGAAGAACACCAGGTCGCCCTGCACGTCGTGCTGGATCATCGCGAGTCCGCAGAACACGCCCTTGGACTCCATCAGGTCGAGCCCGCCGACAGCTGGCGGGTACGAGATGTAGTGGTACGGCTGGCTCGCGTTGAGCCACGCAAGCCGAAACAGGTCCTTGTCGCCCCAGATCAGGTGCAGCGACTCCATGAGCCGCGGCTCGTGCGTCGAGTAGTACATGAGCTTGTCGAGCGCCTTCTTGCTCTTCGGTCGATTGATCAGCACCTGCCCGCTCTCCTGCTCGAACATGTCGACGTACGCGACGCCCGTGAGCTGCCACAAAAGGCTCGTGTTGGTCAGCTGGAAGAGCGAATTCGACGGCTGCCAGTAGTCCGGCCAGAAGATCGCGCCTGTGCGCAGGAACTCGGGCTCTTCGAAAAGGTACGTCGGGTCTTTCGCCGGCAGGTTGTCGGCGTCCAGCAGCAGCACGTTGTCGAAGTTGCTGTAGTACACGGCGTATGGCTTGACGTGGAAGCCCTGCGCGCGCGAGTCGAAGATCGGCCGCATGCGCACGTTGTAGTCCGCGAGCAGCTTGTGGATGATCGGATTGTCGATCGACATCTCGTCGGGGCGGTACCAGAGCTCCACGGGGAGCTCGCAGCCCTGCACGCGCAGCATGCGGATCGTCGCGTACGCCGACGGCAGCACCTTGTCGTAAATGATCATGATCACGCCGTTCGTGGGCTTGCGCTTGCTCTTGACGTCGTGCAGCGCCAGCGACGGCGCCACAGGCGAGTGCTCGTAGTGCACCGAGTGGAGCCCGTACTCGGAGAAATCGCGTGCCTGCGCGCACGTGTAGTGGCCGTTGGGCAGCGAGTCGCAGTTGCTGATCATGAGCTTGAAGAGGTCGCCGGACGTGCGGTTGCGCACGATGCAGTAGCCAGCCATCTGCTGCCCGATCTCTTCGTTGCAGCCCAGAAAGTCCTTCTCGGGCTCGCGCGTGGCGGCGTCGGCCTCGATCTCCTCAGCCGTCTTGCTGCCGTCATCCACGCACGTGTGGATGCGCTTCCAGCCGACGCACTCGAACGTGTGGTTGGTCCAGGGCGCGAGCACGGGCGTGGGTGCCATGTGGATGCCGTCGTCCTTGGTCTCCGTGTTCATCGGGTTGATGTGGACCTTGCGCGTCTCGCCGATGAGCGGCGGCGATGTCCCCGTGGCGCGCATCGCCACGTACACGGCCGCCACCACGAGTGCGACCCACTTCTTGTGCTTCACGCGCGTCTGTAGGAACACGAAGCACGTGTACAGCCACACGAACACGCGCTGCAGCAGCATACTGAGCTTATAGATGTGTATACACACACACAGGCAGAGCCTGCAGACAGAGGGGGGAGGAAGGCAGGGACGCAGGCGATATGCGCCTGATGGGCGTGATGTGGTGGAGTCGTCAGTCTGTCAAGGCTGGCAGAGGGGGAGAGGGAGCACAGGGCGCTCTATTAGGGGCCAGTTCCCATCAGCGCGCAACATAACCACTATGTTGTACCTACCTTGCACGATGATTTGTTCACTGCTATTCGTCTTAAAGAGGTTTGAGTGAAAGGAGTTGGAATTGGAGACTGAACCCTTTATAGCAAGTTAAAGAGGTATACAATCACGCTTTGTACATGCGCCCAACGCACAACACCACTGCCTCCTCTTTTGGTAACCAAACGATAATGGAATGCTAGACCTTGGAGGGTCGCGGGATGCGCTCGCTGTTGCTGCGCCCGTTGACGACGAAGCGCTGCGAAAGCGCGGACGCCGCGGCACCGAACATCTCCTCCTTCTTGGACACGCTCATGTGCGCGCGCGCACTCGCGTTGGACGTCGTGCGCCGCAGCCGCAGATGCGACTCGCTGTGGCGCAGCGACTGCGCCGCCGACGCCGCGCGCATGGCTTCGCGGCTCGCGAGCAGGTCGTTCTGCGAGTTGCGGCTCGTGAGCCGGTGCTGGTGGATCAGCGAGCGTACAGACTGCCGCATCGCGTACACGAAGTGCATGAGCCACAGGAACGGCACGGTCCACTGCACGAAGAGGTACACGACGAGCGCCAGCAGCAGGTACTTGTTGGGCACCACAATGTGTAGCACGCAGCTCAGGATGAGGTAGAGCAGGATGCGCGCTGTGTAGAACGTGTCTTCCCACGAGAACATGAGCTCGATGTTGTTGATGATGCTCGACCACCACGCCATGTTGTTCTGCACCGACTGCAGCGTGCGCTTGGTCTCGTGGTCGATCGTCACGTGCGTCATCTTGTTCATGAGGTGGTTGAAGCCCGACGGCAGGTTGTACTGTCGGAACTGGCCGTTGTTGGCCTCAGCTTCGACCGCCGTGCTTCCTCCTCCAGCGCCAACGCCGCCGCCAGTACCATTGCCACCGTGGTCGCCGCGTGCCCCATGGGTCTCCTTCCCGTCCGTGAACGAATGGATGTTGAGCTCAAAGTAGTTGCGCAGCACGAACGCGATGAGCGCCAGGTGCACGACTACGGGCAGCCACTGCAGCGACAGGCACAGCCACACACACAGCGCAAAGCACAAGAACGAGTGCGTCGGGTGATCCCAGTTGAGCGTCGGCAGGATCTGCCACACGACCTCCAGGTACGGCCACAGGTTGTCGAGCAGCACCCAGAAGTTGCTGTACAGGTGCGCGGCTTGGAACTCCGGCCACTCGTAGACGTACTCTTGTTCCGACGCAAAATACGAGCAGAACTCGGCCATGCGCGAGAACTTGTAGTGCAGCAGCACGTGGATCCTGCCGGCGCGCGCGTCGTTGTTGAGCCCCGCGCGATGCAGCTTCTCGGGCAGCAGCAGGTCGAGCCACTTGTTGTGGCGCCGCTGGTCCATGAGCTGCGTGAGCGGGATCGTGGCCTCGCCGAGTTTGGTCGGCTGGCTGAGCTGCCCGTAGTTGTACACCTCGAAGACCAGCTCGGCGCCTGGCGCGCACACGTTGAACACGAACGTCTCGTGCCAACGCGGGTTGAGCGTGCGCGACTTCTTCTTGGTGCACTTGATGCTCTTGAGGTCGTTGCCCCACTCCTGGCCGTGGGACCACTTGCCCGTGAGCATCACGCGCACGAACGGGTCGCTCGTCGTGATCGAGTCCGTCGACGGCAGCCCGATGGCTTCAACGACCTTGACGTACAGCTGGCCCACATGCACGCGGCCTTCGATTACGGGATCAGCTTTGGTTTGTACCTGCACAACAACAAAAACAACAGTGTCAGACGTACGATACAGAGACGCAGGAGCCTCATGGGATCAAGAATAAACACCTCGGTGGCAGAATGGCCCGACCAGTCCAGCGACGCGAAATGTTCGTCCACGGCCGCATAGCACGTATTGCACACGCGCATCGGCTACACGTTACACGTAGTATAAACTCGTTAGACTTCACAGAGCAAAGACGCTTTCCTTGTCGTATGGCAAATGCATGGGGGAGCTTACAAACGGATCTGTGACCGAGATCCGACGCTTGTGCGGCGAGCAATTGTGGCAAATCACGTTCCCGCATCGACGGCAGTGGTGCTAACGATACAACATTCACACACAGAGCGTTACTACACCATCCAATACTCATACACAACACATTTAGCGGCGTTCTCACCTTGCGCGTGATGAGCGTGAAGGGAGTGTTGCAGTGCATGCAGTTGGACGTCTCCTCGTCGTAGACCCACTGCAGCGCGCGGTCGCTCGTGCCGCCGGCGCCGCCGTTCGCAGTCACGAGCGCGCTACTGCGTCCGGCGCGCAGCCCCGCGGCCGGCAGGTCTCCAAACAGCGTCGCCATCCCTTCTCTTGTACTTGTCGACCGATGGCTGCGGGCGAGTGCAGGAATATTGCCATCAAATTGTATGGGGAAAGAAAGAAAAGAAAGAGAAGCCACCTCGAAATCAGAGGTGGGAATAAAGGGGTTACATTTTCGAGTAACCCCCTTCGTAATAGAAGAAAACGGTGCTGTTAGCAGGGAATGCATTAACTATAAAAACAAAGAACTATTACTATATATCACGGAAATAGGCATGTGTGAAAGAAAGAATTGCAGGATGCGCACCCGCTCAACGAGACACCAACACGTCATCACCATCACCAGCAAAAAGCAAAAGGCATTTTGCCATCAGCACCTTCCGGAAGGAGCGAATTGGACGGACGCACAGATCGATGGCGAAGCTCACGCAGCGCAAGGCGCAAGCAGCGAAGGCGTCTGTTGCAAAGGAATCTGCTGCGCCTGCACAGGACGCCACACGAGTCGCTAATGGCAATGGCAACGTGAAAGCACACGACTACAAGGAAGAGGACGAGGACGAGAACGACTCGGGCGACTGGTCGTCGATGCTGCTGCTGCTGCTGCTGTACACGCTGCAGGGCATCCCTATGGGACTGTCGTCGAGCATCCCGTTCATCCTGCAGGAGAAAGTGGGCTACGCGGACCAGGCGACGTTCAGCCTCGTGTCGTGGCCGTTCAGCCTCAAGCTGCTCTGGGCACCGTTCGTGGACTCGCTCTACAGCCGCCGCTTCGGGCGACGCAAGTCGTGGCTCATCCCCGTGCAGTTCATCTGCGCCGCGCTCATGATTGGCGGCAGCTGGATCATCGGCGACCTGCTCGGCGAGACGCCTGTGGCTGCTGGCGACGCCAAGACCGCGATCCACGACGGGAAACCGCATGTGGTGTACCTCACGCTGTTCTTCTTTGTGCTCTACTTCATGATGGCGACGCAGGACATCGCGGTGGACGGCTGGGCGCTGACCATGCTCTCAAAGCGCAACGTCGCGCACGCGTCCACGTGCAACACGGTGGGCCAGACGCTCGGCTTCTTCGTCGCGTACGTCGGCTTCCTCGCGCTCCACGACCCGGCGACGTGCAACACGTACTTTCGCAGCACGTCGCAGGACGAAGGCATCATTGGGCTGTCGGGATTCATGCACTTCTGGGGCTGGGTCATGTTCGTCACGACTGTCGGCGTGTGGCTGTTCAAAGCCGAGAAGCAGGAGTCCTCGGACGACGACAAGCTCAGCATCAAGGACACGTACCTGCAGATGTACGCAGTCATGCGGCTGCCGAGCGTCGTGTCGCTCTCGATCATGCTGCTCACATGCAAGATCGGCTTCGCGGCTGCCGAGTCCGTCACGGCGCTCAAGCTCGTCGAGTACGGCATGAAGAAGGAGAAGCTCGCGATGCTCTCACCCGTGCTCATCCCATTGGGCATCATCATCCCCGTGTTTCTCGGTCGCTTCATCAAACCCGACAAGCCGCTCAATCTCTTCCTGCTCGGGTACCCGTTCCGCATGCTCTGCGGACTGTTCTACGCCGGCATCGTGTACATGACGCCGTCGGTCATGGCGCACCACGAAGACGTGCACTTCTACTTTTACGGCTTCATCCTGCTCGCTGGCGCGTTCCACGAACTCGTGGCCAACATGATGTATGTTCCCCAGGTACGAGTTCATCCTGTGCTTGCTTATCTCGTGCCATTATTCTCTACTCTGTGACTCAAGCCCCATTGCTATTGTTCATATCCTTTTTGGTTAGATGGCGTTCTTTGCGCGCATCAGCGATCCGTCGATCGGTGGCACGTACATGACGTTCCTGAACACGATCACGAACCTGGGCTCCAAGTGGCCCAACTCGGTGAGCCTCTGGGCCGTCGACTACCTCACGACGCGCGAGTGCCTCGGCCACGACGAGACGGTCCTCGCGATCGGCTCGCACACGTGCTCGAACGCCGACGAGCGTGCCGCGTGCACGGCCGCGGGTGGCGAGTGCTTGATCATCCAGGACGGCTTCTTCCTCGAGATCGCGGTCTGCACGGTGCTGGGTGTGCTCTGGCTCGTGTACTTTTACCACCGCGTCAACTTCCTGCAGAACCTCAAGACCGACAAGTGGCGCATCGCCAACGGATCCGACTAAATAAACACCACCTAGAGCCCACGCGAGTCCACATGAGTCTAGATCCCATCTATAAAGCCAACATTGTCGTGCCAGACACTCTGTGTGTGTGTTTTTGTTTTCCATCGCAAATGGTTTTCTTGGACATTGCTGTTCTGTTGCAAATAAGTGAGTTGATTTGGGTCGAGGTGGTGGTAGCGCCATTAGCCCAGGTATCCTTGTTTGCAGCCTCTCTTCCCCATTGACGGCATACTTTTTCTTTCTCTTTTCCGTCCTAAAAACTAAATTGCGGCCGAGACCCGCTGAGACGAATGCCGCTGCGACGCCACGAGCGTAGATCGGAACACGTCCTGCGGCGCAAACGTCACGCGTGGCTTCGCCTTCACCTTGCTGCTGTTGTACTCTAGATGCGCCGACTCGAGCGCCAGGCGGAACGACTCGATCTGCTCCTCCATCTCCTCGTCGTCCTCAAACTGCGACTCCTGAAAGATCGCGCTCGGATTCTGGCGCGCGAGCCGCATTTTCTCGTGCAGATCGCGCGGGAGGCATATAGAAGTCGAGTCGTCTTCTAGACTGTCGCTGCTGTCGCTGTCGTCCTCTTTATCATCTTTCTCTGGACTGGAAGAGCCTTGCTTTTGCTTCTCTGCCTGTGTCTTGTGTGCCGCCACATTCGATGTGGTTTCTGCATTGCTACTAGGTGCCTCAGTCGCAGCCGAAGCGCCTGAGGCTGTTGTCGTCGTGCAGGTCGCTTTTTTCTTCTTCTTTTTCTTCTTGTTCTTCTTCTTGGCAGCAGCGCTGGCGTCGCCATTGTTCTCGGGCGCTGTGCCACTGACAGGGGTCGCGTGCACGTGGCAATTCTTTCCCTGGACATGAACACGACTGGAGGAGGACGGCGGCCCGCGACTCGAGCTGCCGCCGTTGATGAAGCTCACGAGGTCGTCGACGCTCGGCTGGTCGAACTCGACCAACTCGTACTCCTCCGTCGACAGGTCGTGGTCCAGCGAGTTGAACATGTCGAAGTCAAACCCCGACATGCCACTGCGGAGCTCTACACACATAAACAATCATTTTTTAGCAATTCAACAAGTACTCTTTTGCCAATAAGAATCATATCCACTTGCGCACAATAAGCAAGCAAGCAAACAACAATGTGCATTGTTGTCAATGCAGTAGACGCACCGCAACTGCACTCCATGGACGCGGCGGCCGACGCGTCGTCGAGACCGAACTTCTGGCGGATCTCGTGGGCGGCTTCGGTCGCCGACATGATCTGCGCGATCGAACGGCACGTAAGGTCCACAAGTGGCTGGATATCCAAATGCGACGCCACCTACAAGAATCAGAACAATACAAATATGAGCATATCATAAACACTTTCTTGCGCGTTTACGGGAGACAAATCGAGCAAAGATACCTTGGCCAAGTCGCAGAGCGTCTTGGAGTCTAATTGCAGAAACGTATCATCCCACACGTGTAGCGCCGTCTCAATCCCTTCGACTTGCTGCTTATACAGACATCTACAAATCAAACACAGACAAGCGATGTATGAGTATCAACATACAGCCACAAAACAAAGCAAATCCACACCACACCGGCAGTAAAAGAGCGCGAGTTCGACGCTGTGGCTCGGCACGTCAAAGATCGGGATCATGTGCTGCTTCACCATCGTCTTCGCCTTCTTGTCTGCCACGTCTGTTTGCACACATTCGCATGTTAGTGAATAAACAACATATCCACACACACTCTGTATCAGTTCTTATCCACAATGCAATACCTTGCAGGAGCATCCAGAGCGTGGAGGACATCATGGCCTCCTCGTGCGTGACATCGAACACGCGGCCGTCTGAGCACTGCAGTTGCAGCTTGGAGCGTCCGCCCGTGTCGCTGTAGTTGTAGCTCTCCATGTTCGCGCCTGTGGTTGCGCTTGCACTTGCAGTCGATGCCTGCGCCGTTACCGACAGCTTGCGCTTGCTGGAGTTGTCGTCGCCGCCCACCATGCTCTTCATGTTGCCGCTCGCAGCTGCGGTTCTTGTACTCACTTTCAAGCGCATATGTGCTGTGTTTGTTGATCTTGTTGCCACGACACAAGCCGCAAATGCTGTCGTCACGCAAGACGAAGAAAATCAAAACAGCAAATGAACGCAGCAGGCTGTTGTTGTTTGCTGAGCTTGTCGCCAGCGGATATCCACAAGTTGCGTCCACTGTCTCCCTCCTCGTCGATCTGCTGCTTGCACTTGACCGACTTGTGTGTTGTTTTCTTTGGGGCCGCCGACTAGGTTTTCCATCAAACTCACACACACACACATACAACAACAGCAAACCCTCTCGCCCGCTACAGACACGAAGAGAAAGGTGGACGCTGGGATTGGAGAGCGGGCATATCAAACCCTACCCTCTACGCTATCCAAGGCTTCTCATTGGTTGTGGACGGAGTGCGCATGGAATAGGTGAAGCTCAACAAAACTGTGGCATCTTCAAAAGAATCGACTCGCTAATCTAATAGTGGAACATTATACAGTAGCCGTTTCAGAATGTCCTGCAACATCCAAGAGAGAAAAAAGTCGAAGAGCGGACGGACGGATGATACAAGCTCCAACGAGACACTGAACACTTGGCATGATGGACTCAATCTGCGCTGACTCGTTTCCTTCAGACAGTAAATGGAAATACTCATTAGGATACTTGGGCTTTATGTGTGGTCGTAGGGGCACATCCTCAACTCAATGGTCATTATAACAAAGCACTGCACTGTGCATACGCAACATCTTCACTCTCACACGCTCTAGTAGATTGGCTTGCAGTCCGTCCCGCGCGCCTTGGTCTTCATGTGCTTTCGGGTCTTGTGCGGCTTCTTGCCGTACTGCCGCTGCGACGCAGGCGACTGGGTCGCTGGCGCACTGGTAACAACTGGGGCCGTGGTCGCTGGAGCGGGCGTGTAAACCGGTGGACTGGTGCTCGGTGCCCTAGTGTAAACCGGTGGACTGGTGCTCGGTGACCTAGTGTACACTGGAGGGCTGGTCGTTGGCGCACTTGTCGGTGCCTTGGTTGCTGGCGCTGGTGTGGCGCTGCTGCCGCCGTCGCACTGCTCGCCACTGCCGCTGGCAAAGTCCTGCGTCCAGTAGTGGCCGTAGTTGCTGTTGGCGTTGTACGCGTAGCCGGTGCCGAAGAACTTGTAGTCGCCCATGATGTTGGCGCGGTGACCCTCCGAGTTCATCCACGACTGCATCACACTCGCGACGTCTCGTTGACCCGCGGCCACGTTCTCGGCGACGCCGCTCCATTTGAAGCCTTGTGCCGTAATGCGCGCACTCATCTGCGAGCCGTTCGAGCCCGTGTGGCTCATCATGTTGTGCTGCGCTTGGTCCTCCGAGTGCAATTGCGCCGCGGTCTGGAGCTTCGAGTTGGTGCAGAACGCTGCGAGACCTTGTTTGGCGCGCTCAGCGTTCACGGCTTGGAGCATCGCGGCCTGGAAGTTGCCGAGCTGCGCGGCTTGCAGGCGTCGGTGTCCTTGGATCTCCTCGGCGTTGCTGGCTGTTGCGCAGACGACCGCGAACGCGAGCACCACGGAGCGAAGACTGAAGGCGTTCATGGCTGCTGCTGGTGGCTTGTGCGTGTGAATGCGGGGATCGAATGGGTCAATGGGAGGAGTGGGTGGAGGGAGGCAAATTGCGGAATGATTAACAGCAGAAGCGCTGCACAATGGTAATCAGTCGACCATGCAAAGGGACACAGAGCGCATCGTCCTTTCCAAAGTGCGCCTCCTCCCTATCCACACGCGGAATGTGCGCTCAGATCAGCTGGTTTCGCTGAATTAACAGCTTTCGCGCGCGTCGACCTTAGGAAGGAGGTGGTCATGTGGGTTCCTGTCAAGAATGAATCAAGACCAAGCTGCATACTCACTACGACACTACCTGCTTTGCAAAACTCTACTAGATGATAGCCTCTATTATTAAGTGCAGGAATCGGTTTTCGAAAGTGTCGGGTCAATCAAAGTGAGAGACGGAAGAGTCACAGGTTTCAAAAGAAACAGCTGGAGAAGTCACATCAAACTTCTTGTCTACAATACCCTCCTTATTTCGCACAGACAAACATTATGCCAATTCAAACTCCGTTGTAAATCTGACATCGTGCAACAAAATGCTGCAACTTGTTGTGCAAGGCAGAAACGGAGCAAAACAGAAATCTGAACCCAGTCCAGCCCTCAAGTTTCGTTGCCACAATTCTGAGTTGCCCAGTGATGCTGTCATCTGCCACGAGGAACAGTTTGCCGCCTCGAGATGAGAGTTTCAATGCCTCCCCTGACCAGCATGAGCACCTTCCAGTGCTAACGTTATGCAAACTAGCGACACTGTGCACCTCCAGTCCACTGGAGAACTCCCATAGATCGCCTAGGTGCTCGGGTGTCTAACCCACCTGCCTATTGCACGTCAATGCGTCCAGTTGAAGTGTCGAAAGGGAAAAGCGCACACACGTTGGAGCACGCACGTGTTACAAACCTCCACTTGCTTGCATTGTCCATTGGATCTCGTGGAAAGAACGCCAAGAAGCCAACACATTCTCTATGGGCTTCTCAGCAGCAACAGGTCTCGCTTCCATGTTGCGGCGTATGGGTGGCATGTGTGGAGCTCCAGTGGAGCCATTCACAACGTCGTTGCGTTGTTGAAGAGGGCCATTTGCCCCGCAACCAGCTGGGTCTGCGCCACACTTGCGTCAAGATCGTTACACTCTTGCCTCCTCAGCGTCGCTCAACGTTCGCATTCGCTTTTCCGCTTCTTCCGACACGAAGAATGCGATTTCTTGCTCAGGAACATTCCGGCGCCTCAACAAACTGCATGCTCTGCTTGCACTCAGCTTGCACTCTGCTTGCACTCACAACGAGCGCAACCACCTCAGTCGTTATGAAGCGACTGGACGCCATTGATTCTGATTCCTTATGCATCCAGCGAATGAGCCGTTGCTGGCGTTTCCAGTCTCTCTGCGTGGTTGTGAAAAGTGGGTTTCATGATGTGCATTTCAACGGAATGAATTGTGATCGGAACCAGTACAATGCCATCATTTTAGCGTGAGCCCATGCTGCCACAGCACCAGTGTTTCAGTGTGGTTGCACAGATAAACTCGGAGGGAAACCTTGACGCTCTTGCATCTCTGATATGCATTGCAGCAATAAGCTTGCACTCTCTGTGCAAGTATTGTGTGTGAACCAGGACGATACGATGCCTCTGTCCACAATAAATTGCACGGTGAGTGAAGGTGGTGTCGGTGCTTGGGTTCTGGGTTTGCACCAAAAGCCTGCGCTGATGCGGACGCAATAGCCAGAAGCAATTCCTGTTGCTTCAGCGGGCTCTCTGCAGCAAGGTTCCGAGCGTTCATGCTGGCTCGTTCATGCCGGCCACTCCACAAGATCGCTCTGTTTTTCTTTTCCTCTGTCGAAGCCGACTCCCAAATGGCAGTGGGCTCACATGGCGCCAGCCTCTACAAGCAACGACTCGACAACGCCGCCCGTCCTTTCCAATTGTGTGAGGATTGTCAAACCCCCTTGCACCACGCAGCACAACAGCCGACAGTCTGCATATGTGTGCGTGCTTGTCTGACGCGCCATGAATGGCACAATGGACTGCTTTTGGTATTCGAACGTGAATCTGGGTAGGTCTCGGGGCTGAGTAATAAATGGCGTGCGTGTGCACATGCTCAAGTAAATCAGCACATGCTCATGCGCACTGTTGATCTGCCTGCCCACTGCGGCAGATTCACCAGTCAGTGTGTGTTTGTTGTGGAAATCGTCGCGTCGTGCTGACGGCGCATTTCAGTTTATTTTAACAAACCGACCATCTCCTCAACAGAACAACCTTTTGCAATGAACACTTGACTCATTTATCACATGTTCGTTTGTTTTCGTCTATTTTATTGACAATATATTGCTGTTAAAAACGATAGTCGGAATGGTTGAGCAGATTGTGTATTTCGCCCAATTGAGGGAATGCACTGAACTCACAGTCCCACTCACCAATCGTGTGGTGTCTTCCAAGTCTGTCAGCTCATGGGGTGACATGAGTGGATTGACCCTGTTGTCTCCTACGCAGTGACCTGATGAGTGCGCTGCGCTTCGCAAACCATCAAGAACATGAGCTCCCAGCATTCACTGTGACGTTATGCGTGCCAACCAGACAGCACCCTCCCATGCGCATGGCTCTCAAAGCGATGGTGTGCGGCTGCCAGGCTGCTTTGGATCTGGAGCCTGCAAGTCCAACACGCATCGGCCAAGCGAACCTGTAGAGGTGTTTGCGTGTGGACACGACGGCATCTCGAGCGTAATCGCACGTATAGGTCCAGCAGCATGCATAGCACACTTGACAGATGTAGAGACAAGCCCACTCCTGCATATCCGACGCTGCCTTGCGTAGGTTGACTGCTGGCGGACAAACTGGCCGTTTTCTTGAACCAGCAGGACCAGCTGGACGATGTCCAAAACACCCACAGCGGCTTTAACCTACTCGTGCGGATTTATATACAAGTTGACGGAAACTATATTTTCGGAATAGAACGTACTTGAGCAAGAATGCGGTTATAATGACTGCACTCGACACCTCTGAAGCTTGCCTCAAAGCAAGCTGGTCATGGGGAACGTTGCCGGACGTCAAGTGTCAGCTCAATAGTGACGCAAGTATCAAAGTCTCAAGTCCGGAAAGGAGTCGCAGCGTTCCGCAGGATCTCGTTGCACCGGAGCTCTCGGGGCCTTTCGGATCGTGAAGAGCCCCATTGAGCTCACTCATTTTACAAATTACCAAGGCTTGCCACGACAACCCAAAGCAAAGCCAAGACACCATAGCAAACAAGATGCACTCGTCCATTTCCAGAGCATTGTTCCTCGTCGCCGCGACACTGACGCTGGTCACGGGCACTAGCACCGCGTCCGTGGTCTCCGCGTCGCCACAGCATCTGGAGCGCGAACTGCAGACGTACACGTCGAGCGACAACTTCCAGGCGCAGATGCTCGCTGCGGTCAACGCCGAGCGCGCCAAAGTCGGACTCGCTGCCTACTGCACCAACAAGAAGCTACAGGCATCTGCGCAGTTGCACTCGAACGACCAGGCCAAGAACAACTTTATGAGCCACACGGGATCCGACGGCTCGTCCATGAGTCAGCGCATCACCGCACAGGGCTTCGCCTGGACCTCCATCGCGGAGAACGTGGCTGCTGGCCAGGTGGATGTCGCTGCTGTGGTGAAGGCCTGGATGAACTCGAGCGGCCACAAAGCCAACATCCTCGGCAACTACAAGTTCTTCGGGACTGGATACGCTTACAATGCCAACAGTAACTACAAGCACTACTGGACCCAGGACTTTGGCACCGGGTCAAACGAAGCCTGTGACAGCAGCGGAACTGTCCAGAGCACCACCACGCCAACAGTGACCCCAACACCGACGACAGCCACTCCAACGATGACACCGAAGGCAACGACAGCTACTCCTACGGTGCAGCAGACGACGACTCCAACACCAACGACCAAGACGCCAACTACCACCGGACAGACAATGCAGCAGCAGATGCTGGCCGCCGTGAACGCTGAACGCGCCAAGGTCGGACTCGCTGCCTACTGCACCAACAAGAAGCTGCAGACCTCTGCGCAGTTGCACTCGAACGACCAAGCCAAGAACAACTTTATGAGCCACACGGGATCGAACGGCTCGTCCATGAGTCAGCGCATCACCGCACAGGGCTTCGCCTGGACCTCCATCGCGGAGAACGTGGCTGCTGGCCAGGTGGATGTCGCTGCTGTGGTGAAGGCCTGGATGAACTCGAGCGGCCACAAAGCCAACATCCTCGGCAACTACAAGTTCTTTGGCATGGGCTACGCGTACAACGCCAACAGTAACTACAAGCACTACTGGACCCAGGACTTTGGCACGGGCTCGAGCGAAGCTTGCGAATAAGGTCGCCCAGTGTAGATCTGTCCATGTGTTTGCGTATCACTTAGTGTTTCTGTTTGTTGGTCGAACGTATATGACAAAAGAGTAATCTAAATCAATATTATTGCAGAATCTATAGACGGAGAAAGCGTTGCGCTTCCCACTCGGCTCATGTGCAGGAGTCCATTTGATGCTCTCATGAGATAGAGTGGTAGTTTGAGTGGTACTAGTGCACAGCTATTCCTAGGGAGCCGACTGAACTTGAGATTCCCAGCATGTTGGGGAAGTGGCAAACTCACGGCTAATTTGAAGTCTGTCCATCGACCAAAGTTCGTGGAACGTTGCCGATTGCGAGATAGATCGATGGTCATCGCAAACCTGCACGTGGAACTGGACACGCTCGATCAAAAGTCAGTTATCAATACGGAAATGGGTCGGGAAAACCGATAGCTGCATTCGGTGTTTGGCATGCGATGTTGTTGTTGCATGGGACTTTGTCGCTGTTTTTGATGCTAACTTTGTCACTTTTGTCCGATTCACGCGTGTGCCTGGCGCAGAGCGGCCACGCTGAAGGTAATAGCGAGCGTTCGTACTAATCACCTACTACGCTTTCGGGTTCATGGGAATGGGGAGGAGGAGCTATCCACTCTATTCTACCGACCATGCACTTGCTGCACTCAAGCACACAATCGAAAGCTCCCTGTCCTCATCAAGCGACTGCCAAGACAACGTGTATATTAGCGATGCCCTCCACTCTTCCGTGGAAACTCTTGATCGTCGTCGCATCATGTGCAGCTGCACTCACCAACAGTGGATTCGGCGTCGTTGCCAAAGTCCGTGAGCAGCAACTCGTAGACCGCAACTTGCAGACGTACTCGGCGACCGACAAGTACCAGACGACGATGCTTGCTGCAGTGAACGCCGAGCGCGCCAAGCAGGGGCTGGCGCCGTTTTGCACCAGCAAGGAACTCCAGGCGGCAGCCCAGTTGCACTCGGACGACCAGGCAACCAACAATTTCGTGGGTCACACGGGCTCGAAAGGATCCAAAATGAGTCAGTGCATCACCGCACAGGATTTCATCTGGAGCGGCATCGCGGCTGTCGTGGCAGCGTGGATGGCCTCAGCGGGCCATCGCAAGAACATTCTTGGCACGTACACATTCTTCGGCATGGGGTACGGCTGCAATACTAACAGCAAGTACAAACGCTACTGGACGCAGAACTTTGGCCGCGGCGACAAGGAAGCCTGCGACTAAGGGCAAAGTCGTATTTGTTCGAGCACACTCGCAGTTTTTGGACATTTTTCTCTTGTCTGGTTGGTCTTGCAGTAGGATCTCAGTTGCCAGATTTCGAATGTAATAAAGTTGACTTTTGCTCTGCAAGTTTGCACGTTGCTTGTATTTCACGTCGACTTTGTCAACCTTGGCGCCGCAAGGAAAGCAATAAATAAACTGTAATCTTCATACCCCTGGTCTAGGCGGATCACGATTTGCACTGATTGAGTGAGCTGCTGGCATTGTCGTCGAGCGTCGAGGCATCGGTTTTGTACCGTCCGAAGCGGTCTTTTCGAGCGTAGAGAGGTTTGTTGTTGTAGCGCTTGAGGATCTCCAGGATCGGCGACAGATCCCCCGACGAATAGAATCGGATCCGGTTCGTGTCCGAGGTCAGTTTCGCGAGAAACGCGGACGAAACAACCAGCGAATCGGAAATCCCTAGTAGATAAGTCAGCAGCGCGCGTCGGACCTGCGGCTTCAAGTCGGTTGGCACATCGACATATTGAATCGGCGGTTGGTGCTCCGAGACCGAACCAAGGTTGTCACTCCTACCCGTAGCGCTGCTGCCGTCTACGGACGCAGATTCGCGGGGTGACAAGTTATCCAAGTCTCGCAATTCCGCATCAGTCGAAGGTGTTACCGTCGGTGTCGAGGCGCTACTGGGCGTGGGCAATTCAGTGACTGGACGCCCCCACTCGGCGCCGACAGTGTGGCCCTCGATGAAACTCGAGAGCGAGCTCACGCGCATGTAGATCCCTGGGACATCTTTGAGTCCGCACTCGTATCCTGAGCTCACGACTCCCACGAGCACGTCTCCGTCGGCGTCAACTGACTTGGGCAGCACGACTAACGGACCGCCCGAGTCGCCTTTGCACGCATCTTCACCGTTTTTCCCGACCGCACACAACATGCTCTTGTCGATATCTGGGAGCGTCGCCTTGCACTGCGCCTGCGACAGCAACGACAGATCCACAGCGCGGATCTCTGGCGAGAGGCTGCTTTCACTAGTGCTCGATCCGTGGATGGTGGCTCCGTAGCCATACATCCTCGCTTCCTCGCCGCTCGAGAAATCGGGGGACCTGTCGAGCACCACAGGCGTCGCGTATGCTGACGCCTTGAGTTCGAGGATCGCAGCGTCGTAAGAAAACTTGTACGGGGTACCATAACTCTGATGAATGACGATAGACTCTTGGACGACGCCAATGGCTTCGGTTTCCTCGCCGCTCGAGGACTTCGAGCCGACAGAAACGTACTTGGCAAGACCATCAGTCACGCAATGCGCTGCCGTGAGCACGTAGCTCGGCGCGATCAGACTGCCGCCACAGAAGTTTTGGCCATACTTCGAGACCCGTAATCCGACAATGTACCGCTTTGAGAGTTGCAACGGACCGTCGACAAGCACACCGCCGGCTTCCCAGGACGTGCCCGCGACGTAGGCATTGATGAACACGGCAGCATCGGCGAGACTCGACACCGAGTAGATGTCCCCGTCGTCGATCTCGTGGGCGACACCAAAGCCTACGAGCGAATACGTATTGTTCAGTTGCTTTCCGAACGCCGATCCCATGAATGAAGGCCGAGGGTCAACCGGAGGTACTTCGTCGTCGTAGTCAGACGGAAACAGCGAGGGCAGAACCTTGTGGTTATCGTCTGGTGGAAACTTGATGTCATTGTCCTCGGGAGCGGTCGTTTGGCATGGCGTGAGGCAAAGAGAAGTCGTCTGCCGGACCAATTGCGATGCTGGCGAGTTGTTGGTTGTCGCCTTGACTGCTGAGCATTTGTCAGATCGATTGAAAGCCGTCTGCGTAAACAGGTTTCCTGTTCCGAACCGCCCGTACTCGTAGCTCTTCGAGTTTGGGGTAAAGTCAAATCCAACCGGATCGTCAGAGTCGCTTAATCCGCCGATGCTGAGCATGGCTGGCGCCACAACCGTTGGAAATTGCAGTTGTACGATTGCAAAATCGTATCGTCCAACGTCAGGATCTTGCGATGGAGAGCCCGTCGTATTGAATCGCGGGTGCACGATAGTTTGATCAGGAAGAACTGGTACGTGGATCAGTTTCCGGTCGGGAAGCACAAAAACAACTTCGGCAATGGCGTTTCCCAGGACGCATGATGCGGTCGTCAGCACGACCTTCGGTGCGATTAGCATTCCCTGGCACCGCAATGGTCCGCGCTGTGCTTCGCTGTAGAAACTGACGATGAACGAAGGGAACGATCCTGCTCGAGCATCGTCTGGAGGCTTGAGCAATTTGTCATCGTTGGTCCATACAACCGTCGACTCGGTTGCAACCGTGAGAAACGCGGCATGACGCTCGAATGCCAAGCGAGAGAACGAGAGCTGCTCGCACCGCTCATAGACCGAGACGGTGCCATTGCCTCGTTGGTTACTTGAAGCAAAGCCAATGAGAGCGTTCTCCGTGGCCAGAACTGTTTGATTCGCGGATGAGGGTGGAGTCTGATGGATCAAAGCTGGCACGTGCGCGCACAGAAACTCCATTGAGCCATTTGAACCATTCGGCAGTGCTTGGTCACCACAATCTGATAGCAAAGCGGACTTGAGTGCTCCACGCGACGTGCGTTCGTCCTCGTCCTCCACAGCGGCATCCAGCACCAGGACCGTGACATCTGGCAGTACGACATTCAATTGCGGCGTGGAACTCAGGATTGGAATAGCAGGGATCGATGCTTCGTTCTCGAGCTCAAATACCACCAGATCGTATTCCCAATCGATTCTTTGCTCCTCTTCTTCAGTTAGGATACCGCGGTTCCGCAACACGTCCGAGTGCGCCGCTGTTTCGAAAATCAGTCGCTTGAGAAAGGTGGACTCTCCAGCAACAACCGCGCGTACCGTTTGGTTCGTGCTGTCGGGATCAATAACCAACGTACTTTCACGAAGCCACTTCACTCGGCTGAGTCCAAATCTCGGTGCGATCAACACAAACGGAACGAACTCGTCCTCGCGCACGGCAGCATTAGATCCAACGAGGTATCCAAGCTGGGGAAGCCTTTCGTACCAATCTGGGACAAGTGAACCTTCAGTCGGAGGAGACTGGCTGTTTTCGCTGCCGTTGCTGCTGCTGCTGGTATCATCTTTTGGCTCAAGAAGCTGCCAGTTGTGCCCCACGCTGTGTTTGTCAACGAATGATCGAGCTGCAGACACCGACACAAACAAATTCGTGGAGGAAGGAACTCTCTCTTTGGCGTCTGCCTCGTCTCGGCATGGAGCCAGCTTTGGATACATCCCGAGAATGCGCACGCTCTCTTCGTTGGCAGATCCACGACCAACAAAATCTGGAAACCCGAGAAACGAAACGGACGGGTTCGTCGCGTTTGTACTGAAAGCACTTGCCGCCAGATCTTGACAGCTCCTCTTCACTTGCGCGCAAATGAACGTCGCATTCTTTGAAGTGCATGCTTCGTCTCGACCGAAGATACTGGAAGCTGGTATTTGGTATTGCTGTTGGCGTGCATCTTGAACATTCTGCTCCTGGGGGTGAGAGTTGTAAATGGTCAAGTCTTGATGGAATTTTTTGATCGTATCCTGCCATGAGCCTTCTGTGTAGGAGAGCACGACGGGGCTACTCGGAGCTTTTTCTGCCAATTCCAGGATCGCGAAATCGAATCCTGGACGCTGACCCGACGAGAAAAACAACGGATGAACGACTGTCTTCTGGATCAGTACACGAATCTCGACGCTTGTGTTGCCTCGTCCTCCCGGTACAGACACGTGGTCGACACGTCTCGTCGACGACGCTTGAATGAGACAACTGGCGCTCGTCAACACAAAAGTTGGAGCAATGAGCACCGCCGCACAGCCGTTCACGCCCACGACAACTCGGTCCTTGCTGCTCTCCCGACTGCCAATGCTACCAGCGTCAGCACCGATGTCTCCGACTTTTGGAATTCTGGGATCCGTCGACGCGGGCAGTCCTGTGCTGCTCGCGGTGATCTTGACGTCAAACGCGGCGCTACTCGATCCCGAACTGCCACGACTCGAATTATCACGAGATTCGGTCGCATTAACAGCCCGAATCTGCCACGCAACGCTGACGATCACTACGAAAAACAGCACGACTACACGCGCGCTTTTCTCAAGCTTCTTCGTCATCCTGGCATCGAGCGAACTGCTGCTTCAGTCTCTGACGTCTCCCTAATATGTGTTGACGGGTGTTCGCGTCGCGCTCGCACTCGACTCCCACTCGCTGCTCTTTGACTGGCGCCTGCGCGTGACGACGGGCGTTCGCTTCTTCGTCTGCGTCTGCGTAATGAGGTCCGTCCGTCGACGGCGGGAGCGCCTTCCCCTCCATGAGGATGGGCGCACGCGCGTGTGATGGTAGGAATGGCCACTCTGTCAAGTCGCCATCAACCCCGAGTCACACGCAAGCGAGTCACTGTGGATGAGTACACAGAAGAAACGATATATTCATTTTTACAGTACATCTATTCACAAAGGTATGCGAACGATGATTTTGTATGGATGAGTTGAATTTGCGCAACATGGTCTACATGCTATGCATTCTCACTCTAGTCTCTGTTGTGAATCCTTCTGCATAGGGAAATATCGAAGTTCATGTCCCTCGCTTGAAAAAAGAAACCTTTTCTGCACCACCTTCGTATAAGAGTATAGAGGTCGGATCAGATCGACTTTTCCTCGTGCATGCGTAAACATCATCTCACAGTTCATGGGAGAAATGGAAGCTTGCTGACATTCAGCAGAATCTCATGGAGATTAAAATAACACAAGCCCAATGCGTCAAATGGTGTCAGGACCAGGCACGGAGACTGTGGCACGATGGTGGCTTTCTGACGTAGACGATGGAGACGATGGGGGCTGACTGCATGTGTCTCGTCTTCTTCAAAGATACACGCTGAAACGAGGATCGGATTGCCTCAACAAACTATGGAAGACTGTCAGCACGCAGAAGCCATTTGGCGTGTGTTGTTCGCCCTCCGATGTACGTCAAACCACAGTACTGCAACACAAAGTCGGAGGTTGCTACCCCACACTACAGCAGAATGGAGACCAACGATGACCATCGCGTTCCGACGGTGCAAAGTGGCCAGGGGATGGCGAATGAGGAGTTAGCGGAACTCTATAACGTCACGCATGCTTGTTTCTTATGAAATGCACCCGCCGAGCCAGCTGGGCAGGCGCTCATTCATACACAGGTGCAAGTAGTCTGATCACTCATGTCGGTCTGTTGGAAAGGTCAGAGAGAGCCCACAATGCAGGTCTTTTATCAAGACACTTACTGTAAGAGCAGCCTCTTAAAAGAGCCGAAAGATTTATTTCAGGTGTTTTACACTAAACTAAATCCCCAATCCAGTGCACTATTCTGACTGGGTTAATTCAGTGTTTCTTTCGTGCATTAGGCATCCACTTTCCTTTCCCTCAGCAGCCTTGCACCTTCAAGACAAAGAGGCAGCAGGCACCACACGATCACGCGCGCATCAAATCCTGCAGAGCGCGACTTTCAGTCAACCAGACACCCATGCGGAGGCGCGTCTCAAGGCTTCCTCTCGCGCTGCTGCTGTCGGCATGCGGCTCGGCCCCTCCAGCTCAGGCTTCGCAGGAGGCGAGCGCGGCAGGCAACCTGTCCGCCTCGTCGCGCTGCTTTGGGTTCATCGCGACTGAGAACTTCTTCTTCACGACGTCGCATTGCGCTGCAAGCCCCCCCTCGGCAACACAGCTCGTGGTCATTTCTCGCGACCAGTCGCCTGTTGTGCTGCCGATCGCCACTTTTGTGGAGACCGGTGACGAGTTCGGCATGTACGAGGGCTCGAGCGTTCTGCTTGGTCTCGAGCCGCGTCAAGAGGTAAATCTCAGTGCAACAAGCTACGTCAGCACGGTGGAAGCGAGGAGCTTTATCGAGAGATACGTGATTCGTGACTCATGTATGTTTGGCTGTATACCAGATAAAAGCGTGAAGACAGTCGCTCGATACCCCTTCGCGTACTTGCCATCCAGTTCAAACGCATCCACTGAATCTGTCGCAGCAGCGCATATTGGTTCCAACTATATGGTGGCAAATGCCGACTGGACTCAAGATACGACGGCTTTGAAGCGGGCAATCTTTGGAAACGACAAAATAAGGATCCAGGCGGTAGTTTGAGTGTGCGGTCTCGTTGCTGGCCACACACGACGCTGTCGCCAGCACAAATGGAGGAGCAGTCAGCATGCCGCCATACGTCGCAAATCTTCCACCACCAAAGAAACGGATGGCAGCACCACACTGCATTGGCTCTGCTGGGGAATGCACGTTGCTTTCGTTCCAATATATGGTCATCTGCGTTGCTGATGTGGTAAATTTCCTTCTTTGCGCAAGACCAAAGTGGAGGAAACGCAGACTCGTTAGGTCGGCTAGCTTGGTTGAGGCGCACAGATCGCGCCGAATGGACCTCCCGTTTGCCTTTGTGAAGCTGGTCTCATCCCTGCTTGACCAGATACATGTTCTGTCGGCAACAGTATGCACTGTGTTCAGTGGAATTGGAGGAAGATGCGCTGTAGACGATATTTGTTGCCGAAAAAGCCATGGGGATCTGAGCTGAAGCGAGGAGATCCCTGCGCTCAATGGCACTGAAGCAACAGCAGCGTTTCGAAGGCGCTGATCGCTTCATTCTGTACCGACCGGCATGAAGAGTCAGATAGAACCTCCCATCCATGGTTCGTTGCCTCATTCTGATGCGATTGGGTACAGAACAAACCCATTCAGTTGCTTCTGTGGCAGAGGTGCACCAGCACACCGTCCCAGACTATAAGAGCAATAAAGGGCTCTTACAACAGGATCCCACTGTCGCCTAAAAATCAGGTTTTCTACCTATCACACTAAAATTCACAGGCTGTGAATAAAATGGAAATGCCAAAACATGTTGGAAAATGCTGAAATGGTGCAACGACTCGACTACGGCATTAATCTTCGTACTGTATTCTTAGCTTACACTGGATCATTTTCTCTATATATGCCGCTCTGTTTCCTTGATTCTGCCTTCTCCGCGTCTACGCGTGATCGCAGCAATTCGCGCTGCTGCTCACCTCGTCAAAGCGAGTGCCGAAGCGGTTCGTTCGCTGGTTCAACGGCTTGGAGCTGTACTTTGATATCGTCTTCATGAGATCGAGCATCTCCCCCGACGAGTAGAACGTGATCGTAGTCTCGGCTGCTCTGATCTCGTTGCTCATTCGCTCCCATGTACCTCCGATCATGTTGTATCCTCCTAGAAGGAACGCCTTGACGGCACCTTGCAGCAGTGGTGGGGTATCGGCCGCGAGTTTCACAACCGATAACTGGTGCTCGTCGACTCCGGTTGAACTGTGGACAATCTCAAACGGGATCTGATTCTCGTCGCTTTCGTCCAAGGACGTTCGAGCAGACGTCCCCGATTCTGGCTGAGTGGATCCGCTTGCTGGTGTTCCTGTGTTCGACGAGTTCACCGCGCTATCCAAGGCAGGCGCTTTCTTGTTCGGGTCTACCCAGTTGCAGCCTGCTGTGTAGCTGTTGACGAAGCTCTGCATGGTCGACACGTAGCTGTAAATGCCTGGAACTCCAGGGGTGCCGCAGCCATTGCGTCCGGTACTCACCACACCGACGAGAACAGGCTTCCCATTCTGGTAGTACACGAGTGGGCTTCCAGAATCCCCCGTGCACGCGTCACGAGCAGGTTGTCCGCCTGCACAGAGCATGCTGTCGTCTAATTCAGGGAAAAACTCGGCGCACGGCGTGCGATCAAAGTATGGCAGCTCCACGGAACGCATCACGGGTGAAAGTGTTTGACTTTCTGCGCTGTTGGCACCATATCCAAACAGCGTAAACTGAGTCGATGCATCAAAGATCAAAGCATTATCCAGTTGAATCGGGGAAGGATACGCCTGGTTTGCAAGCTCGAGGATCGCGACGTCGTACGAGATGCCAGACCGTTTCCCATACAGCGGATGCACAATCACTTTTCCCGCCTTCACAGGAATCAACTCGGTCTCCGTGCCAGTTGATGCACGGGAGCCAACTGAGACGTACTTTGCTTCACCGCCGACGACGCAGTGGGCAGCGGTGAGAACATAACTCGGTGCGATCAAACTACCGCCACAGAAATTCTGTCCCGATTTGTCTTTGCGAAGCCCGACCACGAAGCCTACCTGGGTCTGGGAGGAAAGTGGATCGTACTCGAGACTCCCAGTGTACCCTGGGTCGTCAGGTGCGATTGTCGTCGTTTTGGTGGAAACTGCGATCACCTCTTTAGCCATGAACGGAGACGCGCGACCAATACCACCAGTGTTCCAGCTCACTCGCCACGTGTGGTCAACGCTGACCCTGTCGATGAATTCTCTGGCGCTTGGTGAGGCGACACGTGCGTAGCAGGCACGTAGGTCGCTGTGAGAACGCAGCCTAGACGATGGAGCGCACGCATCAACTGCATCGTCGTTGTGTGCATGAACACATGAGGTCAAGCGGATGCCGAGCAAGCTGTCTCCCTCTGCGAACGCAGCTATCAGGCCGTCTCCCTCGAGCTTTCCGAGCCGCGTTTCGATTGAAGAACAATTGACGATATTTGTCCTCGATGGCGCCGTATCGTTAATACCGCTACTCATTTCTGAAGAGACATCAGTTGCTTCTTGGACCACACAGAGAGTGGATGTATCAGCAGGAGACAGTGAGATTGGCCACGAGTAGTTTGCAGCAGTCGACGCATCGCTCGCCTCAGAAGATGAAGACGAGCTACCACCCGTGTCGTTTTGAATCTTCAAAGTATCATTTTGCTCTAGGAGAATCGGCACAAAGTACGCCATACCACCAAGCTCAACCAGTGCAAGATCGTTCACTTCGTTATCCGCTGACTTCGTCCGAAATCCAGGGTGTACGTGAATCGCGCGAACACTCATTGTGCTTTCTTCGAAATCAGCACCATGGGATATGTGCTTGTCGAGTCCGAGTCGCACGTGTGATACCGTGACATTCGCGACACACGAGGCTGTTGTGAGCACAAACGACGGCGCGATGAGCACTCCACTGCATAATGCTGTGCTTTTCTCACTTGAGTTTCGAGTACCATCCACCAGAATGGCGTACGTCGCTGCCTTGGGAAGCACGTTGTCATCCTTGTCGACACCCTCGTGACTGATGCCGGATTTGTCGAGTGGCACCGCGTCCCAAAGCGCTGTGTTGCGCGTTTGCTCTCGTATCCAGTCTTCTTTTGCAGCGAGAAACGATGCGACCTGGAACAATCCTCCCGGACAAATGGACGAGTAGCACTGTGGAAGCGCGACGAGCATCTTGTCGTGAAGCACAAAGCCCTGAGAAAAACCGAGAACTCCTTGGCGATCTGATTCCGAGCCTAACACCACGCACCAGGTGAACGGAATCTCCTCATAGTGGTTCACATTGCACGTCGTCGTAGGTAATCGCACGATGCCCTGTTTTGTCACGATCTGCTGGTTCTCGCGTGCGGAAGCAAAGATATTGTCCATGGACACCAACTCCCAAGATTTATCTGTCACGTGGTACTCCTTGGTCAAGCTTCGCGATATTGAGAGTGGAGTCATTCCATCGATCGGGCGTTCCAGTTCCAAAATTGCGAGGCTACCAGCATAGTCTTGGTGACGCGAGACATTGGTGATTGCGTAGACTTGCTGCTCGGTGCTGCTGGTGTTACCGCGCATGGCAGAGGTAGGTCTGACAACAACGACTTGAAGTTCCGACATGAACTGCGTGCAGTAGCCGTCTGCGATCATGAACGTCGGCGCAATCAGGATCCCAACGCACGCCTCGAGCTCGTCGGACGTTTCGGTTGCGTTTCGCGTCACGAAAGCAGCGTAGGTGCCAAACTCGCCCATAGACGGAAGGTTGGACCATCCACCGAAATAGCTGGCGCTCTTGCTGAGTACCAGATCCTCTTCGATTGTTGTGTCTTCACCTGCCTTGAAAGTATCGACTCCGACATCGTCGCCAGTCAAGAAAGAGGAGCCGCTCGATGACGTTGTCAGCACCAACTCTTCTCCTCCGGGCGAGACTTTTCCGACTGAGGTATCGCTTGTGATTGAGTCAAACCCCACGACTTGGGCCGAGTCAGCCAGCGACGTTGTCGGTTGTAAATGAGAAATAACAAAATCGAGGACACTCGGAATGTATACAAATACCTGTCGATCGGAACATGGACTGGTCAGGCGTAGTCCCATGACAGTAAGCCCAGTGCTGCCATGTGCATCTTGAGTTTCCACGACCATAGGACTTCCCAAAAGGGCTGTCTCCATCCTGGTCGGTGTGCAGTCGTCAGACGTAGCCGGTGGATGCGCTCCAACTGAACTGTTTTCGCTTGGCGCGTACGAGCACCACACGCTCATGTAATTCGCGAACGCTGGGTTTTCCACGCAGGCGTCTCTGGAAAAATTCGCTACTGGGGAGAATGCAGTTCCTTTAATGCTCACTTGAATTTCCTGGAACGCGGGTACTTGTGCTGGCGCTATTGTACTTGAAGGTAGCGATACCAGCGGCCACGCGCTGGACTGCTGCTGTTGCTGATTTTCGGTTGTTCTGGTAATGGCGGAAATATTCAGGAACACCAGCGCAACGTTGTTGGCGAAGGCGTATGTCGCTTCGAACTGCGGGTGTACACTCGTTTGCTTCGTCAGCACTGGCACTTCGTGCTGTTGCGTAGAGACTGTTACATTGACCGAGTTCAGGTTGGCATTCGATGCGCAGTGGGCGGAAGTCAACACCACTGACGGTTGGAGAAGCGCACCGCTGCAGAGCTCCTGGCCAAACTTTCCACCGAGGAAGCGGATCTCCGCAAACTCTGTCTGCGTTTGCTGCAATCGTCTGCTTTCGAGCCCTCGATCATCATACGCAGCTCCTGCAGTTAACTGCATCGTTGCCAGCAGCGCCGCCACCACGTACACGGTCGCGACGTGTCTCCATATCCGCAGCGCTACCATCTCCACCTCTCGTTGCCGTGTTTCAACCGGTAGGCGCGAACGAAGTTGACGTGTTTCTCAGGCTCGTATCGACGGTCTCAGCGTCGTGAACATGTACTGTGCGCGCGCGGAAGCAGCGACTTGAGCCGTGAGCCTCACTGGGCAGTTGAATAATGGAGAGCGTACACACTTCGGAGCGGCTGCAGTTGGGAGGGCGGAACGGCGTGACTCGCTTTCCCACGAGCGCTCGCCCGCTGACCGCACAAAGCCAGTCGAGTGAGGCATTTGCATGAACATTTTCGCGAGGAGCTCGGTTCTCTGCGCCACATGGTCTTTCTCTGAGCCACGCAATTGGCTGGTCTCTGGATCGCGTCATGCGATGGGGAAGATTACCAAATTGCCTCTCATACTGACTATCACGCAGTCGTGAACAACTACAAACTGTATCACTGGCTAATATGTGTTATTACAGAGGCTTTTAATTCGTGATCACATCAAGGTACAGGAATCCTTTGTTGGAGCGAGAGAAAGGGCGGGACGTGACAGGTTTGAGGTATCATAAACAGGACGGTTGATACTTTAAGTGAATTAGAGTCCTTTGTAGATCTATGCCTAGAAGAGGTACTTTGCATCCAAATGCGGACACTTTGCCAGACGATTTTTCACCGCTGTGCGCTGGCACGACTCTTTCACAGTCAGCCGCAGCGAGACCGTCTCTAGACGACCTCTACATCTCTAGATCTAGAGAACATCGCATTTACACGTTGGGTTCGCTGGTGTTCTCTTTGTGGGTCTCCTTTGTCGCTCACAGTAGTACTCGCATTGTTCATGCCAAGTTCCAGAAATGGACATTTGGTGTGCGTGGTACTGTGTATCTTCAAGAGGAGCGTCATGCAAATCCTTGCTTGCATTTCAGTGTGAGTCGTCACCGCTGGGTACTATTAGTCTTCCCAGCCGCATACTATTTCTTCTGGGTGCAATCAAAGTTGTTGGGCTGCGTGTTGGCTTCATGTGTCTTGATGGTCTGAAAATAGAACACTCTCATCATGCTTCCGACATGAGGTGCATTCACCATTCTTTTCGTGTAGATCAGCTCACCAGGTCTCAAAGCTGCTTCTAGACCTTCGCTCCACCGAATACTCATCAAAACTTCCAGCAGAAGCGATTCTACACAAGCGACTTCTCTGTCTTGTGCTGTTTCTTCTGGTGCTTTCGATGAACTAAGGGCACCACCACAAAACAGCATGTGAACGAAACCAGATGCTCCAGGTAGGACTTCAGTTTGCAGGTAAATGGCAAGCCCGAAGCTCAACGCACTCGAAGACATGTTACCAAGGTTAATAAACATATTATTCGCAAGCGATAATACCTGTTGTTGTTGCAGACTTCAGTATTCCTTCTTTTTTTTGCTTTTGTCTTTTTCTCTTTTAAAATGCTCAGTCAGTCTCGTTAATTTCGCGTTCGTAACGCAGCTTGTCCTGCATCGCGGCTTCCACCCACGGCTCGCGCTCCTCGTCGGTCATGTCCTTCCATATCTGGGAGAGCTTAGCCATGACGTCGATCAGCTGCGCCCCCGGGTCCATCGTCGCACGCACTACTTTGCGCTTTTCGATGCTGAACAAAACGTACGCACTGCGAGGCTTCTTCACGTCTTGTGGCTTTGTCACACTAGTTTTCACTTTCCCAGTCTTCTTCTCTTTTTTCACGGCTTTCCCAGCAGATGACAGGCTTTTCTTCTGCTTCATCGCTGTTGGCGACCACGGCGATTTCGGTAGACGAGAAGCGTTTGCAGAACGAGGCGACCCAACGTTGTCTTCTTCGTCGTCTTCCTCTTCTGCTTTGACGCGCACTGACTCCGAAGCATCCGCCGCATCTTCTTGCTTCAGTTTCTTGTTTCCTCCGCTTGTTGTCTCTTCTTTCAGCCTCCATGCCAGCATCCCCTTGGTCGAGTTTTCAATGGGTTCCGCGATCTGCCGAATCTTTCTCAAGACGTACGACGGCTCCAGGTCCTCTCCCTTCGTATTCTTGATGAAGGCGGCGAAGTCAAGAGCAGTCTTTGCCAGATCCATGCTGGTAACCTTGACCACAAACTCCGCGAGTTCGTCAGCGTAGCGGTCCACAAGCTCGTCTTTTTCATCTCGTTCTTTTCGCTTCTTCGATCGCTTCGCCTCACGCTGTGCTTGCATTCGCTTCGCTTCTTTCATGATCAGTTCATCGACGCGAAGCTGGTTCTGCTTGAGCTCCTCACGAGCAGCAACCAAGCGTTCATCAAGGCTCTCGCGCTGCTTCATCAGCTGCTGCCGCATCTCTTGCTCTTTCTTCTCCTTGACTTCTAAATCAGCATTGTCTTTTTCACAAATGCGCATCAGCGAATCACAACGTCGTCCAAGCTCTGCAGCCGTTCGGGAGCGCAGGTAGTAATCGAACGAGAATATTTCGAGACTGGAGATCTCTTCTTTAATCTTCTCCCACGATCCATACCCAAACTTGTTGACAAGGCACAGAAGAACACGATCTTCCTCTTCAGTGAACACCTTGCCTCCTTTTCCTTGGTAGTTAATCGGCATGTCTTCCCACGGGTTGGAGTATCTGTTCACTTTTCGCGCAGTTTCCTCCGTCAAACGACCAATTTCAAGAAGCTTCGATTCTCCCTTTTCGATCGATTTCAAAATCTTGGGCCAGTCACCAAGCTCTTCCTGACCACGAGTGAGGAAAACCTTGGCATACCGGTTCACTTCTTCAAACGGCTTTCCCATCTCGCGGGCCACAGCTTCGACATTTACGCGTCCATACCTCGCCAGCAGTTTGATGAACAAGAAAAACTGCGGTTTGTTCCAGTCACCAAAGCCTTCACGCAACAACTTCTCTTTTTCGTCCAGCTCTTCGGCAGTCAAGTACTGCGCATGCGGAGGTAGAGGTGGCTTCTCCATTTCCTGCTTCGCTTGCTCGTAGTTTCCACATTCAATTTCATGCAGCTCAAGTAAGCGCTTGCGGTTGTAAAATTGCCACTCATCCATTCGAGGCAGACGCAACGCCTTTGGCAACTGCTTGGATTTGTTGTTGCTGCTACGTTTCCCGTCTGGCGGCATGTTACTTTGGCGAATGACGGTTCGGCGCTCACGTTTGCCCATACCTTCGGCGAGACTCCTCGCAAACTCAGCTTCCGCGAGTCTCTTGAGCTCCTCTTGGCGTTCTTTTTCGTTTGAGTAATCAATGCCGTCGTGATTCTGACAGCCACCACCATCGAGTTTGAAATCAAGCATGTCACCCTTGTCATGCACTTGCATTTTCTTTTTCATCTCTTCCGTTCTTTGCTCACCCTTGGCTAAAATGGCGTCAATGTCTTCGTCAGTGATGTTGGAATCAGTCGCACGGAAAACCTGGTCAGCACCAAAGCGGATCATCTCGAGCATGTCGTTCTTGCTCAGCTTCGACTGCTTTTCTTGCAGACGGCCTTGCTGGACAACCATTGCATCCAACTTAAGCTTTTGTTGCGCACGCTCGATAATCTTTTCTTCCACCGAGTCCGACGTGACGAGGCGATAGACATTCACTTCCTTCTTCTGTCCGATACGATGAGCACGATCCTGGGCTTGAAGATCTGCTTGCGGATTCCAATCAGAGTCATACAAAATGACAACGTCAGCAGTGTAAAGATTGATTCCGAGACCACCGGCACGCGTGGACAGCAAGAAGATGAACTTGGACGAGTTAGGTCGGTTGTACTCTTCGATCGAGTTCTCTCGCTCATCGTATGACGTCTGCCCATCAATGCGGCAGTAATCGTATTGCCGCATTCGACAGAAATCCTCCATCACATCTAGGATTCGAGTCATCTGCGTGAAGATCAGCACACGCGAACCACGTTGTTTCAGCTTCTTGAGTAGTTTATCCATCAGCACCATTTTACCACAGTTCTCAATGACGTGCTCTCCTAACGGATCCAAGTTTCGATCTTCTTGTCCTTCAAACAAATACGGGTGTCCACAGCACTTTCGCAACTGCATGACGATGTTCTGCAACGCGCTTCTGGATACACCTTGAGCCCCACCCATGACGGTGTTCATGTCACGCAACAGCAGCGACTTGTAAAGAGTTTTCTGCATAGCCGACATGCCAACATACAGGAGCGTTTCTTTTTTCGGCGGCAAGCTCTTCTCAACATCAGCCTTCAAACGACGGAGCATAAACGGTCGAAGGATTTTATGCAACTGACCGATCATTTGTTTCTTGGCCTCATCATCGTCCACGTCGAGATTGAACCATTCGTCGAACTCGCTCGAAGACGCAAACACATCGGGGAGTAAGAAGTTCAGCAGCGCCCACAACTCGTGCAAGTTGTTTTGCAGCGGGGTTCCTGTCAGCAGCAAACGGTGCTCGGTATCAAGCATACGCACCTAGGTAACACATAGACAATAGACAAACTTCAGTGCTCATGCCGTGAAAAGAACCATGTGTGCGTAAAAGGATCAATGCACTTACCACAGTCGAAAACTGCGATCCTTCGTTTTTGATACGATGCGCTTCGTCGATGATAAGGTATCGCCACGCAAATTTGCAGAGTGCCGTTTTCTCCTTCAAACACATTTCGAATGTCGTCACGCAGACGTCAAACTTGCGCTTCTTGTCCGGCAACCCGGGACACAAGATCTCGTTGATCACACGTTGACGCTCTTCCTTGTCACCGTGAAACTTCACGGCGCGCAGAGCTGGACACCAACGGTTGAACTCATTGAGCCAGTTACTCAACGTTGACTTGGGGACCAACACAATGTGCGGACCCGAGACTTTTTCGAATTCTAAAAAGTAACCCAGCACGGAGATCGTCTGCAGCGTTTTGCCGAGACCCATTTCATCGGCCAGAATGCCATTGATACCTTGATGCGCGAGATTGATCATCCAACTCAGCCCTTCCAGTTGATACTGACGCATGGTACCAAACTTGATCACCGATGGTTGCTTCGTGAGCCGCACAACGTCGTGCTTGTCGGTCAGCAGACTCTCGTCTTCTTCGCGCTCACTGATGCGCTTCTTCTTCTTCCCTGACGAAGTGTCGACCTCGCCAATTTTCTCCTTGTTCTTCCCCACTTTTCCGCTGAAATGCGCGAAAATATCACTCTGTGATAGCAAATACTTGAGTCGTGCCGACGCAATTTCCGATTTCTTCTGAGCAAGTTCATCTTTTTGGCGTTTTTCTTCGGCTTTCAGCTCGTTGCGTTCCTACGATATACACACATTGCATTCGATTTTGACTCCTCATCTCGTGAAAACAACAACAAATACAAAAGTAGTAGCTTACGTCCACTTCTTGCTGCCGAATTTCATCGCGCATTTTTTTCGCTTCAAGTTGCTTCTCTGTCAATTCACGCGGCACGCGCTTTGGCTTTGATTCCTCGGGAATCTGGTTCTGCAAATAAAACCATCATGCATTACTATCCCCGCCTTTTCACGTCTAGCGTTGAAGATCATATGCATAAAACACATGTTGACTTACTTTCTTGCGCTCACGCTTGCCTTCGACATCTCCATACAGTTCCTCTCGCTTGCGCTTCCGCGCGTCTTCGACCTCCTGGTCTCGGATGCGGCACTCTTCGTCGTACCGCTTGCGGTCTTCCGTCGCCAGCTCCACAAACTCTTCTCTGTCGACGGCGGAGAGTTGCTGCCAGCGCGCGCTCATCTCCTTCGAGATCGCGCCGAGCTCCAACGTCTCGTTCTTCTCGGCCGCGCGCAGAGCGAGATCGTTCTTGACATCGCTCATCATTTTCTTCTGGAAAAACATGAACGCGCTCTTGGGCTTCACCGGCTGGCTCGGCTCCGAGTTCTGGAACTGCGCCTCCACAGCGACCCAGTCGCCGCGGTTCTCCTTCACATGCCCGTCGTTCTTCCCCATGGTCGCACACACGCTCAATGTGTCTCCTCTTTCCACGTTTCTTTGAAAGGGGTCCAACACGATCTATGGAGCCAACGGGGTATCGAAATGGCGTGAGAGACAAGCGCTATCGAGTGGTGTGCCTGGCGGTCGGCGTCCGGCGTGTCGTCGTCCCGTAATGTGGCGAAGAAGACGCGGCACGCGGAGCGTTCGGCAGGCGGTGCTTCCGAGATTGGCGGGCTTTGTGCTGTTGACAGTGTGAGGTCGGCGTAAGGAGCAAAAAGCACTCGCACCAAGCGTACTGCAAGGGACAGAATAATAGGATGAGTCCAGCTGTCATTTGTTTTGGGGTCACCTTCGTGCGACATCGCATCGAAGCGTTTCATTTACAAGTTGGAACCCAAAATAGAAGAATCGAGGTTTTGAGGTTTTTCAACAAATCACATCAGTTTGCATTTGTAACCGATAGCCTAACAAACAAATGAGAATGTTGGTGACAACACAGGAATGACGATTGTATCAACGGAATGATGCTGTTGACTTGCCGTTCGCATGGATGTCAAGTCGCAGATGGCACACTCTCCATTGGCGCCGATCTATACGTTTGCCTGCTTGTCTGACAGTGCCGTAGCGCTGGGTCTGGAGGCAAGCAAGTACTTCATCCAACGGGATGATTGCGTCCCATTCCTTTGCCATGTACGATTCTCCGATCCCGAGCATGCCGCGAGTCGTCCAATCGAAGAACATCGAATTATCGTGCACCGTGGTGTCCCGACCGACGATAATGTTGGCATCGACTAGCATACCCTTGATGAGGGTCGCGGCTCGAGTCTTCACGATTGACTTCGTCACTGCGCGAAGCAGGAACGAGGCACGCGCAGCTCCACCGACGACCGAAGCAGTGATCAACGCGGTCTCTCGCTTTGCGGAAGCCATGGGCAACAGAGCAGGAGCTCGCTTCGCAGTGGCCATGGACAACAGAGCAGTAGCTGGAACAAGCGATTGGGAGAGCTGTGCAACTTGAGGCAGAATCGGAAATGGAACACAGGGAACTTGGGCTTGCCATTTTTCCTGACTCAAATCAGGATGAATCCACCACAGTCCTTGGAGAGGTGTGTCAACGGGGAGTGCGCTAGCAATCATCCAAAGAGGTCCATTTGAGCTGGAGAAAGGGCAAGCTCCCTTCCTGGTGGTTGTGATCCGAGTGCATCAGACACAGGATACAGGATCCCTTTCGTTGGTGCGGAGATGATTCAGGATAACGATTGCATCTCCCTCAAACGCGAAAACAGACTCATCTCGGAGTGACGTCAGAGCATCAATCAACAACAACAGCAAGCGGCTACAATAGAGCCGCAAAAGGAGAAGAGGCGCAGCCAACCTCTGCATGCAATCGACGCCAAGTGCTCTTTCTCGAGCGTGTCTCGCCCTGTTCGTGCCTGCAGTCAGTCAGTTGCCTTTTTGTCATCTGGACAGCCCAAAAGTCGATAAAAAGGGAACCCTAACTCATTCTCAGGTGAACCACGATTCATTTCTGAGACGATCTGTTGCTCCAAAATGAATTGATCGGATTCGACAGGGTATCTCGTTCCTTTGTTGAAGATTTTCTTTTCTCTTTTGGCGCGTGCCGTTGAAAAAGAAGCTGAGAAGGCAGTTGCTGCTGCGTGTGCAGTGCGTCCATAGAGACCAAGAGACGAATTAATTCGCCGTCAGCATGCCGAACGCCGCTCGCTCTGCGCTCCCTGCACCACTCGAGCGCGTCGTGGAGGACGTCTCCTACGAGGAGCTGGCGCTGAACGAAACCGCGAACGCGACGTGGACCGCGTGCGCCGAGTACAAGACCTGCGACGCGTGCGTCAATGCGAGCTACGCGTGCCACTTCTGCGAGTTCGACTTCCAGTGCCACGCGATCGGGTCTCCACTGGGCTGCGTCACGGGGATCTCGACGTGCCATCACCTCGACGGTAACGTATTGTGTTCAATGCATGGGTTGAATCTGGGTGCAGGTGGACTTTCGTATCTTTGCTGCGTTGCACTCAATGCGTGTGCCTCGGAGTGTGTACGAAGGATTGGATATTGAGAGCTGATGATGGATGTTGCCATGCAACAGATTGTAAGCGTCCGGAGCCCCAGTATGTCGGCTATGGTCCGCCGCCGTCTGTGGTCATCGCCGTGCTGTGCCTGATTGTCACGTTGACGTGCTGCATTTGCGGCATCGCGTCGATTTGCTCCGTGTTCCTGCGATGCCGAAAGTCGCGAAAGAATGCTCGCGCACCGCCGATTGGTGCACGGAAGAAGAAGAACACGACGCTCATGTAAGTCTCGCTTGTTATTTGCCAATGCGGCTGGTGGTATTTTTTTTAATGGAAATGCTGGCTACTTTACAAAACAGCAACAAGGATGATGAAGAATTGGCGCAGTCTCAAGAACAGCCGCTGCTCGCGGGCGTCCATGAGCACGATATCATGTCGTTTGAAGAAGATATGGACAACGTGGCGCTTGAACGACTGAGTGCTCGCCGCGAGAGGTTTATTTTGCAATGGGATATTGCTTTATGATGCGGCGAGATCCAATGTCTAACTGCTTGTTTATTTTCACAGAGAGCGTTCGTTTACATGGCGCCCGTTTATGATTCGCGTCGTGTCGCTTGCAAGTCTGATTGGCATCACGGTGCTCGCGCTCATGTTTTACCCGCGCATGCCCGACTACAACGTATGCAACCGCGAGTTCGACTGGGAGTCGATCCTGCAGAGTCTGCGAAGCCTGCACCCAAAGATCGAGTACCAAGTGCTGATCAGTGCGATCAACGAGAACCGCTTTGGGTTCATGCTCGAGGAAGGCAAAGCCGACATTTACCACAATGGCACGCTGGTCGGGTACTGGAAGCTGGACGCCCCCTTGGAAGCGAAAGCTGGCTCCATCACCGACGTCATCGCGCCGATCAAGATTGAACCGGGCTACTCGGAGGCGTACTCGCTTTGGTCGGATTTCCGAAACAACGAGCTCATTTTCCGCATCAATGCGACGGTCTCCGGCTCCATCACGTGGGGAAAACACAAGGTTTGTGTCTTATGCGTTGCGGTCGCATGTGCCTTATTGATTTTAACTTTGACGGCTTGACGAATGTGTTATCTGTTGTACTGTATTAGATCTACCGCATTTCGACGTCTGTGGATGATATCGAGTTCCTCGTTGGTGCTGAATACGATCGCGGCCTGTGCAAGTGCACAGAGTACCTGACACCGCAATAAAGAAGAAGGAAGAAGTGGCGAAGCAGAGAGCAGCATACAGGGAGGTATCCTGCTTTTCTTGAATGGAAAAGTGTGCGCTTTATATATAAAATGTATGATTGCAGAAGCGTAAATGGCGACTTCAAGCAAAATGGAGGTCACGTTGGACGTGAGTATCTTTTTTTTCGTGTTTACGTCCTTACAAACATGATATGGATTCTCTTTCTTTCTACAGGAATGGCTGGGAGGATGAAGCTCGCAGATATAGACTGATTGATACACACTGCCGCTGAGGAGCGCGCATATTCCGTCCGCACGGAGCTCTCCACTAACGCCACTTGACTATTGATATGCGCAACATTTATCTGAAGGTGTCGTAACGCTCAGCACGTTTCTTGGAGTACACGATCTGGCACAATTGGATCGTGCGCGCACGGAAACCGGCCGCGCAGTACATGAGGTAGTACTCCCACATGCGGACAAACACGTCGCTGCGCTTGATGTTGCCGTTCTTGAGGTGCTCCTGGAAGCGCTGGTTCCAGCACATCAGGGTCTTGTCGTAGTCGGGACCGAGGTTGTGCACGTCTTCGATGACCAACTTGCGTTCCGAGAAGAGCAGCATCTGCGCCGTGGATGGCAAGAAGCCGTTCGGGAAAATGTACTTCAAGACCCACAATTGGATTGGCACCTTGATGGAGCGGTTCGCCGCGATACCGTGGACCAACGCGAGACCGCCGTCCTTCAAGCAGCGCGAGACGACCGAGTAGTACTCGTCCAAGTTCTTGTAGCCGACGGCTTCCACCATGGCAATGGACACAACACGGTCGAACTGGCGGCTCATCTTGCGGTAGTCGCAGTACTCGAAGCTCGTGAGGTGTGAGACACCTTCGCGCTCGGCCCATTCACGCGCACCCTTGAGCTGCTCGTTGGAGATCGTGATACCCGTGACGTGGACACCGTAGTTCTTGGCCAAGAAGCACGCAAGACCACCCCAGCCACAGCCGATTTCCAAGACACGCATGCCTGGCTCGAGCTTGAGCTTCTGGGCAATTAAGTGAAGCTTGTTCTGCTGAGCCTTGTCCAAGTCAAAGTCGTCCTCGACGCCCTTGAAGTACGCGCACGAGTATTGCATGTATGGGTCCAACCAGAGCTTGAAGAAGTCGTTACCGATGTCGTAGTGGTGCGCACCGACAATACCAGCGCGCGATGGCGACTGGTAGTTGAAGATGTGGGCGCCGAGACCGATGAGCTTGGCGTTCCACGCCTTGAAGAGCTTGCGCTTGGAGTCCGCTGGCAGAGAGAGCAAGCGGGTGAGCACGACGTCCAACGGCGTCACGGCTTCCCACTTCTTGGCCATGTACGATTCGCCGATCGCGAGCATGCCGCGGTTCACCCAGTCCAGGAAGATGGCTTCGTCGTGCACGATGATGTCGCGGCCGACGATGATGTCGGCTTCCGCGAGCATCTTCTTGATGAACGTGGTGGCGCGTGAGCGCAGCACTGGCTGCAGCGCCGCACGCAGCAGCAGCGAGCCGAGGGTGACACCACCGACCACGGAGGCGGCGATGATGGCGGTGTTTTGCTTGACGGCAGACATCGTCTTCTTCTTCTTCTTCTTCTTCGGATCTTGCGAGGGAGTTGAAAAATGAGAATCCACGTTCCCTCCAGAGCCCAAAAATCGACGGACGGACAGAGGCAACAAGAGCGCACGTGGCTATCCCTCCACCCCCTTTTTGAAAGACCTCCCCTGCCTTGTCCAGAGCCCACCGCCAGCTGCATTGGTGCTGACGTGGTGAGGAGCCATAGGGGGCTGTGGCTGGGTGGATGGACAGAAGCAGGTCAACCAAAGCGTGTGTCTCCCTCGTCATGGTTGTCAAATGCGGAAACACAGGTTTATGGGATACTGCAGGTCTTCGAAGCTTGAATTCCGGATTGGGTACAATCAGTTCGAGCAGGGCATTGTTGATAATGGGTTCAAAGTGCAAGATTTTTGTGTCAGCTGTTCCACAGCGGTACCTATTCTGCCAACCGCGAGAGTGAGCAAGATGTATCTTTGCAATGGTTGGTGAATGCTTTAGCTCCATGCACCACCGCGGAGGCTCAAGCGATCACCAGCTGTATCCGGTACCGCATTGCATCCGCACGTTCCCAAAGATCGCTTGAAACAGCAAAGCAGCAATGGAACTGCTTTCCTAGGGGCCAACTTTGGGATTACTGTTCCGGTCTTCTATTGTTCGCTCGACAGAATTTCCCCAAATGGCAAGTTTGCACGATGGTGTAGCCTTTTGTATGGATGCGTGGGGTTTAAGCAAAAAAATGGATGGATTCACGAATTTAGACTTGGTTTTTGTATGTCGGGGGAATGACGGTGACGAGAGGGAGTGTCGTTGGATTGTGGCTCATCATCGACAGCCTCGATTTTGCTCCATTTTGTGCAGTGGACAGCCACACTAAAGCGTGTTTCATTCATTCATTTGTATTTTGTATCGGTGCTTCTTGAACGAATCGAGTATAATCAAGTTTTGGAAGTGATGATTTGCTGTGAGAAAAATAGCACTACTGCCAATAGAAAAAGGACGACTAAACGCGATAACCGGCATTTTCTATTGGCACAATCTTCTTCACCGGTTTTGCTTTTTACCACTCCATTTATCCCAAACAGTAAAAACCGGTATCTGCACTCACATTGGGTTTTTGGGTGGCTCGATTGCTATCGCTGTTGGCCGCAAGAAGACCCTCTCATCCAAGACGGAAACCTGACGTGAATATTGCGCGCCGCCGCCTTCGACACCAACTAGGACGAACTTGAAGCGATCGCAGACAATGGGCGGCAACCAATCGCGCGTCGAGACCTCGGACGTCGAGACCGAGCTCAAGAACCACGGCGAGCGCCAGGGAGAGTCCACGGCATCCATCAACCTCACGCCCGCGCTCGTCGCGCAGCTGAACGACAAGTCCCCGGCCGAGCCTGCCGCCGCACAGAGACACGCGGTCACGCTCACCCCAGAGTACGTCTCGTGTGTGTGTAGTCGCAATGAGCATAGAAGCAGTGTGCTCAGAATGGAGGTTTACGCTGTGCTGGTATTATGTCTGTGTCTGTGTGCGGTTGTTTGTAGACAGGAAGCGTTCGTGAAGAAGCAAGTGCAGGATGCGTATCTAAAGGTGCCGTGGCTTTGTCTTTATGGATGTTATTATCTATTGAACAGTCGTAGACTGATAGCGCTATTGTTTCTATTTGCTCCGTGAACACACTAATGCCATGACAGGGGGCGTCGGATTTCCGTAAGGATTTTGAAGCGAAGCAGAAGAAGCAGGCAGAAAGCGCGTCGGCGGCCGTGGACCCCGCAAAGCAAGCGCAGCACGCAAAGGAGCTCGAGGCAAAGGAAAACGCGCGCGTGCAGCGACTGGTGGACGAGATCAGCCGCAAGAAGTACCGCGCGCCGCTCAACGACGTGCAGTGTTCGCCTGAGCGGGACGCGTGCCTGCAGTGCTATAGAGACAAGCAGAGCGACATCCTGCAGTGCAAGGAAGTCGCGGATGCGTTCATTCGCTGCTCTCAGCAAACCACCGAGGTACGCATCGTTCAGTGATGGGTCATGCTCTCGTTACGATCTCACATGTGAAGGGGGATTAGGTTGCTGATCATATACGTCTGTGTGTGTGTGTGTGTGTCCTTCGTGCAGCAATTTGTCAAGGACAACTAACCAGACTTTGGTCTCGTCGTGGTCGGAGGAGACGAAGCATATCTTCTTCGCTCATTAACGCAGTTGCTCAATGTGAGAGCATGGCGAGTGCAAAAGGAGAAGACTCGAATGAATCAAATATAAAAAAGATAAAAAGAAATTGAACGTCGACCTGCGGCATTCGATTGCGCTTTGCGCTTTTTGATTTCCCGTCAGTGCGCATCGGAGCTGAACTTGGTTCATTTTGGCCAATTTGGATCGGAAACGTGCATCTGCTTGGGGCTCATTATGAACTGATTTTCTCCTTGCCACAAGCGTTCTGAGTGAAAGAAAAAGGTTAACTTCACAATTCGCAGGCATACTTCTTGTTTGCCAATGAAACGAATCTCTGCACGGGATTTCAAGACAAAGCACGACACGAAAAGAGAGAGAGAAAGAAGAAAAAGAAAAAAGTGCCCATACTCTTTGGACCGGAATATATATAAATCTAGAGGCAACTTATGTCTCTAGTTCTTGTTCTTGCGCTCCTCCAAGATGTTGCCGATCATGCCCGGACGCACGTAGTCCTTTGGCTTGCTGGTCTCGGCGCCCAAGCCGGCGAAGCTGTCGACCTGGATGATGACTTCACGGGCAGCTTCCACTTCGTCAATGAGCTTCTTCTCCTCAGCCGTGGCGTTGCGCTTCTCCTTGCGCAGCTTGGTCAGGATCGCGTCGGCTTTGACGGCTTTTGGCAACGTCGCGTTCAGCAGCGCTACACGGTCGTTCTCGTTCTTGGACACAAACATCGACTGTGAGAGCATGTTGCGCACTTGGTTGTCGGTCGAGAGCAACTCGGCAACCTTGCGGGTCTGCTTGTCCGTTGGCACATCGTATGGCAAGCCGAATGGGAACGACAGACCGCGCATGAGACCGCCGACACCTGGCACTGGGAAGTTCTTGCTGATACCGACCAGACCCTGTTGCGCTTCGTAGCACAATTGCGTCATCGAGTAGTCGAAGATGGCATCAATGCCCTCGACGTGGCGGTTGTTCTTGTAGAACCACAGCGCCGAGTAACCCAAGTACAACGACGAGAACACATCGGCGAAACGACCCGAGATCATTTCAGCAAACTTGAGCTTGCCACCAAGCACCAACGCAAGGTCAGCCGACATGGCAAAGTTCTTGGCGATCTTCGACAGCTGCGACTCGTAGTGTTCCAACAAGTCGTTCTTCGAGCGCGAGCGCGTCACAGCCGAGGTCAACGAGCCCGTCGTGTTCACCACACCGTGCTTCACCAAGTTGTTCACTTCGCGCTTGAAGCCCGCGATATCGTCACCGTGTTGGATCGTCTTGATCAATTCGTACAAATGTGGGTGCGCACGCGTCAAACCCTGGCCGAAAATGATCAACGAACGCGTCAAAATGTTGGCGCCTTCGACCGTGATCGCGACAGGGAGCGACGTGTACACGCTGGCCAAGAAGTTGTTGGGACCCTTGCAGATACCAGCACCACCGAGCACGTCCATCCCACGGATGACGACGTCACGACCACGGTCCGTGATCTGCTGCTTGCAGACGCCACTGATCACGGCAGGCTGTTCGTGCTGGTTAATCATGGCGTTGACCATGTGCTGACCGCTCTGCATGATAAACGCTTGGCTACCCATGATCGCGAGTTGCTCCTGGATACCTTCCAACGACGCGATTGGCACCTTGAACTGCTTGCGCACACGCGCGTACGCGCCGACAGCGTTGACAGAGAGCTTGGCGCCAGCGACAGCAGATGCTGGCAAACTGATCGAACGACCTTCAGCGAGGCAGTCCATGAGCATGTTCCAGCCGTAGCCGACGCGGGTCTGGCCACCGATGATCTTGTCCATTGGGATAAACACATCTTGGCCCTGCACTGGTCCGTTCATGAATGGCACCGACAACGTGTCGTGACGGAGCCCCATCTTGAGATCAGGGTGATCACGTTCCAAGAGCGCAACCGTGATACCTTCGTGGCCCAAGCCCTTCAAGAGACCCTGAGGATCCTTCACATCAATCGCGAGACCGACACAGGTCGCGACTGGCGCCAACGTGATGTAGCGCTTGTTGAACGTCGCGCGGATACCCAAGACACCGTTTTCTTCAACGACGACACCCGAGTCGCGCATGGAGGCAGCGTCGGAACCGGACGATGGACCCGTCAAACCGAAGCAAGGCAGCTGCTTGCCCGACGCCAAGCCTGGCAAGTAGTAGTTCTTCTGCTCTTCCGTACCGTAACGAAGGAGCAATTCAGCAGGTCCCAACGAGTTCGGGACACACACCGTGACAGCAGCTGGAGGACTACGGGAGGCGATCTTGGTGATCACCATCGAGTGGCCATGGGCGCTCATCTGGAGACCACCATACTCCTTCGGGATGATCATACCCAAGAAACCCTTCTCCTTGATGAACTTCCACACCTCCAGAGGCAAATCCTGGTCCTTGCTGATCGTGTAGTCGTCGAGCATCTCACACAGCTGCTGCACTTCGTTGTCCATAAACTTTTGCTCTTCCGCCGAGAGCTTGGCCGAGTACTTGTCGAGCGCCTTCAATTGCGGCGAGCCGGAAAAGATATCGCGATCGAATCCGACGGTACCACTCTCCAGCGCAGCCTTCTCCGTGTTCGACATGCGCGGCATCATCTTCTTCGCGACCTTGTACAGCTGGCCGTACACGAACGAGCGCGTCTGCATCGTGGTCTGCACACCGGGGAGCGCCACCTGCGAGGAGCTCAGCAGGCTGCTGTTGGCCATCGCAAGCGTGCGCGCCGACTGCTTCGACGCATTCTTCAAGAGCGCGGGTGAGAGCATCTTGTGCGGCGTGTGTGTGTGTGTGTGTGTGTATCTGAGGGAGGTGCTGTGGGAGCGGAGGGAGAATGCGGAATGCGGAGGCGAATGCAAATGCGGATCCAAATCGCGAATGGGATCCCTTCGTGCGCTCGTTCGCCTCGCTCCACGTTCAGTCAGCGCAGAAACTTCAACGGTGCGCGTACCGTAGTGTTTCAAACGTATTTGTATGATACAGCCGAAGATTGTTTGCGACTGCATGGACGGAGGGAAAAATTGGTCGTGCAGTGAAACGACAGTTCTCAAATTAGCAGAATAGGAAGCGTGTTGCTTGGTTCTGTGTGCGCCCTTCTGTCTCCATTGGTGTTCCGAGTGCGTTACACTACTACACATAATACGCAAGACTGAAGCTGCATGCTCCCATGTCGAAGTCAGAATAGAAACATCAGTTGGGTTCTCTCTCTGAAGGTGTTTTAAAACAGGTGCAGAGAGTGGGTCACGTGTGAGTTCTCACGGGATTCCGACGTGGCACGCGCTCCTATTGGGCGAAATCAGGAGCTGACGCCAGAGCGTCGGCGAGTTTCCGACTCACAGTCGCAGAACGAGATTACGCACTCCATTCACTTAATACCTCCGGATAAGGCGAGTCAAATGCATTCAAGTATACTTTTAAAGGTATCTGACAAGATATAAACTTACCATTGCATAAAAATGAAACATGTTAGCCACCATTTATTAAATGTCCACGGGTGCGTACAAGCGAGGGAATTCCGTAATCTCGAAAAGCCACGAAACTGCTCGGAGCAAGCAACCATCCATTCGTTCTTCAACCCGTCACTTGACAATGCAAGACGTGCGCAAGCCGTAGACCTCTCTCGAATGTAAAAAAATAACAATAGTTTGGATTTGTTGGGTTATTGAGACATACCGTACGCATTCTTCTTCTGCTGCCTCTCTTCCTCTCCTCTCCTTCTCTCCTCTCCAATGCCTCTCCAACTCGCATCCTTGACTAACTAACTGACCGGGATACTCACACCGGGACTGACAATCGTGTCAATGAGCTGCGTAGCGAGCGTTTTCGTAGACTTCTTCGTCGAGTGGTTCACGATATCTTGAAGAATATCTGAGAGCTCAGGAAACTCCGTCCTAAGAGACAAGCAGTGCAACAAAATAACAAGGTTAGCCCAGTGTGGAACGACTGCGCCAAACACACACATCTCAAGATAACGTACTCGTTCACGAGGATCTGATCATTCGCGAAGCTCTGGATGGCAAAGATCGCAAAACGGATGATATCCTCGTTGTCGTCTCGGAGCATGGCACCAAGGCTCTCGATAAACTGCTCTTTGTGCTTATCAGCAACAAAAGTTCGGTTTTGCTGGTGCTGGCAGAGATCTTTGAGGCTCTTTGCCGCTTCATAGCGAGTAAACGGGTGGCAGTGCTCGCTCTTGACTTCTTCCAACAGCAGCTCCAATTCTTCGGCATTCACAGTGACAGCACCAGGAAAGAGTTCGTCATAGGGTGACGACCAGTCCAACATGAAATCAAAACTGCAACCACACGTCCACCACAAACAAGACGTGAGATACACCGGGATAACCATGACATCAACCACCGCAGTGCAGCAACCGAAAGCAAGAGCAGTAGCCATTGGAACAGAGCAAATCCACTTGGTCTCGGTCTTGGTAGCTGCATCAAACCATGCGGATCAAATGACGAGAGGAATAGCTGCTCAAACCTGAGATCGGGTAAATGCTTCAACTCGCTGTCAATACTCTTGCATTCATGGAGAATCTTGTCAGTCGTCGCTAGGAACAACATCTCATTACCCTGCAGAGTGAAACAGCAGCTCTCGTTAGTCCTAAGTGTTCACGATCAATAGACACAAGGTGCAACAAGCATTCACCAAATGTCGACGTACAGAGGTGATGTTGAAGTCGATGCGGATCGTGACCTTGTCCGGACGCTTGTGCAGGCGGACGTTGAACGACACTTCCTCAGCAGCTACAAGTGCAAAGGCATCAATCTAGAGTTTCCTCCGCATGACGGAAAGTCATCCATTAGGCACGTCAGTCAGTGTTGCTCGTCATAGGCATGTGCTCGCGATGGCCAAGATGACCCGCAAGAAAAAAATCCCACCAAAGCACCTTCGCGTCCCCATCCTAACAATGGAAGGTCTGCGCAAAGGCGATGGGATCTTTCATATCGCTGCCATCATCAACGGTCACACACTTACAGTCCATCCGGGGCGACGTGTGCTCTCCACGTTATGCTTGCTCAAGGCAGCGAGGAGTGTCTCCATGATCTTCTGCGGCTTCTCTTGGGACTCAAAAGAAGGATTCACTTGAAGGTACCCGACGTCGCAC
Source organism: Globisporangium splendens (assembly GCA_006386115.1). Taxonomy (NCBI): domain Eukaryota; phylum Oomycota; class Peronosporomycetes; order Pythiales; family Pythiaceae; genus Globisporangium; species Globisporangium splendens. The sequence continues at coordinate 379,182 of VFIW01000014.1, read as the reverse complement.
ACATCCGGCACTTCCCCATCCACAATTGCTTCAGCATCTGTGGAACGGTGCGTAGCAGTGACTTCTGATCGAAGACTAACACTTTGCGTCGTCTCCAGCGTCGACTGTTCCGTGGCGAGACGGCTCGTAAACACGATCGTCGACGATTTCGTCGTTGAGTATTCAACCGCATCGTCCGTCTATAAAGCCCGCAATTATCCCCCATGTAGTGTCGCCCAGAATCAGAAAAGATGGGTCGTTAGTCCGTTCTGCCCCTGTGATTGGGTTGCAGTATGTAGTCAGCCGAACAGCCACATATACACTTTTAACCGTACCAGGGCATCAAAGCGAGAGGTCGTCGTGAACGCCGTGCCGAACTCTGCGCGGCGGTATGTCACTTCGTGGTCTGGAATCTCAAAGTCGGTAAAATCGATTCCACCGCCCGCGACGAATTCCTACATAGTAGAAATAAAACAAAAACAAACGCATGCCGCCCACAGAACAAAGGAGAAGAACGCGCCGTTTGTCAGTCACACCCGCGTGTTTTCCCGAAAAAAAGGCATCACACGCATGCAGTGCTTCATATACTGTCATGTGTGTGGTCTACGTACGCCTGCGTCGCCCTCGGAGCTGCGCTCGATGTCGCGCATGTAGTCGTCTTCTTCCTCCTGTCGGCGCGCCATTTTCACTGTCTAGAGGCAGACTTTTTTTTCCCTATTTATTCACGCTGAGAGACAAAAGCATGGGAGGAGCGGATTTCTAAAAACCTCAGACAGACTACACGACAAATGAGGTTTTTAATTTGTTCTCTATGGTACCAAAGTTGGGTCAGGTCTGAACTGGGATGGGTTGATGTTCTTCCGAGCACCTGGGTGGGTTTGAACATTCAAACCCGTTTGGGTTGACGGGTTAAAAAATGTGGGTTTGCTGAGTTTGTTAAACAGAAACCCGGCCTGAATGCGAATTCCTCATCATTTCACTGTTCTGACGATACAGAGAGAGGTCCATCTTCAATGTGAAAGCACGAAAGGCGGTTCGATTTCTCTTCCTTCTCACGAATACAGGTTTTCTTTTTTGCATCCATACCAAAATCCGAGTTTTCCCACCTATCCTTTTCCATGGTTTCTACCAAAACACGTTGCATTCTCCATTCCATGATATCACAAAATAGTTGTCGTGTCACCTTGTTTTGGGAACATCAAAACGGTTGCAAATACCTTCTGCGGAAACCTGGTGACCCTCTCGCCGTCACGCTCGGTCTGGTTAGAACACACATTCAATGCTCCCATTCGCGCAAACATCCGCCCGCATTGCTCGTGAACGCGGACCCTCAGAACCGAATCCGCGTGGCCGCGCGCACATCATTTAGACGATCTCCATAGACGCACAAGACGACATGGCGGGGGCGCTCGAGTATGACGAACTGCCAGCGGCGGTGATCCGCCACGAACTGCTGCTGTACGTGAACGGCAAGCGCATCGTGATCCCCGAGAAAGACGTGCAGCCCGAGCTCACGCTGCTGCAGTTTCTGCGCAACACGTTGAACCTCAAGGGCACAAAGTTGGGCTGCGGCGAGGGCGGTTGCGGCGCATGCACCGTCATGGTCTCCAAGTACGACGTGCAAGCCAAGCAGGTGCGCCATCTATCCGTGAATTCCTGTCTGGCACCGTTGTGCGCCATGGACACGTGCGCCGTCACGACCGTCGAAGGCGTTGGCTCGATCACGGGCCAAGGACGAGACGCCGAAGGGCTGCACCCTGTGCAGCAAGCGCTTGCGGAATCCCATGGCTCGCAGTGTGGGTACTGCACGCCAGGTTTTATTATGGCGCTGTACTCCATGGTGAAGCAGCGCGAAACCGGTGTCGAGATGACGATGGAGGATATCGAACACGGTATGGATGGCAACCTCTGTCGATGCACAGGGTACCGACCGATCCTCGATGCTGCAAAAAGCTTTGGCAGCGATGCGCAGAAAGCTGTATGCAAGGGAGAATGCGACGGTTGTCCGCGAAAGGGCAGTCCAGATATCGACATTGAAGACCTCCAGATCGACGAAGAGAACGGCGGCGTCAAGGAAGTCTCCAGTTGCTCAACTGGCAAGATCCGCACCCTCGCAAAGAAGTTTGAGAAGAAAATGGATCACGTGAAGACCCACGGTGACTCGAACGTGTTCCCAGACGAACTGCAACAGATGGCCATTGTGCCAGAGTACTTACAGCTCAATGGTAAGTCGGTGCAGTGGTTTGCGCCAGTGACGCTGCCGCAATTGCTGCAACTAAAGCGAAAGTACAACGACGCGAAAATCTCGGTCGGCAACACGGAAATGGGGATCGAAACCAAGTTCAAGAACCTCAAGTACATCCACCTGATCAACGTGAACCGCGTCCCTGAGCTAGTCGCCATTGAAGAAGTCACGGCAAGTGATAGCATCAATGGCACTGTGTTTGCTGGCGCCGATCCATTTGAAGGTGTCAAGTTTGGTGCTGCAGTGACGCTGACGGACGTGAAGACGTACTTGTCGAGCCGCATCAAGAGCCTCCCATCTCACCAAACGCACTCGTTCGTGTCCATTGTGAAGATGCTCAAGTGGTTTGCGAGCACGCACATTCGGAATGTGGCCTGCATCGGTGGTAACCTTGTCACTGCGAGTCCCATTTCGGATATGAACCCATTGCTGGCAGCGATGAATGCGTACATTGAGCTGAAATCGATCACAAGCACGCGGTTTGTCCGCGTCCGTGACTTCTTCTTGGCGTACCGAAAAGTGGATCTCGCGGCAGATGAAATTATCACGAGTGTGTACGTTCCGTACACCAAGAAGTGGGAGTTTATGCTTCCATTCAAGCAAGCGCGTCGTCGAGAGGACGATATCAGTATTGTCACTGCGGGTATCCGCGTCAAGTTGGATTGCTCGACTACGTCTGGGTCGTGGATTATCTCTGACGCCTCGATCGTGTATGGTGGCATGGCACCTGTGACAAAGGCAGCTGCAGCGAGTGAGCAATTCCTGGTTGGAAAGGTCTTCGATGCAAACACCTTTGACGAGGTATGCGATATCCTTCATGGGAATGACTTCAATCTTCCCGACGGCGTCCCAGGCGGTATGGCCAAATACAGAGAGAGTCTGTGTTCCTCCTTCTTGTACAAGTTCTTCATCGCGACGTCCAAGACCCTTCAAGAACAAATCCATTCCGAAGCACCCCAATCTTCTGCGGTGTTGCCAGAAGCACCAGAGATTAGTGACAAGATCAAATCTGCCGGAGAATCCTTCCTGCATCAGTCTAGATCCGTTTCGCGAGGTGCTCAAAGCTTTGGACTTGAGAAGGGCGGGCTCCTGAACTCGAAACATGAGCCAATTGAAGGCGAGAAGGCTGAGCGTACCCCTGTTGGCGATCCGTTGATGCACAAGTCTGCGTACCTTCAAGTGAGTGGTGAAGCGGTTTACACCGACGATATTCCCAACACGGGTGACACCCTTCATGGTGCGCTCGTTCTGTCCACTTGTGCACACGGTATCATTAAAAGTATCGACCCAAGCGAAGCACTCGCCATGGAAGGTGTTCATGAATTCTTCGATGCGACGGTGTTTGACAAGGCGAGGTTGGGATCGAACAAGATTGGTCCCGTGGTGAAAGACGAAGAGTGTTTCGCGTCTGAAAAGGTCGTGTGTGTCGGGCAGCCCGTCGGCATCATCGTGGCCGATACCCACGACCTCGCCATGGCAGCTTCCGAGAAAGTCAAGGTCGTTTACGAAGAGCTACCGTCTGTGATCACGATCCAAGATGCAATCAGAGAGAAATCGTTCATTCTTCCTGTGCACACGATTATCGACGGTGACATCGAGAAGGGGTTTGCAGAGTCCGACATTGTCCTTGAGGGCGAAGTCAACCTCGGTGGCCAGGAGCAGTTCTACTTCGAGACCAACATCTCGTTGTGTATTCCGCAAGAAGGTGGACTGAAAGTCATTTCCTCGACCCAAGCAGCCACGAAGACGCAAGTTCTCGTGGCGCGCGTACTCGGCATTGATGAAAACCGTGTCACTTGTGCTACAAAGCGCATTGGCGGAGGCTTCGGTGGCAAAGAGACGCGAAGTGTCTTTGTGGCATGTGCAGCATCCGTTGCGGCGTACATGATGAAGCGGCCGGTGAAATGCTTGCTTGAGCGACACGTGGATATGCTCACGACGGGTGCGCGACACCCATTCTACGCAAAGTACAAGGTCGGCTTCAACCGTGACGGTAAGATCATGGCGCTGGACCTGGACTTGTACAACAACGCTGGGTACTCGATGGATCTTTCGCAAGCAGTGATGGATCGTGCGCTGTTCCACTGTGACAACTCGTACAAGATTCCAAACATCCGAGCGAATGGTACCGTATGCCGAACGAATCTCGCAACGAACACCGCGTTCCGTGGCTTCGGTGGTCCCCAGGGGCTCATCGTTGCCGAGAGCTACATTGATCAAATCGCTCGCAAGCTGAACCTCGCGCCAGAAGTGGTGCGTGAGAGAAACATGTACCACCGAGATGAGGTCACGCACTTTGGTCAGCCATTGGAAGATTTCAACTTGCGCACGTTGTGGCAACACACGATCGACAAGAGTGGGTTCGCTGCCAAGAAAGAGGCGGCTGCAGTGTTCAACTCCCAGAACCGCTGGAAGAAGCGTGGCGTCGCGCTGATTCCTTGCAAATTCGGTATCAGTTTCACGTCCAAGTTCATGAACCAAGGTGGCTCTCTGGTCCACGTGTACGCAGACGGAAGTGTTCTGGTGTCCCACGGTGGTGTGGAAATGGGTCAGGGATTGCACACCAAGGTGATCCAAGTCGCCGCGCGTGCGTTTGGCATTCCGCACGAAAAGGTGCACATTGAAGAAACGTCCACGAACAAGGTGCCAAACTCGCAACCGTCTGCGGCGTCCATGAGTACCGATCTGTACGGCATGGCGACGTTGGATGCCTGCGAGCAGATCCTTGAGCGGTTGCAACCGATTCGAGAACGCCTTGGTCCAAAGGCTACGTTCAGCGAGATCACGAATGCAGCGTACTTTGCTCGTGTGAACATGTCGGCACAGGGCTTTTACATCGTGCCAAACGAACGCTGTGGATACGATTTCGCGAAATCGGTCGCTGAAAATGCTGCAGTAGGGACGGCATTCAACTACTTCACGACTGGCGTCGCGTGCACGGAAGTGGAACTGGACGTGTTGACGGGCGACTTCCACATGGTGAGCGTCGACATTCTGATGGATCTTGGTGCGAGTGTGAACCCAGCGATCGACATTGGACAGATCGAAGGTGCGTTCATGCAGGGCTTTGGTCTTTTCGCGCTTGAAGAGCTCGTGTGGGGCGACGATGGCCATCCGTGGGTGAAGCGCGGACACCTGTTCACGCGCGGTCCAGGCGCGTACAAGATTCCAAGTGCGAACGACGTACCCATGGATTTCCGCGTCTGGCTCGAGACGAACCAGAAGAACAAGTTTGCCGTGCACTCGAGTAAGGCTGTGGGCGAGCCTCCGCTCTTCCTCGGCTCGAGCACGTTCTTCGCGGTGAAGGAGGCGATCTACGCGGCGCGCAAGGACGCGGGCATCGAAGGCCACTTTGAATTGCGTAGCCCCGTGACGCCCGAACGCGCTCGCATGGCGTGTGGCGACGAGCTGCTTCAAAAGGTGTTTACCGCGCGAGGCGCCGACATGTTGAGCTACCAGCCAGCCGGCAGCTTTTAAGGCAAGAAGCAGGAGTAAGTTTGCGTATGTGTGTGTTTTGTAGTCATGCGCCATTGGTTTAGAGCATCCATCCACGCGTTGATTGTCAGTCACTCAGTGCAGCCATTTTCTTGACGGCAATTGAGTTTTGTGTATGTGTCGACTGATTTTATGAAGCAGCACTTTTTGCAAAAGGCAAATCAATTTGTATAATCTGATAAAATGCTTGAATTAGTAATAAAGTTTGCAGTCTGCAATTCAAAATGGCAATTCTTTATTTTTGAATCGCTTCCATCCACTTGACCACCACTCTTGTCACCTTCTTTTGACTACCAGGAACGAATCTACCAGCTGTTCGTGAGGGAGGGAGGGAAGGGAAGGCACTTGAAGTTTTCCCTCTTGTGTTGTTGCATCAACAAGCCCATCAGTCACTTGCACTGCATCAAGCGTTAAAGAGGCAAATAAACCAGGTCGCCTGGCATCTGCAGCCCTGCTCGCTTCATTCTCCAATCGGACACACCAGCACCATGTCGAAGCTCATCCGCGAACCGTCGGCACTCAGCATCTACCGCCCGGGTCTCTTCAACGGCAAAGTGGTGCGTTCCGCGTCTCTTATGAATGCAGTTGATAATGGCTGACGTGTGCTGTGTATATGACGCATCTTTCGCAGGCGATTGTGACTGGAGGCGGCACCGGCATCGGCAAGTCGATTGCGCACGAATTGGCGCTCTTGGGGGCTACGGTCGTCATCGCTGCGCGGTGAGTTTGCTTGGATATTTACGTGGAACGAGACGTTTCAGTGTCAGTTTAGCTGGCGATGCGGTTGTGCCATAACGCCTGTACGCCTCCTGTGTGTTGTGTGGGAATATGTAGTAACGCCGAGCGCTTGAAGGCTGCCGCGGACGCTATCCGTGCAGAGCTTGGGAGCGCGAGCCGCCCAGACTCGATTTACACCATCGTGTGCGATATCCGTAGCGAAGAGCAGGTACGGGTCACGATGCGTTTGTGTTCATTGTGCTCCAGCAATAGGAATCAATCTGACACTTTTGAGCCAACAGGTGAACAACCTTGTGGACGAAACCCTCGCCAAGTTCAAGCGCATCGACTTCCTCATCAACAACGGTGAGTTGCGGAGAATGATATGTATGTTTGTAGGAATGCACTCATTGACGCTCTGTCGATGCTTCTTGTGACAAAAAAATAGCTGGTGGTCAATTCCGCGCCTTGGTGGCTGACATCAAGTTGAAGGGATGGGAAGCTGTGATGCGCACGAACCTGTAAGTTTTTGTTTTTTTCTGTATTTCTTCACACTCGGTCTTGCATTGGCTTACGCTGTGCTATGCTGTGTGTTTATTTAGTACCGGCACGTTCCTCGTGACCAAGAAGGCGTACCACGCGTACATGAAGGAGCACGGTGGCAACATCGTGAACATCATCTTGGTGATGGAGAACGGTTACCCAATGATGGGCCACAGTGCCGCCGCCCGTGCTGGTATCCAGAACCTCACCAAGTCGCTCGCTGTGGAATGGGCGTCATCGGGAATCACCATCAACTGCGTTGCTCCTGTACGTTGCATGTTTACTTGAGCCATTCATTGCGAATGTCTCCTAACGTGCGTGTGGCTAAATTCATGATGCAGGGTATCATTTTGTCGAGTGGCGCTGACAACTACGAAGGAGGTGCCGCTGTTTTCGTGGACACTGCAGAAAGAGTGACCACCGCCAAGCGTGTGGGCACCGTCGAAGAAGTCTCTGCTGGTGTGATCTACTACCTCACTCCAGCGGCGCAGTACACCACCGGTACGACGTTGCACGTCGATGGCGGTTGGCACTTGCTCGGTCCGGTTATTGATGTCCCACAGCACAAGAAGAGCCCGACCTATGGCACCGGTGCCTCCAAGTTGTAAATGGCGAGAGTGCATTAAGACAGAAACGGCTAGTAACCACCTGGTTCTTCACCTCTCGCATGGGAAAATTGGGATCATTGTCAATTTCAGAGATAAAAAGACGACCAGAATGTATACCGACAGCCTTGCTTTTCTTGTTTACCGTCGTGTATCTTCACTTGCATGCAATGTCGTGCTACTGCGCTCAGTACTGCTGTTGCGCCTGGCGAATGCGTTGTCGCTGTTCCTGCTCGAGAGCGTCGCGCACGATCACTTTGCCGACGACGTACACGCCACTCGCGACCATCCCGTACATTGCGAATAAATACGACGCGATCACACTCACGGCTCCGATGAATCCGAGCACGATGAACGCCAGCGCACTCAGCGGATCCGGTTGGTACGAAAACACCATGTTGATCAGGCTGAAGAAAAAGTAGAACAGGCTTCCAAGCAATCCTGTTGTGAAGTTCATGAGCGCGACAAAGACCCAGTTCAGGATCGTGCTCAACACATCTTCGTTGCGCGCCGTCATCACCTGCATGATCATGTGGTAGAACGTCTGCTGCTGCGCGAATATCTTGCCCTTTTCGAACGCGCCCCAGAACCGCGAGCGCACTTCCGACATGCCGAAATCCGACCAGAGACCCACATACGCCTTGGCTTCTTTCATCTTGGTTTCGCGGATATCGTCGAGGCGATCCATTTCCTTGTGCCACTTGTTGGCCACCGCCTGACGCTCGTGCACCTGCGTCTTGTATGGCTCGCGGAATCGCCAAAACCACACTTTCACTTCATCCACTCGCTCTTGCGCCTCGGCGTAGTTGTGGTACGCCTCGTGGTACTCGGGCATATTCGCCGCATTCACGACCATGATCTCGTATTTCTCCCTCATTTCTGCGTAGCAACAAAGACTTGTCAGTGGGCGTACGAAAAAACTAAATCTTGCTATGTGGTAAGCGACTGATAGCAAGCACGCATATATGCCGAACCTGGCGTGACCGTCCGCAGTCCCGGCGCGAACATCATGAAGAAAAGCCCCACGAGCCACAGCAGCATGCCGGATTTCACTTTGTTGGACTTCCACGCTTTCCCCGCAACGCTCTTCACCAGTGCGAATCCCGGGTCACCTCCATCTCGGCGTCCATTCCTTTGCGGGTAGTGCGCTACACTGGAATCTATGCAATACACACAACAGCAAAATGGCAACACGTAAAAAGGTGCACGTCATCATCAGTTCAACTCTCTCCGCGCTATTCAAGCCGCACAGCCAAGCAGTAAGACACTGCCTACTACGCAGCACTCAGTACACCATATGTGTGTTTGTATGGTCCGCTTCTTACCTCTCGCGGCGCCGTTGCCTGCGTCTCCGTGACCCGGTCGGCGATGCATCTTCTTGCTCTTGTCCCTTGTAATAGTGCCCACATCGTCCCTCTCGTTTGTACAGGCTACTATTGCAGGCATGCACATTGTTTCGTATATTATTCATATAAACAAACTGTTTTACTAAATTACGTAAATTGATCGTCACTTTATTAGTTTTCTCTAGAATAGATAGGTTGCATCTTTTGCATGCGACGCTTCGCGTTCTATTAATGCTGCATCAAGTGGAAGACGCAGAATGTGCTATGTGTCTCTGCACTAATAAACGCCGCTGGATGCTGTGTATGCTCCGTTAATCGCCACTGTAGATGAGTAGCAACCATGCGCCGCCGGTTTCCACCATCAAGGACCGGCGCGCGGCGCTGCCGAAGCGGCTCGAGAAGCTCGATGTCGCACTTGAACACGAGAAGAGCGTCAACGCCAAGCAGAGCAAAAACAACAGCGCCAACGCTGGCAAAAGGAAAGCATCGGAAGCGAGTGCGAGAGCGAAACACGAGATCTTGACGGGTAGCAGCAACAACAGCAGTGCGGCGGCAGCGTCGGAGATTAAAAGCGGTGACAAGAGTCCGACAAAGCAGCGCAAATCGATCAACAGAGTGGTCGTCGCGGCAGCGCACGAGACGCCCGCTGCGACTACGGCTGCGAAACGACCCGCCTCGACGCCTGTCGAGAAGAGCGCGCTCGGCACATTGAATATCGCGAACTCGAGTCGGCCAAAGCCAATTATCGACGCAAATTTCGAGTCAACAGCACGTAATGCGAAGAATGAGAGCAGCGAAGGGATGAGGCTCCATGAAGGCCATTTGCCTCCACTGTCGATCCAAGAGCACATCAAGGTGCTCTTTCGGAGAGAAGTGTATGCGCTACGCAAGCGTGCCGTCGTGAAGTATGGCCAGAAGAGGCGGCAATGGGAGATGGAACGGGAGGCAAAGCGAGCTCGTGAATCGCCACTGAAGCTCGAAGAAGCTGTCGAGGGCGAGGACTAGCCACAAACATCAACCAAAACAACAAACGCTTTTCGGTCAGATGGAAGGAACATTTCTACTTCAAGAGAACAAATACGCTCCGAGCAGCACTGTAGCCACGATTGTGATGATCAGCTTCAAAAAGAAGAGTCTCGAGGCTGCCCGCGATTGCCGAGACAACACAACTTTCGACACCATGACACTGCTGGAGATCCGAGGCACTCCGGATTTCGACTTCGTTGTCGCCTCCAACGTTGTCTTCAGGAAGTCAAGTACTGGAAGCGTCATCGAGCGATTATCGGCGAGTTCAAACACGTCTTGAAACTCTGCCGAAAAGCATGTCTGGAGATTGGCGTCCAAATCGCGCTGCATGCATCCCACAGGAGGTTACGTTAGCGAACCTAACGCAAGTCGGAAATTCTCGATGAAGTTCAAACTCACCTGCGTCACGGAAACCCCGTTTGGCGTGCAATACAATCCAAAGTCAATCAGCTTGAGGATCCCATTGAAAAGCAAATCCGGTAGCGGCAGTAAAACCATCATGGCATGAATCGACAAGTACGTGCACGCGATAGTATCTGGCAACCAGCTCGACGTTTTCGTTTGGGAGCCGCTCTGTTGAGGGCTGTTGCTCTCCATCACTAGACTGAACAAATTGGACATCTCGTAAAGCGCCTCAGCAAAGAGCAGCCGGAGATTACGGTCGCGGAGACTTGTCGCGACGTTTTCGCCAGTCAGCGCGTTGATGTAGTAAAACGTGCGCAGCATCGTCATCCCCCACTTCAGCGCTGATAATATCCACACACATGGTCGCAAGAAATTAGTATAATTAAGAAGTCAACAGGTCGTAAAATCATTTGTACCTTGGATATTTCTACGGCTCAGCACTTGGTGTCCTGTTCCCTCTAGCAGATCCAGCACATACAGCGCGTCGACCTTCTCTTTGCTGCGCACATCCATACAAGAATAACAGCAGCCATATTCAGCTTATGCCTTCTTTACCATACACGAGATATTTGCAGCGAACAAAAAGCAAAAATGCACTCACGCTAGCCGCTCCACAAAGTAGCAGCCTTCCGAAAGCGGAGCCAACACGCCGTCGTCGCCCTTCACGACTTGGAACCCCAGACCGCCATGCAGGACAATACTGTCACCAAATCTAAAGAACAGATAGCAACACGACAGTAATTAGAAATTTGCATCAGGCAGTGATGTGACATTGCTTGCTTGAATTACGTACGCATGGTCGAGTTGGCTCAATTGGCGCATCGTCGTCTGGAGGCTCACCACGATGCGCTTTGGCTGCTTCTTCTCCACTTTCTTGACTCTAAAGTTGTTGGTTTACCACGAGAGCATGCCATTAGCGAAAAGCTAAGTGAACGCTCCTTCTACGCGAAACAACCTACCGTTTCTGGAGGAATTGGACGCTGTGTGCGGTCGTATCCGAGTCCAGCAGCAGGATCCACACGTGACACTCTGCAAGCACCTTGTAATCGAGCGTCTCTTCGTAGTATCTGGTCCCCATTGCCTGCGCGTCGAGCGCGATGCCGTCGCTACGTCGAGCCTTCGCATTCGCTACTGCTGCTGGCGTCGCACCACGATCCGTATCCGCTCGAGGGTCCAGTCCGACGACAAACACTTTCTCGCACTGGCCGCTCGTGGCCATACAGAGTCCCATATACCTGGCGCTCTGCTCGCCCTCGCGCGACAGACCGCTCGCGTGCGTGTACAGCAGCGCCACGCGCGGCCGCTGCGCCTGCGGCGGTGTCGCTTCTTCTCCGTCCATGCTCGTCATTTTCGATGAAGGAAATGCGATTTTGTGTTTGTGCCAGAGAGAGGTTTATAACATTGGTGATTGCATGGTGGCGTCTGATATGATGTCTGTGAAGAGTATGGGTTGAAAAATCACCCAACCTGTTGTTTGGAAGGACAACCAGTAGATCTCCATTGTAGGCACCAATCTTCCAATACTTTATGATTGCAGACACTTTTATAACTCGTTTCACAAATAAAGCTGACAAAGCCCACTATTGTACATTCTAATCACTTTTAACATTGAGCTTTAAAACTTACCCTAAGATAGTGTGATCAGGTCCCCCACTTGAAGTTGCCGCCATTTCAGCCAATCCGCGCGCAGTAGTAAACACGCTATTGAGTTGTGTTCTTCCACGCTTCGACGAATGCAGTCGGTCGATCATTCCGCAATTGCTGTTAGCTGCGCACACTTCCGCCGTCGAAAATGCTCCACCGATTGACTCGTCCAGCCTCCGCGACCGCTCTGCGCGCGCTGCTGCGCCCCACGACCGCGACGCGAGCGATGGCACGTACCCATTGTGCTCTACTGCTGCTCTTCCCTGTTTCTTGCGTGGGAAATGGTGCTGACCATGTCTACCTGTTGCTGTGTGTGCTGCGTATATGCGTGTATCCAGTCGTCGAGCACTTCGTTTGATTTGTTTACGCCGACGGAAGAGCACGGCGCGCTCCGTGAAATGCTCGCGAACTTTGTCAAGACCAAGGTGGATCCACAGGTACGGCAGGCTAGGAGTGCTTTCTGCTCTTTTTCTGGTCGACAGCTTCATGGTTCAGCGATGCCACACGGAAATCTAATCTGGCAGCTTTCAACTCATCTAATTCATTTCATTAGGCGCTGGAACACGACCGCGAAGAAAAGTTCAACATTGACCTGTTTCGCGAACTCGGCGACCTTGGTCTTTTGGGAATCACCGCCCAGGAAAAATACGGTGGCTCGGAAATGGATGCGCTGGCCGCTGTGATTGCGCACGAAGAGCTCTCGTCCAGCGATCCCGCATTCTGTCTCTCTTTCTTGGCGCACTCGATGCTTTTCGTGAACAACGTGGCCCGCAATGCGTCGGACGAGCAGTGCAAGAAGTACCTTCCTGGCGCGTGCTCGGGTGAGAAGATCTGCGGTATGGGCATGAGTGAACCATCCGTGGGGACTGACGTGCTCGGCATGCGCACGACTGCGAAGAAGTCGGACTGCGGCAAGTACTACATCTTGAACGGAACCAAGTACGTTTGCAGTGCGATGCAGAGAAGATGAATCGCTCAATGATAGGCGCTGACAGTATGTGCACTTCCTTTTTGACAGGATGTGGATCACCAATGGTGCGATCAATGACACCGAATTGGGCGATGCGTTCTTGATCTACGCGCGTACTGGCAACTCCGGCAAGGCGAAGGACGATTTCTCGTCGTTCATTGTCGAAAAGGGCTACGAAGGATTCTCCCTCGGCCAGCGCATCAAAGACAAGTGCGGCATGCGCGCATCGAACACCGCGGAGCTTGTGTTTGAAAATGTGAAGGTGCCAGTTGAGAACTTGGTTGGCCGTGAAGGTGGCGCGGTGCTCTGCATGATGCGCAACTTGGAGATTGAGCGTGTTACTTTGGCTGCAATGAGCCTCGGCATCGCTCGTCGCTCACTGGAAGTGATGAGCAATTACGCCAAGGAGCGCGTTGCGTTCGGGTCGCCATTGAACAACTTTGGCCAGATCCAAAAGAACATCGCGGAATCCTATGCTGAATACATGGCTGGCCGCGCGTACGTGTACAACACTGCCAGGTATGCTCTCCTTAGTGTATCTGCTCTCAGTTTGAGGATCTCTTTTCTAATGTATTGTCGTTATGCAACCACAGACAATTGAAGCTGGACAGTGTGGGCAACCGTGTGGATACCGATGGCGTCAAGTTGTACTGTGGCGACATGGCGAAGCGCATTGCGGACCGAGCGATCCAAACGCTTGGTGGATATGGATACGTCGGCGAATACAACGTCGAACGCCTCTGGCGAGACTCCAAGTTGCTGGAGATCGGCGGAGGCACCAATGAATCGCACCACAAGAACATGGTGCGCGATCTTGCGTCCCGTGACAAGTTCTAGCCATCGAGATTAACGAGCGACAGTCTACATAAAGTCCCATTTCAAAAAGCATACAATGTTCTAACCGTGTCATGCATCCAACTAACTCCATGAAAGATCTTGATGACCATGAATCAAGAGATACAAATCGTATCCAAGTGTTCTCAGGTCTCTCTACAGGAACAGCGATCTCCTCTATAAGAACAAGATTGCTGACGTGGCACACGCTGTCAAGGATTGCACTGGCACCGAAATGCGAGCCGAACTTCGTAAATCGGAGTTACGGATCGCGTGTTCTGCTGCTTAAAGAGCAAACTGCAGCAATAACGATGGTGTCGACAGCATGTGTGTATGCTGGTGTGTGCGTCTGGTTGAGATCGCGATTAGCTTCGACAAATAAGAAAGTAGAAGGACGACAAAGATTTCGCCTCGAAAGATCGCGTTTTTCAGTTGCCCCTTCTACGAAAAGAATGGTTGGTTGGTTGGGTATTCGGTACATTTCGGATGCAGAGTAACCACTTTCGGCAAACCCGTTTGCACTTTATAGGGAGTTTACAGTCTGAATTCCTCCAAGGAAGACCCGCGGGTATGGCCCATGCTTTCCAGGTGGTTACACTTTTTTGTCTGTGGGATACTGTAATTTCGCGTTGATGGTGGTTGGTTGATGACGACGTCAAGGGGAATAAAGAACCTGCAAAGCGATCAGCGATAGCGCACAGCAACTAGTTATGATGCAGGCAAGCACTTTGTATCGCATGCCGATACAGCAGCGATAAAATGGGCTGCTTCAAATGACTGCGCGCTGTGTTGACCGGCGTAAACAGGCTTGTACGACAGTGTCGCTGGCGCGATCGTAACCATTGAAATCGGCGGCATTGTCTGTGGGTTTTTACGACTGGTACCTCTCGTAAAAACGCAATGTTCTGGAAAGTGTACCACTTTTTACGCATTCGTAAAAAAACGCCAGATCTAAACGGCCAGCACAATCTGACGCAAACCTCTCGAATTGCATAATTGGTGATCCGAGACAATATGGGAAGCGGGTAGGGCTAGCGGTTTATTGCAGCAGAAAGAACGAAGTATTACGTATGGGAGGAAGGCGCACAATTCGATGGGTTCCGATACGCCCTCGAACTGGTTCATCTCCTGTTGGCAACGGAGATACCAGGACCTCTAGAAACTGATTTTCTTCCTCTTGGGTGGTGACCTTTCCCTGCTTTGTCTTGTTTTCCAGGAAAGAAAAACTCTGTAGGTTTTTTAAGGTTTTATGCATAAAGTGACGCTGTGTGAAACAGGTTTTATGCGTCTGCATGGGACCGCGCCGCGAGGTTTTTTCACTGGAGTTTCTTTTTTGGGGGATTGAGCGCTGGGTATTTTTCATTTTGGATATTCCAAGGAAGGCGAGTGAGCAGCTTGCCCCCTCCCATTTAGACGCCCCCCTCCTCCTCTTTCAAACAGTCACTCTTTCGTAGGGAGAACACGAGTTTGGTGGCGTTTTGGACGCGACCATCACTCTGCCTCATTTGCAAATTTGCCCAGAAGTTGGCGCGCGCCTCCCGCGCTCATTTGCGAAAAAGGAAAGAGCGACACAGGCGGCCCATACAAACGGAAGGACTGACAGTCAGAACCCGTCCTAGAAGCCGCGTTTCCCCTTGCCAACCCGCGTATCAGCCGACTCATTCAACTGACGCGTTCAGCCACTCGTTCTGCGAGGGTCGGCAACAGCAGTTGAAGTGGCCGCCAGCAACAGGAACACCCAACAACCGACTTGTCCACTCGCCGTGCTTGAGCGTCTCGTGTCGCACCCGCTGAGAACCATAGAGGATCCGACGCTGGACGACGAGCAAGACCAGGTGGAGGTGTTGAATCGGAAACAACAGCCGAAACAAGCGACGCTTCTTTCCCAATCGACAGCCACGACGTCACCGATTACGAACTCGCCGCAGCAACCCGACCACGTGTTCCAGACAACAGGGATTGAAGTGGTCGAATCCGGGAAGGCACTGAGCTGGAGCGCGGAAAATTCGGTGGAAGCCCGGAGTGGTGGAAGCGCAAGTAAAGGCGTGGAGTGCGTGCGCTTGTGTGTGATGATGGTGGAGCAACAACAAACGCAGAAATGTTCGCCCACGCCAGACATGAACGGAACCGTGACTCCGACAGAGACAACAGCAGCGACAGCAAACTCCAACACATCGACGATGACCCCGACGAAGTCCAGCGAAAACGGATCAGCATCTGGTGGTGCGAATGGGGATGAAAAGCTAGACGAAAAGAAACCAGACATGTCCGCGAAGAATGCCGCCCAGATGTCGTCTGCTACAACGACGACAGCGAATTTGACTGGTGAAGTGAACGGGAACTCTCAAAAGCAGTCGAGCGCTTTCAGTCTGCCGCGAGAAGTGACCCAATATTCGCCTTTGCTGGTGGGTAAATACTACATTCAAGACAGACGAGCAGTGTGGACCGGTCGGTGGGGAATGACAGAAGCAGCCTTCGAAGAAAATGGTGTCACCAGTCCGTTTGAGATGAAATCACAGGAAGATGTCTACATTCCAACCTGTACTGGCAGCTCCGATATCATTCACCCATCGTTTGCGGATGGATCACTTGCGCGATCATCAAGAATCGAAAATGTACCAGCTTCCGAAATCTGTCCAGCGTATTTCGGCTACGAAACGGACTCAAGTGTGAGATCGGCGATGCCATTTCACAGCAAATACACTGGCTTCTTTCAGATCCAAGCTGTGAAAGGGAAACCACAGACTGTGACCGAGAAAGACGTTGAAATCCGGTTTGTTCACGATCCAAGTTTGCCGTCTCACTTTTTGGTATCCGGATCTGGCGAAAATCGTTTTGGCTTGTTCTCTCTGCACGGATCTCTGCACAAGGAAACAAACGAGCTGCGAATGTACAAGGTATACAAACCCAAGACGAAAGAAAAGCGAACGTTGCCTCGACGTGGTCGAGCTCCGAAGGTTGCTGCACAAGCGAATACATTGAAGCTTTCAACGAAAGCGCCTGCCCCTCCTGTCGCCGTCGTCACTCCTCCAGCGGTTGCCCACGTTCCAGAGCCAGTGAGTGTTGTTGCGCCACGAAACGTGGTGATGCCCAGTATTGCTTATAACTCGCCGTCCGTGGTTGCAAGAGGTCGTTCAGAGCGAAAGCGGGTGGCGCCAGCGCATTTGCGGGAGGAGAATGTGATCGAATTCGACCGAATCCCTCACAGTGTGAAGAAGTGCCACAGCATTCTGAAGGGTCTGATGGTCAATCCTAAAGCAGGACCTTTCTTGGCACCCGTGGATCCAGTGGCTTTGGGCATTCCCGATTATTTCCAAGTGATCAAGGAGCCGATGGATCTCGGGACTATTCGGCAGAACCTGGAAGGAGGTTACTATGATGACGCTTCCGTCTTTGCTGACCACGTTCGGTTGGTTTTTAGGAACGCAATGCTCTATAATGCAGCCCACAGTCAAGTGCACATTTTTGCTCAAAAGCTTTCGGAAGATTTTGAGAAGCGAATCAAGAGTTTGAACTTGAAGGCTGCTGCAAACGAGAAACTGGGTGACAAGCATAAGCTTGTGAAGACGAAGAAGGAGCGAAAGTCTGAAAGCAGCCATTCATCCAAGAAAGTGAAAGGTGGCAAAGGTGCAAAAGGCAACACAAAGCGACGCGTGCCTGGTGACGATCAGGGTCTGATTATGTCCTTGAAAGAAGATATTGAGAGACTGAAGGCAACCCTTGAGCAGCTCCAGCCAAGTACCGTGAAAATTGTGACTCCAAAGCCTTCGAAGCCCGCAGCAAGGTACGCATTTCATAACTTTGACAAGCCATTTGAGGGAATATTTGGGACGTATCACTAATTTGTTGCATCTGTTCAGGCCGTTCAAAATGGAAGATCTGACCGAGGAGGAGCTGAATGAACCAATGAGCCAGATGGATAAAGCGCGTCTGGGTGCTGACATCAGATCCCTTCCTCAGGACAAGATTAACCGAGTTCTCCAAATCATTGCAGAAGCTGTTCCTGTTGCAAAACTCGCGAACGAGCACGGCGAAGTCGAGATTGACATTAACGCATTCGATACACGTTGTTTGCGGATGCTTGAGGGATATGTTCGGGTATGTCCTGTTTGCATGAAAACGTGCTGATCAGTGTGTGTTGATAGAGCTAACTTTGCTTTTTTCACAGGAGAATGGCATTGGTCGAAAACGGAAGCGTCCTACTACCACGAAGAAGGGCAAAACGTCGCCTCCCGTCAATCGTTTGAAGTCAGCAAAAGTGGCGGCTTTGAACATTCGAAACAGACAAGAGGAGTTAAAGCATCAGCTCGCGGCAATCGATAACGATGGCCCGCATGTATCCCACGAGAAGCGACATGATCACGATGTGGTCATGACAGATGCGGACGGCGGCGTGGAGGCTGATGATGTCGACAAGAAAGATGCTGATAGTTCGTCTGACAGTTCGTCGAGCTCTTCTGACTCTTCAGACTCAGATAGCGACAGCGACAGCGATTCCGAATCAGACACCGGAGCGCCTATTCAACGGGTGAGTACTGCGTTTTAGGCTGCGGAGTGCTGAGCAGTTCAAGAATATTAACGAGCCCGTGTTATCAACGACAGTCTCCTTCGCTCGTGAGCGCACCAGTTTTGTCCCAGATTTCAGACTCGAGTTCTTCACGTTCTGGTTAGTTCACATGTTGCTGGTGGTGATGAAATTGTGGTTGAAGAAAAATCTAAAGCGCTCTGTATAGATGCAGCAAAGAAAATCCGAGACGATATTTCAAGCTCGGAGCCGTTGAAGGTTGAGAATCGTGGCGCATGGAGTTTGCTTGCTCAGAAGGAATCATCGAATGGTAAATCTCCTATTCACTCCGAAGAAAGTCACACGAGTTCGCTGTGGCTTTCTGTTCGCTCAATGGAGCAAATGAAGCAGCAAAAAGAAAAGGAGCGAAGTGAAGAGTTCGAAGCCCAACGTCGTCGCGAAGTCGAACAACGAGAGCGTGAGAAAGAGAGAGAACGCGAAGAAATGGAGCGACGCAAGCAAGAGCTTGAAGCGCAAGAGGAACGAATCCGCGAGGAACGCGTTCGTGAAGCGGAGCGCGCTCGTGCCGCCCAGCGAGCTGTTGAGCGTGAGAAGCTGACTCGAGACGATGACACCGGACATCACGAGCACACTCTGACAGAAGATTTAGAGTCTTTCAGCTCTTCGTCGTTTTTGTAAAGTATTTGGTGCGCAAGGGTGAGACTGCTGGATGCGTGTCGCGTGGAGTTTGCAGACAGCGCCGTTTCCTCTGTGGCGTTGGCAGGAGTCATTTCGGACAGACGCATGAATGCCGATACGAATGCGGGTGCAGATGCTTGGCAAGACAAGCAAGGTTTCCAGACCCGTGGAGTATATGTGTAGTACGCATGTGCGTGGTGGCGAATTATTTAAGGAGAGTTTAGCTTTTGTTTTGTTTTCTGAAGAGACAAAAGAAGAAAAGAACGCGGAAGAATTAAATGAACAAAACACAGAAGAACAGAGGATCAGAAGAACATTCAATGGACGCTGCTCTCTCTCTCGAATGCTTCAACATGCACCCAGGCAACCTTTATAATGTGAGGTATATTTAGGTTCATCGTCGTGACCTACAACATCCATTCTCCTACCTAATCTTCATTACGAATTTCATATTGGATTGTAAATGTGTCTATAGCGCGGATTGCACTAGATCACTTCTGAATGCTAAATAATCTTTGACCAGGATGGCATGTTCTCTTGGTCCTATGTGAGGCTGCCTTGTGTTGTCCAATGACCTTGGGTCTTCCGAACTTCGCATAAGCCAATGCATGACGTCGTTGTCAAGATCCTGGGTGAGATTGTTGAAAGCAGCTCTTGAGTTGGGAAGTGAACCTGCGTTGAGGTTCTGGTGTCCATGGCTAGGTTGGCAGCTGAGTCCGCCATCTTGTTGAAGGCACGGTAGTGATGGTATCATCCTCGGATGTCGATGCAATCCGCGAGTCGTCGACTTGTCTGGTATAAACGTGCCAATCGGTGCTGTCGAGGGGACCGATGCATTCGCTGTTGGGAGATAATGAGTGCACTGTCTCCAATCACGTACAACGGTTCGAAGTGACTGCGTTGGGCTTCTCGAGTCCGTGTATGAGACCCCAGTACTCGGCAAAGTTGTTGGTCGTGTCCTTCCTGGTATAGGACATGCTCGCGGCCCAAATTAAACTGGCTGTGTGCGAGTCCTTATGGACACGCGCGATAATGGATCCAGTCCCTCCTGGTCCTGGATTGCCGTGTGATCATGATCGCCATCTCAGAAGTCGATTCGATTGGATCCGAATCCATGCGTCGCAGATGCGCACACCAAATGGTCTGTATGAGCGACGCGCTCATATATCGCCACAGCATGTGTGCGACGGGATAGAGATGATCTTGGAGATGTTCATGGGAGCACTTGTGTCCGATAATGTGTCTCTTGATCGTGGTCCATGCATGCCTTGGAGTATCTGGTAGATCCAGACTGAAGATCCAGATTGCGGGGTCGTGACCAGGAGTGATTCCGATCTTCGCCCATAGCGCATAAAAGCAGTTCCACACCAGTTTGGCTTTCGGACACTCCCAGAATAGATGTTGAACAGAAGATTGGACAACTTGGGAACATTCGGGATTCGAGCAGGATAGATCAGTTTTCTCATAGTTCCACATGGAGAGTCGATTGGCTTTCAGCCGGAGAAGAGTCTGAGCCATATAAACAGTAATCTCTGGGATGTTGTGTAATTCGCTCCATTAGCCGAAGCACATTTGTTTGCTGTGGTCGATACAGAAGCTGTGGGAAGTTGGATACCAACGTAGCACATAACCGCTCGAGCGCTCGAATAGACGGCCGGGAGAATCCGGAGATTCCACATGTTGGGATGAAGTTAAGCACTCCTGGTCTTATCCACTCCCATCGAAGTATGTCACCCAGTTGTGCTGTTCCAACTGATAATGATGTGTGAGCAAGTTTGTAAGGGGAGCCGTTGGAATCAAGAAGCCACCCATCTGCAGTCGAGGTCATGTATGGCAGCCATTCTGCACAGAATGTCCCGCGTAGCTTTCGTCCTTCAGCGATGATACCTGGAAGCCTGTCAGACATTTTAGAGCTGAGGTCGATCTGGAACACCTCGCCGTCCCATTGAGTCTGCACAATTGTCAACTTGAAGTGCTCGTAACACCAACGTACATTATCACGCTCTCTGGGCTCATAGGGTTGAGAATGGAGCGACGCACACAATGCTGCGCCAGTTGCCCACATGCTATCACGAAGCTGGGGTGGCCGCCTTGGAGTTGCATCGAGCGGCGTGATGTACGTCGAAGAAGCCCTTGTGTTGTGCAGCAAGATTTCCCCGATGACCTGATCGATGTGAGAGGTTGTGATTGCCCATTTGGAGACTGCTGCGGCACTCATCGTCATCAGCTCAGTTCTGATGTTGGGTACTGACAAGCCTCCATTCATTTTTTTGAGTTCAGCTTGTTCTTCCTTCATCCACGGTTTCGCAGGTTACCATTCCTTGAGCCCCAGACAAATTGTTTCACTAGGTCGTGTAGCTGATTGACAATAGCCGTAGAGGGCCAGGAGTGCCTGGCCACGTAAAGCACTTTGGGTATGATGACGGCACTGGCAATTGCTGCACGTTGGGTAGCAGAGTGAGTTTTGAGACGCGCAAGTCGAAGTCTGACACGTAAGTCTTGGATGCACTTGGACCAGTTAATTGCATTCGAAGGCGTTTGCCCGACTTGGATGCCGAGGTAGCGGCAATGTCCCTCACGTTGTAGCACATGAATGTCACTGACTGACTCTTCGGTGGAGCTGTATCCCTTGTTCAGCGGTAATTCTGCAGATTTGTGCCGATTGACTCGAAGCCCAGAAGCTGCTCCATATTTGTCCAGGATTGCAAACACGGCATTAATATCCTTAGGATCGCTAAGATAAATGGTCGTGTCGTCTGCGTATCCTCCAAGTCTGACTTCAGTTGCGCATCCTGCTGCCTGGAGTTCAACGCCGTGTATTTCATCACTCGCTTCGATTTTCCGATAAAGAACCTCTAACGCCAAGATGAAGAGAAGAGGGACCAGCGGACATCCTTGACGAATTCCGGATGTCACGTTGTACTTTCTCGACAGGAAACCGTTGACAATGAACTTGTACGTGGTTTGAGAGTGTAACACCTTCACTAAGCGTACGAACTTCAATGGGAATCCAAGATGTTAGAGCGCTTGTGCCAGAAAGCTGCGATCGAGTGAATCATAGGCTTTAGCAAAATCAAGGAGCAACGCGATCGCTCGTGGCCCGCTGTTGTGCAGCCAATAGCACATCGATCGTAGTCGGGATTGCTCGCCCTGGAACGAAACCAGCTTGCATGTGATGGATAAGCCAAGGGAGCACAGTTCGTAATCTGGTTGCAAATACCCGTGTGAATATTTTGTAATCAGAGTTGAGGAGTGCGATTGGCCTGTAGTCCAGCGGAGACGCAGCAGAGACGGACTTTTTTATGCAGTGAATATGTGCTTCACTGAACGAACTTGGTAGAACGCATTCGGGTATCCGCAAGTTGAAAAGTCGCTCGAATTGGCCGGTAATCTCGTCACAGTGGTCTCTGTACCAGTCGTTGCCGAGTTCGTCAGGAGCACCCAGGCAACCGCTCACCCCAGATGCACCCAACCCAGCAGTCACTTGACACGTTGAAGTTGGCGCGACAAATTGGCGATGGAGGCGCACTCTCTGCAGGCGCACGAGCTCCACAAGAAGTTCGAGGACCTGAATGAGGAGATCAGCACGGCGCTGCAGCGGCAGCAGGACGCGCTGAGCGCCAATGCGAGCAACGGAAGCGGCGCGGCCACCACGTTCACCAAGAAGGACGTGCTGCGGCTCGCCAAGCGCGCGATCGACTGGCGAGAAGACGTCACGCAGCTCGCCAAGCACATCGACCTGCAGCTCCAGAACAGCCGCGCGCTGCGGTCGCAGGACCCGCACGGAGTACTGAGCACGTCGGCTGCGAGCCAGAAGCAGCAGGAGGACGACGAGAGCGCCAAGCTGCGCTGTCTGCGCTCGGACCTGCGGCTACTGCTCGACTTCCG
The DNA here is from genome assembly GCA_006386115.1 of Globisporangium splendens. Lineage (NCBI taxonomy): Eukaryota > Oomycota > Peronosporomycetes > Pythiales > Pythiaceae > Globisporangium > Globisporangium splendens. The sequence continues at coordinate 356,282 of VFIW01000014.1, read as the reverse complement.
CGTCGGCTTCCACCAGCTCAAGAGCGACAAAGAGCCTGCCAACGCGCTCGCGCTGCTCTCTGACGTCGAAGCCGAGACCGTGAGTGTGCATTTATGGATGCGCCTGAATATGCTAGTGGAGCTAGTAATGCCTGCGTATTGATTGTGCAAGTAGAAACAGCTCAAGGACGTCATCGAGCGCAGCGTCAAGAAGGAGAAAACGGACAGCAAGGACGCGCTGATCGTTGAGCTCTTTGAGACGCGGCGTGAGCTTATGAGCAAGATCTCGGAAGATATCCTCAAGGAGAAACAGCAGCTCGACCTCGAAGTCGGGTACGCAAACGCAACATGCGCGTTTTCTGATGGCTACTGGGTCGTGAAACTCATGTGCGTGTGACCGTGTTAGCGCCTTGGAGTCCTCGACGACTGTGACCCGCAGTATGGGCGACACGGAGCGAGACGTGCTGGCCTCGTATGACACACAGCTCTATATATCTGCCCACTATGCGTTTCCATTGTGATCAGAACCTGGATGCTTGTGTATATGATGACGCCTTGTTTCCTTAACTGCATGGATGTGTACGTTAAGATGGCTCAGGCGCTGTTGGATCTGCAGAAAGAGATGCGCGATCGGTTTGCCAGCAAGACGCGCAGCAGCAACCAAATTGAGCGCGAAAATGCAGCATCGTTGCCTGGGAAAGCTCCTTCGTCGGCGAATCACTCAAAGGCGGAGCTGACGGTCTCAGTCTCGGAGCGACATCATTCGGTACGGACGATGCCCAATTTGGAGACGTTCGCTTTACTGGCAGCAGTAGCGTGCCTCCCGCGGCGAGTAGTTCTCAGAGCAATAAGAACGCGGCGGCGCTCGACGATGTGCAGTTCTTGGTGCAGAAACTCAAGCGCGAGCTCGCTGACCTCAAAGCCGCGAACGCCAAACTCGTGCTCACGAATTCGCAAATGGAAGACGACCTCGTGCACCTGCAGCACCGCTTCGACGAAGAAAAACGTGCGCATCTCAACGGCAAGAAGCTGCATATTCCAAAAGTGCAAAAGGTAAGCCATGGCTTTCATTTCTGCGTTGCCATGTGAACAAAATGACTGTGGCAATGCATACTTTCAGCTTGAAAAAGTGGTGCAAACGACGGCAAAGGCGTTCGATGAGTTCAAATTGAGCGCTGCGTTGTGCGCGAGCTTTTCCTTCACGAGCGCCTTATCCTTGGCCAACGACTCGTTGCGCAGCACCTCAACTTCGTTGTGCAGGATCTTGATCTTCTCCTTCATCTCGGCCAGTGCCTGCGATGACGCCTGGATGAGGTTCACGTACTTATTGCGCTCGTTCTTCACGACGTCGTAGAGCGCCGAGAACTCTTTCAAGTGGTTATTGGTCTCGTTCCACTTCTTGGCCAGGTCGAAGATCACAAGCTCCTTCATCTTGAGCTCCTGATGGGTCTGCTTCTCGGCTTCGAGCGCGGAAGCCGCCTCACGTGCTTTCATCTCGCGCTGCACCGTGAGCATCGCGATGAGCTTCTTCTGCTTGCTTTCTTCCACGAGCCGCTGCGCGACTTCCTCTTCGAATGAGCCCACTTTCGTCGTGAGATTGTCCAGATCCGCGGACTGGTGCTTCTCGCCGTCTTCCTGCTTGAGGAAATGCGCGATGAGCAAGTCCACCTGCTTCTTCACCTCGAGCTGCATCTGTGTCTGCTTCTTGTTTTCTGCCTTCAAGGCACTGATCTGGTGATGCGCGTCGACGACCTGCGATTTCAAGTTTGGCAGCAGTGCCTTGCTGCTGTCGTAGAGCATGAGTTTCTTTTTCAGCTCGCGCTTCAAGCGATCGTAATCCTTCTGGTCTTTCTGGACGCGTTCGTTCTCGCGCCGAAAGCTCATATCGAGCGCTTTTCCTGCCATCTCAAAGCGCGTTTTCTCGCTCAACCGCAAGACATGCGTGTTTTGCTCCTCACACAAGTGCAGGTTGACGTGGTCGACGTCACGTTGGCGTTGGTCAATCGTGTCACGATGCACATCCAGCTTGTGCGAGATCTCTTTCTGCACGTCCTCAGCCTCGCGCATCTTCGTCGTCTGCTCCTCAATGGCTGCATCCAACTCGGCAACTTTTTCACGCGCCTTTGCGATCTCATGTTCCAAGTTGGGCACCGCTCTCTGCACCACGTCAGTCTGTTTCTCCATGCGTTCGGGGTCGTTCTGGAGCTGATTGAGCTGCTTTTGCTCCGAGCCGCAGCTTTGCTCGAGCCGAGCGTTCTCTGATCTCAAGAACTCAAGGCGGCTGAGGTAGTCTTTCTTGCGCTGATTGTCCTTGACGATCTCGTTATCGATCCGGTGGTTCTCTTCGCTGAGCCTGCTGATCTCGTCCGCGAGTTTGCGTACTTCAGGCTCAATCAGTTTCGCGTGCGCCGCCAGGATATCGTCTTTCTGACCAAGTAGATCAACGTGCTCGCGCTGCAGCTCCGTAATCTCAAACGTGAGCACCGCGTCGCTGTCAATACGCTCGGCGAGTTCTTTCAGCGCTTTCTCCTTTTCCTTGTCGACCGACACGAACGCCGCGAGCTCCTCGGCTTTGCGGATCGACTGCTTCTCGACGCTGATCTTTTCGCTGAGCAGTTCGCTGTTGAGCGTCTTTGCCTGCTCGAGCAGGTGCTTCTCATGCTTGTGCGTGTCCAGCACGCACGCGTTGAGCTTCGTGTACTTGTCCTTGTGGAACTGGAGCTGCTCGAGCGTGATCATGTCGGTCTCAAAGTACTGCTCGAGGAGTCGGAACGCCGACGCGTGCGACGACGAATTCGACGCGAGCACGTCGCTCACGAGCTCGTCGCCATTGCCACCTCGCTCCGCAGTGTCGTGCGACTCGGTCACCGCTTCTGAAGCTGCTGTTTTGCTGCCAATAGAGCTGACACAGCTGATGGTGGTCATCAATGGAGCTTTTCGCGAGAAAGGCCACGTCGTTTCGTGCACCCATCCGTTATTTTCCGCTGCACATTCTTTCTGATTGGCTAGAAAATACTGTTCACGTCTCGTCTGATTGGCTGCTGCAGACAGAACGATTCTCTCCCTGGCTTTAACGAAGTCTCTAAATTTATGACAATTGATTATAACAACAAAGCGGGTCGCATGATTACGCATGCAATATGAAGGGTGGAATGCCAATGACACAGCCATTAAGTTAAAGAATCTGCACTTGAAGTCTCTCCCATTAGTTTTTTTTGGCGCAGCATCATCACCTGAGGGCAGACCACGAATCTCTCCATCAACATCTTCATTCCCCAAGGCATTGCCGAAGAAGCCGCCGCGCGTGCAGAGCGAAGAAGTATTGAATAACCAGGAAGAGAATGACAGACGACAGGGACATGGACGCGGCATTCGTGGCCGACGTGGACGCGCTCGCGCTGCGCGAGAAGGCTCTCGCCGACGCGCAGCCGCACCCGGAGGCTGTCGTGGTCGAACAAGACGTCCACGAGAACACCCTCGTGACTGACGATGCGGCGTTCCCGAATGCGCCGTTCAGCGTGTACGGCGACGCAATCCGCTCCATGTGGTCGGAGCCCGACTCGAGCGACGTGCAGGTGCGCGGCGCCAACTACTTGGTCGACCAGATCAAGGTCCCGAGCGGCGACGCGCTCGGCAAGTTGCTGCATGTCGACGTGTTGAACGTCGCGGACGTTGAGGACCGCCACCACATTGCGGTGCAGGAGGAGAAGAGACCGCACAGTGTGCTCAAGTACTGTCGAGAGGCGTTTCCCGACTCGATGGTGTTTATTCTCAACATGGAGCTCCCGAATGCCGAGCACACGTGTATTGTGTCGTACTGGCTGCTGCCAAAGCTTCGCGACGCGGTCTCCGACACAGAGCACGACCCGAAGAAGAACTTCCAGCGCCTGCTCTGGTCGTTCTGCAACGCGGAGGACGACGCGTTCCGCACGCAGCGCTTCAAGCTGATCCCGGACTTCCAGAACGCGCCGTGGGTCTTCCAGACACTCGTGCCGAGCCGCCCCGTGCTCTCGGGCAACAAGCTCACGCAGCACTACTTCCGTCGCCACAACTACTTTGAGCTCGACCTCGACATCGCATCGAGCACGGCCGCGACGTACATCGGCTCGCTCTGCTGCAGCTGGGCCACGTACCTGGACGTGCAGATATTTATGACGATCCAGGGCGAGGAGGCCGACGAGCTGCCCGAGCGGGTCATCGGCGGCGTCAGCTTCAAGTACCTGGACATCTCGCTCGCAGAGACGATCGAACAACAGTAAATACGACCACCATACTCTATTGCTTTTCTTTTGTTGTTTCTTTATTAGCAATAGGCATTCGCGATGTACACGACTGATCGCGAGCCAAGTCAAAGGTGGAGGGACGCGGGCAAAAGCCCAAGTAGAAGAAGCTCGCGCGCCTCCGTCCACACTCTTTGCGCGTTTTTGATTTTTAGTATTTTTTTCGCTCTATTTCACTCTGTGTGCATTGCGCGTCTTTGAGTAGGTTCCGAAAGCCTTACCATAAAAAAATGGCATCTTGACTTATTCCTCGACGACCTCCGGGAGCACCTTGTACGGGTTCAGGATACCCTTGGGGTCCATCATGTTCTTTATCTGCTTCATCAGCTTGATCGCGTTCGCGGACTTGGACAGGTGCAGGTACGACGGCTTGTGCGTCCCGATGCCGTGTTCGGCACTGATGCTGCCGCGGTGCTTGGCTGATAGACAGAGAAACACACAAACAGAAGTAAGGTCAAGGTATCGATGAATACCATTGTCAAATGAAGCGCAAGTACGTACAGGTAAACTCGAAGACGAATGGTTCAATCTCATTGAACACCTTCTCGTCGTACGCGAGCGTCGAGATGTTGAGATGCAGGTTGCAGTCGCCCAAGTGGCCGAAGCACACGACCTCGGCGCCGAGTGGCGCGAGCTTCTCGCGGGTCTCCTCGACGATCTGGTAGTACTGGCTGATCGGCAGCGAGAGATCGTACTTGTAGACGTAGCCTCGCGAGCTGAGCGCGAGCGTGATATCCTCCCGGATGCCAAACAGTTTTCGCGCCTGGACGGTGTCCTGGGCGACGGTGCCGTCCACGACAGTGCCCGAGCCCATGGCAACTTCCAAGAAGCCCTCGAGCTTCTCCATGTCGTGTGTGTTATTGCTGCCCGAGGTCTCGATCAAAATGTAGTACGGGCAGTTGGTCTCCAGTGGATCCTTGTGCCAGTCCTGCTGCGAGAGCACCATGTCGAGCGACTGACGGTCCATAAACTCCACAGCCGAGAGCACTTCACCAAGGTGCTTCTTGGCTTCCACGAAGGTGCGCTGCACGGCCACAAAGTCTTCACAACCGAGCAGCGCCACGTTCACAGACGACGAGCGTGGCGGGGTCAAGATCGACACCTTCGTGACAACGCCCAGTGTCCCTTCCGAGCCAATGAAGAGCTGCTTGAGGTCGTATCCCGTGTTGTCCTTGCGCATGGTGCTCAAGCAGTCGACGATAGTGCCATCCGCAAGCACAGCTTCAACGCCAAGCACCGTGCCATGCAGCGAGCCGTAACGCAGCAAGCGCAACCCACCTGCGTTTGCCGACACGTTGCCGCCGATCTGGCACGTGCCCTTGGCGCCGAGATCTAATGGCATCATGTACCCCTTCTTGGCGACGTAGTTGTCGAGGTTCTCAAGGATGCAACCGGCTTCGCACACGAGGATACCGGACACTTCGTCAAAGTCAATGACCGAGTTCATGGCTGACGTCGAGAGCACGATCTCGTCAAACACGGGCACGCTGCCGCCAACAAGCCCCGTGTTGCCACCCTGCGGCACCACTGGCAGGTTGCGCTTGTGGCAGTACTTGAGGATCTCGGACACCTCCTCCGTGGTCTTGGGCTTGAGCACGAGCTGGTGCTGGCTCTGCGTCTTGTACTTCTTGAGCCAGTCGATGGTGTACGGCGCCGTGTCGTCGAGCTCCGTGAGCACGGCTTCGGAGCGGCCGAGCACATTGCGGAAGTGCGCCACGTCGTCGTCGGTCCAGGACGCGAAGCTCGCGTTGCGCGTCACGGGACGCTCGGTGCTGAAGGACGCGCTCTGCGGGAAGCTGCGTAGGGCGCTTCGGCGCGCAGCAGTCGCAGTCGCAGTCGTGCGGCGCAGCAGATTGGAGAGCGCCATGTTGGTGTGCGGGATGCTGATCTGAATCGGAACTGACTTCGACGTGAAGGTTTGTGTGGTGGTAATCAGTCGAGTGTTGCACCAAGCAGCACCGGTCTTTTATTTTTTGGTTGTGTGTGTGTGACGCAAACAGAGACACGACTTTCGAGCAACCTTCAACAATGCTACCATCACTCTCGAAGCAGGTTGTTTCAAACCATCTTGGAACTATTTTGTAGGGTTGTTTTATTCATTTGAGTGGACTGCCACTCGTTTGGGTTGTTGTTTGACCAGCAACACACACTTTGAAAGGGCAGACTCCATCCAAGACGCCATCTTCAGGAGCTCTTGACTGAACGTGGAGCTCTACGTCTGTGGCTTTATTAGAGACTTGTTGCATTCGTAGCGTTAGAGTCAGTGTCACCATGTGGACGTGTACAGCCTGCCGCCTGGAGTTCGCGTCGTTCGACGAGCAGAAGGAGCACTTCCGGTCCGACTGGCATCGCTACAATCTGAAGCGCAAGGTCGTCGAGCTGCCGCCCGTGAGCGAGGAGCAGTTCAACTTCCGCATGCAAAAGGTGCTGCAGGACAAGCAGAAGGCGCTGGAGAATGACCCGAAGCACAAGCAGATGCAGAAGCGCGAGGAGATGAAGAAGTCGGGTGTCAAGACCATGACCAAGTGCGTCGCGTGCAACAAGACGTTCACGACCTCGAACGCCTACGACAACCACCTGACGTCCAAGAAGCACTTGGCGAACGTCAAGAAGAACCCAACGGTCGCGGATGTCACCGAGACGATCCAGAAGAAGCTCGACATTGTGTCGCTCGATGGCTCGATGGAAGAAGAGGACTTGTCCGACAGCAACAACCCAGCGACGACCATGACGGACGAGGAAGTCGCCGTCTCGCTTGAAGAGTACAAAAAGCAGATCCCGTTGGCGAAGGAAGACTGCATCTTTTGTGCGCACAGGGCCGCGGACTTCGACGCCAACCTGTCGCACATGCTCAAGGAGCACGGTTTTTTCATCCCGGACGTGGAGTTCCTGGTCGACGCCGAGGGGCTCGTGGACTACTTGGCCGAGAAGGTCAAGCTCGGCAACTTCTGTCTCTACTGTAACGGCAAGGGCAAGACGTTCCGCAACTACCACGACGTGCAGAAGCACATGACTGCGTTGTCGCACTGTAAATTGCCGTACGACGATGACGACGATCTCGAAGAGCTGCTCGATTTTTACGACTTCTCCTCGCAGTACACATCCAAGAAGAAGGCGCTCACTGCGGCGAAGGAAGGCGACGAAGCTGAGGGCGAGGATGTCGAGTGGGAGACGGACAGCGAAGCCAGTATCGACGACGACGAAGAGGTCGTGGAAGAAGAAGCCGAGGATGGCGAGGAAAGCGACGACGAGTTTGATGATGATGAGGCGCTGCACACGATCAACGTGTCGGAGACGGGCGAACTCGTGCTGGCGTCGGGCAAGCGTCTCGGTCGCCGAGAATTCCGTCGCTACTACCGACAACGCTTCCGCCCAGAAGAAGCGCGTGAATCCGTGCTCGCGGTCACGAAGGAGCGTCTCCTGCTCGCGTACCAGACGGCTGGCGTGGACCCTGCTGCTGGCAGCACGGCGCTCTCGACTGCGTTTGTGGCCAATCTCTTGGCGAAGAGAAATGTGAGTTTGTCAATGCATGCTGCGTTGTCTGGTCTTGTTCACGTGCTAATGTGCGTGTCTTTGCTTTTCGTGTTCTTTGATTGCAGAACATCTCGAGCGGCATGTCGATCGCCGAATCGCGACGAAAGAACTTTTTATTCGCCAAGCACCGCGAACGCTTGGATACGCGCAGTCACAAGTTCCAGAAGAACCCAAATCGCAGAAAGCTTGTCTGTGTGTAGAGTGTGTTGCTGCGTCTTCATGTGTGTCTCTCGCTTTTGCCCATATTACGCACTTTCATAATAAAGTAGAATCAATATTTTGGAACGACGGAGTGTTATGCCAAGTCTAAAGCGAACAAGATATCCTAAAACATGCACACATGCAAGGCGCAGGGACACCTGCAACAGCCGACGGAGTTTTCTTGGGTGACGACGTCAAACCCTGAGGACAACACTTGAATTACGCAACCAAAACAGCCACGGAGGCGGATAGATAACAAAAAATTCAGATCCATGAAGCGAAAGATGCTTGGAACGATAGCGATTACAACCATCACGGTACTTGAACGAAGAAGGCATACATTCGGATGCAAGCGCACAAGACGATCACATGTGCGTTGTCGGGCTCGGTCGGCACGGCGCAGCAGAGCTTGATCGCGGTCGAGCGCATCCATCCCCAAGGGGGAGATTCTGCGTTCGATGCGCTTATCAGGCGACGCTCTAGGTCGCATGCGATCCTCGGAGTCACTTCGCAGGTAGGAGGCGGATTGCGGTGCCTTGATCTGACAGTGTTCTGGCGGCGGTATCAAAACCTCTTCGGCGCTGGCAACACGAAAGAAGAGAAACTGAACACTAGCGCTTTCACCTCGCGATGGGACCATGAGATAAAGCTCGCTCAGGATCTAGCAAACAAATCTGTCATGACCAGCCCTTAAGAATTTGCTGTGGTCTGCTATAATGCAGTAACGTGCCTGGAGCTTGCATTGGAGGATTGCACCGCAAAGCTCAGTCTCCAGAAAATGGACGAGAGCTTTCGCTTTACTGAAATTCTTCACAACATCGACTGGCATAGTTGCATCAGGCGATGAACATCCATGCAGAGGGCATCCCATCAATATCGATGGATGCACAGACAACATTGGAACGATGTGCATTATTTCCAAGCGACCCATTCCGACATGAAGCATTTGAGCTTGAGACCCTCTGCTTGGAGGCAAATAGTTGCTGCGGATGTCAATAGTTAGCGCTGCAGAACTGCATTTGCTTTGCGTTGCTGGGTCGCTTGGGAGACCATCGTAATAGATACTTGCTGAGACACTTGGAGCCACTCGGTATATCCACTCCTTCTGCAACTCCAAGCCCTTTTGAATCAGCATCCTCCAAGCAACTGCAAACACAACAGAGTCCTCCTACCGTAAGCCCATGAAGCTGGAGTGCATAATTGTTGATTTGACGAATGCCACAGCTCGGATTCTCGCTGCGCTTAATCGCACGCAGCAGACGAAGAATGTTCTGGGAAGACCCCACTGTGCGCTCATCATCGGAGCAGAGTAAAGCAAATTGAACTTCGCGCAGCTTAGTCAAAGCGGATGCGAGTGATGGAACTTGCCGAAGTGGGATGCTGTCTGACGGAGCGATGACCGATACTGTAAAGGACGAATCTTTAAACCACTCCAGTGCTCGAACAAGTGCAGTGGAGGAAACTTCGTCGTCGTTGTGATAACTTGGTTGGTCTTTGGATAAGCAATCGTCGACTCGCCGAGAGATCCCTTGAAGAAGTCGCTGATTTCGTCGCGTAGCTGCGACAGGTCGCTCCATCTCGATTTGCTGACTCGCTATCGCTTTTGCATTGCAGGACGCGACAAAGTTGATTGAAAGGACTAAGCGACTTTCGGTAACTCCCGCCGTATCTTGGTCGACGACAGCATCCTCTCCATCATCATCGTCACACCCTTCGGAGCCACAGCAAGCATCACATGGATGCGGTTGCCACATCTTCTTGAGCTATGAACGCATACTCTTGGACCAATGCTCGCACAGCTTCCATGCATCTACGAGTGTACAAAAGATCGGTGGACACCCATCCATCACATGCGTCAGTAACCCATGAGGATGGGACAAACATTCTGTGTTTTCGCGTTTGATCTCTCTCCTTGCTTGTCCATTTCCCAGTTCTCATCGCTTTGCATCCATGTGATCAAGTTACATCTTGACCGCATGCAAAAAGCGACATGAGCATCGAAAGACCCACATGAAACATGCATGGCAGACGGGGAGGGCAAACATGACATCAGCACATGGAATGGACACACTCGCGGCTACCAACCGTTCCGCGCCAAAGCCCTGGCTGTTCTTCTCATTCGCGTTCTCGCCCCATCACCACAGCAAGAAGCATCCGCGAGAATCACGAGACCGTGGCGGATGCTCTTCATGGCGCGACCTTGTCGCTTGTCTTCGCGAATGGTTCACTGCACTCGTTTCCCTTCCGCCGCCGTTCCGAAAATGGCGACTCGGCATTCCGCGCGCATTCCGACAGACGGCAAACTTCAACTTCCGCTCCCTTCGTGCAACCTTTCATTTGATCTGTGGGACCTTCGTTTAAGTGCGAAAGCATCCATCTCCAAATCCTGAGCGTTTCGGTCGACAGTCACTGATGTCAGGTGCGAGTAGGTGTCGCTGCCCTCTACCCTACCTTTTTCGCGACAAGGTCTCAACAACAGAGGAGCCCAAAAGAGGGAGGACGAAACATCCCGAAACCACAGGCGATAGTGAATGCTCGACTTGTGCCGGCAGAAAATGACTCGACTTGCCCAAAATAAAGAACCGCTCGACCCGTAGTTCGGTCTTCTTTATTGATTACCATCTGTTTTGCTGCGACAGTAACGGTCTTTTGATTTACCCTAACCGCTCAATTGAAGTGTCCCGTCCGACCATCAGTTTGCAGAGTGCAAGCAGCACTCTCCATACATTTCTTCTATGGAAGTCCGTTATTTCATGTGATGTCACAATGCGGCTTTCCCCTACTCGCGCAGCAATTTTATGTGGGTCACTAAACCACCCAATCGCAGCGTCCCACCTATCGAAAAAAACGAGAGGAAAAGGGTTCTTCAGTGCCGTTCAGCACGGTACGAGCGCTGCCTTTGTGTCGCCGATGCACTTTCTGCGCGCACCTACGGTATAATTTGCAGCTCCTTCTTCCATGGTGGCACGCAGGCAGCAGGTTGGCGTGATTTGTGATTTGCTGGTCAAGTCCACGCGTTGGTGTCTGTGTGAACATCAAACCCACAAACGCCAGTCAGCCGTCTTGCCCCAGTTCTTGACTTGCATCGTCCGCGCACAACGACCGACACCTCGTCGAGAAAGCGCGTTTGGGTGGCGTAGAAACCTGGCGTGAAGAGAGAGAGAGAGAAGAAACCCCAGATCTTGTGCCTGTGAGCCATTCCACACGCAGTATTGTGGTGTTGTGAGTTCTGCTCGAGGTGCCACTGTGGGAAGAGCAAGCGAGCGCTTTGTGTGGGTCGCTTTGTGGACAGAGCGACACTTCCGCTTCGCTACATTCATTCACTCGTTGCGCGCATTCCTTCTCTTTCCAAAGAAGAAGAAGAAAATCGCCAGCAAGAAGAACAAACGCAACAGACGACGACAAACGACAAGGACGCATATCGACAATCTCTGTCGATCTGCGATTCACGACACGACTACAGACGCGGCGCGAACGCAATTTGAACGATGAACGCTTTCTTCTGGTCTCGCCGTAAACCCATGATGGACCTCGTGCGGTCCGTCGACTCGCTCCTGTCGCAGCTGGTGCCGGAAGACAAGCTCGGCCACGCATTCGACGCACTTTCCATCACGGCCATCGACGATCTGAACCGCAAGCGCAACGGAAGCAGCAGCACGCTTGCTGCGTCCAGCACCTGCGATGATGCCGACTTTGAGATGCGCAAGCGCGGCCGTACGGACTCGGGTGATCCGATTGACCCCGAGGACGAGGCGCTCCCGCATCTGCAAGAAGAGGAAAACAGCGACGACCAAAGCGATGAGGAACCGTGCGAGAAGACAGTACCTGAAGAGCTGGAGCGTCAGTGGGCGAAGATCCGGTCGGTGTTCCATGATTGGGACGAAGCGCAGGGTGATCGCGAGAAGAAGATGGATCGTATGGCCGAGTATTTGATGCGATTCCGCGTGCTGGAGAAGGTGTTGCTCCCGAAAGTGATGGCGCTGCTCACGTTCGAGACGCGCAAGTACGTCGGCCATGTGTTCCGCGCGATGACGGTGCACAACTTACGCAGTTTCAATGAGTTTGTCGCCAAGCGCCCGGAGATCATGGGCTGGTTGGCGGAAGGATACCGCAACAACGAAACGGCGCTGATCTGTGGCACGATGCTCCGGGATTGCTTTGTGAACGAGATGCTGACGGTCACGTTTCTGCGGGACATGGAAGCGGAGTTTGCGTATTTATTCAAGGTGACGCTGACCAACAGCAACTTTGATATTTCTGCGGACGCGTTCATGAACATCACGCGGCTACTGATGGGTCACAAGGAGAAGACTGTGCACTGCCTGAATGCATCATTTGACCGTATTTTCGGGCTGCTCAACTCGCTGTTGTCGTCCGAGAACTACGTGACGAAGCGTCAGGCGTTGCAGCTGCTTGCGGAGTTGCTCTTGAACCCAGTGAACTTTGCCGTGATGCAGCGATACGTTGCGTCACGCGAGAACCTGAAGCTCGTGATGCTGATCTTGCGCGAACCAAGCAAGGCGCTGCGCATGGAAGCGTTCGACGTGTTCAAGATCTTTGTCGCGAACCCAAACAAGTCGCCGGAAGTGGAGCAAGTGCTGCTGCGCAATCGTGAAAAGCTCCTGACGTTCGTGAGCGACTTCGGCAAGCACGAAATGAACCGCGAGTTCCAGCAAGACCGGTCGCTGCTCGTGTTCACGCTGCAGCGCATGGCAGAGAAGGAGAGGCAGCGCAACAGCGCGTCGGTCGCCGACGTGTCGTCTCGAGCCGCGACGGCCGCGTCCAACGGCGTGGCGCTCGCGAGCAATGTGACAGAAAGCGTGTGCGCCTCTGGGGTTGGTAACGACGCGTAGGAAAAGAGTAAAGTATGAACATAGGAACAACTAGGACAGTGTAGAGAGAAGGATAGGACGGATGGTATTTAACGAGTATGTAGCAGTGTTGAGGTATAAACGATTGAGCAAAAACCCGATGAGGGGCGCATATTGAGCAGCAGCAGCACAACGCAAAAGACTTGACCGTGAGCTGAGTCATGGCTACATGGCTGCGCTTTCGTAAGAAAGGGCGGTCCCCCCTGCGGATTCCGTGAAACCTCCGCCGTTTTCGTCACTCGCTGCTTGAAGCCGAGCGAGGGGGATGGTCCCACCGGAAGCGCCTTCTCGGCAGCGTCGGCGCACCGCCGTCGCATTGCGCGCCACGTGACATGTCGCGCTGGTGTGTGATGTCTATCCCCCCATGAGAAGGTGGCGCATGTCCACCAGACAGAGTGCGATCTTTGCGTGAGATGCTTCCTTCCTGTCATATCGCGAGCGATCTTTCCATACACACACACACACACGCAAATACGTGCGCGCGGGAGCAGCCAAACGTCACACAGGTGCGAGCTTGGCCACTTCAAAGTTGGTCACTGTACTTGGGTTCAGTATACGCGCGATCTTTTTGACAGAAGTCCGCACCAGTTAGTGTATAGAACCCACGCAGAGAGTCGCCTTTGCCTTTGCTGTCTTGCGTCCGAGCGTTTCTCCATTCGATTTTTTTGATTTTCCCCAGTGTTTTTGTCTTTTTTTTCTTCTTTTTTCTGCTGTTGTGTAACGTGTGCGCGGCAAAAGTGGCCACGCGCGGTTTTCAGCCAATCGTAGTGCAGCACGTCTTCTTTGCTGGACCTACTTTGTGTGCTACATCCTCATGTATGTCGCCCCAGATTATCGAGATCGAGGTTTTATAAGAAGCCAACGAGGTTCTTTGTGTAAGCGTTTTCCTTCTTTTTTTTCCTCGATGTGGTTCGCACATATGGACAGCCAAATCGCTCGTGTCGTTCAGTCACAATTCTCATAACGAGTACTTGACGTTTTCAGCATGCATATCCACTATAAGAAGGTATTTGCAGATACCATTTCAATCTACACAGTGCTTATAGTTGCTACTCAATGCTGCAATCTGCATAAAGAGAGGGCTTTAAAATTGTGTGACATCTGTCGCGGCAACGTAAAAGCCCACATCTCGCACACAGACAGGTACGGTACCAGTTGTCGACAGAGGACGACGCCAGACGCAGGCAGGAGAGGGCGTCACACAAGGCAACCAGCGCGCCCCAAGCGTGAACACGATCACCAGCGTCTCACATTTCCCCAATCGCCCGCTCCCGTCCACTGCTGCCAGCGACTTCATTCGCGCAGCAGCAGACCGCAGTTAGCAGCAGAAGGAGCGCATTCCCCATCCGTTTCCGGCATCCTCCCAACTGCTCCCACCGAAAGAGAGGGACGACTGCAAACGATGATGATCGATGAAGAGTCGATCTCTGTCAAGATCACGGCGTCCAAGGAGGTCGAGAGCGGCGACCCGCTGTCCAGCGGAGGCTCTGCGCCGTCCGCAGGTGGCACAGGCGCCAAGGGCGAGAAGTTCACGATGTACACGGTGTTTGTGCGCAATCTGACCACGGACGGCAAGACGGTCGTGCGACGAAGGTACTCGGATTTCTACAAGCTCCGCAAGGAGCTCATCGAGCTGGTCGCGTGGAACCACTGCGGCTTCTGTGAACAGTACATGCAGCAGATCTCGCAGTACCCGTTCCCGAGGAGACGGTTGCTGCGCTCGAGTCGCGCGGCCGTCGTCAAGGAGCGCATGGACAGTCTGCGACTATTCTTGCGGCATCTTTTGCTGTGTTTGATGGCGCGTAACTTTGACGACTGCACGCAGGCGCGCGAGAAGATCGAGGAGTGCATCCTGAAATCGTTTCTGCAGATCGACAATGCGAGCACGCTGTTCCCGAACCTGTCGTCTAAGCCGCAACGTCCGATCGAGATCCTGCAGGCCAAAGAGGAGAAACGCCACCAGGAGCAGATCAAGGCCGCAGGACTGCGCACACCGAGCTACGGATACACGTCTCAGGTAGAGCGCGACATGGGCAACCCGCAGGTCCCCCAGTCGCGACAGGTCGCCACGGACACATGCCACATCTGCCTGCAGAAATGGACGCACTGCTATTGCAACGAAGAGCAGGACTCGATCTACCCCGTGAATATGAACCCAGCGCAGCGACAGCACCAGCTAGACCTCATGACCGAGCAGCAGCAGCCCTCCCACCGTCAGCCTCACCACCCGAGCAACAGCCAGCAGCTCTACAATGGCGCCGTGATGGACTACTCGACCGCGCCGTACCAGCACCGCGAGAGCTACTCGAGCATGGGCAGCGACGCGAGCCGCTGCAGCCGCTGCGACCGCGACTGGGACAACTGCTACTGCTGTCAGCAGATCTCACCCACAGCGTCCTCCGTGTGCACAGACCGATGAGAAGCGCTGTAGTAAATTGTATCCTCCATCGAGAACGATCCCGATATAAACCACGTCGCATTAGATATTGATCAAATAAACGCCATTTTGAGTCTACCGCATCAATGGCTGGCCGAAAAGAATCTTGCATGAAGATTCGACTGGACGAAAGTTTCCTTCGTGATATTTGATTGGATGAAACGACGTCGCAACGCTTCGGAATCACTTGACTGGTCTTGTTTGACCATCTCATCATCACATTGATAATTTGGACCGCAATAGCAATGAGTGGGCGGAGGAACTACGTGCAGTGGCTGGACTGGCGCGAGTGGCACGACGTGCACGCGGCGCTCTTCTCGGAGGACGTGTACGCGCAGCAGCGCGCGCTCTCGCGGGTCGCGGCGTGGCGCAGTCGCGCGCAGCTGCCCGTCGCGGTCTCGGCCACGGCTCAGCTCGTGGAGATCCAGCTACATGAGCAAATGGCGAGCCACCACCACCACGGCGTCGGCGTCGCGTCGCGCTCGCACATGGAGCTCTCGCTGCAGTACGCGTCCGCCGTCGTGCGCTGCGTGAACGGTCTGGTTGACAGCGCGCAGAAGGGCACGTACGCGATGGCGGTGAGCGGTCTCGCACAGCGCATCGGCATCCCGCTCTGGATCGTCGACCTGCGCCATGAATCGACGCATAACCAGATGCCATCGCTGCCTGTGCTTCGATTCGCAGCGCAGCATTTGCTCGCGTGGCTGCGCTCGAATTACTGGTACAAGCAGGAAGAGCTCCTGAGGACGCGAGTGCTCGAGATCTCTGATCTACTGAAAGTGAAAATTAGCAAGTTGCTCAATGATGAAGCTTCAGGATCGGAATCATCAGCACCGAACGAGGCGAAGACAACACCTGAGGCTACTGGAGCTGCTGGTACGGCTTCTGGACCTTCTCCAGGACTTGCACAGCTCTTGGATGCGGATAAGGTGCGCTTCTTCGCTGTCCCGCTGCTTGCATCCGGTGAGCAATATGGAGAGCGCATTGCGGCAACCGGGTTGCTGTTTTCCATCGGAGCTCGTGCTGATAATAACGCGGACGGTGAGCAGCAGCAGACGCTCACTGTGGACGAGCAGATAGCGCAGTATCCGCGCGACGCGTTGATCCCACTGCTGCTTGAGCTTCAGTCCGTGTGGCGCAGCTTCAGCGCGTCCCTGGTCGCGCACCTTTGCTGGAAAGTGTTCCAGCACAACGACGCATCAACAGCACAAGAGGAAGAGGAAGCAAACGACGAGGAGGTGCTGATGAAGCAGCACGAGACGGAGATCTGTCTGCTCTGGATCAAGTACCTCGTGGCCAACGAGTGGCGCGAGAAGCTCAGGTTCGCCGCCGAGCCCGTCGATGATCTCTACCAAGCAGGCGCCGAGATGCTCTGCAAATCAGAGGAGCTCAAACCCACAAAGAAGCAGCAATTGCCAGAGATGAAATCGGTTTTCGAGCGTTTGCAGGCGATCCTGAAGTCCTGCAAGGGGATCCGTACGCATCCGCTCCTGAGTACAGATGCAATCGTGAGTGCCGCCGTAAGTGAGGCAGCAACAACAGCAGCAGCGCCGTGGACCCAGCTTCCTGGATGGAACGAGTGTCCACTGGGGCTTCGCTATGCGTACAGTGAGGTGGACTACGAACGGCTCGAGTACTCTTTGGAGCTCGATGGGCTCGATGGTTCCGCGAGCCCCGACGCCTTTGCCCGAGGCGATGAACACAACATGGAAGACGTCGGCATGGATGCGGATGCTCGAATGGACGCTGCGATGCAGGACCTCGATGCCGCATACGACCAGACGCTACGTGAGGCACTGGCATTGAAGGAGACAATTGTGCAGGAAGTTGTGCGTGAAGGCCAGAGCGTACATCAAAAGCTCTTGCCCCAGGAAGAACTGCAGCGCATCCAGAGTCAGATCGAGATTTGGTAATATTGGTATTGTCCATACTCCGATATATATGAAAGTATGTGCGTGTATTGTGGTTGCTGCTTACTCGTCGTCCATTCCTTCCTTCCTCCATTCTCCATTCAATGGAGTCCACTTTCTACAGAATAAACTTGGAGAGGTCCGTCTTCTGGAGCAGCTTGCCCACTCGCTCCGTGACAAAGTCCTTCGTGATCGTGACGGTCGAGCCGGGCGCCATGTCGGACGAGTCAAAACTGATATCTTCCACGACCTTCTCGAGCACCGTGTGCAGTCGGCGCGCGCCGATGTTCTCGATCGTCCGGTTGATCTCCGACGCCACGCGCGCGATCTCCCGCACGGCTTCGTCCGTGAACTCGAGGTGTACGTCCTCGGTCTTGATCAGTTCGATCTGCTGCTTGATCAGGTTCGTCACGGGTTCCGTCAGGATGCGGTACAGATCCGACTCCGTCAGACCCTTAAGCTCCACGCGAATAGGCAGTCGGCCCTGTAATTCCGCGAGCAGATCCGACGGCTTGGCCGAGTGGAACGCGCCAGAGGCCACGAACAGGATGTGATCCGTGTTAACGTTGCCGTGCTTGGTCGAGATCACGGAGCCTTCGATGAGCGGCAGCAGATCGCGCTGCACGCCTTCACTGCTCGGGTCGGCCTGGCGGCGGAAGTCGCCGTTCGAGCAGATCTTGTCGATCTCGTCGATGAACACGATGCCGTTTTCCTCGGTCTCGCTGATCGCCTCGCGCACGACGTCGCTCATGTCGATCGCCTTCTCCATCTCGAGCTCCTCAAACACGGCGCGCGACTCGGCGACCGTCATGACCTTGCGCTCAGACCTCTTCTCGCCGTACGCTTTGCTAAAGATCTCGCCAATGGGCAACGACTTCTCGCCCGCGACAAACGAGATCGGACCGCCGTTGTTCTTGTTCGTGACTGGCACGTCGACCGTGATCGTGCGGTCCTCCATCTCGCCTAATCGCAGCAAGCGCTCGAACGACGCGCGCGAGCGCTCCGTCACGTTGGCACCCGTGAGCGCGTCCAGGATGCGGTTCTCCACCAAGTGCTGCACTTCTCGACGCACGCGCTCCTTGCGCTGCTTCTTGACCATATTGATCGCGTTCTCGACAAGATCGCGGATGATCTGGTCCACGTCCTTGCCGTGGAAGCCGACCTCCGTGAACTTGGTGGCTTCCACCTTCACGAACGGCGCCTCCGAGAGCTTTGCGAGACGGCGCGCGATCTCCGTCTTACCACACCCCGTTGGTCCGATCATCAAGATGTTCTTCGGACTCACTTCTGCACGGAGATCATTCGAGATCTTCTGACGACGCCAGCGATTGCGCAACGCAATCGCGACGGCGCGCTTCGCGTCCGGTTGGCCCACAATGTATTTGTTCAACTGCTCTACGACCTCCTTCGGCTTCAGCTTACGACCCAGATCTTCGTCTTCACTCTCCGCGGGTGCAGCATCTTCCTGCTGCTCTTCTGCCTTCGCAATGGTCGCATCTTCTGTGACGTCGTCGTCTTCGGAGCTGGTGGTCGCGGCGGAGAAATGCATCACTTGCTGCGCGCTCCAGAGCGACGACGAAGGGATCGTTCGTGGTGCACAAAGCGGCTGCGCGACCGCGCGCAACGCGACGCCGCTCTGCTGCTGCTGTTGTACGCGGCGCGAGAGGCGCTGCAGCACTTTCCCGTTGACAACGCGGCGCATCGTGGCTTTAGAGACAAATGGGGGGCGGGCGAAGGGGGAAGTTCTGTGTGCCTGAAATGGTTCTCAGCCCCTAATGGTCGGTCCCAACGTTGACCTGTGAGAGGCGAAGGTGCTCGGAGCAGCATTAGTGTGGCCCACACTAGTTTTGGAATGGTGCCTTCGACCAATCAGCACGCGAGTTAGTGAAATTATCTGACAACACAACAGAGTTTCGACCAATGAGGAGAGAGAATGACTTTTGTGGAAGAGCCAATCAGCGGAGGGGATGTCGTCACTCGCGCTTCGAATGGGTCTCTCTGATCCGATTGATTACTTAACCACATGTGGGACATTGAGACTCTTTTGTTTGGCCCTTTCGATATAAATAAACATGGGTCATCCATCGTTTGCCCACTCCTTCACATTCACAACCTTGCGGGTTAAACCAATGTCCCACTGTGATGACGCATCAACAAGAGTGATGATGGTCCACTCGAGACCTTCACTCACATTGATCCCCTTCTGCATCGAATTTGAGAGGAGCTCCTCGTGCCACACAGCCTTAACACGAAACAGCAGCGCAACAAGCTCAGACATTGCCAATACGAGAGAGGAGGGGAAGGAAACAACCCACTTGCCATGGCTCCCAAGAAGAACAAGCAGCGCGAGCGGCAGGAGCAGAGCAAGGCGGCGTCCAGCGCGCGCGCGCAGGAGCAGCTGCTGTCGTCGTTCTCGACCGCGCCCTCGGGGTTCATTGGCTTCGGCAGCTTCGCCACCTCCGCGACGCCATCAGCAGCGGCGGTGGCGAGTAGCAAAGCCAATGCGTATTATGGTGGTGGCGAAGGGAAGAACGCGATTGTGCAGACGATCTACGACGGATCGGACCCAGACATCGCGATGGCGCTGAAGATGCTCGGCAAGAAGGGCTCCGTGACCAAGATCAAGGCGCTGAACAGCTTCCTCGTGGAGATCCTGCCGCCGAAGAAGCCGATTGAGATCCGCAGCATGATCGGACCGTTTGTGCAGCTCTATACTTACGAAGTGCGCGACCAGAATGACCGCAAGGTGCGCCAGCTGCTGAACGAAGTGCTCTTTGTGCTGTGCTCGAAGCTCAAGCCCAAGGCGTTTGCACCGCACCTCAAGCGCTTGCTGCCGTACTGGTTCCTGGCCATGCACGATGTGAACAACGAGGCTGCAGCACAAGCGAACAAGGCGTTTGAGGCGCTTTTCCCGGAAGTGCAGGCGAGGTTGGAAGTCGTCGACGAGCACCTGGACGGCATGATGGAGGAGTTCCAGTCGTTTTTCGGCAAGACCGTCGACACGTTTGATGGCATCCCACTCGAAACGGATGAACGCGAAGAACGGTGCGCATAACACGAGGGTTGTTGTATGTGATAGTGTTCATGTCTAACCCTGTGGTATGCATATGCTATGTGAGCAGGTATGAGCGTTGCATCTCTGCGGCGGCGCTCTCATTGCACACGATTGTGAACCTGTTTGCGGACCACAATCAGGTCGAGAAGCTCAGCGACGAAAATACAAGTTTCACGGTTGCGGCCGTGATCACGTCGGACAAATTCGGCAAGCTGGCGACGGCAACGTCCAAGCACCCGAGCTTCTCGCGCGACATTGTCCGGAAATGTATCTACCGCGCGCTCGCGTCGGTCGTGACCAAGGCGCCGTCGATCGTTCGCGCGCGTGGTGAAGACGCATTTGGGAAGATTATTCTGGGCATTCTCGGGGACAAATCGCCTGGCAACCACGAAGCCATGTGGAATGCCGTGCTCGAGTTTCTGCAAGCTTTCCCGAGTGTTTGGAAGTCGTCGCCGAGTTTCCCCAAGTTTGTCACGAGCGTGATGGTCCCGCGACTCTTTTCGCAGATCCGCCACGGCTTCTACGGCTCAGCGCGGATCTCGTTCCCGACGCTGCTGCCGCTGCTCGCGCTGATCCCACTGGACGCCGTCGGCGACCGCAGCAAGGGCGAAAGCGCGCTCTACACTGGCGTCTTGGAGCAAATCTTGAAGTTCTTCGACTCGGACGGTGCGCGGTTCAATGAAAGATACGTGATCCACGCGTACTTTGAGTGCCTCACGGCGTACTTTAGCATCTTCGTGGCCTCAGACGACAGCGCGACGTGGTTGCAGAGTGGAGAAGGCGATGGCATTGTCGCTAAGTACGTTAGCCAGTTCGAAAAAGTGGTGAAGGCGTCGTTGACGTCGGTGTTCACGACGACCTCGGGGTCCTCGCTGCTCGCAGACGCCAATGTCGAGTTGTACATTACGAGTTTGCTTACGATGATGGCGCGATTGACGAACTTTGGCACTACAACAGCGCGTTCAGACATCGCTGTGGCGTTGAAGAATGCGTTCTTGGAGAGGCTGCATGTGTGGATTCGAGACGTCCTCCAAACGGCGACGACTAACTTGACTCTCGACTCGTCCAAAGTCAATTTGCTGCTCTCCAAGAGCCTTTCTGAGGCCACGGCCAAGTCGCTGGACGCCGAAATGTCCGCGTGGACGCTCACAGCGACGCAACTCTACAGCGATAGTCTGCAGCAGCTTCATGCGCTCGTAGACAGTAGCTCCACCACTGTATCGTCCTCATCAGTCGGTCAGTTGATGACGCTGCTCGACGGCGTTTACCGCGCGATTGGTCTCGCGGCTGTGCTTGAGACTGACGAATCGGCCGACACACATTTCGAGACCCACATCCGGTCGGTCGTTCAGGCAGCATCCACGTGGAAGAAGTTGAAGAGATTCGACGAGCAGGATGCCGCCGCGCGTCGCGCGACGCTCGCAGTGTGTCGCCACTTTTTCATCGCTGTGGCTGAGAAAAAGCGCTTTCTGCTGCAGCTGTTCCAGGACTTTGGCGTCCAGTACGGCGATATGGTCGAAGCCACGGCGATCATCCAGTACGCGCTCGAGTTTCCCAGTACGCCTGAGACTTCGCGGCGATGGCTTGCGAGCGGAAGCTGGACTAGTGCAACGGATGAAGCTGTTACTACTACCACCAGTGCCGAATTGCAAGCTATGGACGCGATCTGGAAGGGCAAATTGCTGGACGAATTCCTCATGATCAGCCTGAAGGGACGACTGGACGCCATGGATGGCGACGCGTTCACGGCCCTGCTGCGCGCGAGTCTCGGCGATGCGACGACGGCGCCGGTCGTGAGTCCTGATGCTGTCGTGATCCTCGGCCACTTTGCGCTCCAGAATAACAGCGAGAGCCCCGACAGCCAGAACGAGTGGCTGATGCGCACGCTGCCGCACTTGTTGACGCTGTTTGCCAAGATTGGCGGTGCTGGCGGCGAAATTGACGCGTTCCCATTGGAGCTCGCGACGGTCGAGCACAATTTGTACGTCAAGCTGTTTTACCTCGCGGCACGAGGTCGTTTCCATGAGGATGCGACGAGTTTGTGGAAAGAGCTGGCGCTGCCGTCCATGATGCGCTGGAGCAACGATCGCAAAAACACGTTTGCGCGCACGCTCGCGAGTGAACTCAACGCGCTGCTGGTCGCGCCGCCCAGCGCCAATGGCGCCGCGTTCAACTCGAACCAGTTGAGCGCGTTCACCAAGAGCTACTTGCTGCTTGGTGGCGACACGCATGACGACAGCAAGGACAAAGAGCCATTGTTTACGGCGCAGTTCTTAGCACAGCAGTTGGATTTCCTGCACTTGCGTTGCGAGGACGCGGCTGTGCTGCCGCGCTTTGTCGACCGCGTCGTGCAGGTGTTTGGTGAAATCTGCGAGGACGAGCGTGTCGTGAGTCGTGTGAGCGCGTACTACGCGCACCTGTACGCCGACAACGAAAGCGAGATGGTGCAAGTGATGGAGCGACTCGTGGATCTGGACGTCGTGCACTCGCTCACGTGGTTTGTATTCCACAACGCGGACGCGTCCGACACGGCGTTGCAGAGTGGCAATGGCGCGTTGCTGGACTCGCGAACTGAGATCCTACACCACTTCCTGACACTCGATTCGCTCTACGACGCGCTCAAGGCGACGCCGTTGCTGACCCACGTGCTGCAGCAGATCGTGAGTCCTACGAACGACAAGAACAACAACAGCAAAGTGCAGCACCGCAATCTCATCTTCGCCAACAAACACAGCGACACTTTGGCAGCGGAAGCCTCTACTTCATCTGGAACAACTGAAGACTCTGCGACGGTGGAAGACCCACTGAGTGCGCCGCAGAGCGACGATCTCGAGTCTGTGGTCGTCGCGACTCTCGCGTCGTACGTGGCGCCGTCGAAGAAGGCTTCGTGGCTCCAGCACTTGGTCGACAACCACTTTGAGTGGACCTCGCGTGACGGATCGGCACTCGTGGAGCCTCTGGTCGTGTCGCTGATCAAAGACAACTGGGAAGAGGCTGAAGAAGGCGAAGCTTCTCGGAACGCCATTGTAGCCGCGATCACGGCGTTTGTGGAGAAGTTCGCGGCGAGTGCGCAGGCGAATGCACGGTACTATTTCCAGTTTGTGCGGCTCGCGGGTGCGTGTTGGCGCCATCTGGGTGGTGAAGGACGCGATGGAGAACTGGTTGTGCTCTTTGATAACTTGGCGTACAAGAACGTGCTCACGCGCATGGAGAGTGTGCTGCGTCCTGGCGCGTACGCGTCCGTGGAGACCTCGGAATGGATCCTCATGACCGAGTTCCTGAGCGCGTTGCCGACGTGGCGCGTGCGCAAGACCCAGGAGGACCAGGACAAGTGGGTGGCGGTCGCGAAGATGGCGATCACGCACGTCATCGCCGGCAAGCAGGACGTCGCGATGGCCACGGCGCCCAAGCTGCACCAGCGCAGCCGCGCGATCATGACGCAACAGGACGAGCAGCAGTTCGTGCTCACGTACCCACAGGACATCGTGTGCGGTCGCCTCGCGATCCTGCGGCTGCTGCGCGCCATCGACCAGGTCCAAGCGAACGACGAGAGTCTGCATAGCCACTTGATGCAGAACGGCGACACGCTGCTGTCAATCGTGCTGTGTGCGCTCGCTGAGGGTCTCGAGCTCAAGGCGCACGTAGTGTCGACGTACGTGAGTCCAACGACGTCGGCGCGCAGCGCGTACGACCTCATCCAGCTGTCGCTTGCGGTCGAGGAGTCGCTGCTGCAGGTGCTGCATTCGCTTTACGTCGTGCTCCACAGCGACATGACTCAAAGCGATCGCATGCGGTCGCTTGTATTGGAGAGCTTTGGCGGCATCGACGGGCTCGCGACGCTCTTTGACGCGCAGACGTATCCGATGCACCCGAAGCTGCGCGCTCTGCTGTACATTATCGCGTCGCACAGCGGGGCGCTGCGACTGGCGAACTCGCCGCTGCAAGGGGACGCAGCGATCGATCTGAACGCGGACGACGAGGCCGCGACGGAAGCCGCGCTGGCCAAGGCGCTGGTGCCCAAGGCTGTGCGCAAGGCGCTCGAGCGCGAGTTCGCGACGCCACACGACGACGTGCGCATGACGCGCCGCAAGCAGCGGCCGCAGGAGCGCGACGACCTCCTCGGACGCCTGCTGCTCTGGGACCTCTTCCTGCAGCTCTTCCCCGTGGGCGAGAGCCACGCGCATGCGCAGATGCCGCCGCCGATGCTCGCGTCCGCATTGAGCTCGTATGCGTTGCGCCATGGGTTATTGTCCAATTTCCTCACGTTCACCGCGACGCTCTTATCGCAAGAGACAGCAGCCAGTCGTGCCAATAGCGGCAACAACAAGGTTGCACTTGCAGACGCGCCGCTGTTCCAGGTCACGGATCTTGCGAATGGGCTCGCACATGCGTGGACGAACGACAAGAGCAGCGTGTTCAACGTCGGTGCGCGCGTGTTTTTCCGCACGGTCACGAGACTGCCCGCTATGGTGCGCACGTGGTGGAACGACGAGTGCACGCGCAGTCTGCGCAGCTGGGCCGCCAAGTACTTTGAAGATGTGAGTGCGTGCATGTGTTGTTTGCTGATTGCGCTTGTTTGCTGACATGTTGGATGTTGTGTGTTACAGAACATTACGCCATTTATCTTGTCGTCGGAGCTTGACATCATCCAGTCGGCGTCGCAGACCCATTCGTGGGATGTCGAGTACGTCGCCCCTCCTGCATCCCTTGTTGTATTGTGCATGGGATACTGATTATGCTTCTTGTATGTGCTCATGCTAATCAATAGCGAGATGTCGGTCAAGGGCAGTCGCGTGTCGCGCGAGATCACGACGACGTACGTGAAGGACGAGTGCGCGCTGGAGATGGTGATCCGCGTGCCGGCGTCGTACCCGCTGCGGTCGGTCGAGGTGGAGTGCACGAAGCGCATCGGCATCGCCGAGGACCGCTGGCGCCGCTGGGTGCTACAGATCATCAAGGTGACGGCGTCGCAGGATGGCTCGCTGCTGGACGCCGTGCTGCTCTGGAAGCAGAACGTGGACAAGGAGTTCGAGGGCGTCGAGCCGTGCCCGATCTGCTACTCGATCCTGAACCCCAAGACCATGGGGCTCCCCAACCTGCCGTGCAAGACGTGCTCGAACAAGTACCACAACTCGTGTCTCTACAAGTGGTTCAACCAGTCGGGCAAGAACAAGTGTCCGATCTGCCAGCAGCCTTTCCATTAAGCTGTGCTGTGGTGCGTGTAGGTAGGAATGCGGAAATGAATGACCCGAGTAGCCGTAAAAATAAACAATATGCAAACAAACAAATAACAAAAGTGCGTGGTGTTGCATTGCAGGAAAGGAAACCCAATAAATTAAAGGAGGTCACGAGAGATCGACACGTCAGCAAGCAGGTAGGCAACAACACACACACACACACATGTACACGAAGCCAAACAGCAGCGCTTGCGAAAGTGTACATAGACACACAAGCTATTCGTCTGCAACAGCTATTGTCAATTGAACAAGCAAGGCTTCCTCGCATGAGCTTCTTGTCGATTGCGCACTTGTTGCTCGCTCTTGCCTTCTTGGTTCTTCCGCAATCTGTCCGTTCTTTCTCTATTGGAGCACACAACCACATCCGCTTGCTGCGACGCTCTTTGCAGCTGCCGTCTGCGGAAAATCTGCAACAAATACAAACAAGCAGAACCGTTCAGCAAGCACTGCGTTTGTTTTTCTTGTGCTTCACAAATGTAGAATGCATGGTCCATCCTACCCCTGGCCACCGACGGCGCTTTCCGCAGCACTGACACGTTCACAGGCGTCGGGTGCGTGGGGAATGCCGGGACTTTGCAGCCGTCGAGCGTCTGGTGGTCCTGCAGGAGACCGCGTCCCATGCATATCAGGCGCACCGACTTGGGGTCCTCTGGCGGAGTGACGCCTAGCACAAATGGAGTAGAGAGAGAGAGAGAGAGAGTGGCATTTAGTACACGATAATAGAAAGAACACTCTGTAAATACAAGGCACCTTGTGGCCAATTGCGCGCCAATTCGATCTTGACGGCCGACACGAACGTGGATCTCGGGAACTTGAGCACGACGTTCACGCCGTCCTGGTTCGCGAAGAGAAACTTGAGCGCGAGGTCGTCTCCAGAGCTGCCGATCTTGCTCGCCGCGAGCGTCATGCCGCTGCTCATCCTTGCTTTTCGGGCTTTCTCTTAATAGTGGAGTTCGTCGACTTCAACCAATGTCGACGGGACGGCGGCGCTCGTGTTGAGACAGGGAAACGCACACAGTGACGACGAATGAAGAGGAAAGAGAGAGAGAGAGACGCGGGCGACGAGGGTCGCAGTGGTGCTTGGGGATATACCACGCGCGTGCGAAGCGAGCGGGAGGACTTGCGTCGAGCCTGAGTGCGGCTGCTTCGATGGTGAGCAAGATGCAGCGACGCTGTTTCCTTCCAGTATAATTTGCAGCGAGGAGGTACTGAACCCAAAACAAAGTTAATTCAGCACAATCGCTAGCACTACTGTCCACATTCTCAATACAAGGCCCTATGACAATGTGTTTATTGCACACCTATTGGTTGAAAATACCAAGCTTCTATTTTTTATCATGTGTTCATTGGCTCATTAATTCTAAAGGCATTATGATTGGTAGAAAAGAAACTGCGAGATATAAAAGGATCATCGTTTCCTTGGACGTATTTTATGTTTATTTTCGCTGCAATATTCCTTCTTTGTCAGGGGGTTACACCGCCTCCATGCAGCGTAACCCTCTGCAGCATGCGGAAACCTTCGCAGTGCACATTTCACCACCTCATTCGCACACATATACGCTCATATGGATGCCATGAGGACGCGCTCCGTCGCTCACAGCAGTGCCAGCGGACGCAGCTCTGCAAACAGCACACGCACTGAGAGCAGCAGTACACACACCAACAGCAGTGTCGATGGCGGCGCGCAACATAATCAACAGCAACAACAAGCAAATGAGGAAAGAAGGAGCAGCGATGCAGTGACTCGCAATGATAACGAGCGCCCCGAAGGCGTGACGAAAACGGCAGCAATATCGATGAGAGAGATGGCGACGCATCGGCTGCGCGGTGCAATTGCACTTGAAGCAGGTGACCAAAAGATGGAAGATCCTGAAGGCGGCGGTGAAGATGACGCGGCCATGACGCAAGACAAGGCGGAAGGCAGTGAAGTTGAAGATAACGACGAAGAGTGCGGGAGCCTGATCAGTTCGGACTCCGACGAGTGCAGCAGCATGACCAGCAACAGTGGCAGCATGGATGTTGACGCAGAGCACCAGCATCATCATCACTCTGCGCGGAGATGGATCCACGCGATTCAGAACGCAAGCTTCCAGCCAAAGCCGACAGCGTACTCACCGCAGGGCAGTCTCGGAGAAGACCCGCTCTGGGAAAAGCAGCGTGAGTGTCAGGACAAGCTCGCAGTGCTGCGTCAAGTGCGCGCGCGGGTCCAGTTTTACCCCATCGCTGGCAAGAACAATGTGTCTTTGGTTGGCAGTGCAGCTCCCCAACGCAAGACAATGAACATCCAGACGCGCATGATCTTTTCCCAGATAGAAGAGGAAGACGACGGTAACCGCGGCGACACGAGTACGCAGCCCACTAGAGATGCACATAGTTTCGGCATCGACACGCTCTCGGGCTTGGAGACTCTGGTCTTTGGGTATTTGACGCCCAATGAGCTGATCCGCGCCAGCGGCGTGTGTCGAAGCTGGAAGGGCATGGCGCGCCACGATGTGATATGGGAGCCGCGGCTGTTTACACCCTTTGAGCGGTATCCGCTGCGCGAGTTTCTTGGTCTGGCGGCTGATCTTCCAGCGATGCAGGTGTTTATGATCTTCAAGCGACTGCGGGTCTCCGAACTGCCCGCTGAAGTTGGCGGCGGCGATAATGCGACCCGAGCAACAGGCGAGATGCTGTTGCGGCACCAAATCCCAGCGCATCGCGGTCGGTTGCTCGACGAGCGCGAGCGGTTCCGCACGTGGATGCAGGCACGCGAAGACCAGCAACAGCAGCAACCACAGCAGCATCAGTTGGATATGACAGCGCCTCTCGATGGCAATATCAGTCGTTCTACTGCAGTAGCGCCAAAGCACAGACAAAATCCCGTGGAATGCGTGCACCTAGTCTGCTTCCATGGGCAGACGCCGACGTCGGACGCGTACGAATGGCCGACGGCTGCCACGACCCACCACCTCCAGGATCAGTTCCCCGCGCTCTTTGCGACGATCCGCGGCCGTGGTGAGCGAAATGACGACGAGATCCACTGCTTCAAAGATGGATATCGTCGTACGACGCTGAAAACGTGGCTGCAGCATCAGCACACGGTCTCGGAGCGCGTACTTCGCTCGTTTCTACGCCAGATGTTGGTCGCGATCACCGCGTTGGAGCAGGCAGGCGTTATGCATTCGGACATTTCGACCATGACGATCCTGGTCCTTGAACCAGCGGACGCTCTGGAAGATGCAGACGAGAAAGACGGTGGTGATGATGATAACGAGACAACTGGTCCCATTTTCCAATTGCTGTGCTCGCTCAATACGTGGTACTGCAGTCGAGACCTTGAGGTACCTTACAACAACAACACACGAGAGCGGGACGGCGCTCAAGGCGACGAACTACAGCTTGATGGTCCGATGATGCGTCGACGAAGACGAGATGACGATGTTGCGGTCGTCGACATTGGCGGGGAGGACGAAAACGCTCATGACCGTGTTTTCAACGCCATGCACGCTGCCGTGTTCGGCCAGATGCGCCAGCTTCGTCCACCATGCATGCTCACGTCGGTGTTCCGCTGTGCGGTTAGTCTCTACGCGCGTGGCCGCTTTCCCGACACGACGCAGAGCAACTCGACGACGTTGCTGTTCTTGCTCAGCTCGCAGCACATACCTCTTCCCACCGGATTCCGTGCGTGCGGCGAGTACGCCAAGTTTTTGCTGCAAACGGGCTCATCGTCATCGTCATCGTCAGTGGCGGCTCAGTTGCTGAACCATGAATACGTCGCTACTCGAACAAACGCACCAAACAACATGATGATTCCGATTCGCCCGACTAACGTCCAGACCCGCGTTCTGGTGAATTACCAGGCGAGTATCCTCGCGTGGTACGGCACTCTCCAGGCACAAGTCCAAGCCCAAGCGCAAGCTACAAATGATCAAAGCATCGCCTTGGACCATGCAAATCTCTCCCTGGACACACACTTGCTAGATCTCATGCCGCGGACGCGCATGGGTGCAGCATACCTTGAGCATGCACTGGAAGAAGATAAACTCCCGAGCGAGCGCTTCGTGAGTATCGTCGCGCCTGTGGTCAAGGAGTCATCCTGGGTCCGCGTGCTTGCGAGGTCGCAGCGCCACACGCTGCAGCGACTCGACTTGTCAAACGCCGATCTCCCGACATCGGTGCTGCTGGACGAGCTGATGAACCTGCCGCACATCACACACCTGCGGCTTCCGTCCAAGATCGAGCGGCCGGACGACATCGAGCACTTCCTCGCTGCGCTCTCGTGCCGCGAGCTGCTCCCGAACCTGCGTGCCATGGACGAGAACGTGCAGGCGGCCATGGACCGCATGGAGAAGACGTACGTGGACCAGCTGGGCATGCTCGACTTTTGCCTGAAATCGGCCAAGTAGCAATGACAAGCGGATGAACATTTGTATCAGTAGCTCCTTTTCTTTTTATTATTTTGTGGTATACGATAAAAGCAAAGCCACTTGAGTTTCTCTCTTTCTTCATCCTTTTCTTCCTGTGTGATGAATGCATGATGATAAGTAGTTTCAATTGCGCGCGCGCTTCGTGAAGAGGTCGAGCATGGGGATCTCCTCTAACTCCCGACGCGAGCACAGGTACTCGCCTAACAGGATGGTCGTCGCCATGCACACCAGATGCACGATCCACCAGTCCCAGGCCTTGGGGAACTCCTACAACAAGCCACAGAATAACAACCCATGACCCAATGCATTTGTTAGTTCATGGCATTCCCATCCAAATGACACTGTGAGAAGCAAGGCACGAACCGAGTAGAAGCACTGGATGAGGAGGTCAATAAAGTAGAGCGTGACGCCGAAATCCAGGCACTTTTTCGCACGCTCCACGAAAACACACAGACACACCGCGCTATATAGAATAGTATCACACACAAACGTCAACAAGCGTCCTCGTTCAATAACGTCAACATCCACTTTTAGCGAACCTGACGAGCCCCGCGGCGAAGACGGCGAAGCAGTTCTTGATGCCGTCTACAGTCGCCAGCGTCTGCGCGTGGAACGCGAAGAACTGGTCCATCGAGAGGCTCGCGCCGTGGCAGAACATCAAGAAGAGACCGCGCGCAAGGTAGTGCGAGGTCTGACGTTCAGCACAAAGAGAGGAAGCCGTACGAGGTCAGTCACAGAGGAAACCGCGCGACGGCTGCATGGGGAAGACGCGCATGAGCATACGCACCTGCATGCACGCGATCTGCAGCAGGATGAGCTTCGGATCCCACCGCCCGGCGCCGTAAAACTTGGGCATCTTGTCGTTCTTCTTCGGCTCGGTGATTCTGTGATGATGGCGGATGAAAATGAGGGGAGGGGGCACAATTTATCAGGAGGTTGTGGACCTTCCATAGAGAATATGTATGCTTTATGGTAGGTTTGGCTGATGTTTGTGTGCGACTTGAAACGACACGAGGTGCGACAGTTTCTTCTGATGACAATAATGACACACAGCAGCAACAGCGGACTTGAGTGTGGCGCGAATGGAGAAGCGCAGCGCTGTTGCGGAGCGCAGACGCGCAGGCAAGAGCCTTGGCACTGCTGCCCACTGCGTGTGTCTGTTGCCTCACTGGTGGTGTGTGTGCAGTGCGTGGCTTTGCTCCTTCCAAGCACAGCAATGACGACGAAGAGAGCAACCAGGTGAGTGCAACGACAATGCGAAACCACGATCTCGCGCGCGAAGAACTCAGCAACTTTACGAGAACTGACCGGAGCAAGCGGGAAACGACATTGCGTGTAGACTCAGGCATCGGAGCCAGTCAGCAAAAAGAGCGTGGGGCTGCATTTGGAGGAGCCAGCGCCTCCACAGTATGAACATAAACCTGAAGAGACTGATGCCGGGTACAAGATCATTTGCATCAGTGCGTCTGTAGCAAGCGAAGTATGCATTATCTCCAACTTCTCCGTATATACACCATCCAGGTCAGAGATGGCGGGATCGCCTGTGAGCGTTAGCAGCAGTCGGAGCGGTCGAAGCAGCACTCGGCTTCACAAGCAGCCAGAGAGCATCTACGACTACCTGGACACCTTGGAGACTCAATCTGAGCTGCAGTTGCAGTCTGCAAGCGGTCTAGATTCCTCGTTAAGTTCCACTCGAAGTAGACGCATGCTTCCGAGCCATTCCCGCGATTACGCGTGGGAAAATGACGCCAACGACTTTGCGCCTCGGTCAATATCTGGTGGCTCCCCCGTACCGTCGTATCGATCTGGAGCGAGTCGCGCGAACTCGGACGTCAGCCACCACTGCTTGGTCGGCATCAAAGAGGAGCTCGCGACCATGACCGTCGAGCTCAACGCATGCAATTCATCACTCACATGAATATATGCATTCCATTTTGACTTACTCAATGCTTGATATAGGACAAGACAAAGACCACCGAGCTGCTCAAGATGACGCGCAAGAAGGACAAAGTCAAGACCAAGCAGCTTCTCCAGGCGGAGGAAGCCAAGTGGCAGGCGCAGCTCAAGGAGTAGCAGCTCAAGCTCGACAAAGAACTCGAGCAGCACCTGGACTTTGCGCAGAACCTCGTCACCGACAAGGTACCCAGATGGTAACGCTCTCTTCTTCTTTAAATCATCATCATGACTCTGTGGCTTTGATGTTCCTCCGTGAAGGCAGATTTGGCCAAGCGCTGCGACGAGCTACTCGCTAAATTGCAGAAGGCGAAGCCGAGCGCTTCAAATTGCAGCTCAAGGACGCTAAGGACCGCTGGGCGACGCAGGAAAGAGTGCGGCGCGAGCAGTGGATCGTCAAGAAGACCGAGGAGGTCAAGAAATCGACGATCAAGGCGCTCGAGCCGGACATCCAGGCGATCCGCATGGAGGCTGCGTTGGCAAAATGCCAAAAGGAAAAAGAAGACGTCGTCCACAAGTACGAGGCTGAGTTCACGGCGCTCCGTGAGCAGACGAGCGTCGAGTGCGAGCAGTTCAAAGCGCAATTGACGGCGAAACTGCGCCGCGAGTTCGAAAACGACAAGCTCGCGCTCGAGAAGCAGATGCTCGCGTCGCGCGACGCCAAGATCGAGGTCGTGATCGAGAAACTGCAGGAGGAGAGCCGCGCGATGCTGGCGAAAGCGGAGTACAAGGCGACTGCCAAGTTCGAGGCCGAGCGCAAGGAATGGGAGCGCGAACTCAAGCAGACGAGCGAGATCGAGGGCGTGTGGATGGAGAAGAACCGCGATCTGCACGACAAGGCGGCCAAACTGGACCTCGCGAGCAAACCGAGGAGCTCAGCAGCGACGCCAAGCGCGCGAGCGACAAAGCGCAGGAGCTCGCGCGTCTGCTGCACGAAGAGCGCCGGCAGCACGAGACCACGGTCAAGCAGCTCGAGCACCGCTACGCGGCCACGCAGCAGGACAGCGAGCACAGTCGCCAGCAGATGAGCGCAGAGCTCACGACGCTACGAGAGAAGATGGAGACGATGGCCGAGAATTTTCAGACGCAGAAAATCCAGAACGACCACGACGCCGAGCTCGCGAACCTGCATGAGCGCGTGCGCAGCACCATCGCGCGCAAGGACCAGGCGATCGAGAACGCGCAAGAAGAGCTCCATCTCATGCACGTCAAGCTCAGCAAAAGCCACGCGCTCATCGAGGAACAGCGCATGCAACTCTTTCGAGAATAGGCAGCAAATCAAACACACAAAATGAAAGAAGGCAACATTTTGCTTATGAAATTACATACTGATTGAGAAAAAAGAAGGAAAAAATGAATTCAGCTTGTGCGGCGATAGAGGATTCCCCCTTTGTGTGGGGAGAATAATAAGAATAAGGGTGACAGTTTACACTAGCAGCAGGGGACGGGCAGCTCATGCTTGCTTCTTGCCGCTGACCTTCTTCGCCGCAGACTTCTTCACGACCTTCTTCTTCGTGGTGGTTGGCTTCTTGGCAGAGACCTTCTTCGACGTCTTTGTCACCTTCTTGGACGTCGCAGGAGTGGCTTTCTTGGACGTCTTCGACGCAGCCTTTGGCTTCGCAGCCTGGGTCGTACTCTTCTTTGGCTTGGACGAAGCTGGCTTCACCGACTTCTTGGCGACCGACGACACCTTCTTCACGGTCTTCTTCTTCTTGTCAGCAGCAGGCTTGGCGGCTTTCTTGACCTTTGGCGCCTTCTTCTCGTCTGCAGCGAGCTTGAACGAGCCCTTGACGGCGACGAGCTTGCCGACTTCGACGCCCTTCTTGAGCGCGATGTTCAAACGCGCCTTCTGGTAGCTGGCACCCTTCTTGGCCGCGACGTACTTGTCGATGGCCTGGCGGGACGAACCGTTGCGTTCCTTGAGCGTGAGCACGGCCTCCTTGATCAAGTCGTAGTAACCTGGACCGGCGTTGGCTTTCTTGGCGGTAGCAACTGAGGCTGATGGCATCTTGAGCGTGTGTGGAGCTTGGGGCTTGGACACTCGAGCTTCTTCTTCTTCTTCGGCGGCAGCGGATTTAGTTGTGAGCCAGCTGTGGCGGTTGAAAACGCGAGAACGAAGAGCAGAGAGGGCAGGGTCACCACTTTGCTTGCTCGCACACATTGGACGCGGTAAATTACAGGTATTTTATCACTTCAAAGTGCGAACGCAATCCGGATACATCGGGCGTCACGCAGTCGGGTCATCCCGCCTCGTATCCATGTCAATACACTGTGACACAGTTTGGCAAAGTGAAGGTCCCTGGCAGAAAAAGGGGGGTGGCTATCCGGAAAAACACAACAGGTGAACTTTCAGGAAAGCGAAGTAATTTATGCGATGAGGGGAGAAAACAGAGTTCTTCGGTTTAGCGCCATAAATTTGCAATTCAAATTTTCGCAATTGAAAACAAATCCGCCAATCAGCGTCGCGCGCGCGAACTCAGAGGGAAAAGTTTGTATATTCACTTTTACGCCAATCAGCGCCGATGATCATTGTGATTCGCGCAAAATAGAGTCAGTCACAATTTTTTGCCTCCGATCAGTTTTCAGAAAGGGTGGTTTTGAAAATAAACACCCTCCACGACGAGGAACGCTCCTTCAGAAAGGGGACCCCATTGTTCCACGGACGATAACGCCGCGAATACGAATCCAAACGCCATGCAGCCGTCCACGATCTTTCCCCCGAGTATCCGTAGCAGTTTGAAGCCTGTTTCCGCGCATCCAGAGCTTGATCATTGCCGTTTTGCGGCTGCATCTTCGGAATCGATGCGTTTCCTCGTCATTGCTTTCGTCCATCTCGAGTATATATTTGCAATTAGTATCCTTTTATTGCTGATCCTTCTACCGAAATGGTTTGATGGTGATGGGACGGATTGGGGAGAGGGGGCATGTCCACCTTCGTCATGTTGCACCAACAGTGTCTGCCCAGAGTGTTTGCGAACTTGAGAGCTTGCATGTGGCTGGTAGGTCGCACGAACAGCTGGTAGCTGGATTGACTACTCGGAAGTCATTTGTGTCGTCATTTGTTTTTTTTGGTCTATGTCGAGACTGTAGAGGGCTCATGGCGCGAGGGCGAAGCGAGAACATGCGCGCGCGATAACTCAAGGACGCTTGGCGCAATGATGACGGCGATAAGACGCCGACACCTGCGCCTTGCAGCAGTGTTAGCACGACACGTGACAACGAGCCTGCGTCATTGTAGATAGCAGTGTCGGGCATGCTGGACAAGATCCCAGAGAATTCCAATGCTTTCGAACTGGGAAACAGCGTCGTGCACGACGGTGCCTCGATGAACAGATTGTATGCGCTATGTGAGTGCTCAGCGTTGATCCCATTAGAGCAGAAAACATCACCATGTATGCTAACGCAATTACTTTCATGGCGTTCAAGTGGTCATAAACACAAAAATGTGGCGTCCAAGGTGCCAGTTTAACGTTTCTGGTGCCAAGTGCTTTTCTGTATGGAAAAACGTATTTGATCGGTGGTGAGTTGCTTCATCGCGACGTGAGTGGCGTCTACGTGGCCCTACTGTCTTTC
Source organism: Globisporangium splendens (assembly GCA_006386115.1). Lineage (NCBI taxonomy): Eukaryota > Oomycota > Peronosporomycetes > Pythiales > Pythiaceae > Globisporangium > Globisporangium splendens. Next base: position 320,843 of record VFIW01000014.1, on the reverse strand, counting down.
CTGGTGTTGTTCGCAGCGAGACGATGCCCTGGCTGAGTCGAGAGAGAGAGAGAGAGACAGCTCCATCCTACTGCAGCTCGCTCGACTGGCTCCTTTGGCTTGGATTGTGCTCGAAGAGATGGTGAGTTCAAAATCTAGGCAGCTACTGCATCGTCGTACAAGCCCCGCCGTGAAGCATCTGCAATCCACAGACTTACACGAGAACAACCATGCAATCGACCGGATCCCATTGTGATTTTGCCGTAAACCTGCGTCAGCACCATTCTTCGACAGACTCTCCATCAAGTTTGCATGGCCGCTGCGACAGCTCCAGGTGGAACGTCAAACGTCACCGACATCGGGTGGACAAGCAGTACCACAGCAACGCGATTAATGGATGGTGGGCGTATGGGTGCCAGTCATCGACCGATGGTGGGAACATAGTTGAAGTCCCCGACTGCAATCGGCATCAAGCACCTGATGGTTGGACACACAACAGTAGGAAAAAGCAATGTCCAGTGGTGAATCCCCACGTCAGACTGTGAGAAAAACCAGATTAAAAGCGCTCTGGCAGGTGTAATCAAACAGACAACCGCGCAGACACAGCAGACGCGTCCATACGCGTTGGCCGCAAGCTCCGCCACCACACAACGCTCACCACAAGCTCATTCCGCTGCTGCCTTCGAACCTCCATCCACCAACACCCAGCAAACGCAAGAGCACCACATCGCCCTCTTCCAGCAACCACATGTTTAAATCACTTTTGTCTTCTCATCCCTATGCAAAATCTCTCTGATTTGTTTAAAACATATTGCAACTTGAAGACTTCGAGATCCCAGACAGCCCGATCCTGGCCGGTTTATGTCACGAGGGAGTTGCGCATTCTGGGGCGGAGGCTTTGTCTGGTCACACCGTGCTGCTGGCGCACACGCACTTGCGAAAATCGACTCCAAGCAGCATCCGCGCGCGTCGCCCCCCCCCTTCTCGCCGCATCTCTCTCTCAACATGATGCTCGCCAGACAGTTCCGCCTGCAGGCGCGCCAGTTCAGTGCCTCTGCGTCCGGCCACTGGCTCGGCAGCGTGCCCATGGGTCCTGCCGACCCGATCCTTGGTCTCACCGAGCGCTTCAACAAGGTGCAGACGCGGCTTTTTGCGCTTCCATTATGTCGATATTGTGGTATGGCTTATTGACTTCACTTGTGTTGCGTAGGACCCCGATCCTCGCAAGGTGTCGCTTGGTGTCGGCGCGTACCGTGACGACAACGGCAAGGTACGGTGGAAAGCGACCGAGTGTGTGGCGTGGCGTTGTGTTCAAGTGCTGACTTGTGTTACGTGTATCCCTTTTTTGTCGGACAGCCATACGTGTTGCCATCGGTGTTGGAAGCGGAGAAGCGCATCATGGCCGCGGGCAAGAACAAGGAGTACGCCGGTATTGCCGGCATGAAGGACTTTGTGGACCTCTCGTTGAAGTTCGCGTACGGCGACGACAGCAAGGTGCTCCAGGAGAAGCGCGTGACGGGCGTGCAGACCATCTCGGGCACCGGTGGTGTGCGTCTCGCCGGTGAGTTCTTTGCCAAGTTTTTGGGCAAGGGCACGCCAATCTACATGCCAAACCCAACGTGGGGAAACCACATCCCAATCATGAAGGATGCGGGCATGGAAGTGCGCAAGTACACGTACTACGAACCAGCGTCGCGCGGATTGGACTTTTCGGGTCTCATCAGCGACCTCAAGGGTGCCCCAGAACGCTCGGTGTTCTTGCTTCACGCATGTGCGCACAACCCAACGGGTGTCGACCCGACGTTCGAGCAATGGCAGGAGATCTCGGACGTGATGAAGAGCAAGAACCACATCGCGTTCTTCGACTGCGCGTACCAGGGCTTTGCGTCTGGTGACGCGAACCGCGATGCCGCGGCCATCCGTCACGTACGTTTATGCAGAAAGAATGACTGGGCATTTGTGTTGTTTGCTATTTATCGTTGCACTCACATTGCGTTATGTGTTCGAACAGTTTGTCAAGGAAGGCCACAAGATCATCCTGTCGCAATCGTACGCCAAGAACTTTGGTCTCTACGGTGAACGTGTCGGTGCCCTCAGTGTCGTCACCAAGGACGAAGAAGAAGCGCAACGCGTGGAATCGCAGTTGAAGATCCTGATCCGTCCAATGTACTCGAACCCACCGATCCACGGTTCGCTCATCGTGTCCACGATTCTCTCGGACCCGACCTTGAAGAAGCAATGGTACAGCGAATGCAAGGGTATGGCTGATCGCATCATCTCGATGCGTACGTCGCTCCGCAGCAAGATCGAAGCCATTGAGAAGCAAAACAACGTGAAGAAGTCGGACTGGTGCCACATCACGGACCAAATCGGTATGTTCTGCTACACTGGTCTCACAGAGGCGCAGGTCGTGCGCATGATCGAAAAGCACCATATCTATTTGACCAAGGATGGCCGCATTAGTATGGCGGGTGTGACCTCGAAGAACGTCGATTACATTGCGCAATCCATCGCTGAAGTCGTGCAGAACGCGTAGATGTCATCTCAAAGAGGATCAGGCGGCAACGATGTAAATCAGTCCATTTGCACAGTCCCTTTGTGCTAAACAGGCAATAACCACACAAACACGGTAGCTTTGTTTATTATGTTGCTGGCTTTCACACGTGCTCTGATGGCGTACGTAGAGGAAATAACTAAATTCGTGGTTATGATGATAGTCTGGTTGTCCAGGCGTATGCGTCGAGTCCAAGAGCGACCTGACTTCAGATCAACTTGAAGTAACTGCTTGAATGGCATCTTGCTTGCGCACGAATCGACCCTTGATCCTCGGACACGCGTTCGCCAAGCGCTTTCGGCAATCGTACTTGATGCGCTTGTGGAACACGCGCTCTTTGCGCTTCTCGAGGAAGCGCTGGATCCGTTCGCGGCGTGCCTCAGGCGAATAGATCCCGATCTTTCTCGTGCCCATAACTCGAAGCGGTTGGTGCAGCGCTGGGACGACAAAGCCAGCAGCGCCAGAATACCCAACATTCGATGCACAATACAGCTGAGCAGCAGAGGCGTTCAAGTTGCTCGTTTGCCAGTGCTGCGGGATGGGTGGCACTCCGAACTTAAATGGGTCAGCTCGGCTGTAATCAGACTGGTGCTGGTGCTGCTGAAGCCCAGGCAGCCGAGGAATTGGTTGTGTGGTGTCAACTGAGAAGGAGTTGGTGAGCGTCCCGATCGGATGCTGCGCGTATTTCTTCGTCATCTCTGTCAGAGGTGATTGTCGCGCGAACAGAGCCGTGTTGGCTCTACTGCTGGTCTTTTGGCTTGTCTTGGAGGTGCGATGCGCATCTGGAAGAGGCGATTGCTTTCTGAATGCATGGTGTCGCTTTGATTCGTTTTGATTCGAGAGAGAAAATGAAGAAGAAGCTACTGAGTCGGCTGGAAAGGGGATCATCTGGTGGATACTGGAGCACGACACGCTGTTGGGTGGCTGCTGCACGAAGAACGCGCTGTCGGTTTGCTGCGGAAACAGCTTTTCGCGCCTATGGCGTGGTGTCTCGAGCGTTCGGTAGCACTTTTGTGGGCTGCTGCTCGCCGAAAAATAGACTGGTGACTGAGTCTTTTGGCTTTCCCAGGAAGATTCGTTGAACTGGTGTGCTCTACCTGTGGGCATCGCGGACGACGCATCCGAAGAAGAAAAGAGCTTTAAGTCATTGTCGCTCACGATGATCTTCCCATCAAGCACTGCTGGCGAAAGTGAGTACAAGCTCTCCTTGAACGGGGAAACTGGAGCCTCTTCCTGGTACTCGTAGAAAGGTGACCAACCCTGCGAGTTTTTCTTTGGAGCAGATTTTGCAGCAAATCCACTGGGCTCTTTTCCAGAAATGTCGTCCTCGTACAGAGACGGTAGGCAGTCTTCCAAGTTATCGTTACGATGTGGCTCGTAGAGACGCGGAAAGCTCTGGTTCTCGTCCCGACAGAAGGTCTCTTGGGCTTGATACTGACTTTGATGATAGATGTCGTTGCTGTGACCTCGTCGAGGGGATTGATCCAGAGCTACCGTCATCAGATCCGGCCAGGACGAGTTGCGAAACAAGCTCTTCATTTCGCCAGACGGTAGAAGCGACGACATCGATGGAGGTGATGACGATGTCGAGTAGTAGCTGGACGAGTACTGCGAGCTGGAGTATACTCCCACATCGGAGTGGAAGTATCCTGTTGATTTGTTTGTAGTGCCCTGGTTGTCGGCATTACCCTCACGAGAGGTGATCGCTTGGGGTGAGAAATCGAGCTCATTTAGTAAGATGCATGGCGGCCGCGCGCTCGTGAACACTGGCGATACGTTGGCTTGCTGCAGCAACTGCTGCTCGTCCGGAAGACAGTCAACTTGCTCGAGCTCCAGCTCCACCGAGTGAAGCATCCTGTTGGTGTGTTGTGTGGTTGAGAATTGCTCGAACGAATGAACGGCGACGAAAGATCGTGGAAAAATAGGATAAACAGCTGATCCCCACCGTGGACGATTCGCAAGTGACTCGGGCGTGACAGGGAATGTCAACGAGAGGCAGACGTGCTCGCCACCACTCACCTCTCCAACTGGAGACGAACCGTCGCTGCTGCAAAGAAGGACATGGTGTAATACTTCACGATGGACTGATATTGTTTCACGCCAACATGTACCTCTTCATCTGCGCAATTTCGAAAGAAAAACAGCAATAAATGATGCTGACGTTTCGAGGACTTTTTGAAAGATCGCGGCGCGGTCTTTGGGGTCAGAAGCGACAGCACTGCAATGTGAAGTGAGCGAGATACTGCAACTTTGGTCGTTTATTGGGCAACGCGCATCCAGTGAAGTCACGCGGACGCGCCACGTCTGACACGGCGGTTAGAGCGTGTTGTTGAGCCGAAGTTAACAATTCCGTTCAAGGTCAACGAAGAGACACTGGGAATGTGTGGCGATCGAGACTTGGGGTCGTTGTCCAATGTTTCTGCGTGTGTTGCCTGCGATCATCAAGATTAATCACCTGTGAGGCTGCAATTTTGCATCAAGGCAGCTCAGGGTCCTGTATTTCCCGTTGATGCCGAAGACCTGACGCCAAAATCAACTCCAGTACTGCACTTTGCGCTAGCAGCTTAGTCTCAAGAAGTGTGACCAAGTAGAATCAGATACCTCTCGTTGATGGCGAACATCTGCGCGGATCCCCTCTGAAACCTAAGATTCATCAGCAGTAACGGGACGTTAAACAGGGAGACTCAGCAATCGGTTGTGCTTCATCCAGCCTTCCCGCAAGAAGCATCAGCGGAGATGAATCTCGTCGTGCTCAAGTGAAACATATCTTCGAAAGCCTTGGCTTGAAAAGGCGGAGAAGGAGGTTTCATGTTGAAGCGCGGTTCAACCAGTTAGGTCCTCGCGTAATTAACTAAATAAGCGCGCGGTCCTCTCCATTCACTTTACGATTTGGAAGGAAATAAGAACACCTCGTGCTTCTTTCTCTGTGATGTTGTTTTCGACGCCGGCACGAAGAGCCGCGCGTGGCGTGCTCTTTATGGAAAAAAATCACCAAGATTGCAGCACTAAACACACACTCATCACGCTTCACACGAAAGTTGTGCATCCATTTTCATGGTCTCACGTAGGAAAACTCGTTGTTCTGTTCTTTTGAGAGGCATCACACACTTTCGTTGACTGCCGCAGAATAAAAGCCTGACATGACGTCATCTCGAGGTCTTGGTCGGATCGATCGTCACCAAGTGCAGTACGCGATTCATTCTCTATTGTGTTACTTGCCCACGGGCCACTTGCTTTTCTTGACGGGCTTGATGCGCGCCTTCTGCTTGCACGCGTACTGGACCCAGCGCAGGATCTCCGGGTGCTCCATGATCTTGTCGAGCGTATTGTACTCCCGCGCGAGCGTCCGCTCGCTTTCCGTGGAATGAATTTTGCTGTGGCAGGCGCGACAGATCATGATGCATGTGTTCAGAAACTCCTTCGTGTACCCTTTCTTCAAGTATATTGGATGTGTGACGCGTGGGATGAGGTGATGCGCCGTCAAGTTCATCGGTCGCTCGCACATTTCGCACAACCTAGCAGACGCAGCGTCCTCGTCGTCCTTGTCCGCGCGGTCTTCGTCCAGCACAATGTCGCTCATTCGCGCCGCTTGCTTCTTCCCAAACTCGATGAATTCAAGCTCAATGTGGAATGGCTCATAGTGCTTCTTCTTTTTCTGCTTTGTCGCTGATGCTGCTGTCGAGTCAAATTCCACATGGGCGGTGATCGTCGCTGGATGCCACTCGTCATCCTCTTCGAGCACTGCCAAACAAGCCTTCCCCACCGCAAACTGCTCCCGCAACTTCGCAATGTGTTCCTCTCTCCGCTTCGCCTTCTCATCCTCTTCAATCGTCTCTACAGGTCGCAACGCTGCCACCAATTCGTCCAAGAGCGACTCGAGCGTCTTGGTCTGCAAGCACGTCGTGTCGTCCAAGGTTTCTTCAAGGATCACTCTCAGCACCGCCAGTTCCGCGTCCGGGTTCTCGCTCGCAGCGTCCAACACCAGCTCTGCGACATACTCGAGCTCTTCCTGCTGCGCGCTTGAGGACGCATGCTGCTGGAGAAGCGCGAGGATCGCCTCCGAAGGTTCTTGGTGCTCGTCCGCCATCATCGCAGCTGCTTCCTTTTTGCAAAGTGAGACTGGCAAGCGGATCCACTCGGCTGAGGGATGGCGTTTGGGCTGAGAGAGTGGATCCGCTCGTAAACGAACATCACTCTTGATGGTTACTCATGCAAGTCGCGAGTGAGTGATGGTGGGAGGTTACACTCTAGGGTTCCCCACAAGAAACGTTGCTGAAACGTGAGGCTTGGCGACTGCGATCGTGTTGGGCTCTCGGGAGCGTAAAGCGTTATGAATTGGCGCAGCGCATCTCTGAACTCCATCAATCGTTGCAGCTCTCAGTCGTTACTATTCGCCGCTGAGGTCGGCGATGGTTTCGAATTGAACGCTCCACCCGTTTCAAGGCTAAGTCGACTTGAACGACACATTCGAGAATGATGACCCGGTAGTCAATTTTCCATCTGTTTTGACTACCGTCTGGTGAGGTGGCACTGGGGGGATGCGTAAATCATCTCACAGCGCCACCTCAAGCAGTAGGATTTTACCAAAATGGCGACAGCGCAACCAACGAAAACGCGGGTCTTCGGCATCGACTTCGTACGCTGTGTCTGCGTATTTCTGTCGTGTGCATGTAGCTACAGCTGATGCGAATAGCGAGCCACTCATCCATGCCTCTTGTCTTCTCTGCAGGGCGCGCAACGCTCGGTCGTGTCCGAGAGCAACGGCGACGTCGTGCTCAATGAGCTCGGCTCCATGACCACGGCGACGCTGGTGTCGTTCAAGGGCGACGAGCGTCTTATCGGCGAGTCGGCGGTGCTCTCGTCCAATACGAACCCTCGCAACACGGTCGACTGCCTCAACCTGCTGCTCGGCAAGTCGTTCGCCGACGTGCAGACGATCACGAGCCAATTCCCAGGGCAACGCGTGTCGTTCGAGCAGATTGATGACAACAAGGTGGCTGCGCGGGTGGAGTACCAGAATGAGAGCAAGACGTTCTCATTGGAGCAGCTCACCGGCATGCTCTTTGGCAAACTCCTGGATCAAATGAAGAAGCGCGTGCGCGATGCTGATGAGGTCATCCAGGTCGCCGTCGCGGTGCCTTCGGCATGGGGTGAGAGCGAGAAGGCGGCGCTCACACTGGCGTCCAAGATCGCTGGCATTCCGCACATCACAATCATCACCTGCGATACTGGTGCGTACTCTTGTAGTTGATGATACCTGGTGTTCGCAATGGTTTATGGCGCAACCTGATGTTGTTTTATTTGTCTGTAGCTCTTGCTCGTTGCTTCAACCGCAAGCACCCGCTGGAAGACGCCCCAGACGCTTCGGCTGAGGCGAAAGCGCCTTCGAAGCACATTGCGATCGTGGACATTGGCCATGCGACCACCAGCGTGTCGATCGTCAAGCTCATGCGTGCGTTTGCACTCGCCTTGAGTTCTCTTTTGTGCGTAGCAGTGGACTGATGGGTGCTGGTTTCTTTTGCTGGGCGTCTCTTCCATTGTACAGGCGACGGTGAATCGGTGCTCGCGAGTGAATGCGATTTGTCGCTTGGTGCTGACGTACGTGTTCACGTATTCGATTATAATCCCCGTACCTTTGAATGAAATACTGACCTATGTGTGTGTGTGTTTCAATTTCTGATCACAGAGCTTTGATCGTCAGCTTTTCTACCACTTCCAAAAAGAAGTGAAAGAGAAGTACCAACTCGACGTGGCGCTGAACTCGAAAGAGGGCAAACGGCTGTTCCAGGCGTGCGAGAAGCTCAAGAAACTGCTCTCGACGATCGGTGAGGCCAGCGTGACTGTGGAGAACATCTCCCAGGACCGCGACGTCGCGATCAAGATCTCGCGCGATGTCTTTGAGCATCTGTGCGCTTTGGAGAGCGACCGCGTGACGCAATTGATGGCGCGTGCGCTGGAGAAATCGCAAGTTCCACCAGCGCAAATCGCGTCTGTGGAGATTGTGGGTGGTGGGACTCGTATTCCGTTCGTGCAAGCCGCGATCCTGAAGGCGTTTGGTACGGACTTGCAGCGCGGCGGCAACTTGATCGGTCGTATGCTGGACTCGACGACGGCGATTGCCGTGGGTGCGGCGTTCTCGGGTGATGCGATCGCAGCAACTCCTGCGGACAGTGTCCAACTCAGTGACGAGCAGCAAAAGGCTCTCGGCGCATACGTTGCGTTGGAAGAGCAAATGCGAGCGCGCGATGTGGAGATCGCCGCGATCGCGCACGAACGCAATGCAATCGAAGCGTTCGTCTACGAGATGCGCGCCAAGGGCAGCGGGAAGCACGGCGAGAAGCTCGACAGCACGGCGTTGAACCCGCTCCTGGATGAGGCTGAAGACTGGATCTACTCGGAGGAATCGGAGTTTGCGACGCTGTCGGTGATCCAAGGCAAGCGCGCGACGATCGAGCAGCAGATTCGTGAAGCTTGCAGTGCGTATTTTGACGCCGTGGCTGCCGACGAGAAGGCGCTTGAAGCGCATCTGGAGGAAGAAGCCAAGAAAGCGGAAGCTGAGCGTATCGCCGAGGGGAACGACGACGACCACGACACCCGCAAGCTGAAGAAACCGGAACGCATGCGCTTGGTCGTGAAGAACAAGGAGGAAGGCAATGAGCTCTTCCGCGACGGCAACCACCAGCACGCCGCGATGCGGTACGTGAAGGCACTGAGCCACGCGAGCAAGTTCTTTGACCTGAACGAGAAGGACGTGGAGGAAGTCAACAAGCTCAAGCTCAGTCTGTACCTGAACCTGGCGCAGTGCTACCTCAAGATGGAGTCCTGGGGCAAGGCCATCGCGAACTGCAAGGACGCGCTCGTGATCGATCCGCAGAATGCTAAGGCGCTCTACCGCCGCGCGCTCGCGTACGAGAAGGAGAAGAACATCGACCTCGCCGTCGCCGACGTGAAGGCAGCACTTAAGGTCGCGCCTGAGGACAAGGCCATCGCGAAACTGGACGAACGCTTGAAGCTCGTGCAAAAGCGCCAGCTCGACAAGGAAAAGAAGATGTGGAGCAAGGCGTTTGCATAGGCAGTAGCACGCTAGAGAAGGGCTGGAGGAGCGCACAGTGAGCAACATTGGCGGTGACGACGTAAAATAAGGCACATTTTTGGGCTTTGTCCTAGCATTGGTGTTGTGAACTTTCAATCAATAATGAACGGGTGCGCTCTCTTTCTCTGACTATGCAAATCGTGACGAATATGATGCATCCTTTCGCTTCCATATACATGCGCCACGGCATTTCTTTCTCTTACTGTGCGGCGGAGCATTTGTTGATCCACTTGCGGCGGCGCACCATCGCTAACGTGAACGCATTCTTCTGCCACGGCCCGGAGAACGACGGCGCGTAGATCCATCCGTTGTCGTCGCCCTGGGACACGTCCAGTGTCCACCCCTCGGCCTTCAGATGCGGCGGACACTTGGGTGCGACGTCCTCAAACGCGTCGGACGACACATTTGCATCGTTCACGGAGCTCCAGCGCTTGCGCTCGTTCGACCCCGTCACGATCGCGTCGGTTGTCCACTTCTTCACGATGTGGTACCGCTGATTCTCCCAGAGCTCGAGGATCTGGTCGACGTGGTCCGTGGACGTGAGCTTGATGTCGAGAAAGATGGCGCTCTTGCGGTTCTGCTTGTCGAACTCAGCAGGCACGTCGAGGTCATACGAGATGAGCTCCGAGTGCCGCGACTCGAGGAACGGCGCGAGCGCGATGTTGGCCGTGCCGAGCAGGTCGTCCGAGTTGAGTCGGTCGAAGTCAAACACCTGGATCTCGAGACACTTCTCCTTGGGCTTGTCGAGCTGGAAGTGGAACACCTCGGGTGGCGCCCACCGCGGGTTGAGCGACGACGACACGACCGAGCTCTTCTGCGAGTTGCGTCCGACCTTGAGCGTCACGTATGGGTCGCTCTTGCCACCCATGCCCATGAACCCGAAGTCGCTCGCCGGCAGGTCCTCGGCGCGCACCAGCTTCACTTGCAGAGAGAACATACTGAGGGCTGCTGTGTACGCACTGACTGTGATGTATGAAGGAGCGTCGTTGCGGTGTGCGCAGCGGCGGCAAATGAGCAGCGCGGCGGAGCTTCTCGCGCTTTTCGCGGCAGAAAACTTTCTGGGCTTTTTGATTCGTACCCAACCTGCATGATGCAATTCTTGCAGAGATAGGAGGGGGCACTATTCCATTTATTGTGAGCGGTGATTGGTGGAAATGGAAGAGGCACATGGAGTAATTGGCCAATATTGGATTTTTGAATTGGATTTTACTGTTGTTGGTTTTGCGACAGGACACACACCGGTTTCGTAATGTGAGTTTTTTTGTTTTTTTTCGGTTTTTAGGTACATCTGCAATCTGCACCGCAGCACCTCTTTGTTTGCAAAAATCAGGTTCTTGCCGCCATTACGTAACAGACAAGTCTAAGTGATCGAGAGCACATACCTTGCAATCGCATGACCTCTGTTTTTGCAAGGAATCATTTCAGATGTGATGTTTCAGCGCAAGCAACGGAACTCGTTCAGGCAGGCTGTGCGATATATTAGTATGGTTTGCATAGAGTATGATACAAAGTTCAAGATGCAACATGCATGCAGTTTTCTGTGCGTAGCCTCCCTCATGATGTGTGATTCAATATGTATGCGTGTGCCGCAGGCGGGTCGTCCATAAGCACGCGCATCGTCCGCCCTCCTCGTCTGCAAAGTGCATATGCGAAAAGCGAGAGCTGGTTCGTTTTACTTGGCTCTTGTGTCTTCGACGTTCGTGAGGATTGATTGAAGCATGTCTCGTGGCGGGACACGAATGCGTCACTCCGGACGTCCACATGTCTCTCGCTTTCTCAGATGCAATATAACGACGACGGAACAATAAGTGATATGGCGAGCACTCGTTCGTTTACCGATGGTCGTGCTCCTGGTTGTCCGGCAGCGTGCAGTTGTTGACCCATTTGCGTCGCCGCACCATCGCCAGCGTGAATGGATCTTTCTGCCACGGTCCCGAGAACGTCGGCGCATACACCCATCCGTTCTCATCGCCCTGGGACACATCGAGCGTCCACCCTTCAGCTTGTAAATGCGACGGCGGCTTGGGCGCCACGTCTTCAAACGCGTCCGACGAGACCCTACTGTTGTCGACGGAGCTCCAGCGGCGACGCTCGGTCGATCCGCTCACGTGGATATCGTACGTCCATTTCTTGACGATGTGGTAGCGCTGGTTCTCCCACATCTCGAGCACCTTCTGCACGCGATCATTCGATTTCGTGAGCTTGATCTCGAGGAAGAGCACGCTCTTGCGGTGCTGCTTTTCGAACTCGGGCGGCACTTCGAGGTCGTACGCGACGACTTCGGACACCTTGGTCTCAAGGAACGGCGCGAGCGCGATGTACGCCGTGCCGATCAAGTCGTCGGCGTTCAAGCGGTCGCGGTCAAACACCTTGATGTCGAGGCATTTCTCCTTGGGGCGGTCGATCGCGAAGCGGAACTTCTCGGGCGGACTCCACGTCGGGTTGAGCGTCGACGCGATCGTCGTGCTCTTCTCCACCTTCTTGTCCACCTTGAACGTCACGTACGGGTCGCTCTTGCCGCCGAGACCCATGAACCCGAAGTCGGCGGCCGCCAGATCGAGAGCCTTCACCAGCGTCACCTCCAGATTATAGAGCATCTCGTTGCGCTTTTTTGTTTCTCCCTGCAGCTTTAACGGACGGAGCGCGGATTGCAGAATGGCGACTGTGAGAGGACGCACTTCACCCCACCTGCCTCACCTCACACCGCCTCGCCTCGCACCGCTCTGTCAACCACACTAATTTTGACTTGATTTCACTATGGAGCAAAATGAAGAGGTCTCTTTTTCCACGCGCTGGCCATCTGGACTCAGCCTCTACCGCTTTTTTCAAGCCAACTGCGACAATGGAGAGGGGGGAATAACGCTGTTGCTACTGACAATGAGCACTTCAAACACACTGACTTTCTGGATGGAAGTGTGCCATTGAACAGCGCAGTTGCACTCGCGCGCTTCCATACAAAACTCTATAATCGCGAGTTGCATCGTGTCGTGATCCTCATGCGACACACCAGGACGGACGGGGATGCGATTGAGCGAGTCTGATTTTTTCCTTTGCAAAGGGACTTTTCGGCTCGAAAAAGACAAAATGCAATAGAAATTCGCGCTGCTTCAGGTTGAACATGGCGCTGAACAATGGCATGAACCCATGGTTCAATGTGCAAGTCGCTTTTTATTTGCCTCTTGTTATAATAGCCAATAGAAGCAGGATGTACCCAGTGCCGTTGCCATTGCGCCACGCCCAGCACTCAAGTGCGTGCCATTTTGAAGGAGTTACAAATTATAAAGTATACGTTCTTTTCCGGATAAAGCATGGAGAGGAATTTTTAGCGCCTACAACGAATAAAAGGCTGACTCTCAATCCAGTCGGTTTGGGTTGCGGAATAGGGGGCAATGAGATCTGAACTGCTCGTTGCAATGAAGAGCTGCATGCTGCACCTCCGCATTCCGCATTCTGCCGCCACGTACGCACCCGCGCAATTCAAAGCAATTTCCCCACCACCAGTATCAGCATGCCATACAAAGTGGAAGTGACCGTCGCCAAGGCCGCCGACCTGCCTGCGGCCGACTTCAACGGCAAGAGCGACCCGTACGTGGTGCTCACGCTCGGCGAGCACACGCGCAAGAGCTCCGTCGTGCCAGCGAACCTGAATCCCACGTGGGACCAGAAGTTCTGGTTCCTCACGGAGGACCCGGCGTTCGCCGTGCTCGACGTGCAGGTGTTCGACCACGACCGGTTCACGAAGGACGATCTCATCGGCTCCACGACCATCGCGCTGAGCCAATTCGTGGACGACGAGAATAACGCCAAGATGCGCATGTACGACCTCGTCGTGCCCAATTTTTTCGAGAAGCAGAACCGCAAGTCCGTGATTATGCTCGAGATCCAAGTAGAGAAGGACGACGAATGAGGAGAGTAATCTCCGAGTCCTGTCAGGAAAGCCCGAGTATTACCATAGCAAGTGCACAAGTGTGAAAATAAAGAGCGCTGTTTGTCGATTATGAACTTGGAAAAGTTTCGCTTTGGTGCAGGACGGTGTACTTTTGTTCCGTGTGGGCGTACTTCAAAAAGACGAGCGCAAAGAAACGAAAACGTGCGTCAAGTGGGGAAGAGCCACTTGGCTGCAGCAGCACCGCGGCGATTTGTCTGTTTCTCCGCGTGGATTGATGAATGGAACGAAATGATGCGCAGCGTCATCGCTGGAAAGATCCGAATGTGCCAGGTGCCGCATGTGGTATGCGTCTGCGGTTCAGCATTGCTGGCGCCAATCTGAATAGAAAGGTCGTGCACACCAGGTATTTATAGCTCTCGCACTGCTCGACTTCCACCAAAAAAGAAAACAAGGAAAGAACGCGCAGATCCGTCTTGTCGTTTTGGCCAATGCAGATATTGTAGATCTCCGATATGGTGCGCTTCCCTTTCCATCCTTTCCTCTGCAAGAGACTGGAAGCGAGCGCCGTACGCGACGAGGTCTCGTCGTTTCTCTGGGGTTGGCGCAGTCGAGCAGGTTGCTTCCTTTCTCTCGTGTGGCGTCGGCGGGGACGAGGGGCCAGCGGGCGGGGGGTTGGTGGTGCTGGCTGCCAACCCTGCTCCTCCCCCGGCCCACATGTCTTGTGGTTGTTTAAACAGCAGCAGCCTTCAAGTTGTGATCGTTTTCTTTTGTTCTTTTCTGCCTTTCGCAAGGGGTGTCGCTTTCCACCAAATCACTGCAGCAACCGCTACAACCAGCTCACCAGGCTGAAGCAAACAGCGGCGTGGACGTGGCGGAGTCGAGAAGCGAAAGGTGTCGCTGGTCGCGAGGGCGCTACATTTCTCGTGTCTTCGTTCTGTTGGCGAGTGCTACTAGACGTGTGGCAAGCGCAGTGGCTGCACGAAGACAACGACATTTTGCAACGTGCCGTCGTCCTCTACATCCACCAACAAGCCAACAAGAAGCCAAGAAGCTGATTCAAGCCCCTTATAGAATGCAGTCGCCTCCACTACGCATCAAGCATCCGCACCACGCGCTCCACATCCTCGAGCCCTTGGACCTCGAGCCACCACGCAGTCCCCAGAGCATGCCAAAGGCAATTGGTCCCAGCAGCAACAAGCGCATCAAGCGAGGCGAGTCCACGACCACAGACGACGACGATCTCGGCGACGACAATGACGACGACAGCAGCAGCTACGACTCGGAAGATGATACCCTGGAAGCTTCCACCGCACACGCCAACGGCGGCTATCACAACAAAAAATGCAGCGAACCAGGTTGTGCAAGCATGGCACGAAGTCGGGGTCTCTGTCCAGCCCACGGCGGTGGCACGCGCTGCCGTGTGTCTGGGTGCCCCAAGCACGTCGTCTCGGGTGGAAAATGCGTCGCCCATGGTGGCGGACGCCGCTGCAAAGAAGCCAAGTGCAACAACAGCGCTGTGAGTCGCGGGCTCTGCGTCCAACATGGCGGTGGCCGCAAATGCAAGCATCCAGGTTGCTCCAAGCACATCGCGTCGGGCGGGTTATGCCGTGCCCATGGCGGCGGTCGACGCTGTAAGATCCCAGAATGCACGAGCTCAGCACAAAGTCGAGGCTTGTGCTACGTCCACGGTGGTGGCGGCCGCTGCCAGATGAAGAACTGCAGCTCGAGCGCCAAGAAAGGCGGGTTCTGCATCGCCCACGGAGGTGGCCATCGGTGCCAGGTCGCAAATTGCAAGAGCAGTGCAGTCAGCGGCGATCTCTGTCGTGCACATGGCGGTGGCAAGCGATGCAGTGTCGACGATTGCAAGAGCAGCGCGAAAACAGGTGGCTTGTGCATTGCTCATGGAGGCGGCAAGCGTTGCACGATCGAGGGATGCCGCAGCAGTGCCCAGCGCATGGGACTCTGTAAAGCACACGGTGGCGGTCGCAAATGCGGCGTTGAAGGTTGCGCGAACAGTGCCGTTAGTCGAGGCAAGTGCATCGCCCACGGAGGTGGCAAACGCTGCACTTTCGAGGGCTGCACCACAACTGCTCGCAAAGGTGGCTTTTGCTTTGCCCATGGTGGACGCACTCCATCCTCTAACTCCAACAATAACACGGTGGCGCCATCACGTCCATCATCGGCTGCTCTTCCTGTGACCCCAGCGCCAAACACCACACGTGCGACTACGCTACTCACTCCGTCCAAGACCTGGCGAGCTGCTGCGAGTCAACTGCACTGTGAGACTCCAGAAGCGACGCGTCTACCTCCCGTGAGTTCTCTTGTGCCGCGTATCTTGTTGAAGGAAAGCACACAAAGCGAACCTGCTGCTGCACTGGTGCCACCTATTCGAAACTTGCCAAAGACTGATCCATTGACGATGCCGCTCAAGTCCGTGTGCATTCGTAGTGCAGCGTCACCAAAAGTCGAGACTCCTTCGTCGGCCGCAAAGCCACCTGGGTATTCGTGGCAGAAGCTGCAGGAGACGATTCTGCACGAGTCGAAGGTCATTGGGATCATCAACGACGACAGAGAAGACGGCGACGATGGACTGGAAGAAGGCGAGATCCAGGAAGTAAAACCAGTGAGTGAGTGCGAGAAGAAGGATCTTGTCTGCAGCCCCAAGTCGTCGTCCTTTCACAGCATGTCGATCTCGGATGTGCTCTGCTAAGTAGGGTAGAAGGTAGACGAAGCACTTTCGCAGCTGCCCGAAGATGACCATACTCTGCTTAAAGTTCGTTAATAATATTGTTATTTATGCCTGTTGTCAAAGCACGCGTTGTCAAAGGTTTGGATTCGAATGCAAGAAAGAGAAGCTACGCAAAGCATAACAACACACCGCTTTCGTACGTACTAAAAACCGAGAGCTCGTTGAGATTGTTACTGAATGGAGCACGACCATTTGGCTTTCTTGCGCGCATTCAACGCCGAGTCCCGCGTCGCGACATCCATGTGGTTGCGGCCTTTAACAAACCGCCGCAACCGGATCTCGTTCTCCTCCGACACTTTGTCCAGCTCTTCTGGGTTGTTCTTCAAGAACTCCTGCAACTGCTTCAGCGCCTTCTCGGTCTCCGACACGGCTTGCTGTTCAAACTCCTTCTTCGAGATCAGCTTACTGTGACGTCCAGCTCGCTGTTTGCGGCATCATCATCAAGCAAGAGCAACAAGATTAGCAAAACCGATTAACGCAATAGAAAACAACTCCAAAATTACAAGGCATGGACCACAAACGTACCTCGTAATGGTACCAAAAGTAAAATGTCGTGCCAAGGAACTGGAATACACGCGTCAGCGACACCAGCAGCATGAGCACGAGCGAGAACTCTGTCGACGACGTGCTGTAAAACAAGAGTGCCAACCCAATGAGCTTCAGCGCCCGTGACAGTGCTGCCTGCGACGTCGTGAGCTGCAGATCTTCGTCCAGGTATCCGATTTCTTCGATCTCCTCTTCGTCTTGCTGGTTCTCGCTCTTGGGCGTTGCACCCCACTGGTTCCACCACACCAATATGCAGCCCAGGAAGCCGAAGAAGAAGAAATAGATCTTGCCCAAGTGCGGGATCCCAAAGAGTTGCTCGTACGACCAAATGTCCGCAAGGTAGCTGAGTCCGAGTGATATTACCTTGTAAATCGACGGCAACAGCACGAAACTGGTAAACGGGACAGCAAACGAGACCAACGAGCCGACACTTTGCAGCAATTGCACGCCGGGGATCATCTTGGCTGCTGAGCGGGTTTGGCGCGAGAAGAAGTAGAGCGCGAGCATCATCGAAAAGCAAATGCCGATGGACGCACCCAAAAAGTAGTGGAAACTGCGCGACCGCGACAGCGTCTCCGAACAGTAAAAGAGAAACAGCCCGAAGAAGAAGTTTTGCACAAAGATCGACGACAGCACTACGAAAGGTGTGAGGAAAGTAAGAGAGAGCAGTTAGAACGCGAGCTCCACGCCACATATGGGCAAATTCGCAGTAAGCAAGTCATACCGGTTTGAAACGACAAGGAGAACGGGATAGCTGGAGTCGAGGTCGCCAAAAAGGGTTTCGTTGGGCCCGTCACTGTCACGCATGGCGCATGATACGGGCTCAGGTTAATATAGCACGTGTCGTCATCGATTGATTTGCACTCGCGCGTGCATCCATGAACGCAGTTCTCGCAAAGATAGTGGGCTACGTATGATGAACGACGACACACCGAGTCAGCTTGGCAAATTAAAGACGAAAAATAGATCACGTACTCAGGAAACGAAGCGCTGTCTGCACGTAGCCAACGGCGTCTTCGGAGATGTATTCCACCAAGCGTGGTGTCATTTTGTCGGCCAGTTGCATCCCGCGGCAAAACGATCCAGGCGATCTGTGCATCAACGTGAGTGGGGCAGCAGCAACCATTAGCGCCACTTTCAGAAAGACCACTCGGCATCGCATATTAAAGGCTTGGCGTACCTAGTGAACGCGAATTGCAATTGGTCGTAGTGAGGACTTTGGACCACGACGCGCAGCTCGCTCCACGCCCAAAAGAACGATCGAAAGGGCCACGCATATTCCTAGAAACGTCCCCAATGCAAGCACATCATGCGTATTATTAACCACAGCAACACCCGCATAATGGGAACCATGGGTGTCTACAACGCACCTGCAATTGCGAGAGCTGGTCCACCAAAAACGCGTAAATCTCATACGCTTCCTTCGACTGACCAAACGTGCGCACGACATACGGTTGCAGCGTACTACACACACACACAATACGAACACCCATGACAGTTAGAACTGATGCAATTCAAGCGAGCCCATAAGCGCAACATGCACTGAATGCTCTTGTCGCACCTGTTCAATGGGTCCAATCGGATGCGCAACGTCGCGTTCTCATAAAAGCAGAACGTCTCCTGGGCCTCCCAGTCATTGATCGCCGCTTTTGCCTGGTATCCTTCGTCCAGCCACGTCCGTTCGGCAGGGTCGCTCTCCGCTGCATCTGCCATCATCAACATCGCATCATTCGCAACACAATCACACAGTGGTCAGTCAACCCACACGGCCATTTGCAAGCAGCACACACACATCCATATCCATATACACGTACATCGCTTGTGCTGCGTGTCTGCGCGCGCCGTCATGCAGCCGAGCAGTGCAAGTGCCGCCAATAGCATCGGCATCATCCGCATCGTTCCCATGGCCGCCTCTTGCCTGCGATTTGAGTGTTGCGCGGTTTGGAATTGGCGCTGGGGGCACCTTTTTCAATTTCAAACCCTCGTTTGATTCGCGGTCCGGTTCAGGTCGCTGAACCGTCTGCGAGCACAGTAGACATACTGAACAGAAGACGGGCGTTTGTTGAGGTGGTATTCGGTTCAGATCCCTCTTTCTAAAGCATGTTTGACTGCAAAATACCTTTTTAATGTCGACTATAAGACAATAAAACTCTTTACACGAAATAATGACCTAAAAAGTAGTAAAATCAGGAGTGAGAAATTCGAAAAATCCTGCTAATAATGCATGTTGATACTTATAATAATAACACTAGCGAGTTTCTATGCTGAAGTTGTGCTGACTAGAAGGCGGCGCGCAGCTTGAGGAGGTTGTCGGGGCTCATGGCGCTCGCGACCTTGCCTGCGTGTCGGATGCGCGCTCTGGTGTCTGCTGCTGCTGCTGCGGAGCTGCTACTACCAGCGCTTGCTGGCGTGCTGCTGTCGTAGGACACGTGGCCAAAACCGTTGCGACCGGGGAGAATGCTGCTGCTGCGATCGTCCTGCGAGCCTGTCGCCGATGATAATGCGTCGCGTTCATCGTGCTCTGCTGCAGCACTTTCGCTGGGAGATCCGCGCAGACTTGGAGATGTCGTGGTCTGAAGGGAAGAGGCTGGGAGATTGTCGCTTGGGACTGCCACTCGGCCCATGACAGCCGCCATGTCGTCGCGATCGGGAAACGCCTGTGCGTCGAACTCCGCACTCGCACTCAGTGTGAAGCAGAGGAGGACCATGCAAACTAGCCACAGGTGCATGCGCTGCTGCATTTGTGCGTCTTGTTCTTATTCTTTGACTGTGTGCTCTTGTGTGTATGCAACGCGTGGGAAGGACGCGGCAAGATCGCAAGTGAGTGAGAAGAATGTGCGTTAGTCAAACGCCAAGTCCGCATATCCTCGTCGCTCACTCGCGAACGCATCGTGCAGGGGGATCCGAGGGATTGTGCGCTGTTAGCAATCGCATGCACAGACAGACGATGCATGTGTCCGCCCACCAGCTGGTCGAACGTGACCTCCTATCGAAAGAAATAGTCAGCACCCACTTGTATGGGAAAATGTATACTGGAGTAGAGCACGGTGCGTGTGTCGACCATCTTGACGAGTCAAAGCGTAAACACGTTCTGCAGATGTAGAGGCGCGACTGGATTAATGGACGAGACTCTACTTGGGTCGTAGAATACCTCGCAGAAACAGAGCCATCGAAATTCCGACACGAAAGGATCCGCAGATGGAGCCGAGAGCTACACACTGGCATGCATGTGGCGGATGTTGCACTCAAACTGTGCATATGCTGGTGGTGCTTGCGAGGATGGCGTGAAAATGACAGCCACATGACGATCCCGCACGTGGTGGTTCTCGACTGGCTTAATCCCTATTGCCACAATAGGAGGATGAAATGGATGCACTGGATGAGTGGAACGGGTGTGGGTCTGTTGTATAATGAGGCAGTGGCATTAAGTGTCGGTGCGTAGTCCATCTCCTGCCATCTTTTAGCTGCGTCCTGCTTTTCCTTTTTTTTCTCCGTTTACATTCAAAAACACATTACAGGCGTGAAAATGCAACTTCCCAACACGTTTACCCTTTCCTTCGCGAGGTGCCAGCAATTGCCATCAGCTCCCATCTTTTTCCTTCTCTTCTTCTTCTCCTTTCTACGACATCACTTTCTTGCGCTTGCCCTGGTCTTCTTTGCCGCGCTGCACCGCTGTGATGCGATCTCCCAGACTGAGTGCGATGCCCTGTGTCTTGCTGCGGATACGGATGTACCCGGCAATGCGGCCCTTGTCCTGCTTCTCCACACTCAAATTCACCAGCGCGTCTTCGCCAAACACACTCTTTGCATATAAATTCGCCGCCAAAAAGTTCGTGTCGCCGCCCAGGGACGCCGTCGGTGTCAAGCAGCGCATGTTCGTCTTGTCCACGATGTGCTGCAAGAACTGGAACACATTCGTGATCTCCGTGTTCACGGCAACCTTGTTCTCCCACTCGAATTCGGCCCACATCGCGCGGAACTCCGAGTCCGTGCAACTCGCTGGCTGAATGTAATCCATAATATCTAAGTGAATGTCGTTCAGGTTCACGTAGGTCTTCTCCGCGCCGGACGTCGAGTCGTACACGATCGTGCCAAAGATGTGGCCCGTTTCCGTAGACGACACCTTAATGTTGGCGCGAATCGTGCGCTGGTCGAGCGGTCCAATGGTCTGCGGCTGTGGACGTTCCACAATCTTCAAGTCTCCAATCGTGGAAAGATCGATCGATAGATTGTTGAGTGTCTGCGGCAAGCGATTGATCACCAAGATCTCCAGCACGATATCATAGTCGTGCACGGTCACATACGCTTCGGCGTACACCGGGTCGGCAAAGCCAGTGAGTTGATGCACATGGCGCAAGTTGCCAGAGTACTCGTTCGACCCGTCTTGACCAAGTGCACGGTTGATATCCGCACCATCGTCAATGTCAATATCCGTCGAACCGAGCGCCTTCTTGCCGCGCAACTGGCGGAAACTGATCAAATCATCAGCTTGCGTCACAGGCTCCTCAGGGGATTCATTCTCGGCTTCCAGCGCCTTCTGCGCCTCCAAAAGCTGACGGTACGATTGACGACACTCTTCGGTGATGATCTTGTGCGTCGCCTGTGCGCATTGAGGGTCAAGCAAGACACGGACACCGACCAAGATGCGGCGCGTCGAGTCTTCGTCGATCTCGTGCTTGGAGTCCTTCGACTCGCCGTAGCCGATGATCGCAACCATGTACCGCGAGGACTCCAACACGAGGTGCTTCAGCGCGCCACCGCTCGCTGCCGATGGGTTGCCGCGCGTCGCACGCAAACACAACTTCGTCAACGTCGAAGCAACGGCAGTGCCCAAGAAAAAGTCGCCACCCAAGATCAGCTTACGCAACCCAGGCACATTTTCTTCTTCGACAACGACGGTCTTCTTTGTAGACGCGTACGACGTCTCGGTCGCGTACGTGCCATCGGCGAGCACAACGCTCTTAGTCACAGGTTTGTACGCCGCACCAGTTGCTTCCTCGATGGCCTCCTGTGCTGGTGCCTTGAGCATCGCGTCCGTTAGGAACGGCAACGAACCGAGCGCACCAAAGATCGCCTTCGCAGCTTCAATGATCGACGTCTCATTGTCCACGCCATCGCGCAGCTCCGTCGAGTACTCGCCTAGAATCCAGAGCGCCACACGGTACACCTTGGCCAACGCGATGTCAGAGAACGACACGAGCAGCTTTTGCAAGATGCTTTCGCGAAGATCCGGGTACGATTCGCACATGGCGCGAACGAACAGGATCACGTCCATGGCGCCATCCGAGTTCAAGAACTCCATCAGCAAGTGCACGACGTGGTTTGCGACATCTGGGAACTTGACGGCGCACGAGTGGATCGCTTGGATCAGCAAGTGACGGTACTCGCCGCTTTTCTCGAGCGTCTTGTCCTGTGTTTTCACGACCTCGCGCTTGAGGTGGTTCACAACTTCCTCAATGTTACGCACCGACACCAGATCCATCGCGATCTCCAACACCTTCTTGCAGATATCGATGCTTGGCGACGACAGCGCACGCATAATGTCCATGAGGATCTCCTGCAGCACCTTCGTGTGGTGCTTCTTGAGATCCGCGAGTCGGTCAAGAACGATCAGCTTGATGTTGTTGTCGCTCTGCGAGTTGAGCAACCCACAGTAGGTCTTCGCCGCTGCACGCACTGCGGTTGGCGCCGAAGAAAGCGTAACCAACGTCCATGCGGCTTCGTAGCTGACAGCAGGCGACGCCGAGTTGAGCAACTGGAAGATGCAGCGAACAAAGCGGGACTTTTGCGCAGGATCTTGACGGCACACCTTACGCGTCATCTCGAGAATCACGAGCGAAAAACCATCGCCGAACTTTGGCACCTGGTCCATCGTGTTCATCAGGAAGTTGACGGCGATCTCCTGCGCGCAGTCAAAGAGCATGAGGAACGCGTTGCGACGCGCGCCAGTGTCACTTTCGTTCTGGATGAAGCGCTCGATGAGTTCAGGAGCATCCGGGATCAGCAGGTCGCCGTACGTCTTGTACATCGTGTACACAGTCATAACCGCGTTCTTACGCACGTACGAGTGACGGTGCTCGAGATTCGCCTTCACGGCGTCCTTCAACGGCTCCAAGATCTCCTTCTCCTTGATCTTACACAGGAAACGCAGCATGCACCCGCGAATGTACTCGTTCGGGTGGTTCAAGTCGTTCAACAGCGCATTGCACACCAGGATCATCTCCGGGAGCAGTTTCGGCGCAGGGCGAGGAGCGCCTGGCGCTTGGCCGGGGGCATCAGCGACTTGTTCGAATTTTGGCGCGATCTCCCAGAAGATCATGAGAAGCTTCTTGAGCGCGTGATCGCTCTGCGTGGAGCAGAAGCGGATGATGTGCATGAGCACCTTGGGGAACTTTTCGCCGTGGAGCACGCCGACGATCGCCGCCTTGACGGCTTTGATCTTGAGCTCCACCTTGGGGGACTCGAGCCCCTTGAGGATCTCGTCCTGGCTCGGGGGCATCGCCTTGTCGCTGCCGGTCGCCGGCTGCAGCAGTAGCGTGCAGTAGCGCTCGTTGGAGACGCCGCCCGCGCCGCCGAATCCGCCCGCTGCCGCCATCCTCGTCGTCTAAGTCGTCGTCCGCGCTTCAAGCTCGCCGATTCGGATATATTTCCCCCTCGCAAAGAGGGGGAGGTCGGCGAAAAAAGCAGTCGCTGTGCGCAGACGAAGCCCAGGCGGCACACTCTCATTCGCTGAAAAGGAAAGTGATCTATAGCATGATTGGATGAAATAGAGGAAGGGGGACTCATGCACTATTTATATGTTCGCCACACTAATGGAGGGTCTAGATTCGGAGCGATCCTTTCTGAACCCAGTATTTGGTGGGAGGTCACAGAACGAAAAGCGAATGGGGTACGTGGTGGAGCTCCAGGGCGACGGCGTGCGTGCGCTGCGCGCGTACATTGCGCAGCACGTGCATGACGCAAAGGAGCTAAAGGCACTGGGCAAACAGGACGCGACGGCGCTCACGACGCTGCAGCTGCGCCACGCGGCCGCGCTGCTGCGGCGATTGCGAGACGAAC
Organism: Globisporangium splendens; assembly: GCA_006386115.1. Lineage (NCBI taxonomy): Eukaryota > Oomycota > Peronosporomycetes > Pythiales > Pythiaceae > Globisporangium > Globisporangium splendens. The sequence goes on along the minus strand of VFIW01000014.1, from coordinate 296,974 downwards.
AAGCGGAGACACCGACCATTGCATCGTTCTTCAAACAGAGCGGCGACAGCAACGCACGTGTGGATGTTGCAGTCTTGAATGCTGATGATCCAAGTGTACCAGAGAGCGAGGTTGCGAAGGAGCAGAGTGCGTATTTGGAGCGCCGTCGAAAGAGACTGCTGCGTTTGGACGAAGAGATGCGGTATGGCCGCTTGGTGCGCAACGTGCAGAAGAAGTCGAACCAAGTGGAGTTCGCGCAGCACCAAAAGTCCGTGCAGCAGCATTTGTCCATTGGCGCGAACATGATCGCGGCACGCGTGACGGCGTTCGTCGCGATGTACATCCTCGCGCGCACGCTCACCGACAACGAAACAACGGTACGCAGATTATTCGTTCAATGGCGAGGGGGGAATTGGACACTGACATGTGCTGCTTTCTATTTCATATGTGTGTGCAGCGAGTGATCGTGGGGCTCGCTGGTGCCATCGGCATGATGTTTATCGAGATGGTTCTATTTATTACGCGTTCGGCCAAGTACGAGATCATCGAGAAGGAGCAAGCGCGCCAGCGTCCGAGTGTCTTTTGAGTCTTGCAGTCAAACGTCAAGAGAATGCTTTTTTGTTTGTGTATCATAAATTTGCATGTATTGTCTGCGTTTTCTATTGCTTATCCATCTACTCCCTCTCACAGCGTTAAGGCATTTTCCTCCGCCTTTACTGGGCCGCCACTTGGGGTCTCCACGATGGAGATCGTGTACGACTCGCCCTGTTTGCCCTTGCCGTCATTCTCCGAGAGCTGCAGGTGCACGCCCCATTCAGGACCAAACACCTGCAAGTTGGTCGCGAGGCCGTCGACAAACGGGTACTCGACTGGCTGGTGCGTCTCGTCCTGAGCCTTAGTCCTAGTGTCTCGCACGGTGAGCTCGATCTCGACCGTGAGCTGGTCCATTTGCTGCCACGCGAGCGCGAGCTGCTGGTCGAACCATTCGCCGAGCCGCTTCGGCACCATCACGACAGGAATCGCTGCTGCTTCATCGTCCTTCACGTCCACGTCATCATCATCCATGCCACCACTTCCGCCCATGACCATGATGTGGTCGCTGGCTTCGTTGTTCACGATGATGACACCTGCGGCACCGCGTCTCCCGGCATTGCGCGCCTTGCTCTCGAAAAAGCACACGCCGCGCGTCGCCACCACGATTTTACCCTTGATACTGTCGTTCGCGAGCCATCCGCAGGCGTCCAGTGGCTTGGCGACTTCGAGTTCGGCTGCGGGGAACGTATGCGATTCCTTGAGATTGTCAGTCAGCCCGAAGCCAGCAGCGACGCATGGGAAACTGTAACGTAGCTCCGGTCGCTCCTCGCGACCCGGCGAGACCAGCATGTTCAGGCGACAGCTCCGCTCGATCGGGAGACTGTAGTCGCTCTGCATTTCATACACCAAATGCTTGGTGAACTCCAGTTCGTGGGCGTGCTCGCCACGTTGCGGTTGTTCCAGGTCCTGCAGCCGATCTTCGTTGCCGTAGGACACGAGCAAGTGGACCGGATCGCCCAAGCCCGAGGTCTCGATCCACTCGCCCGTGACTTCGCGCGTGATGCGCATCGTGTTGTCGAGCTGGTCGATGCGGAAGTGCCCGAATTTCGCGCCGCCGTAGATCGTGCGGAACGATTTCTTGCCGAAAAACTCGCTCCGGTTCTCGTCCAAGAGGCTCTTGATCCACTCGTGATCGGACTCGGGTACATCCGGGCCGATGTTGACGAGATCATCGATGTTACCGTTCACCAGCGACGATGTGTCGAGGTTGAATTCGCCGAGAGTCTTGCCTAGACGCTTCTCCAGCTCTGGCAGCCAGTCACCAAGCGTCTCCAGTAGCGGCTTGGATGCTGACGCTTTGTCGGCATTAGTCGCCACAGTCTTCTTCACAGACGTTGCCTGGAGCGTCTTCGCGGCCGCGATCTGGTGACAGCGCGGCGTTTTCTCGACCACATTGCCTTCGTAACGGATTTGATAATGGAATGGGTCCCAAAACTGATGCGCGAGACACTGCAGCTGATGAATTTTGTAGGCACTCGTAGACAAGCTTGTCGATGTTATTGCTTCCACAGCATCGCCGTTGTGATCCACCGTCGCTGTCACAGTTCTGTTTGTGTAGAGCGGGGAATGAATGATCGGGTCCACGAGCTTCGCAGGGAGAATCGGGAACGGATGCGCTTCCGTGGTCATGACGTAGTCGCCGCGGCGATAGAAGTGCGTCGTGTTAAAGAGCAGGTACAGGTACTTGCACGTCTCGGACAGGAAGAACGACGGCATGTTGTCCTCCTGCTGCTTCGTCTCGATGTCGGCGATCGTCGCATAGCCGCACTTGGCCTTCGAGTGTTTCTGCAGCGAGTGCACAAAGTGAGCGCCTGCGCGCAGCCATGACGAGTCGTTTGTTGCCTCGTGCATGTAGAAAGTGGACTCGATGAGCTCTGGGCGAAGCGGATATCGCGATCCGCGGCCGCGCAGTGGTTTCCACTCGAGCACATTGAACTGTTCGGGGATGAAGCCGTACTCTCGCCACACGCGATAGAATGAGTTCATCGACTTGGTCGCCGAGTTGAAATGCCCGACTGAGACCTGCATCCCTGGCCAAAACGCCACCAAATTTTCAAAGAGAACGGCGCCGTTGCCACAGCCGTTCCACATCGAGACGTCCGTATACCAGTCGCCGTGGAGATTGTGCTGCAGCACAGCCGGGTACACAGTCGCGAACATCGCAAGCGATTCTTCGTCGTTGAACGTCATGTACATCTTCAAGAGATACTCGTAGAAGCTGTCCGAGTTTGAGCCTGGCCCAGAAATGGTCTCAGTCCAATCTCCTGTCCGCGTGTCGATATGCTTCCCGAGGAGACCGAGTGTGGACCGCCGTTGGAATAGCGCGCGCACGGCGCCACGCGCCGCATTCGCATACTTTGCATCGCCTGTGAGCACGCTGAGCATCGTGAACTCCATGGAGAGCGACCCGGCGCCTGCGGTCGACGCAATCGGCGTCTCGCCTTCGGGCACGCCGTTCCTCAAATTGACTGTGCCGTAAGGGATTCCCGTTGCCGTCTTGAACGCTGGCATCAGCCGCTCACCCAAGTCCACAGCTAACTCCAGCAGCTCATTCTGGTACACTCCTGGAGGATAGAGTGCCAGCTTCTCATCGATGGCAAAGAGATGCGCCGACAGAAGACCGCCGAGCACTCGGATTGTCGTCTCAAAGACCGAGACCTCGGTGTCCAAGTTGAAATCGGCGCGCGAGACCACGAGCTTCACGGCGCGCTGGAACTCCGTGGCGTCTTCTAGGATTGCGAGCGTGTCCAGCGTATCAATGAGCGTGAGCATCTGGATTTTGCCAAGTTCGAAGGTCTCGCCACGACACGAGATCGGCAGCAGTGCGTCCAGGGGAAATGCATTCTCCAGGTACCCGAAGTACGCGTGGTAGAACATGCCCTTCACGGTCTCCACCAGCAACAATCGCTCGTCTTCGCTGACGCGCGTGGCTGCACCGAGAACGTACTGATCGTTCTGCATGAGCCCACATGCCACGGGTGTGCACACGGTCATCGTGTATTCACATAGCGAAGGCTCGTGCACTTGCTCAATGTACGTCTCATTCGCGCGGTATACGCAGCACTTGTAGTGGATGTCGACCGATCGGCGCTTAGCGGCGGCACTGGGCTCATCACACACGTCACCCTGTTTGTACTTTTGCAACGCGTAGTACCCCATATAGTCTGGATTGCGCAGCTGCGAGAGGTCCTCGACCGGCTGGATATGCAGCACCTGCTGTTTGTCCGAGGGATATCTTCCCAGAACAATCCCAGCCTCCTCTTCCCCATTCTGCGTGTTTGCCGGATGGAACTGCCGCACGCCTGCGTCCACGCACCACTCGTAATGCCACCAGTTGCCTGCGGCATGGTATTTGAGGCACTGCACGCCCTTTAAGTGGCGGCGGAAGCGGTTCTTGAACGACTTGTAGCTCGTCCCCGAGAGCTCGCGCAGTCCGCTAAAGTGCACGAGCGTGTCGTCCCCAGCGGCGTCCGTTGCAGGCACATGGGCTCTAGATTGCGCATGTGGCTTAGCTTCTGCGACGGATCCGGACACGAGCGAGGCCGCGATGAGCACCAGTGTCCAGAGGCTTCCTTTGTATTGACCGCATACGCGCGGGTTCTCCGCCTGGCGCGCATAATTTGCGTCCATATTGCCGCGCCGTGGCGCTCTTCTCGCATCGTGACGCGACAGCATCGTAATGTATGATCGAAATGGGGACAGATCGTGGTGGTCTATCATTGGTAGAAAACACATAATAATCCTCGAGATTAAGCCAATCACAATTGGCGTACCCCAAAATTCAACGTCTTAGCTGCGTCAACATCAGCAGCGCAAGACCGAGCAGCATGCCGCCACTTGACGAAGAGGAAGCCGACGCGCCCGTGGACATGCCGCTCAGCGCCGCCGACGAGGCCAAGGAGCTCCTGCAGCTGCGCGAGCCGCACGCCACGTGCCGCAGTAGGGGCGATCATGGCGTGAGCGGAAGCAGCCGCCACAGCTGCCGCGAACTGGAGGAAATGAGCGCGACCAAGCGCCGCCGATGGGTGCTCTTCAGCATCATCGGCGGGCTCATCTACGGCTACAACGTCAGGTGCGTCTTCTTCACGGGAAGCAGCGCCTTTATTGAGACATGGTGGATACGCTAACAAGCCCGATGTGTGTATTAGTTTGGCGGCTCCGTTGCAGTACATTCGCGACGATCTCCAGCTGACGGCGTCGCAGGAAGAGATCATCAGCGCGACGGCAACGCTGAGCGATGCGAGCTCCATGCTCGTTGGAGGATACTTGGCCGACACGTATGGGCGCAAATACACGGCGTTGTTTGCGTGCGCGTGCTCGATCTTTGGTGCGCTGCTTGCGAGTGTGTTCAGCACCAGCTTTGTGACGCTGTTCGTCTGGCGATTGATCTCTGGCGTCGGCAACGGGCTCTCCATTTTGCTCATCCCGATGTACATCAGCGAGTCTGTCGGCTCAAATAACCGCGGGACCTTCCTCACGCTCTTCCAACTAGGGTACGTCCAATGACTTATCCTTTATAGCAATCTTGACCACGAAGCCCAACCACTATCGTTTGCGTGCATAGTGTCAACTCGGGCTGCGCGTTTCCGTACCTGTTCATGATCCTCGTGAACGAGAATTGGCGCTCGTGCCTCGCGTTCGGCTGTCTCCCGGCGCTCTACGTGTTCTACAATTTCCATGTCCACTTTCCCGAGAGTATCAAGTGGCTGCGATGGAAGGAGAACCCGCTGGAGTATGATCTGGAAGACGGCAGCAGTGCAGACAGCAACGCTGACGACGAGGACGAGATCACGACCAGAAACAGCTCTCTGAGTGGAAGCTCCGCGAGTCCACACCACCAGCTGTCGATCATGTCGGCTCGCCCGCGGCCGCACTTGGAGCTCTGCATCGGGATTCTGCTCGCGTACGTCAATAATTGCGTCGACGCTTCACTCTTCTACGGACCCGAGATCATCGCCAAGACGATCCCGGACTACACGCGCAAGGACGCTAACATCTTTGGACTGCTCTGCTCGCTCGTGGCTGTTGTCTCGGTCTTGTTCGCGGCGCGGTTCCTCATTGACAAGTACCCGCGCCGCCAGCTGTACCTGCTCTGCCTCGCGGTTGTCTGCGTCTGCTTTTTGCTCAGCGGCGTCATTTTCGCCAGGTACTCGACCGAAGACTTTGCGCAGGACGCCGTCGCGTCCACGAGTGTCATGGTGACCTTCGCCGTACTCAACATCTTCGCTGCGATCGGTCCGAGCATCCTCTTCGTCGTCGTCCTCAGTGAGCTCTTCCAGGACAGTAGCTACCGCGCCAGGTACATGAGCTACTGCACGTTCGCAATGTCGCTGATTTCGCTGCTCGTGAACGGGTCGCTGCTCACACTGTTCGAGAGCTTTGGGACATCGGCGACTTTCATCGGGTACGGCGTCACGTACGTTGCGTGCCTTGCATTCTTCTGGGTGTACCTGCCCGAAACAAAGCAACGCCAACTTGTGTAAGTGTAACGCGGACTGAGGCGATGTGATGGAGTGTATATACATGTACGCACGTATCTAGAATTGGGGCAAAACCGAAATGAGTGGTGCTGTGATCGCTATTCGGGAGACAATAGATGATGCCTTTCTTCTCAAAAACCTCCCCTTTTGCTTCACCTCAGAAGTGGTACAGGACGGGTGCGCTCCAGATCACCATCAGCAACAGAGATGGCGGTGCTCGAGATACACTTGTGGCATCATTCAGGATGAATGGGTAGAAGACATCGTTCGAGATCGAAAACCAGATCAGAGGCGCCGGTGGGATCAATTGCTCCAGCTCCGTTGTCTTGACGTACACGTAGTTGACGCGTGTGTGCAGCAGAAACGTCTGCGTCTTCGTCGCTTGGACCTCTAGGCTGCCTGGTTTCCAGAATTTCCATGAGTTGTGGTCATGGAACGCGCGCGCGGCGATGATCTTGTTCTGTGGATCGTTCACTGGTCCGACACCCGCGACGAGAACCTCCAGATTCACTGATGTGATCACATTTTGGCAGCTCAGCTCCATCGTCCCAGGGTTTTGCGCCGCCATGAACGTCGCAGGGTTCTTCGCGGGTGCATCGTAGTCGGCTGCGAGCCACTCTGAGCTCAGGAACGGATCCGAGTTCCCGAACACCGCGACGTGGGTGAAATTGACTTTCAAAGTACTGGAAAGCGCGTCAGATCGCTTGCAGTACTCTTCAAAGTCACTCGCTGTCAGTGTGAGCGAGCACGAAGTCTGCGAATCTTCTCCAAAGCGAACGGTCTGCGGGTCAAGCATCGCATCAGTCGAGCAATCGCCTAGACCCGGGATCTGGAGCCCTCCTGTCATTTCGGAAATGACTTTGGCGTTCTTCCACGCCGCATCGCTAGTGTTCGTGGCGAGGATACCAACCCGCAGTGGGTAGTGCATCAGGCAGCCTGGGTTTCCCGAGCGTTCATACGTCTGGATATTGCCGTTTGAAAGAGCGACGGCGTCCGTTGGGATGTGTGCTGTGCTCTGGAAACTCACACTGAATGTCTGCGCGATCTCAACTTGGTTTGAGTTGAGTGGCGCGGACACGTTGCCGATGGTGACGACTGCTTTAACTCGCTCCAAATGGCCGCTGCCATCGTGGAAAATGACATAGTCGAGTCCAATAAGCGCGCCATTGCACGCCACGCTGCTGCTGTTGCTGTCACTCGAATTGGCAAACTCAGCGGATGGGAAGTGCGATGGAAAAGGTTCTGCTAAGGCAACGGACCTGCGGGTTTCCACGTCCATTTCGGTGAGTTCCGCGTCGATTTGCAGGAGCTCACTTGCATTCACAGTTGATTGAACACTCGGAAATTTGGCCACGAACGCATTTTGAACAAACGGGGCGGCAGCGAGTTGTCCGTCGATTTGCTTGCACTCGTTCTCTAAATTTGCGATTTTCCGTACACACTCTGCTGGTTCCTGGGGATACTCAAAGCGAACTGGATTGAGTTGCCAGCACTCATTCGAGCTCATCGCCGAGCCAAAACCTGCCAGCACTGGCGACAAAACCGTTGCGCTTGATGGCATGGCGAAGATCTCAATCGCATCACCAGGCAGGTACGCTGTCTGCTTTGTGGTCGAAGAAGATGATGAGACATCCAGCAAATTAAACACCGATGTGCTCTCTGTGTATGCGTTTCCAAAGGGATACTGCTTCGGGTTCTTTTGAAACGCACTCGCGACGGTCATCTGCTCCTCCGGTGCCGCAGCGAAATACTCGCCCGCGACCTCGTTGTTGTCGATCGCGACGCAGAGCACTAACTCAGCGATCAGCGGATCTACGCTAGAGCCCTGTTTGCCAAACGCCAAGTTGGTAGCACAGTATTCTACGGATGGTGGCTTTGTGGCGCTATCCACACCACACAGACCCTGACTCTGCACCAATGCAAGTTGCTCCGATGTGCACTTTAGCAAGGATACACAACGCACAGAGACGTGTAAGCACTGAGTACCATAAGTAGTACGTGCGGCCGCCATCGTGCAACTTCGTACCTCTGTATCGCAGCAGCAGAATGGATCGCATGGTCCTGCCGTCAAATCGCACGTGCACTTGCACTCAAAGTACGTGCACTCGGACGATCTACTGCAATGCACACATGTGTTTATCAGCATACATGCGACCTCGCAGTAGCTGCAAATTGAGCTCTTTACCTGCTGCTGAGACACGTGCATCCGATCGGCGCTGCGAGCGCAGCTTCCGCAGCCGCGATGGCGTCAGTGGACACGAGCGACCAGTTGACCGCATTGAAGCTCGGCGGGAGCGATGGTGCTGCGGCTGCCACCAGTGGCTGCAGTATAGCCAGCGGTTCATGTGCTGCCAGTCCTGCTGACTGCAGTCGCCGCGTGCGTACACCATTGCGATGCGCTTGCGAGCGGCGCCGCGCCATTTTCCATTTTGGTCAGGAGCTGCACGCCCTTTCGAGATTTGGCTATGTGGGCCACTCTATACTTCTCCTCTAAAAACGATATTATCGGTTTTAACAGAGTCGTGTTGGCGCGCTCGGCTTTCCTTTCCGCGCGCTCCCTCTCTTCCGCCATCATGCGTTTTAGACCCAGATATGGTTATTTTAGTATAACATAAAATGAAGCGTTTATTATGGTAGAAGCTATAATTAGGCGCAGAATTGATTCGCAAAGGGTGGAGTTAACGAATGACTGGACTGTTTTGAGAATTTGAAAAGCCAAAGACCACAGTAGGTGAATTCGCGCGTCGTGCGCACAGAGATGATGGCGCAGACGACGACACAGCACGGCGGCGCGCGGCAGCAGCAGCAAGAGGCCGAGGACTCGCGGCAGCGGTTGGAGCTGGAGCAGCAGCAGGCGCCCTGGACGCCGCCGCAGATCCAGACGCCGTCGCGGTTCCGCACCCCCGACAGCAAACTCGCTCGACGAGGACGCGCCATTGTACGTCACGCTGATGGTTGCGTTGCGAATTGATGGAGTGGGCGGCTGCGCATACTTTGCTTTGCGTCGCGCTCTTCCACTAACGTGTGCGTTTGTGTCCTCAACCGTGGATGTGTCTTCGTTTCCATTCGTTGTAGGCTGCCGAGTTCTCCTCGCAGCAAAAGCGCCGAGAGTCGCATGGAAACGGGGGTGACGGCGGGTACACGTTCAATTTCCTGCCCGAGGACAATTTGCCAGTGACGCCAGGCGTCCCGGGCTCGGCGCGAAAGCGGAAAGACACGATTGCCTCGTCGAACGCGGACATGATGATTGTGGACGAGTCACCGGCTCGCTACTCGCCCGATAAAGTGAAAGAAGCGATCATGTCGTTTGCGGATTTTCTGCACTTTCTCGTAAGTGCACAAGCGCTTTGCTTATTTGTTCTTGCCAAGACAACCTGCCTGTAAAAAGGACGACAGCTAAGGTGACGGACTGTGCGTGTGGCGTTTGTGCATTATTGAGGAACAGGAGGATAATCAGCAGGAGCATCCTCTGATGCCGACGATCATTCAGCGGTTTTCCGAACTCGGCACAGTGATCGAGTCCCAGAAAAGACACATCGACCGGTGGAAGGTGCGTGCATGTGTAAATATCGCGGCAAAGGAGGCGGAGAAGTCTTAATCTCGTTATATGACTGATTTTGATGGGATATTTTCGTCGTTTGCTGTGTATGCAGCAAAAAGAATTGGATTTGGCGATCTGTGAAGCACAGCAGAACCTGGATTTGATCCGCGATCTTGGCGAAGTGCGTTCTGATGAAGAAGAGTCTTTTCCCCATTTAACCGTGAGTTTGCATAATTCTTTCTAACTACGCTCTGTGTGTTCATGTTTGTCTATGTAGACAATCCAGCAGCAGGAGCTTCAGCTTGCGTCCTGGCAGGTGGAAAAGCAGAGTTGGGAGGAAAAATACCAACTTGCGGTCCAAGAGATCGAGAATCTAAAGCGAGAAGGAACGAAGCAGATCCAGCAACTGACCAACCAAGTGGCTGGTCTCCGCAAGACTAACGCGAACATGGAAGTGGCTGTGAGAGAGCGCCAAGGCGTTGCTGAATCCAGCCAAAAAGAGAATGAACAGTTGAGAATCCAAATCGAGCAGTTTGAAAATGAAAGAGCCAACATTGTGCAAGAGAATAGCCAACTCGGAGAGCAACAACAGCAGCAGATTGCCACGCTTCAACAGTTCGAACAGGAAATGAAGGAACTGAAGCAAATGTGCCAGATGGAGAAGCAAAAGGCCGACTCCCTGGAACAGGAGATGGACATGTGGAAGCAGAAGTTGCAGGAAACTGAGGCGAGCACTGCCGAGCTCGAGGCTGCTTTGGAAAACGAAAGACGAGAAAAGGATCAGCAAACTGGGGACATGAACCAACTGGTTGGTAATGCCCACCACGTTCAAGCCCAGTTTGACGCCGTCAAACAAGAGTACGAAGAGAAGCTTCAGAAGCAACAGGATTTGATTCGCACCCTCGAGACAAGTCGACGCGAGTTGCAACAGCAGCTTCAGCATGCAAGTGAGCAATACGGTGATCTGCTAAAACGGCACGAATCAGAATCGGCGTTGGCGATGAGACAGCTTGAAGAAAACTTCCTCCATGAGAAAGCTCGTCTTGGCGACCAAGTGGAGCAGGAGCTGCGCAAACTCAGACACGAGAATGACGAGCTTCGTGGTCAGATGGAGAGTCTGAAAGAGGTGGATCAAGGCAAAAATGCCGAGTTTGAGCGACTTCTGGTCAGTCACCGGGAACTTGAAGGTCAGATTCGTCAGAATCAGCATGAAGACAGCGAGAAAATGCAAAAGTTGGAAGAGGAGCTGGAGAATTACAAGGCAGAGTACGACCAGCTGCTCAAGGAGTTTAGCGAGAAGGATGATGTGCATCAAGAGGAGTTGAGAGCCCAAGCTGAGCAGCATGAGACCCAGTATAATGAGTTCGTTACGCAAGTCGAGGGACAACTTGCCGAGGTGAACGATGAGAACGACCAATTGCGTACTCAGCTGGAGGAATTGGATGCTGAGCGTAAACGAATTTTGCATCAGGCAGAATTGCTGTCAGTTGCAAAGGAAGACGATTTGGCAAAGTGGGAAGGTGAACGCGCGCAACTACAAAACCAGATCCAGACCTTTGAAAGGGAAGTCGTGGCTCTTCGACGTGAGGTAGAGCTCCGGAGTCAAGAGCTCGAGCTGAAGATGAATGAAAACCGAAAACTCACGGAGCAGATTGGGAATTACTTGTCACCAAATAACGAGAGAAACCAACAGGTGGAGTTGCTACAGAGAGAACGAATTCGTCTGGAAGACCAAAATCGCGATCTTCGCATGCAGATGGAGAGAATGCAAAGTGAAATGAACGCGCATATTCAGGAAGCTGATCAGACTCGTGCCAAGGCTGTGGAACAGGAGAGCACTCACCGACAAACAATTCGAAACGTGTACATGGAGAAGGAAGAGGCCGATCGCAATATGATGAACTTGCTGTCAGAGAAGTCAACGATTCAGCGTCAACTGAATGCGACTACTCGCGAAAAAGATGAAATTATGGAGTCGGTGAAGCGTTTGGAGAAAGAGAAGCAGAGTGTCGAGGCGCAGCTTCAGAATCTCATGAAGCAAGCAACCGAGAAAATCGAAGCACAGCAAGCTCAGCAACAAAATACAGCGTTGCTGAACCAAGATGCCCAGATCCAGTTGCAAAAGCTCAAGGCCGAACTTTCCCTGCGTGATGAGCAAATGAGTCGAGGTCAGCAGCAACTGCGTACCTTGCAAAGTACCATCCAAACATTGGAGGAAACGAATCGTCAACTGCAACTTGACCTGGAGGCAGCAAACGGGCGGGCGGCACGCCTGAAGATGGACGTCGAAAAGCTTCACAGCGAGAAACGGACTTTGGAAAGTATTCAGTCAGCAGACAAAACATCAAACCAGCTCGAGAGACAACGTGCTTATGAAGAGCTATCTGCCACCTACGAGCAATATAAAGCTGAGCTGATGAACCGTGTGCTGGAGGAAGAAGAGAAAGTTCAGCAGCTTCACTTGCAGCTGAGTACCAACGATGTCCAGCATGCTGACGAAATCCGTGGGTTGACGCAGGAGCTGGGAGAGGCTCAACTTGCTCGTGACCAACTCCAAGAAGCTTGCAACAGTCTTGAAGATGAAGTCCAAATGCTGGAACAAGAAATGAGCGCACAAACTGCGATTATGGAAGCGGCCAGAAATCTTGAGGCTACCCACAACGAGCTTCAGCGAGCCCATGAGCAATTGAAAAACGACACGCAGAAAGAGATTGAGGAGAAATCTGCGGCTATTGCAGAACTTGAGGAGTTTAGTGCAAATCTGCAAGTCACTTTTGAACGAGAGCAGGAGAAAAGTCAGAGCGCGAAGAGCCGTACTGACAGCCAAGTGAGTACTGCGGCCAAATCCAGGGAAGTGACATCGTTGAAAAACCAGATCCGCGAACTCGAGCTCACGATCAAGCAACTTCGAAGTAAGATTCAGACCGATGAAGAAATTCGTGTCGCCAAAGAGCAAAGCGCGCTACATGAGAAGATGCAAAAGGAGCGTGAGATTCGCTCACTGCAGAGTCGATGTGATGGGCTGGAGAGTGAAATTCGGAAGGTGCAAAGCGAGCTATCTGACACAACCCAGCACAATGAGGAACTCGAGCGTGTGATGGAGGAGAATGGTTTGGAAATCCAACAGGATCTGCAACGTTCGGAGGGCATAGTGGTTCATTCGAAATTGCAGCAGGTGCAAGAGGCGTTCCACTCTGAGCGACAGCAATTGCAGTCGAAAATCGATGGACTTCAGCATGCTCGAGATACGATCCATTCTGAGAAAGATAATCTGCAGCAGGAGCTGGATAATGCAGATAAAGAGCTCAGCGCGCTCAGACGTGTGAACCACGACCACATCGAAGAGCTGAATCGGAAAGACCAAGAGCTCGATCAGTTGAAGCAAGTGCAAGAGGAACTCCTGCAAGATCTGGACAAGAAAGATGAAGAGCTTGATTCTTTCAGACACGAACATGAGGACATTCTGCACGAGCTGGAGAAGAAGGACGAGATCTTTGATTCTTTCAAACAGGAGAATGAAGAACTCATTCACGAGCTGGATGCGAAGGATGAAACTCTCAAAGCTCTGCAACATGCGAACGAAGAACAAGCGAAAGAGCTCGAGAAGACAAGCAAGGAATTGGACGAGTTGAAACAAAAGAACTTGGAGCATGTGAACGCACTGGCGAACAAAGATGAAGAGCTTGCGTCAGTCAAGGGGGAAGGCAAGGAGTATCGGTTGAAACTGGTCAAGATTCAAAAGGCACTTGAAGGATTGAAGCGTGAGAATGAGGAGCAAGTTAAGAAGCTGCAGTTGGTGGAGAAACGCGACATGCGTCAGTCTCAGCGACTTGGAGACTTTGAGCGCTTCGAGTCGGCGCTTCAGAGCAGATTGACGTCGTTGCAGAAGAAATATGATCAGCTACTGGAACGAGAAGAAGACTTGACAAAGGAGATTACGACTTTGAAGGCTGAAAAGATGGAGATCAAGGACACGATCAAGCGAGAGCTGCGCAAACTCAATGTCAGCGATGACTCCAAACCGAATGATGATAATCTCATTGTCCGGGGCGACCGTCTTCGCTTGTTTGACCTCGTTCAGAGTTTCCACCAGAGAGAAGCTCGACTCGATGCGCTTCTCCAACGCAAGGACACCCAGATTGCAAGTCTGAAAGCTCAAGTGGATGAACTCAAATCGTCGGTCAAGACCAATCAACATCATTACACGGGGGATGTGAACGACTTGAACAAGGAAGTTGAGCAAATGAGCCACGAAGTGTCGAAGCTGAAGATGGAAAACCGAAAGCTGCGAGAGCGGAGTTCCGAGAGCAACAACGCGTCATCGCGTCCGATCATCGAGGAGTGGAAAGGCAAGTGCGCGAAGCTCAACTCTCGACTTCGTGAACTGCACGACGAGAACTCGAAGCTGAAGCAGCGTCAGTTGTCACGGACCGAGATGAAGCGCTTGGTGGATGAGATTGACACGCTGTCGTCGCTTGTGAACGTGAAAGACACTGAGATCCAAGAGCTCAAGCACAAGAATGCATCCATGAGATTGAAATCTAGCCGAAGCCAGTACAACAGCAGCAGCACGAGTGCGAATGTCGGAGGGAGCGACTCGCGCCGCATGAAGGAGTTGATGCTGCTCGTGCAGCAGAAAGAAGAGAAGATCATGGTGCTGAACGACCACATGACGGAGCTCATGAACCAGTCGGTGAAGCTGCAGTACGAGAATGAGCGCTACGCAATTCGCTTTGGTGCTCTGAGCGACAACGCGAGCGCCGGCGTCGATCGGATCCGCGCATAAAGCCTCTCCACCATCACCGCGTTAGACTTTGCACGAGCTGTGCCCAAGTTTTTGACTAATCTATTATCTATTGCATACGACAAATATATGTGCATCACGTCTCTTTCTGCAGGTTATGTTTGTCGGCTTCTTGTCTATAAAATGAGCAACAGCAGGCTTACTTGGAAGGAAATGACACGCAATTCCCGACTGACGACGAACTATGCCGAGCAGGTTTGTTGGACATGACGATGAGACCTGAGCAAACACTCTGCGGCAGTTTTGTGAGGGGAGATGGCTTCCATTGGCCAGTCTCGCCCTCTTGCCGACAGCTGCAAGCTCCGACATTGATCCTGTCGTTCACATTCGCCCCAAGCAGCGACGACAGCATCTACAGCCTCAAGTTATGTTCCATTTCATTCTCTCGCTGCCTTATTACGCCATAACCTTAAAAAAACAACATTCACGCACCCTCGACAATCTCTTTACCTCGTCTAGCGCGCATAGCCGGAGCCCGTGATGCCCCGTGGGTCTTTCGCGGCGTAGTGCGAGACGTCGTCTTCCTCGAGAATCGGCAGGTTCGGCTGCATGTGGAACGTGCCGCGCGGTCCGTCCGACGAGAACTCGGAGAACTGACCGTTCGTCTGGTGCGAGCGCGTGTCGAACTCCCAGTCCGACTCGTCGTCGTACCCAGACTGGAACGAGAACTTGTTCATCTCGGACGGCCGCACGCTCTCGTCGTCCGTGTCCATGTCCTGGAAGCTCGGGCGCGAGAACGGGTCCAGCGAGAACGACTCGTCCCCGCGCGACTGGTTTTGCACGTCTACGTTGCCGCCGTCCATGATGAACGTCGGATCCTGCTGGTACCCGAGCATGGCGCGCGCCTGCGACTGGCCCGCCGGCGACTTGTGTGTGAGGAAGTTGGCGGACGACGCGCCCGTGTTGTCACTCTGCTCGAACGTCCCCGGTGCCGACGGCACAACAGGCTGGCGGAACGGGATGTTCTTGGTGTTCTCCTCGGCGCGGCGCTTCTTGATCACGCAGAACAGCAAGCCGACGAGTAGGATCAGACCGCCGATGCCCAGACCGACGTACAGGAACACGCTACCGTCCGTCGTGTCTGGCACCGTGACTTGCACGGACGAGTACACGGCCATGTCGATGCGGTCGCCGTCGGTCGTGAGCATCGCCACGCGCGAGATCACCATGTACGTGCCTGCGGTCGAGAACGAGTAGTTGGACGAGTACGACGCGATACCGTTTGTGAGGTTGTAGTCGTCGAACTCGCCAATGTTGAACGTGCCTGAGGTGCCGCCCGAGTACGTCGAGCACACTGAGCCGTTCGCGGCATTGCGCAGACACGCGCTGAGCACCGACACGGGGACGACCGAGTACACGCCCGTGCGTGGATTCCGCACCGCGTCCGTCGTCGACACCTCGGCAATAAGCGTCGTTGCATCTGTTGAAAGCGTGTCGATCTGCAGGGACCAGTCCACGTTCACGGACTCGCCGATGAGCACCGACTTGGCCGACAGCGCGGACTTCATGCTACCAGGACAGTTCTTGTCCGTGCGCACGGCGATCGTGCTCTGATCGATGCTCGGGTCAAAGGGTGAGACGTCCCTCGACGCCCAGCAGTACGTCGTCTTCGAGTCCGCGACGATGCCTGTGGGCGCCGTGCCGACGACGTCGCCGACCTGCACGGGGAAAAACGTCACGAAGTCGGCGCGCGAGTTGCCCGCGATGTTGATCACGATGTGCGCAAAGCCCGTGTACTTGCCGTCCTTGGGGATGATGATCTCCTTGGAGCCGAAGCGAGCGACGTTGTCGGCAAAGTTGTTGGGGTTGTTCGTGGACGAGAACGAGTTGCCGACCGTGTCGAGCGCCGTGAAGATGTCGCACTTGCCGTAGTCGCACATCACGACGTTCGCGACCGAGATGTCGTAGAGTGTCGACGCGTCCGTGGCGTTCGCTGTGGACGAGTTCTTGAGCAGGTAGTCGGGCACGGTCGCCGTCTTGACCGGCACGGGGAACGTGAAGTCAGGGTCCTGGCTGCTCGTGTCGATGCGCGCCGTGTACGTGAGCGGGATGAACGCGTTCTTGGTCACCTGGTCCGCGATGTCGACGCTGATCTGCACGGGGCACTCGGCGCCCACGGCCTGCGCCACCATGTCGCTGTCGTCGCTCGACGGCGGGTTCTTCGAGTAGCTCTCTGTCATGTAGTAGCAGTACGTCGTACTCCCATCGTGGCGGTATTTCGTCCTGCAACATATAACGAAGCATACAGAGAAGTGGTCATTCAAGACCCACATATGCAAATGCCCATATACAGACAGGCAGTCAGGAAACGTACATGGCGCGACGTCAAGAGCGACGACTAGCGGACGTAGCTCTTCGACTCTATGTACTTGGCCGCGGGGCAAGTGGGGGAATATTTGCATTGCGTTGCTGTGCCGAGTTGACTGGGGCGATGGGCTGGCAGACGCACGACAGACGCACCGCATACACTGGTGGATCCGCTCAGAGCGCCAGTTTGGGAATTGTACCCCCTCGCATGACCACTGATTCCACAGTTCGTCAAGAAAAGAGAAGAGCGAAAAATGGCAAAAGAAGGTAGTGCAGTAGCAGCAACATAGGAGTTGTGGTTGTGTACATACCGTGTTATCATGCATTCATTTCAATTGCACCATTTAATAAAACTAAAATTGTGCTTCACTTGATTTGGCAGAGTCCCCTACCCTATCGAGAAAAGAAAAAACGGGTGGAAATATTACACGTAACTTACGCATTTGACTTTCTCCCTCGAGTATTTTTTGCTTTCCTGGAACCTGGCACTCGCAGCAAACCGAGTGAAGGATATGACACGCATTTGGCGGGTCATAGACACGGAGAGTGTCCCATTACGCCAGCCACACGATCCATCAATGGAATGATTTGAGCAAATATGAGTTTACCCATCCACAGTGCTACAGATCAGGAGGAAAACGCACAGTGGGCATGCGGCCGATCCGATCTCGTGATCGCCCACATATGTGACGGATGCCACGTAGGACGGGGTAAAGGCTCTGCGAGCACGCCGTATTGCATGCACGCGGTAGTAATCACAGCCATGACCGCCAGTATACAATTTCTCATACAAATGCACCCAGCAGGTTCCATTCTGCGTCTTGAACTTTCTCGGAGGTGGACTCGACTGAGCCCACATGTTCCCATCCTACCATTTTAACGACAATCGCGGATTAGAACTCTTGAACAGAAATCATACAAAAAGAAAGATAAATCCAGTGCGGAACCCATCCAAACTACCTGAGGATACAGACCAAGTCACTAACATCGGGGTTGAAGGGGAAGAGAGTGGGTCTCGTCTCCTCCCCCCTTCTTTTTTTGGAAATCACTTGCATTGAGTATACCCGTGGCCGTTTTGCCCTGTGTGTGCGTGCGTGTGTGTGTGCGCGACCGAGGAGCGATTAACGATGCGGTTGCTTGCTTCTCGCAATTGCGCTTTGTATTGTTCCGCGATGACGCGGCTCAGGCGACGGATGCGCTTCATCTCACAGGTGCTGCTCGGTGTCGTCCTCAGTCTCGCGACAGTGAGCGCGACGCGAATGGCCGGCTCGGCGACCGAAGACGACGGATCGATTGATCAGGTGCGATGCTGGAAAGTGGAGAACGGCGCCAGCGGATCCGCGGTGGTGGCGACGTACACAGGCGAAGACGCGTGCGCAGTGAGCATCGAGTTCCCGCTCGTGTCGTCGCGGATGCTCCCGAACGAGACGATCCCGGTGTTCTGGACCGTGCGGCTCTCAAGCACGGCGACTGCCGTGAACTCGCTCGGGATGAAGGTCCCGCCGACGGGGACGGTCACACTCAGCACGGACCACATCGGCGAGACCGTGCAGATCGCTGAGACGTACGCGCGTGTGTGCTCGGCACGCGACCAGTGCAACCCGACTGTGGCGCCGCTGTATCGCTCCGCGTCCCAGTCTGGCAACTTTTCCACCACGGGCGGCTCGGTGCTCTTCCAGTCCGCGAACGAGCTCAGCATCCCCACGGAAGGCTCGTACGTCGTCGCAGCGCAGATGCGCGTCGTGGACGCCGAAAACCTGACGGTCTCGTACTACTACACCGTCTTCAGCGACCTCGCCGTGGCAACCAACAAGAAAAAGAACGTGTGCGTTGCTTTAGACATGCAATAGCTTTGTGGAGGTAGATGACAGGTGGACTCAGTATGCTCTTGTTTGTTGTGTAGGGACTATGATAAGCACACGACGTACTGCAGGAAAAGCTCGCAGAGCGCGTTGGCGACGACGCTGTTGGCGTCGGAGAGCATCGTCGAGAGTGACAGCTGCGAGCTTCAAGTGGTCGTTCAAAGCCCCGACGTGACGCAGCCAAATACACCCATGGCTATCAACTGGACAGCCACGTTGACTCGAGATACGACCAAGGAGATTCGACTGCCGACACCGTTGACAGTAGTGGATGTGAATAGCGACGGCAAGTACTATGAGATCGTGAGCTCCACGGTCAGCGTGTGTATGCAAGGCACACAGTGCGATGAATACAGCAGCAGCGATGGGGGGATTCTGGGGTCCACAGGAGCGAGCGTTCTTTTCGGCAACTTCACCAACAACGTGGCCAGCTTTAGTTTGAGTAACGTGACGCTCCCGTCGACAGGAACGTACAATGCCTTTGCGCACATCGTCATGGCGGGACCAAATACCCGCAGGTTTGATTTCACGACGTACTTCCAGGTTGTCGTCACGGCGGAAAATGCAGGAGCCCAGGTCAGTAGCGAGGCGTACGTGATGAACGGCCAGTCGTTCTATTGTTATGAGGTCGTGGGGGAAGCAAACGATACCTCGTCTTTTGTTGCTACCAGCAGTGTGATCGCCATGGCGAAGAACCGCGACTGTCCATACTCTGTGGAGATGTCACTCTCCGCTGCGTCAACGAGCTTATCCGAGGCCGTCACCGTTGGCTGGCAAGTCAAAGAGCGAGGATCGTACTCAGAAACCGTGTTCAGCGACGTGAATCTCACAACAGTGTACGACTCAGCCACAGGCGCCAACGTAAACTTGGCACAATCCGCGATTTACTATTGCTCAAACACGACGGCGGTCTGCACGCCATTTACATCGACGAAAGCGCTTGCGTACGCGGCCAATGCGACAAATTTTTCAGCTGACGGCACCGCGAGCTTCTCAGCAAACATTTCGTTCCCTGCAGCAGGAAACTACACGCTCTTTGCACACGCGGTGATGCCGAATGGGGATGTCGATCGTCGTTTTGATGGTGCTGCATTCGGGAGGATCCAAGTGGTTGCGCCCGTGAGCGTCACTTCCAGCGGGGGATCGTCGACGACGGGCACGATTCTTGGCGTGGTCGCTGGCGTGGTCGGCGCCGTCCTGCTCGTCTTCTTTGCTACTGTGTGGATCCGCCGCCGCATGGCTCAGAGACGAAGATCGACGGCGTCCAAGGTCGCGGTATTCGGCTTCCGGTCGCACACAATAGACTCGCCCGAGGGTGAGCTGCGGACGCACTCGCGCGAGTCGAACGTGTCGGACGCGTCGGGCTCGTTCATGTACGTCAAGGCTGCGCCGTCGCCCGTCGAGCACATCCGGCCAGACTCGCTGTCGTACGACCCGTACTCGCGGCCGAGCTTCACGGAGCTCTCCATGGACGACGGCGCCAACTACACGTTCGCGCTCCCCGACGACATCGACGACCAGCAGCAGCAATGCCACCAGTCGTCCAGCAGCAAGCACTAACACTATGAAAACGTATCATCATGTAGCCACCTCCTTGTGATCGTATCTAACTATTTTGCCAGCAACCGTCGAGTCCATTTTTGCATACATCTGGTTGCAGCATACTGACATTCGATTGTTGCAGGCACACGCACATGGAAGACTCATGAGCTCAATGGACGACACTGGGCTCGTCTTCCAGGAGAGTTTGCACCTGCACGCGTGGAAGCCCATTGTTGTGGGTGGTTCAATTGTTTGATGTTGACGCAGAATCCGCACAGGATCTTCACACACTCATCAAAGATGGATTAAAGTTCGGAGGTGGAGAGACAAAAAACTGTATAAAACCTTATACTGCTGACAAGGGTTTTTATCTGTCTGCTTTTTCTACAGTGGTTATTGACAAATGCCATTTTTTTCGAGACTTGGCTCAAATAAAAACCGGAACAAAACATTATAGAAACTCCAAGACGGTTTTGATTATTCAGGTTTTTCTGCTGCGGTTCAAATGTGAAACCAACAAACTGCTGCTCGTGGCTGTGAGGACTTGGCGTTAAACAGTTTCTTTTTCCGAGTGTATCGATAGGTAACGGTACTCAAGGGTCTGCGTGCTCTGCTGCCGAATATTCATACCGGTATTGTGACACTGATACTCGCAAGAGCTCACTTTGCCTCCTTCCTTTCCCGCCGTTGGTAAACGGCAGTAGGGAGAGACGACAAAGGACGCACAGCTCCAGACAGCAGAACACACTCTGTTGGCGACAAAAATCCACATGCACACGCACAATATGACCTGAAAATAGGTGATAAACCAGACAGCAGTGATCTATCGGGTTCAACAGGACAGACAGGACTCGAACTCAAGTTTCGACTAATCCGCTTTCAAAAAAACCTCGAACTTGTACTGTACTTTCGACTAATCGTTTCCAAAAAACCTCGAACTTATACTGCACACGAAGGGAAAGAGACGGTCGACTCTCTGCGAAAAACCTCGTGTGCGAAAGTTATCCGTTCGCACAGAAGCTGCACTCCACTCAAAGTGCACACTGCACGCTCTCTGCACAGATCGGCGTACTAAACATAAAACGAGCTGGCAACCACATGGACACACATGCGTATACTCCGGATAACCAGAGCGCCTGTTTTTAGTGGGTAAAATGAGTGAGTGCTCTCTTTTTTGTCTGTGCATGTGTATGGAGCATTGTGCTCTTTCGACACCTGGTTCACAGGAATTGACAAGTATACGCTGTATACTTTGGGACGGGGCCACACTGATGTTCTTTTTCTGACTCGACATATCTTGACCATCTGTAATCCGGCTGAGTATACACATGCCACTCGAGTATACAAGCCACCTGGCGCCATACACCTGATGCGGTACTGTATGACGAAAATCCACCGCCCCTTTCCCAGTTGCTGCATCCCCAAAACCATGCCCTTCTTTATCCGGACGAAACACCCACATCACTCTCTTTTGCAGCTCCTCGTCGTTAGATCGCCACCTTCTCCTTAAGTTGCGCACCGCGCCGCCACTCACCTGCACGCGTTCACTTTCCATTTGGGGCGCCAACCAGCAAGAAGACCTTTCTCGAGAGATCGACAGAAGATGGACGGCCCAGGCACGCCCAAGCACGCGTTCGTGCGCATGGACGACGAGACCGTGGCCAACTTGCCGCCCAGTGCGGCGCTGCGTCCGCGCGAGGCTTCGCGCCGCTCGTCGGTGCGCTCGTCCGCCGAGATCATCGCGGCCACGGAGGAGATGCGTCAGCGCATCGAGAGCCGCAAGCAGCGCCGGTCCAAGCCCAAGCCCACGGCCGAGACAGGAACCTCAGGAGCTGACGCCAACGAAGACGCGAAGCGCGAACTCGTGATGACGGAGCACAAGATGGGCATCACGGAGCTCGCGGCCGAGCTGCTCACGGACGTCGTGCACGGCATGAACGCCGACAACATCGACATGCGTCGTGAGACCGAGGGACTGAACCAGCTTACGCCGCCAAAGAAGGTGCCCGAATGGCTCAAGTACTGGCGCGAACTGACGGGCTTCTTCTGTTTGTTGCTCTGGGCTGGATCGCTCATGTGCTTTGTGAGTTATGCGATCCAGTACTCGGTGGACAACTTGTACTTGGGTATCATCTTGGCGCTTGTCGTGCTGATCACCGGTACCTTCTCGTATGTGCAAAACTACAACTCGAGTAACCTGATGGAATCGTTCAAGAACATGATGCCGACGATGATCACGGTCATCCGCGAAGGCAAGTCGCAGAAGATCGACGCGTCGCTCTTGGTGCGCGGTGATCTCGTCGTGCTCAAGGGTGGTGACAAAGTGCCAGCGGATATCCGCATCATCGAGTGCTCGGACGATCTCACGGTCGACAACTCGTCGCTCACGGGCGAACCAGAACCGCTGAAGCGCATTCCAGAATGCACGGATGAGAACCCATTGGAGACCAAGAACCTGTGTTTCTTCGGCACGTTCGTCCCGCAGGGTAGCGGCAAGGGCATTGTCGTGAACATTGGTGACAAGACCGTCATGGGCCGCATCGCTCGCCTCGCGACGTCGACCGCTGTCGACCAGACGCCGATCGCGAAGGAGATCGACCACTTTGTGCACGTCATCGCGCTCGTGGCGACGATCATCGGTATCTTCTTCTTTGTCGTCGGCTTCCTCATCGGCACGGACTTCGTGTCGAACCTGGTGTTTATGATTGGTGTCATCGTCGCGAATGTGCCGGAGGGACTGCTCGCGACCGTGACGGTGTGTCTGAGTCTCGCGGCGAAGCGTATGGCAGGCAAGAACATGCTTGTGAAGAACCTGCAGGGTGTCGAAACGCTTGGATCCACGACGTGCATTTGCTCGGACAAGACCGGTACGCTGACGCAGAACGTGATGACGGTCGCGAACGTTGTGTACGACAACAAGATCTGGGATGCCGAGTGCTCGATCACACCCGTTGGCAACTACAACATGCAAGACGTGTCGTTCCAGCACTTGCAGCGCTGCGCCACGCTCTGTAACAACGCCGTGTTTGACGAAGAATCGAAGTACGAAAAGATCGTGCGTGGTTCTGGCCACAACTTGACGGTAACGCGCGGTGTGCCGTTGCCTGTGAAGACCGAGGACGGCAAGATGAACTGGGAGACGATTGGTGATGCGTCGGAATCTGCGATGATCAAGTTCTGCCAAGACAAGAAGGACGTCGTCGAGTACCGCAACGAGAACTCCAAGATCAAGGAGATCCCGTTCAACTCGAAGAACAAGTTCCAGGTTTCGATCCACAAGCAGAACAATGACGACAGCGCTCCGATGCTGTTGGTGATGAAGGGTGCGCCTGAACGCATCATCTCGCGCTGCCACACGATCCTGTTGAACGGCGAAGAAGTCGAGCTCACGGCGGACAAGTTGGTGGAAATCGAGAAGCTGCAGCTGGAACTGTCGAAGCGCGGCATGCGCGTGCTCGGCTTCGCGGAGAAAGTGCTGGATCCAACCAAGTACCCTTCGGACTACAAGTTCAACACGGACATCCCGAACTTCCCGCTCGGCGAGAAGGACGTCGACTTCACGGCGGTACCAAAGCCACATCCGAACGTACAGGAAGGGCTCTGCTTTATTGGTTTGATGGCGCTCATTGATCCGCCTCGTGCCGAAGTGCCTGGCGCCGTGGAAAAGTGTAAGACTGCGGGCATCCGCGTGATCATGGTCACGGGCGACCACCCTGTGACTGCGAAGGCCATTGCCCACAAGGTCGGCATCTTGTGGGGACCAACGAAGGAAGACATCGAAGAAGGCAACGCGAGCCGTGGCCTCGTTCGTGGCAGCGCTGGCTGGGAAGACCCGGAGACTGCGCCTGCGATTGTCGTACCTGGCTGGGACATCAGCGTCGACACCCCAGTGGAAGAATGGGACCGCATCTTGGACCACTCGCAGATTGTGTTTGCACGTACCTCGCCGCAGCAGAAGCTCATTATCGTCGAGAACTGCCAGCGTCGTAATGAAATCGTGGCCGTGACTGGCGATGGCGTGAACGATTCGCCAGCGCTCAAGAAGGCTGACATCGGTGTTGCCATGGGCATCATGGGCTCGGAGGTCTCGAAGGAAGCTGCCGATATGATTCTCTTGGACGACAACTTTGCGTCGATCGTGAGCGGCGTCGAAGAAGGACGCATCATCTTTGACAACCTGAAAAAGTCGATCGCGTACGCGTTGGCGGCCAACATTCCCGAACTGATTCCGTTTTTGCTCAACATTGTCATCCGCATCCCGCTCCCATTGACCACCGTGCTGATGCTCGCGATTTGTCTCGGTACCGATATGGTGCCAGCGATTTCGATGGCGTACGAAGGCGCCGAAAGCGACATCATGGCGCGTGCGCCCCGTAATGCGGCTGTAGATCGCTTGGTGACGAAGAAGCTAATTTCGTTCTCGTACCTTCAGATCGGTATCATTGAAGCCGCCGCGGGCATGTTCACGTACTTTGTCGTGATGAACGACTTTGGGTACCCGCCGCGTGTTCTCCCTGGACTCGGCATGGGCACGAGCTTCGGGCGTCAAGTGATGTGGTGCAAGACGACTGGCGGTGAGTTCTGCACGCCTGGTGGCCGCCATGTGAACGACGCTGGCGTCTGGACGTCGCTCGGCGCGAGCGAGACGCCTGTGTGTGAGAGTGACTACAATGCCACGATCCCCGCTGGCGGCTCGATCTACGACGCGCGCATCTTCTGGACGCCCAACCACGACGGAAAAGTGAAGGACTGCCAGTACGCGCTCGCGAACTTCAAGGGCAGCAACCACAAGCCCGAGGGCTATCATCGCTTGAACATTGCGACCTACAAGGGCTACACGGCGGATCAGGAGGTCCCGACGCTGCAGTCGATGCAAGCGGCGTGGCTCGCGGGCTACCGTCCGTACTTCCCGATGCGCGCGCGTCGCTCGCACTTTTTCAATAAGAACTGGATGCACTGGGACGTCTCGGACTCGGACGCCGAGGGTTTTGATTCGAAGTTGATCGAGGACGTGTTCATGAGCTACCAGCCACTGGGAGTGTTTGGCATCACGGACGCGAGCAACACGAAGGGCAGCGTGAAGGCTCCTGGCGCGGCGAAGGACGTGTTTGAAGACCTCGCGGTGAATGCCATGGATGCGAACGGAACGATCTCGACCACGTCGACGTTCACGATGTCTGGTGCCGTGTACCGCAGCGGCGAGGGCGTGACTGTGACGACGGTGAATGGCGCGCCTGTGTGCACGGGCGACGCGTGCTTGCTGGACTACCGCGCGGGCTTCACGTCGGTGGATGAGGCAAGCGGCGTGACGCGCTCGAACATCATGTCGCGCATGCTGCAGTCCAAGGCGCTGGCGGTGACGCAGACGGCGTACTTTGTAGCGATCATCATCTCGCAGTGGGCTAACCTGCTCGTGTGCCGCACGCGGCTGTTGTCGATCGTGGACCACGGCATGGAGAACAGCGTGCTCAATATGGGCATCGTGTTCGAGACGATCGTGGGCGTGGCGTTCTGCTACCTCGGGCTCCTGCAGGACGTGTTCCGCACGGACTCGATCCGCCTGACCCACTGGTTCTGCGCCATGCCGTTCTCGCTGTTCATCTTCGGCTACGACGAGATGCGCAAGTTCATTCTGCGCAAGACGTCGCGCTCGTACGTCGACAAGAAGACCGGCCGCATCTTCCGCGAAAAGGGATGGCTCGAGGAGAACACGTACTATTAGAAAAAAGCCCACACACAACTTAGAGGAATAGCATCAACACATTTGCAGCATGTGCGTGACAAATGTCGAGTTTTTTGCTTTATATGGTGTTTCTAAGTCGCATGCTGACGTATTTACACGGCGATGTGCTTTTGCTCGTGCTTGGCAGCGTTAATGAAGCCGTCGTTCGCGTCGCAGGAGCCGTAGGACGTGACCATGTCCGAGGGCATGGCGAGCAGTATGTGCTGCTGTTGCTGATGGATGCCAACGGGCGACGCGCGCTCCTCTCTTGATGGCGATCGTTGCTCTTTCTGGTGCTGCACCACCACCGAGTCCTTGCTCGAGCCCGCCACAGACGACGTGTACGACGTCGCGATGGACGACGCGCGCGAGCGCTTCCGCTTGGGCACATCCACCGAGAGCAGCGACGAGAGCGACGCCATGCGGTCCTCAGCCGCGAAGAACTCGGCCGAGTACCCGATCGAGTGGAAATGCGCCTGCAGGATCACCTTGAGCTCGTCTTGGATGCACAGGATGCGCGCCTCCAGGTCGATGTCGTTGGCGTCGCTGCCGAAGGGACACTCGATCTCGGACGCGACGTTGTCGAGCGCGAACACCAGCACGGCGCACGGAAACACCCAGAGCGGCGTGTACCACTCGGCCGCGGGCACGTGCGCGAACGAGAACAGCACCATGTACGCGACGATGGCGAAGCGCAGGTACTGCGCGTAGTTGAACGGGATCGGCACGGTCGAGAGGTTGAACACGCGCGTGTACATCTGCGGGAACGTCGAGATGATCCGGTTGAGCTCCACGGCTTGCTCGGCGCACAGAAACTGCTTCTGCAGCGCGCGGTTGACGGTGCGACGCAGCCAGAGCTCCACGACCGCCGCGCGCAGCTTGTTGGCCGAGCCCACGACGTTGCGCTGGCGGTTCCACGTATTCTCCCCCAGACTCTGCACGTCGGTCGAGAGGAACTCGTGTGCCTCCTTCTCAGTCAGCAGCTGCCGCAGCTCGAGCGGCGCGTCGCTCTCGTGGCAGTCGTGGAACACGAGCGTGATGTAGATGAGCACGTACCGCTTGAGGTCGCGGATGAACTGGGATTTGGATCGGATCGCCTTCTGCGACGACGACACGTCTTCGCCACCTGCAGCGGCAGCAGCGAGCGTGTCGCGCTTGGAGAAGTGCACGAACGAGCACGCGGACGACAGCAGCGTGCGCGCGGCTTCGCCGACGGCGCTGACGCTGTCAACGCCCTTCTGCCACTGCTGGTGCGCCGCGTACAATCGGAACACCAGCAGCAGCGCCAGAAGCCCCGTGGCGATGTCGACGGCGTGCTGCAGCACCGGACTCGCGTCGCGCAGGAAGGAAATGCCGCGCGGCAGCAGCACGAAGTGGCGCACAGCCGCCAGCGTCGCCGCGAACAGCGCCAGCAGCAGCGACCGCGCGAGCACCGAGCGCTGCGCCAGGGACGAGCCGTGCGCGTGGCAGAGCAGCCGCCAGAGCTGCCGGTTGCTGTAGTAGATCATGGCAGGGAGTGGGGTATCAACACGAGCGCGTTTTCGAGAATGACGAGTCGCACGACTGCTGGTGGGCACGCACGTGATGGGGAGCTCCCTTATTTGGATCTTTTCGAGTAAGCGTCTCAGAAAAATCATTTCTGTGAACACGTTCAGTCCAAGAGGGTGTCTTGAGCTAAACTATTGCTAAAGAAGGTAGATATGAAGCGAGGAGGGTTGAAAATACAGGGTCGCTCTTATAACCGATGTCAGCAGAATCGTCAAAATCCAAATGTGACTTCATCGCCATTTCCGGCCGTGCACAATGCAAATGCAATACGAGCAGCTCTTTCCAAAACGCAGCCGCCTCGTATGAAAGAGTTCCGACCACTCCTTCTCTCGGTGCGCTTGATTACTGAAGCATATATACCCATCCTTCCTGCGTCCAATGCTTGTTGCTTGTGGTGCATCTTTCCTGTTTTGCCGCAAATTTGCATCTCAAGTGGTCGTCGCAATGGCGAATCAACTCGCGGTCCGTTGTGAAGCGCTCGCTGCAGTTCTTCACTGGACAGCAGAAATCCTCAGAGTCGTCTTCGTCGTCGTCCGACGGAACGTACGTGCCTGCGGCTCTCGCCATTTCCATGTCCAAATCCGTCACACTAAGCGAAAACCCTGGAAGCACCTCGCCACCATGCAAATCTCGCCAGTGCGTGGATGCACACCGCCTGGGCAGCACTCGGGGCTTCTTCCTTGTCAAGTCCTCCTCACTCGCGCTATCGTGTGCGCGTTTGGAAGCGACCACCAGGACATGCACCGGTCCATTTCCAGCCACAGCTTCAACTTCATCCACTCCTCCTCCCACTTCCTCATCCGACAAGCCAACCCTTCGAAGTTCCGCCCGCGCATACTTTATATGCTGAAAGCCTGCAGTCTCAGTCAACTCCCCACCGATCTCCTTCTCCATTAGCCATGCACCGTCCTTCTTGGCCAGATAACAACTTCAGTTCGTCCGCATCACACATGATCCTGCTGTTGCCCTTCTCCGTGGTCGCTTCTTTCAACTCTTCCATCGACGGACTCGCCTCGATGCTGACTGGGATCACGCTTCTCTCCACTCCCACTAGCGCGCACTGCAGCTTCACCATCCTTCTCCACGCTGGACTAACGGCGACAAATGAGCTCTAGCAAAATGACCTCCATACTTTTTTTGACATGATGGAAAATCAAATTGGGACGTGACAACTTTGGACATTTATATCGAGAAAATCAGGTACAAGACAGGAAATGACTTCAAATTGGACACAAACTCTCACGAAATCCATCGAGCACAGTAGGCATGTTGCTCAACTGGAGCTTTTCAAGGAGTTTTTGATCATGAAGAAGAGGGAGCGAAAGAAAGGGAGAAGAGCTGTCCCCTGTCATGCGACAGCTCATGGTGACAGCGCAGGATCCGATCACGACGCATCGGAAGAAAGGGCGGATCGCCTTTATTATGTGGTCTCCTCACATCGTTGAAGCCACGCACGCAAGTGGGAAGGCGAAACTGCAGACGGGATCACTTATTAGAAAGCGTCCAAATAAGTGATCCTGTCTGTCTAAAGTTTGTTCTTTTTATGTCAGATTTGGATTCATTTCTTTCAGATTTCTTTTCCAGTTTCAGACTTCGCACGCTGTGAGATCCAATTTCAAAACTAAAGTTCGCTTTTTGCTTGTTCCAGGTTTCACATTTCATATTGTGTTGTTCTGTTTTTTATTTTTTTCAGATTGTGGGTCTGAGATCTGCGGACGACATACAAATACACATTGAGAGAAGATCCGAGAGGAAGAAGCTGAACCTACCTTTAAGGCTGCACGTCCTCGACGAGGCAGAGCTTCGAGTGGCTGTCGATAAGCGCCTCGCGCAGCAGCTTGGCAGCCGCCGTGTCGTCGCCCAGCAGCTTGCGGAAGCCCGACTGGAAGTCCACGGCCAAGTCCTGCGACACCACCTGCATCTTGTCGTTGAACACGTACTTGGTCATGGTCTCGTACTCGATCTCCTGGCCGATGAGCTGTTGCACGAGGTGCTCGTCCGCGAGCACGGTCGGGAACATGAATGCGAGCGTCGCGCGGTCGCACTTGACCGTGAGCGTGCCCTTGGCGTTGATCACCGTGGTCTCGTCGCCCTGCGAGTCGTCGAGCTCGGCGCCAACCATCGCCACCTGCATGGACGAGTGGTACAGCGCGTAGCGCTTCCACTGCTCGTAGACGCTCGCGAGACCGTTTTCGTCACCGAAGCGAATGTCCACGTCCATGTAGTGCTTGAGGAACCCGACCTGCAGGTCGTGGGTCTCCTGCACGACGGCATTGTTCTTGTCCGGGATCGCGAGACCGCGACCAAACATGATATAGTACTGCTCAACCGCGCGACCGAGTGGACCTGAAAGCGTCTTGCGACCGCTCCAGAGCTTGGCGTCCTGCAGCGTCTGGGACTCGATGAGCCTGGTGAACGTGTCGCGCAGCTGGTTCTTGGTCGTGACGAGCGCCGTCGAGTCGCTCTTCTGGTTGCGTTCGCGCGCGCGCTTCTCCGTGAGCACCGGGAGCGAGTCGGTCGGGATGTCGACGGCAACGATGGCAGACATGGTGCTGTTCGAAGGGCTTGGCTTCACTTGGTCGCTGGAGCGCGGATTGGAGAATGAGCGGTGCACGAGCGCGTGTGTTACAGCGATGAGGTCAGCGGGCGAGCAGGTGGCAACAGAGAGAAGAGGAAACGTCGATCCTTCCATCATTCGTTCTTCGCGTTCTTTCTTCCAGTGTTGCTGTGAGCCTGGCTGCCGCATGCTCTCGCGCGTGATCCGTCGGCTTCTATGTACTACAGTACAATAGCGACTGGGAGCTGTTTGTTTGCTGCTCTTAGCAGCGTCTTAGGGTCTCGGTTGTTGTTCCCTTCCCTTCTGAGCCCATTTCCTTCGATTAAAGATTCATCTCACAACGCATGATTCGAAAGTTATGCGAGTGTGATATCGTATCAAAAAGGCACTGTTGGCATTTCACTCTCCCTTCTATAGTTAATACATGGGAAACAGACGACACTGTTTCGTGCCGCTGATAGCCATCCCACAGTCACTTCAACGTCAGAAGATCCCTTTGGGTGCGCCTGGCTGCTTTGAGTGGGTAGTGCTCGTGGATTTCGCTGGTGTGTGCGCACAAGCGGAAGGAAAGTGCGGCTTTCGACGCGCAGCATGAACGCAGTCGCTGGAGGCACGCGACGCAACGACTCGGCTCCGTTGGACCTCATCAAAGTCTCGAATGGAACTTTCAGAGTGAACCTGACCTTTCTGATATCCAAAACACAAACGAAAAACAGCCGCTGAGAGAGGGAATGAAGGAGAGATTGACCCCATGACAGCGTCAAGAGGACGACTTTTTTCCTGTCTTCTGGTAAATGGTTGAGATGCAGACAGAATATGATATGAATACTTCGTGACTTGAATGCTTTTGGTAGGTTGTTCGAGTTCAATGATCAAAGCACGACAGCTTCAGAAATGCATATCGTTTTGTTAGATCAAGGTCACTTGTTACAAACATCAACCCAAGAAGAGCTGATTGGCTGAAACATCAAAAATGATCCGCAACGATTGGTTGAAAGGCAATAAACGATCGACCTGTTTCACTGCGTGTCAGCTTGCACTTTCTCTTCACAGACGTCCCCTTTTTTTCTTCTGCTTTTCACACTAAGTATATACTACAGTACAGTTTTTGCTCAATAAAGCATCCCAAGCGAAAAATGAAAGGCAACAGCAATCACAGACGGATGTTGCCGCTGTGGCTCGCGTCCACATAGTCGAACTCGCTCAGGTCCATGCACGAGCGGTCCTGCTGCAGCAGGCTGTGCGTGCTCGAGTGGAAGCCGCCCGAGGTGCTGCGGCTCGTGGTGCTCGGCTCGTCCTGCAGCAGCCGCGCCGCCAGCAAGTTCTCCTCGGCGATGACCTTGTGCTTGCGGCGGAAGCGGCGACGCACGCTCGTCTTGGGGATCTGCAGCCTCTGGCCCAGACGGCGGCACGCGCACGCGGTGCCGTCGCGGCCGATCTCGCCCGAGTGCGAACTGCTGGGGCCCGTGCGCAGGTACTCGGAGATCGTGTTGCAGTTCGTGGACGCCGTGCGGTTCGACGCCTTGCGCGACGGCCGCATTGGCGCTTCGTTGTCTCCCAGCACTGTCACAATGTCAATGGCTCCGTTCTCGTCGACATGCTCGTGCTCGTCGTCGTCTTCGCTCTCGCTCTCGCTCTCGCTCTCAGCTTCAGTGTGCACAGCGCTGCAAGCCGACGTGTCCTTGTCTGTCTTCGCAGTAGGACACCCTTGGCCGTCGTACGCGCCGACGACCAGTGGTTTGCACAAGTTGATGTTGCTCTCGTCGAGAAAGTAGAGCGCGTCCGAGTTCTCGAACGGCCGTGCGTGCTTCAGGTGGTGCAGCAGTCCGGCGTCCATGAGCGCATTGCCCACACGCAGCGCTTCGCTCACGCTGTCCACGTACTGGGACTGCTCCATCAAGTCGATTGCCTGGATGCCCGAGAAGCTCTTGTCTGTGAGGCTCCGAGTCTCCTTCACTGTTGTCAGCAGCGCATCCTCCAGCTCGTCGCTGAGCTCCATCGCGAACGCCGCGCAGATCTCCTCCTGGATACTCTCGAGGATACTCACGACGTGCTGTGCTGACGGCCGCAGCGCCGCGTCGCCCTGCCACGCGCTCTCGATGACAGCGCGGAGTCCCGGGTGGATGCGCTTATCGAGCTCCGGTCGCTCACCTGCAGTCACATTCTCAAACACGAGGAAGTGGTTGTTCTTGGACGTTGGGAACTTCTCGCGGCCGGGGTTCAGGATGTCCCACATCGTGATCCCAAGCGAGTACACGTCGGCTGCTTCGCCGTAGGTGGCCTGTCCAGCTTTGCCCTGGATGATCTCGGGCGCCATGTAGTCCACAGTTCCCTTGACAGTCATCTGTGCGCCCATCGACCCGTGGCTTTGCGGACCTGCTGGCACGCGCTGCAAGTTGGCAATACCGCTGTCCATCACCGCGACGTTGCTCAGACTAGACCGCCCGCCATTGTGCGCGAAAGCCTTCTCGTCGCTCATGTCCCCACTGGTAGTCTCGCTTCCACCGGCGGTACTACCTCCAGGTATCATGCACGACCGCGGCAGGCTGCGGGACTCACCAAAATCCGTCAGCTTGACAGTGCCCTCGACGTCAACGAGGAAGTTTGCTGGTTTGATATCGCGGTGCACGAACGGCGGTGAGAAGCTGTGGATGTACGCCACGGCGCGCGCGGCGTCGAGCATGTACGCGAGGTTGAGCAGCATCTGCTGGCGGTTCGGGTGCGAATCGCGCTGTGAGACTGCGCACGTGATGTCCTCAAGGCTACCCTGGCAGAGCTCCGAGACGAGACAGATCGTCGGTGGACTCACGCACATGCCGTAAAACTTGACGATGTTTGGATGGTGCAGCGCGCCGCAAAGTGCGGCTTCCTGGGAGAACTCGGCCACGGTGTCCTCGTTAAAGTCCATAGGCGTGTACACCTTGACGGCGACGTGGGTCGTGTCCTTGAGGATACCGCTGAACACGATGGCGCTCGCACCGACGCCGATGCGCTGCTTGAGCTCCAGGTACGCAAAGTCGATGATGAGCTTGCGGTGCATCTCGATGAGGACATGGAGCCCCTTGGACGAGACGTGCTCGGGCAGGTTCCGGTTCTGGCGGAAGAGCCTCTGGAGATCACACGCGCGGCGCCCCATACCGCGCCAGTGCTCAGTATCCGCTCGGAGCACCCGCCAGATCACGAGTGGGCACAGCGAGCCGCACAACAGATTAGCGTACGTGAGCGTGAAGCCTTGGTCGGTTTTCTTGCTATGGAAGAGCTCGTTGTACGTGAACAGCAGCGCGTAGTAGATGTATGCGAACACACAGAACTCGCGAATTGTACGCTTGGAGGCTCGTCCTGGCGGCTTGACGAAGATGTATGTGTACAGCAGCAGCATGAACGCGCGTGACGTCGTGAGCACCGTGTAGAGCTCCGACGCCGGACGGTACGTGACCATGTACCAGACGATCGGCATCGTGTACGTTGAGAGCGCAAAGGTGATGGCGAGCGAGCGTCGCAGCGCTGGCCAGGAGACAGATTGCTGGAGCATGAACACGACGACGCTGAGGAACACGAACTGCCGGCCCGAGTAGAACGCTTCGGTCGCGAGCTTGGGGATGTCGTACGTGTAGTAGTTGGTGGCCAGCGCTGTGCAGAAGAAGATCGTGTAGATGCCCGTCGTGACGGCGAGGACAGCCAAGAGAGGCTCGAATGCCGGCAAAATGACTTTTCTCGCCGCGTTTTCGTCACCTTTGAACGCCACGTGCCGGTTGAACCGCAAATAGATGAGGAGCGTGATGCACAAGAAGAACATGACTCCGTACCCTACGAGCAAGTAGAGCTGCAGTGTATGGATCTTGCTGTGCAGGTACGCCAGAAGGGCTTTCTGAGCCGCGATCTTCATCTGGTCCGCTGACGTCGCATTAGTCGCTGGTGTCGTGCTGTTAGTAGTGCCGTTCGTGAGCAATGGCGCGGTCGTGTTTGCCACGATGACTGCAGCGCCAGGTATCGAGGTCGTGGCGTTCAGGAGCATCGTCATCGAGGCGTTGGCGAGCATGGACGCCCCAGAGCCACCTGCGGAAGCCATGGCTTGATGGATCTGGTCCGAGTACGATCTAGAGCGCAGATTTTGGATTGAGGAGTCCCTGTCATCGAGTTGCCCTCCAGAGTCGCCTCCTTGTGCTTCGAGCTGGAGAGAGAAAGGCAATCAAGCTATCGCGATGTCCGGATGTTGCTGATGAAGCAGATTTATTAATGAGCAAAGTTATGCAAGCTGTCGACATGAGGGCTTATGGTCCGTGAGTCCTCGTCCATGACTATGGTGATGTGTATCAACTATGGACTACTGACGTCATGGCGTGGCGCGTGCCTTGGGGCCACTAAGTGGGGTGCCGCACGCCTTCGGCTTGCTGGAATGCAGGATGCAGATAGGATGGATGGAGGCACGTGCTGTGCGCGTGGGTGCAAAGCAATCACATGGGCCGAGACAACTGACAGGCTGGAAGCCACGAGCTTGAGAGATTGATTGCGCCACACTGCCCTCCAAAGCTCGGGGCGTAATTTGAGTAATGGAGCTAGGCGAGTTGTTCCTGTAGAAGCGGATCGCGTGCACCTTGCGCGTAGTCGCGCACCTTATCTGGGACGTGCTTGAAAATCTCTGTCAAGGGTTCCCATGATGCTTCAATGTCTTGGAGCCCCGTCCACGTAACCAAGAGCTCCCACCGCTTGAGAGTCTCATTGTACCGGTGCTTAGAGAAGCGGTCGACACCAAGTAGGATCCCTTGGTTGCTGACGAATTCTTTGATTTCCTGGGTAACGTTGAGAGACGAGTCAGCATAGAACCGGAGACGGGATCCGTGGACTTCATGGATGGCACCAGTAAGAAGATGGCGAATGAGGAAGGAGTGTGGGCGTGCTTCTGTGACCATGAATGGCCCAACCCACTGGGCGAGAAGCTTGTTGACAGTCAGCCTTTGGTCGACGCGAGACCAGAGGACGTAATCGCCGATGTCAAAGTTCGCCGTGGCTCTTGTTGCGGCTGCCATGTCTCTCAACCGTTTCCGCTCCTTGACATTAACGACTTCGCGGTGCATCTGTTGCATTGATGCCCGTACTGCAGTGAGCCATTGCTCGATTCGGTCCCAGTCGATTGATCCGAAGGTGCCGTCTGGTCTAGCGATCACATCGAGGCTTGTAGGTGGAGGAAGCGCGAGGAAAAGTTCCATGGGGCATTTTCCTGCTAGGGACGCAACTGGTGTTTGGTTTAAGTTGCCTTGGACGACAGGCAGGAGATACGGCCACTCATGGTGGTCGAGTTTGTACTCCAGCAACAGCACGCGCAGCACTTGGAGGACATCTCTGTTCAGGCGCTCGACTGTCCCGTTCAACCAAGGTGAGTAGACTGGGGTGAATCTCTGTTGGACTTTTAGACGGGCGCACAGCATCGCGATGGCCGCATTGCGGAAATGCGTCCCTTGGTCTGAGATTAGCGTTTCTGGGCAGCCGTATCGCTTGTGCCACGAAAGGAGCGCGTCTGCAGCAACGGACGAACTAGCAGAACTGCATGCAAACAACTCGCAGTAGTGTGTGAGCGAGTCCTTCAACACAAGTACGTAGCTGTCGCCTCCGTACGCTTCGCCAAGGTAGAGAAAGTCCCAGTGTACAGCTTCATTTCGTCGGATAGCTGTGTAGGTCG
Organism: Globisporangium splendens; assembly: GCA_006386115.1. Lineage (NCBI taxonomy): Eukaryota > Oomycota > Peronosporomycetes > Pythiales > Pythiaceae > Globisporangium > Globisporangium splendens. The sequence goes on along the minus strand of VFIW01000014.1, from coordinate 261,361 downwards.
GACCATACACGCGAGTAATGATTCTTGGCCCTTTTACGTGCTTGCAGAGTAAGCACTTACTCACAAAGAGTTGGACTTTCCGGTGGAGGTTCTGGACGTGAAAACGCTCGTTCAGGATTGTGAACATTGCAAGCTCGCTCCGATGTCCTTGCGACCCGCAGTGCGCCACCACGAACAGCCTCGTCAGCAGGTTCTTCGCGCTGGGCGGGATCCATATTTTACCGCCAACCTTGCTGATACCGTCAACTGTTGTATGGCCGCCTGGCATCTTGGTGTGGCCAGTGCGGTTGTCGTTCTGGGTCTTGCTGATCTCAACGAGGGTTGGAAATTCAAACGATTGGTCTGAGAGAGGGCGAATTGGTGAGATCGGTGCAATACTGCGTGTCCTTACCGCCCCTGCTCGGATCACACTCGTCTCGCGCCACCGTGAGATAATATCTGCCCAAACATTCATCTCACCCGAGATGTGCTCAATTGTGAACCGGAGACCGCAGAGGCGCATCGCCCATCGCTGGAGACGGTCGCGAACATGGCGCTTGAGTTCCACGTGCGGAGCAAAGATGTAAATCAGGTTCGCGTGATCGCAGAAGAGCCGAAAGCCTCCTGGTCGTTGCAAGAGGTAGGCGAGGTCACTGCAGGCTTTGACGATCGGGAAAGCCTCCTTCTCGACAATTGCCCAATTTAGCTGCGCATTTTTAAACGAGCCGCCTTTGCATATCACCATCTGGTGATGCTGCTGATCAATTGGGGCGTTGTCATTCCACTCTTCGACAGTAGTAATCACGATGCTCCAGCCGGAAAGGGAGGCGTCAGTGAAAACACACAGCTCTCCATTGTGACTTGGGAACGCCAGAGGGATCGACATCTGGATGAGTTGCTTGACTGTGTTGTACGCCATGGCCTCATCGGTCGACCAGTCAACGGCGACATTGAGAGCATTTTTGTTTCGGCGACCGATTCGCTTTCGCTCGGCGTCAAGCTTGAGCAGTAATGGTGCCACGACGCGCGCATAGTCTGGGAGTGACTCATGCAGCCAGTTGCTCGCACACACAAAGTATTGTAGCTCTGCCACGGTGGTTGGAAGTGGTAGTGCGGTGAGAGCATCGACTCTGGCGGGGTCGTGGCGAACACCAGCTCCAGATAGAAGCTTCCCGCACCACATTACTTCTGGCTGGAAAAGGCTGCTCTTGCTCGCGTTCAGCTTAAACCGACGGTCTCGCATGATAGTGAAGAACTCTTGTAGGGCGTGGAGAAACCCTTCGATTGTTGGAGCAAACACGATGATGTCGTCAATCCAGACGAGCACGTTGCGCTGCAGCATGGGAGAAAGTGCAGCTTGCATCTGCATCTGGAAGTGTATGGCGGAATCAACTGCTCCCTGGGGCACGCGAAGTGGTGTATACACAGTGTCCTCTGTCATGAACGACATAATCTCTTGGCTGGCAGGATGGAGGGGAAGTTGCCAAAACCCCTTCATTAGGTCAAACTTGGCGAAGCAGGTGGAGCCGTACACCGCAGCAGAAATCACTGACAAGTTCGGCATCGCTCCAGCGATCGGCACAGTCATCTTGTTTACTGGTCGGTAGTCGATCGTAATGCGGAAGTCTGTCTGTGAACCCGGCTTCCGCACAGGTACTGCTGCACATGCCCATTTCGCAGAATTGTTCTTTCGAACAAGGCCGCATTCCTCTAGATACGCAGTGTACTGGCGTAGGAACTGACTCTGCAACGGAGCGTACTTGCGAGGTTTGCAGCGAAATGGCTTCGAGTCTTCACGTAGAGTCACCTCCAGAGGTTCAACCAATGCTGGGGGGTCTGCCTCGAGGCTCTCTCGGAAGACCTCGCTGAATTTGTGCACCAACTCACGAAGGCGTCTCTCAAATCTTGTATCCATGCCGTTTGCGAAGGCATCATCGACAAGTAAGTCGACGAACGAGATTGGCGCCCCTTCTGGCTCTGGGAGCATATCACCAACTGGAAACTCGTCCGTTTCTTCTTCTAGAAGTGGAGCAGCCGCAAGTTGCTCGATCATGCTCTCGACGTCAATCCCCAAAGCCTTCATTGCATCATTCCCCAATAGGAACTCGTCAACTTCTGACTCTAGAATGAGGCACGGTGTATCCTTGAGTCGAACCGGGCCGGCGGCAGTTACAAGTTCTAGAGCAAGTGACACTCCTTGTCTGCAAACTGCCGTATGGCCGTCAGCCATCACCGCATGCACTGGAGAAGGGAGGTCCTGCACGGGAAGCCTTGGTTGGTTGTTGAGAAGTGCATCCACAACTGCACGTGGCACAATGCATCGATCGGCGCCGCTATCGGGAATGTATGGCACTTCCAACACGCCATTAATTCGAACAGTACAGCCGCGTGGTCCCGCGGACACTGCCTTCGAGCGGACGATATCACTTCGGAGAATCTTTGACGCTCTCATACTTGATAGGGCTTCGATTCTCTGAGCCTGTGTCGCTGTTGGACACTCATCCAGCCAATGCTGCCCTTTGCATACCAGACAGCCGTCACGAGGAGGCAGGCGAATCTTCTTTCCTCCCGCGTGGGCCACTGGTCTTGCTGCATGTGGAGCTTTCTTGACCTGGTGTATATGCGGGCGGACAGGTGGAGCTGGACTTGCGCGCTCCATGGTCTGGGTATGGAATCGCTGCTGTACCTTTGCGTGCTCGAGGATCAAGTCAAAGAGTGCTGCGTCATCGGTCTTACAGCTCCTCCTCTCAAATTTGATCAGTCTCTCGATCTGCTCTCGGAGCATGGCAGGCTGAACGTTCTCGATCAGGAGTGTGCACCTTGCCTTCATTCGATCCCTGTATCCCGGTTCTGCATGGTTTCCACTTCCGATGAGCGCCTGGAGGCCGTTGTCTTCCACGATCTTGGTGAAGTCCTGGAAGTACTGGAAGACACGAGCGTCGCAGTCGTCAATGCTCATGTCCATCTTCAGCGACCGCTTGAAGAGAGTCTTGACATCAGGAATATACTCGTTCTTGAGGGTCCTACAGCGCTTGTACACGAGGGCCATTACTTCACTGTCTTCGATTTCATCGATGCGCTTCTTGAGAACGAAAGTTGCTAGGGTCTCCAGCACTGCTGAATCGATGGAGCCCTTGACTGTAGCAACTACAGCAGCGAGGTTTTCACCCGTCACATTGCATCGATGTTGCATCTTCGTGACGTATTGCTCCCACTCCCTTGTCCACGTGATAAGGGCCGCCTGGTCCCAGCTGGACAGTCTTGGGGCGCGGATAAACTCGTACACAGGCTGGGGTATTCCCATGTCGACGTCGCCGTCCGAGTCAAGTCGATAACTGGACGCCATCGGCACCCAGATCAGGTACAGTGTCGACACCGCCGTTCCTTGATCCTCAGGTGCTTATTTAGCAAAAGACGAGTCGAACACTGACCACTCGAACTTTGATACCAAGCCGAACGGAGCGTACTTAGCCGAATCACCACTGTCGTTGTGGAGTTGCCGTCACCGATCGTTGTCTTGCCTGGGTTAACAAATCGCCACCGTCTTGGTGAAGACGCGTAAAGATCTTTATCGCGATGTCCGGATGTTGCTGATGAAGCAGATTTATTAATGAGCAAAGTTATGCAAGCTGTCGACATGAGGGCTTATGGTCCGTGAGTCCTCGTCCATGACTATGGTGATGTGTATCAACTATGGACTACTGACGTCATGGCGTGGCGCGTGCCTTGGGGCCACTAAGTGGGGTGCCGCACGCCTTCGGCTTGCTGGAATGCAGGATGCAGATAGGATGGATGGAGGCACGTGCTGTGCGCGTGGGTGCAAAGCAATCACATGGGCCGAGACAACTGACAGGCTGGAAGCCACGAGCTTGAGAGATTGATTGCGCCACACAAGCCTACTTGAGAGAGAGAGAGAGTCGACGCCACTTTTGCTGGAAGAAACGAAAGAAGAAATTCGCGCGAAACGCGTTTCAAAGTGGAAAAGCCAGCCGCCGCCAGCTTCAAAGAACGCGCTTTCACGACATGTGAAACGACAAGTCGCGAGGCTTTTTTCCCCTCCATGGGCTCAACTTAATGATCGCTTGCACGATATTGAACTGGAGGAGATCAAGAGACCCGGTGGGTTCAAAAACGCTTGCCAAGCAGGCTTTGCGAACCATAAAAAGGTCACATGGTCGCGCTGATCAGCATGTTCTGACTGGTCTCACTCGAGTGCCGGTAGTCAAAATTAGGCTGTTGACCAGATACCAAGATTGAAAAGAAGCCGACTGTTGCTGCGTGTTCACTTGCTTTCCACGTTCTGCACCTGGGAACGTATCGATGTCCGCCGTGCTTCTTTCCATAATCGATCGACTCAACCAGGCAGCAGCGGAAATTTGCCTTGTAGGCTGTCGCGTTCGAGCCTCCAAGGCGGAAGACTCGTGTGAGGATGGGAGCGACGTTATGTGGTTCACAGGCCATCACGATGTGGAGATTTCTTTCTCTCTCGAGCACTCATGGCGATGGGCGAATGGCGAGTCGCCTATTTTTGGACACTGACTGGAAGCAGGCACTGTTTCTTCTCTTAAATCATGGAAAGAAACAACTTTGGACCATGCCTGAGGGCGAGAGAGTGCCAGTGCGTCATGGTGTTCGCTTGGCTTCTCGCATGCTTCCCTGGAGTTGCGCCTCAAGTGCTCCCACCGCTGTTTTTGGGTAAATGGCGACAAGTAGCCAGTCATTCCTTCCAGTAATCGTGCTGCCCATTTTGCTCCTCGTCCTGGTCTTTCCTGCAATGTGTTGGTAATGCACTTGCGTGAAGGCACCGCGCCTGTGGGTGGATGACGACAACGCTGTTTAATGCTCTCGCTTGTCTTGATCCTCTTGACGTCGGAAGTGGCATTGACGCACGCTTGCTGCTCTCTGGTGTCCACGCATAAACGCACGTCACTTCAGCGCTTGCGAAAGAAATGGAAGGATAGAAACATGCAAAATGCACTTACCACACGACCTGAAGCAGCAGGGCTCGACTCGTTGCACCACTTGCCCTCGTGCAGTTTCCTGTTGTGCTAAAAATTGAAAAGGGTCTCAAAGAGCGAAGCAGTTCAGCACGTCATCACCGGCACCACGGACGGTCTCTGCCTGCTCGAACACCGCTGCTTGAAGCAGAGCAGGGTGCTCAGCGAAGGTCATTTGAAGCGAATTGCATTGCCTGCAAGTTGCAGGTGAGTTTGCAAGCTGCTACTCACCAAACTGTCATTTGCGCCGCCGCCATTCTCGCCTTCTTCCATGTCGAGTGACACCGACACCCAGGTGCCTGCTGTCACAGAGCGACCGAACACTGCTGCCCAGCTCAAGGTGTGTGCCATGTCAGAAAATGCAAGCAAACAAATCGATATCCGTGACGCCGCAAATTGATACTGTAGCGGGTGAAGCAAGCGCATATCGCAGAGCATCAAACGCGTCTGACGCTGATACGCGGCTATCAACAACACATCGCGCATACTGATCAAGACCATGAAGACACAGTGACGTGCTGGCGGATGATCACGCATAACCTGCCAAATGACGACGCCACCGTTCTCGAGGGCGAATTGAGCTGCTCGTTCACGAAGAGCTACGCTTGGCACCAGGACTTCGTTGTCTGCATCCGCTGACACGAGTGTCATGCGCTCGCCTGATTGACCGCAGCGTCGTCCTTACATTACACACACGCATCCACACATATGGACACACAAGCATCCACTTATCGCATCGCATTTGTTCCCACGCTGTCGTCGTCGTCGTCGTCGCATCCCCATTGCTCTTCCGCTAGTGATGTGAACCCATCTGGCTCAAAAAAATCAAGAAAGTGACAGTGGAGGGGCTTCTATTGGAGACATCCCGTTTTAGATCCCGTATGAACACGATTTAACAACAGCCGGATGTGTGGGACATTTGGACTGCCTCCGATTTAACAGTCTGGAAGCGGGCATTTATCAGGGGAACTGGCTGCACGCTTTTGGTGTGTCGCGTAAACCAATGACTCAGAACACAGAAAAAGTTTCAAGCTGTCACATGCGCATTTTCGCCCACGCACAGCAGTTATTCTTAACACCAGCATCGAATAAAAGTGCTATGCTTTTGCATACGAGTGCTTGTAGATGCAGTCTTTTAGCATGCGTCTGCGATCCACTTTCTCCCACATCTGGGTTGCCTTCTGTCCTACAGCCGGACCGCTCACCAGCAAAAAATTGCCATTTCAAGTTGAAGTTATTGTCAACCCTGTCTTGATTGGTTGAAAAGGTCAACTTCAACTTGTGTCGATTGGTTGAAATAGCGTTTGTGTGCTGTTGATTGGGTGGCTGGCGAGAGCGAAGGGGTACAGTCTCGGAAGAAGGAAAAAAAAAGAAAAGCGCGAAGAGAAAACTGGCATTGGCATGCTGCAATAGGACGACGCCGCATGCACGCATAAGACGCCAAGACGCGTTGTTGAAGCAAAGGAGAAAGAGCCAAAGAGCTTCCCAAGAGCGCACAGTGTACACACCCGCAAAGGTCGATCTCCTGACCGCAGATATAGATAGCCCTGCGGCCAGTTCAGTCGCAGTCCAAAGGCGGCAACCGCACTTTATCCAGCTGGAAGAGTAAGCCCCCGTCCTTGCTGGAAGAGCTGCTCGTGCGCGTGAATGCGAGTTGCTATCTGTTTGTCTGTCATTCGCAGTGTGTGTGTGTGTGTGGTTTAGGGAAATGGTTAGGGCCATTGCTGTCGAGTGTTCACTCACATGGTGTGCTTCTCTTTGTATTGTAGGCTGCTGCTGTGCATATCAAACAGGAGCAAACCACACAAGGCGACAGCACGAGTGGTTCCCACTGCGCGTTTGAATTGGGAGACTGCTGCATAGGACGGTGAGTGCCTTTGTCCTTTCGTTGGCTTGGGTTGTGTGTTTGCCAGGTAGCGGGGTTGCGTGTGTCTTTTTTCTGCATGTGGCCACCCACCGTTTGTCTTGGCGCTTGTATGGCCGAGGAGCGCTGGCGGATGTGCTGATCCCGGTCTCTCTCTGCTGTTGTTCCCCTAGTACCGTAGCGTTTGGTGGTTGGTGAGACCTTCGTGCCCTCGTCTGGCTGCTTTTCTCGTACTTGAAGCGACTCAGAGCCACCAACTTCAAACAGTGTTGGGACCCAGGAGTTCCATACCAGAAAGCCAAGAGCTGCAGGCAAGAGCTTCAACCGACTGGCAAAGGACGCATTGAAGCTCCGTCTACCAGCATTAAACAGAGGATCCCTGTCGTTCGCAAGCGCGGATCCATTCATTCGCTCACTCATTGAACTGCGACCAGCGCGTTGAAGACTCGCCACGATCGACAGCTGGCGGAAGAGACACGATGCTATCAATGGTCAACGCCGAGCGCAACACGGACGCGCGGGCGACGGCGCTCGCGCACGCGAATTCTTCGGGTGCGTCCATCGAGCAAGAGCCCTACATCAAGAGCGAGCGCAAGAGCATTCCGGTGCCCGTGCTCGTCAAGCACGAGGAGTACGTGTCGGCAGAGCCCCGATATCACAGCAACAATAGCGATTCACGAATGACTCGCGGCGCGCTCGCGGCATCGACCAACACAGTAAATGCGAGCCAGCAGAGTGGTACCATCAGCGGTGGCGCCGAGTCCGACACGTCCACAAAGAGCCGCAAAGAAAAGCGCTCGACAAAGTCGAAATGCCCGCCAGGGCTGCGCAGCGGCAAATGGACGCCCGAAGAGGAGGCGTTCACAAACACGATCATCCACTACTTTAAGCGTGGGTTGTTGAACGTTGAAGACGGCACGTCGCTGCGGTGGTACCTCGCCAAGCGTCTGAACTGCGAGGCGATGCGCGTGACGAAGAAGCTCAAGGGCAACAGCTCGATCGGGAAGCAGATTTTTAGAGCGCTAGAGAACACCGAAGAGAACCGCGAGGCGATCGCGCAGGCAAACAGCGAATTGGCCATCGTCGAGAACTTATTTTTGGAGTCGCTCGCGTCGACTCATGCGACTGCCGCTGTTGCAGGGACTGCGAGTGGAGCAATAGGAGCCAATAGCAGCAAGAAATCGTCACCACATAAGCCGAGTGCAATGCTCAAGCAGCCGCCGAACCTGGAGGCCAAGAAGCTCGTCGTGCTGTCCAAGGCCAAGTCCGGATTCCACAGTCGCCTTCATCAGACCAGCGTTCGAGCGAACAGCGAAGACGCGAAGTTGCTGCTGCACTTCTTTGTCGAAGCCCACGACATCCCCACGACAACAGCGACGACGATGGCGACGATGGACGCGACGCTGATGGAGAAGAAGCGGCTGTTTAGCGACGTCGAGCCGTCGCAGAGCAGCAGTTCGTGCGACTCGCGAAATGGCGCCGCTGAAGACGATTTGCCGCCGTCCAAACGGCATTCCGTCAAGATTGAGAACCTCATGTGATCTGAGACTTCCAGATAAATTGTGGGTTATAGAGAGCGAGAAGCTAGGGTGTAATTATTCTTTTTTCCTTCATATTTGAGAACCGATAGGTAGTAATTTTGTACACAAGTAGATCAGACCAGCAGTATGTGAATATATATTTATATTGTGCCTTTGAGACTTCAGGTTCGCTTGGGGATGCCGCGTGCTCCGACCCAAATGAGCAGCCATTTCAGATTTGTGAGCGCGTACTTGAGCGCCTTCGTCCACTCCGTCTGCTTGTTTTTCAAATAGAGAATGGAGTACCCCTTGATGGCGTGCTTGGAGATCTTGTAGGGCAGGCGCATCGTCGGATCGCTCGCTTCCGCAAACACGATCAGCTGGCGCAGGCACGTGATCAACGCGCCGAGTCCTAAATTGAAATGCGACTCGGCGAAATTATCTTGATCCGAGCCGTGTCTACAATGCCGTAAAACAAAATATCACAGTTGAATTTTACGCACCGACGTCAATGGCGAAATGAATATATCGCAAAGTGACGGACGTACAGCGAATACTCCATGCGCAGATTCGTGAAGCGAACGATCTTGGAAAAGCTACCCAGTGGCACGATCTTAAAGCTGCAAAAATCGTCGACAATAAATTAAAAAGCACAAACTCGCCGACGCAAGAACAAACAACTGAAAACTCACTCTGAAAATTCGAGCCCCACTCTTCCAGCGAGCGTGTTTAGCAGCAACGCGCATTCGCCAAAGCCGGCATTGATCTCATTCCACTCGACAGGGATGCTGGGTAATTGGCCGACACGGAAGTTGTTGATGGTCGCGAACGGACCACTCTGGCTGATGGAGAACATGTCGTGGAGCACATTGAGCTGCTGCACCGACGAGATGGTGCCTTCGATGCCGTCGATTCGCGCTTTCGCCAGATCGCGTAGGTCGTGAAACGTTTCCTCCTGAAGCTGCAAGTCGTTGACCTCGTTCCACATCATGAGCTCTTCCTGCGCGAGCGCCGCGCCTTCGCTCTCTAGTGCTTGCCGCCGCTCACGGATCTCTTCGCGCTCTTTCTGCATCAGCTGTAGGTTCTCTTCCAGCGCCGCAAGTTCCTCTTCATACTGTTGGACAAACAGCACCAACAACATCAGCTACACGGCAATAAGGAATACAGAAGTTCCTGGTTATTGCGTACAAATTGGATGCGCTGCTCAATTTGGTTGACTTCTTCGTTGCGAATGGACGTGCCCGTCGACTGCAGAAAGCCCGCAAAGCATCGCTTGTCGTACCGCGCGCGCTCAGCTTGTCTAATAGCAACAATCAACAACGTAAAAATACACACAGCCACATTATTATGCAGGCTAGTGCAGCAACCAAATAAACAGGTTTATACCTGTCAATTTGCTCAATCATACTGTCGACACATTCCTTGCACGCTGGTGTCGTCATCGGCATCCCCGCACTAAAACAAGAACACACACAGAATGATCATCACCACGACCTCGACAACACTTATCCTAGCAAAATACTTACCAGTGGGCGTTCTGGGTCGTAATGAGCTGGATGTGGTGGCTGAGGTCGGCATGGGTCGCGACGGCGGTCATGCTCTCGCTGAGCGGCTCCGACGCATGGTTGTCTCCATATCCAAGTGGCTGCAGCCGCACATTGCTGCCTCCTTGACTTGGACTGCTACTGCGACTATTCTGCCGTCTCTGGTTCGCCTTGGTCTGTTGCTGGCGCGAGGGTTCGTGGCCAAAGTACTGCTCCTCCACGCGCCGATCCGGCACCATCACGTGGCCCCTTCTGCTGCTGCTACTGTAGTAATCGTACCCTTCGCCCGGCGTGTCGAAGCTGGCGCCGCCGAGCGCGTCGCCGATGAAACTCCCCATCGCGTACTCCTCGGACAGCAGCATACTGGACGCCTGCGACGCGAACAGTTGCTGCTGCTGCATCGCGCGCGGCGAGTTGGACGTCGGCAGCAGCACATAACTTTCCCCCAGCACTTGGCCTGCGCGCACCAAATAAACAAAGAGCATATCGGTAAATGAGCACTAACAGACACATGCATACACGCATATAGAGACGCACCTGTGGGGATCTGCGGCTGCGTGTGGAGCGCGCGGTGGCAGTGGCGGCACGAGAGCATCGTGGCTTGCTTTATGAACTTGCCCATGACGGCTTTGCGACTTTTTTCTCAGGTAAGCCTTCCAAACTGAATATTGTCGGATTCAATAAATACAGCAGGTAATCATATTACACAGGTTCAGCGACTTGTGCACTCTTATACCCAACTTGAACAGTGTGTCTGACGACGAGCGCTTATATCCGAAATTAACAGTACACTCATGTTGAAGCTACAAACGTCGTTTGATGGTGGACATTGAGGGACAATGCAGCGTCTCGTGCTCGACGCGGTCCTTCTTGCGCAGCTCCGTGCCGCAGCCCAAAGAGCAGACGACGAAGCGCATGACGCACACGCGCTCGTGCTTCTTGACTGTGTTGGCGATGAGCACGTCGCGGCACCCGAGCGGACACCAAACGGTCCGCAGCGCGCACTCGCTGGTCTCGTGGCGCTCCTTCTCGTGTGCGAGCGGCAGCTTTGCGAAGCAATTGCACTTGCACATCACTTGCCGCATCTTGCACGTCTCACTTCGGTGCGTCGCGAGCTCTGCGTACGGGATGTTCGTCTGGCCACACAGACCGCACAGCGAGATCCGCTGTGGACACGACGAGCGCTAATGTGTGGGTTTATCGTCATCCACGAGCACGAAGTCGCACAGTTCGCGCGTCACACTTCGCTTTCGACACTCGTGGACGACATGGCTCTCCATCGTGCGCAACGGCACTCTCCGTCCGCACCCCACGCTGCAGACCACTAACCTGCGAGCGCATGTCTCGGCCACGTGGTGATCCATATCCAGGAACGCCACATTCATCTCTCCACACTTGTTTGGACACGCGAGCTGCCGCTTCAAGCACTCGTCGCTTTCGTGGTGTTGCTGATCATTCGCGAGCACAGTCTCGTCGCAGCCCCACTTACAGCGCACGCGCCGTAGTGAACACAGATGGTCTTCGTGGTAGCCGTGCTGCTTGAGCAGAAGCTCGTTCGCGCTGCATCCGCTGCGGCAATGCACGCGACGCTTTGGACACTCATTACGTTGGTGCATCTTCAGATCCATAAAGCGCAACTTGGCATCGTCACCACCTCCGCAGTCCAAAGGACATGGCACGAGCCGCATGGGAGATCGTGTCTGCGCGTGCACGACGTGCTCCTGGTGTGGCATGAGTTCACCGCATTCGCAGTGGGTCATGCGTAACTCGCACTCGTCACGGTCGTGCGTCGGAAGATCTGCAAACGAGAACGTTGCGCCGCATTTTGGCTGCTTGCAGGTCACGATCCGCATGATGCACTCTTCCGCTACGTGCTCATGCAAGCTCTCTGCCCAGAGATCTGCTCGCCCGCACTGGTTGGGACACACGGCATGCCGCTTCGGACACGTGTGTGCCTCGTGATGCGCCAGCGGATGCGTGTGCTGGATCACCTCACTATGCTGTACGGCATTGTCAGTGGAGTTGGCCATGAACCCGCACCCCCATTTGCAGATTCCGTAGAGCGCCGACACGCTCGAGTAAAAGTGTCCGCGATGTTCAGCCATAGCAGCGCCGAGAAGATGCATCACGTCGTCAAATCTATGCTCTTGAGCATGGACAAACGCTGTTTTTCCCTGCTTGCCCTGATTCCAGACGTTCACTTCTGGCTGCTGAAGCAAGAAGCGCACAAAATCCACATTTCCGTTGCCCGCGGCCACCATGAGCGCCATTTTCCCGTGCTTCCGTGGCGGCAAGTTGGCGTCCACGCCCAGCGTCTGGCGTTTGGACCGCGCTTTGTACTCCATCTCGACGCCTTTGATCCACGCAGCGAGGAGTGACACAATGTCGCCTCGCAGCTCATCCACAGCCGGCAGTGCAGAGCTCTTTCGTTCTTCAGGCGCGACGCTCGCCGCATCATCACTGTCTCCACCACTAGAAAACGCTGAGGCCGCTGCAAACGCGGGTGTTCGCATGCACTCGCGACGGACTTTGGCCATGACGTTAGGAGTCACGACTTGCTTGCGGTATCCGCGCAAACGCTGCAAGAGCGTGCGGTCCATCAACAGCGCCTGTGCAGTTTTCCACCACTCCATGGCTGTGTACTCGGCGGCATTGCGTCGCCCACGAGGCAGCACACCGCTGGTCATGCAAATCGCCTTCATGACCACGAGATACTTGTCCGATGGGACGTGGATGTTCAGTAATTGGGCAATGTTCTGCGCCGTTATCTCTCGGATCAACTTGAGCATCTCGGCTTCGAGCACGTTGGAGTCGGCCGCAGACGCGTCATAGTGGTGGTCTACGCGCTGAATCTGACTCGCGCAATCGTCGAACTGCTCTGAAAGATGCGCAACGTTGACAGTCTTCGCTTCGGCGTCCGCGACGCTCTCATTGAGCACGCGGATCGCCTCGGCAAGCTCGGTCTTGGCCTGCGCGACCTGTTGCTCGTGCTCATGGAGTGCGGTTTGCAAAGACTCCAACTGGTTGCAACGCAGCGCGGGTTCCTTGAGGAAGTGGCACTGCATTTGAGGAACGAAGCCACGTAGTCGTGATTGGACGTCGCGATGGCGAGAAACAGCTCATGTTGGTCGCGCTCCATGGTCTCCTGCTCTTCCAACAGCGTTATGATTTTTGTCCATTTCTCTTGCGCCAGTGCGTCATCTGGAGCCGCCGTCGCAGCAAGCGTGCGCACCATCGCTATCAGGTTTTGCCCCTGGTGGTTGGTGTGCGAGACGTTGGCGCGATGTTCGATCAGCAGCGTCACGAGTTCTGGATTTTGCGCGAGACACGCTTCTGCGAGTGACGTGCGACCCCTCGAAGTCTCCAAGCTGGCGTCGGCGCCAAATCGCAGCAGCAGCTTCACGATCTCCATGTCGCCGACGTTCACAGCCATCGTCAAAGGCGAGAACCCATTGGAAAACTCGTCCTGGAGTGCTGTCGTCACGGGTGTCACCTGCTGCAAAAGGTATGTCACCAAGTCGTCGTCTTGGCATTTCAACGCCCACACCAGCGCATTCTTGTTGTGAGTCGCGCAGCGGACACTCGTGCTGCTTGTGGAAGTCGCGCTCGCCAAACCAGATCGGTTTTCGCATTGTGTGCACTGAACCAGCCGTTTGGGGCACTCGGACACCTCATGCACTGCAGACTCGGACCAGGACACTTCCAGACCACAGCCGAGGCGGCATCGGCGAAGCAGCATCGTACACGTTTTCTCAAGGTGCTTTGCCATGGATCGCCACGGAATGGATTCGTGACAATGCTCACAAAACACGGCATGCAGTTCGCACGTTTGCTCTTCGTGCTCCATCAAGGAGATAAACGGCATCAAAGCTCCACATCCGAGTCGGCATTCGACATTGCGCAGATTGCAACGTTTCGCGATATGCGTCGCGACGCCGTGAACCGGGAGACGTTGGCCGCATGCGAGTGGACACGGTAGGAGCCGCAGGTGGCACTTGGTCTCCATGTGTGCTTTAAGGTTGTCTGCTTCAATCAGCGGACACTGGAACGCTGTCGCGCGAAGGTTGGCGTCCATCGCAGCCGGTTCGTGCTCGCTGATTTGCTGCTGAGACTGTACCACCACGTCGTATTCCCGACTTTGCAGCGAGATCCGCTCCGAGTGGCCACTCAGGAAATTCCAGCAGATGCTTGCCTTCTGCATACGTCAAGACTCGACATTTGAGCGAGTGCGCTTTTGTCTCCGACTCGAGTGCGTCAAGCTCACGTGTCAACTTTTGGTGTATGCTAGCCAACCAGTCGACCAGAAGCTGCTTCGTCGCGCTGTTTTGTGCGCAAATTTCCAAAGCCTCACCTTTGAAACCGGAAACGCTGGTTGCGTCAAAGTCAGTGTCCGCAGCATAACTTGTTGTCGCGCAAAGTCTATCGAGGAAGTGCTGCGAGCGATGCACTCACTGTCTCATTGCTCGTAAACTCGGGCGTGTCCCGTTCTCGAGTTCGTTTCTATTACACCGCGCATCAAACAGGTTCACGTGCTTCCCACACAAGTCCAAAGGGCAACGCGCCAGTCGCTTTGGACAATCACCAGCGTCTTCCGGACATGAACGTCCAGCAAGCGAGCAGGCAGCTGGAGGACATCACTATTCATATCGTTCCTGTCGTCAACAGCAACAGGAGGAGCAGGGCATTTGTTCGGGCACGGCTTCTTCTCGAGTAGGCACTGCCATTCGTAGTGTGCGGGCAGAAAACACGCCAAGAGCTCACCACTGAGCTCACACTCGTTGCGACACGGTACGAGGCGAAATGGGCACGCACGCTCTTCATGATGGTGACGGCTTTCCGCGGACCCACCAATCGCGTCTTCGCAGCCATGGATCACCCATTTGTACGCCACCTTCCGATTCTCGCACAAATGAGTCAAGTGGAACTGCATTTCTTCCGTGACCACCTGCATCCCGCAGCCGCTTGTTGAGGCAGTGCTGCTACCGCTGTGTCTATGGTTTGCTCTAGTACTACTACTGCGATCACCGACACAGGGCATCAGCCGCTTTGGACAGTGCTTGCGACGGTGATTGCCGCTTTCTTTCGCCATGAACGTCGCTGGACAGCCCCACGTGCACTCGATCGTGTGCAGTGAGCATTGCGTCGTCTCGTGGGTGAACAACTCGTCGAAGCGGAGCACCTGGCCACAGAGCAATCGACACTCCACGAGGCATTTTTGGCAATGGTGGATCGCGTGGTTGGTCAGGTCGCTGAAGAGAACGCGGTCGTGGCAGTCGAATTGGAGATTCACGCACGGCACTTTGCATTGCACGTAGTCGTTCTTCTCGCGCTCCTGCTGCATTTCAAACACGACGGGCTCGCTACAGTAGTCGCAGTGGATCGTGCGCTTCATGCACTGATGCTTCTCATGGACTGCCATCGCGTCCCTCGGACCAACGTAATGGCACCCTGGCAATGAGCATGAGATCGCGAGCGTGCGCGCTTCGTTGGCTTCGACGTACTGCAAATGGTTTTGTGCATTACGCAATGCAGCTTGTAGGTGACCAAGCACTGCTGCAGCTGCAGCCTCAGACGACGCATCACTACCAGCAGCGACTTGAGTCATGAACGTCGTGTAGTCAAGTGCACTCTTCCCACTTTGGTCTCGCCAATGAATCAAGTTGCAAAAGGTTTCGTGCCATTCCAGCTTGTTTTCCGTCGGCGCATCTTCGGCAGTCGTCCGTTTCCACGCCGACTTCATGCTCTTCTGGCGGTTGAGCAGCGTGAGTTGACTGTCAAACGCGTCTTTCGCTTTCGCTGGAAGCGAGCGCTCGCGCAGCAGGTGATGCACGATCTTTGCTTGCGCATTGCTCACTGCATGGATCAGGGCTGTTTTGCCTTCTCTCGTTTTCTGGTCCACGTTGGCACCCACACGCAGCAAGTAAAGCACCACAGCTTCGTGTCCACAGTAGCACGCCAAGTCATCGCCGTATGTCGAAGTCGCGTCTCATGATGCAGCGTCGCACCCATTTCGAGGAGAACCTGAACCGCTTCCACGTAGCCATTCGACGCGCATTTCGTCAGCGGCGTCCACCCCTGTCGCGTTTCATGGTCGATGAAGAACACTGGATCCTCGGAAGCTGATAGTGTGTACGCCATTTCCATGTCATCGATACAAGTTAGAAACTCTTCCCGTGGCATTCGAGACCGCGATGCGTTGAGAAATTGCACGAATTTGTTCTCGTCCAAGCTGTGCTTTGCCAGGAACGCCTCGGTGGACGCCACATACTCCTCGTGGCGCTGGAGCGGCGCACGGCACACAGCGATGCGCTGCTCTCGAGTCGAACTCGCGGCGTGATGAAGCGAGTTTGCTTGCTGGTGGCTCTCAAGCAGCGCTAATGCATGAACGCTTCCCGTGCATCTCGCCCAGTCAAAAGCTGTCTTCCCTAGTGCGTCACGCTTCATGAGATCAGGATTGAATGCCAGCACGGCTTTCACGATCTCATTGTCAAACTGTGGCGAATGCAATTCAGATACGTTTGCGTTTTCATGGTTGTTCCCACTAGCCCGTTCTCGTGGAGCTTGTTTGCGCAACTTTGGTGCAGACACAGGAAGCGCAGACATCTCGGCAAAGAGTGACACTGCCGCAATCGCTTTCATCAATGGTGTATAGCCTTTCTCGTTGGCACTGTCGATCGAGGCGCCACTGTCAACATAAGCCAACTACAACGTTAGAAACGAGTAAACTCATCCAAGCAATCAACAACATCCCCTACTTCTTGATCAGCAACGCAACGGCTTCGACCTGTTTCGAGGCGACTGCCGCGAGGATCGCTGTCTCACCGTTCACGGTCTCGTGATCCACTTCAACGTCGCCGTTCGTGATCATCCACAGCACGGACTGCAAGTCGCGGCGCCGAATCGCCTCTTCGTACGCGCAGTACCTTGGCATTGCGTTTCACGGTGGGACGCTTGCGAGCTTTTGCCTGACGCTCTGCTGTATTCTCTTCTTCATCTTGGTAAAAGGCTCTGGATGAAGCTGAGACTGGAGCAATTGATAGTGAGCGCACCGAGGTGGCGAGATTGTTTGGAACGAGGTACTTGCTGGCCTTCTTCTTGACTGCGTGTCGTCGGTGGTCTCCTGCTCCGTACGCGATATCCAACAGACTAGCTTTGGAGGTCATGGTCGGCGGCTTCTTGGATCATGACGAAGCTTCATCTGTGCGCACTGCAATCACCACTGCCTCGCGATTTCCTCCGAGATGTCCGCAAATACTCGGCATTCTTGCTCCATGTAGGGAGGTTATTTTTGCGGCAATTGGCACAAACGGCCACTATTTTCAAGTTGTGGCCACGCGACTCGGGATTTCTTTCACACAAACCGAGCCGCCAGAAGGAATACTCGTGTGTTGCTTGCTGTTGGCCTCGTGCTCGTGGCCACGCCCTTGCCGTCGGTCTCCCTCTTGGTCGCGTCGTTCTTCTTCTTCCTCCTCCGATACCTCGAGCGGTGAGCAGCAACGTGAGCAAAGAGCGAGATGAAGCGCCGGCCTGCACTCACGTTACGGACCATTGAGTTTTTGCCAAAGCGCTTCTTCTTTTTGCCGTTGTGTGAGACGCCGCGGATGTCGCTGCAATCGGCACCAACCAAGTACGAATCCACCACATACCCGATTGTTTTTCCAGCAACGCCAGGGATCCGGTATGTCGCCCTCGACGAGCAGCCTCCGTTTGCATCGTGGAGCGCATCCAAGCGGCTGCCACACATTGACCTCGACATCCACGACACGCTTGTGTTTCATGATTTCCTCTCCACCATCCTCCTCAATGGCAGCGACTCTTCTTCCAGCAGCCAAAGTACGATGCCATGCAGTTCAGTCTGTAGCAGGAGCAATACCAGCACGTGCAAACAAGAAGTGCATTATTTCTACTTGCGGCGGCGAGATGACGAGCAGGAACGGCACGCGATGCATTTGATTTGCCGATGGCGGCTTTTGTACCTGCAGCTACCACCACAAGATGCCATGGCGCCATTCGAACACCTCACACGCTCCATCCTGCCGTGGGGTAATACTCCGACAACAAATCTTCTCGACTCGTTGACCGGGATCGCAAAAGGGATCGCGCTTGAGCTGCTAGGCTCACCGTCAGCAAAACTCTCTGCCATAGACGCACTGCGAGGCAACGACCATCTCGATTTGGCAAGCGCCGACAATGGCTTCGTCACGTGGATCACGACGCGATTTCTCGTATGCGCTAGCCCACAAACCCCAGCTGCAGCTCTATCACCAGCAGAAACATCGGCAGATCACCAAGCATCTTCCTTGACACAGACGAAGGGTGATTGTATCTCCACCGACAAACTCGCGCTGTTGCTCAAGCGGCATCAAGTAGCCCTAGTAATTCGCCTCAACTCCACTGAAACACAGGACGACGACCACCACTTCACCGACTATGGCACGGAGCTCGTCGATCTCTCCACTACAACAAGCTCAAGCAGGGAAAAACCGTCATCTTCATGTCTGGACGAAGCTACCGTGCTGCGTTTCCTCGACTCTTGCGAGAATCTCATCACCAGCACGACGACAGGCGTGGTGGCTGTGCAGTCGACGACAGGCTCGGGTCGTGCCGCAGCGTGCGTCGGATGGTACTTGATGAAGCACTTTCAGTTCACGGCTCCAGAGGCGGTCGCGTGGCTTCGCTTTCGGCGCCCCGGCAGTGTCTCCCGCGCGCACAAGTTGCTACTTGAGAGGCTGCAGACACGCTTGTGGCACGACGGTGACGCGTGCCAACGGCTCGAGAGCCAATCTCGGACCAGCAATGCGTCAGCAACAGAGGAGCTCGTGCGTTCGGCGAGTTCCATGCACATCAGCATCGGCAAGATCAGTCTCAGGCGCGCGTCACTCTTCGGTACGAAAGACAGACATGCGAGTCATTCTGGCACAGAGCTGGCACACACAACTCGGGAGCCTCGACACACCTCGGGGCACGATTTCCATGCTTTCCAAGGTGCATCTGCATCTTCCACTGCGGCAACAGTAGTGCAACCACCGGAGATCAAACGACGGCCGCTGACACAAGGCAGCGCGAGTCGACGGCGTCTGTTCAGCTCTAGAAGCGGCGACGGCGGTGGCATGGCGCGCACAGACTTTGCGCTCATGCACCGGTTCCTTCATCAAAGCACTGGACCCAGCAGCGTCTCCCGCGCGTCGACGCCTCGCGCAGCTTCCGAGTCAGCATCGTCCTTGACTTCTGCGCCGTCAGTAGAGACGACCGTAGCAGCAATAAAAGAAACAGACACACAGACCTTCGAGAGATGACAGATAGAAAAACAACACTGCGCTGCGTCATCCGAAGCAGTCCATTTGGTCCTTATTGACACACACTTGCGCGTCCCTTTTCACTCTCTTCTCTCTCTCTTTCTCGTGCGCTGGTCCTTGTGGCGTTCTTGCGGATCACATTGATGGTATTTTACTTCTTCTAGAGCTGCTCAAAGTGCGCCACGGGGGTGGACGCGTGATCGCTGATGCATTGCTGCGCGATCGCCACCACCTTCGCGTGCACCTGTTCAATCGTCTCGGTCGCGTCGAGCACGTGCCACTTTGGCGTCGTGGTCGCAGCAATGATCGCCTTGAAATTCGCGTACACTTTCTCCTGGAACGCCGTCGTCTCGTAGCGTTCCTGTCCGAAATCAGCGCGCGCCGACGCCTTCGTCACGGGGATGTCCAAGAAGACTACGGCGTCGGGACGCGGGAGCCCGACCTCGGGCTGCCAGCACCACTCGAGGCTCAGCCCGGGCTTGGCCGCGGAGAACGCGACGCCGCTGTACGAGTAGCGGTCCATGACGATGTTGACGCCGCTGGCGAGCAGCGCCTCGATCTTGGACGCTGCCTCCCAGCGGTTCGCGGAGAACAGCAGGTGGATCACGTGGTCGTCCATGTGCTCGCTCGTGGTCAGGTACATGTTGATCGACTTGCCGATGGCCGTGCTGCGGTCGGGAAAGTGCAGCAGCTCCGCCTGCTGGCTATTGGCGTTGAGCGCGTCGCGCAGCAGCTTGGTCTGCGTTGTCTTGCCGCAGCGGTCGACGCCCTCAAAGAGCAGGAAAATGCCGCGGCGGCCCGCGCGCGATGCTGCATCCAGTGCCATTTTGACGGTATCTATCTTTTTGTGTTGGTGCGAAAGAGTGCATGGTATGTGGGCACAAATAGGGAGTTTCCTTTCAGAAATAGGGACAAGTCCCCGATTTATTGTGGTGCAAATTTGGCACTTGAGTGGCAACAGTGTCAAGTCGACACCAGCAACCACTTGGTATCCAGTATCACATATTTGACACCTATTGCGACACTAAAGTGGCAGCGCCATTTGTTTCAGGTACCAAGCAGTTTTGGTACTAGGCAGTCCAAACTTGCTGGTCGACTTGTTGCTAGTTTGATGAACATGAGGTGATCGCCAAGCGAGTTCATTAAACCTTTCTCCTACGGTTACATCCTTTGTACTCGGTCGGATATATGGACAGCTAAGCAATCGCTCGAGTCCACGACAATCTAGTCAGATCCCCAGGAAAACGAGGATCGACAGCAAAACGGCGATTGCTGGTGATCATTCTCATTGTCCTGGAGATTTGACAAACTGTTTTCCACATTTATAGTCTGCCAGACTGGAATCATCGGCACAACCATGATACCCAACAGAAGTGGCGGGTGGCCACCATGCACTCCTGAAACAAGAAACAGCCATGGAGCAACCTGAATGCTCGGCTGCACGACTGCCGCAACGCAGCGTCGTCCTTTTTGCCCGAGTTCACAGCCAGGATGCATGGAGGGAGTCGCGGGCGTAAACCCTCTGAGGCGTTGGACGATTGCAAGATCGGCTGCATCAACAGCACTTGCGAGTTGGAAAAGTCCGTCCTCAATGAGGGCCAACTTCAAGGAGTTTACACGCTATCTTTTCGTGCCTCGTGTGCCAGTGCAACGCTGCCGCTCTCCAAATCTTCAACCAATTTACAATGAGGGGTAAGCAGCCAGCACAGCGTCAAGTCCAAGGAGAGCAGCAGGTCAAATCTTCAGGGAATGGGGGTACACGCACTCAATGGATAGACCCACTATTGGAACTGGATTTGATGCTCAACAGCGACACCGCGATACCAACCGAAGCGGCGGCGCATGCCAAGCGCTCTTGAAGCAAGAAGAGCAGTTCAACTGCACGACTGCCGCAACGCGCGCACTTGTTGTAGAGCAAATTTCCCCAGCAAGTGCTGCACAAGTGCTGTAGACGCGGACTAAACACGCTTTGCGCAAAAAGTCCACCGCGAACGCCTTGGTGTGCGTCGGCGCAGTGCACCTGTGGCAGCGGCAGACGCGCGCGCTCTCTCTGACTCCACCGCACTCGTGCTTGCCAAGCGTCGTCCTCATCCGGCGGAAAGAAATGGCAGTCGATGGGTCTGTCAGACGAGGAAAGCGGCAGGCACTCATCCGTTGAAGTGTGAAGATGGACGAAGATGAAAAGCAGTCGAACAACCTTCTTATCCTGCACCAACCTCTTTACTTCATATATATTACAGTTTTAGTGAAAAGTTGGTAACTTCTTAACTGAACATTGGCCGCTTGGAATAGAGATGCCGTACATTGGAGGTATACCCACTTTCCATTCGATGACGCTGACGAAGATGGGGCAAACATATGAGGCGTAAATGATCGACCGTCCTTTCCAGCTGCATCCGTTTGTCCGCTTTATGCGATCCGCATGGCGCCTTCGCGGTGTCAAAGAGATGGAAAAGCCGATCTCTCTCGGCAGAGTTCCGCCCCAAAGCCAGCAGGTTTCTGCCGCATGCAGCGTGTCTGTAGAACCCCCACCTGCCCAGATTCTACGGTCGCACTGAGTTTCGGTATGCTACTGTGCTCAATGGGATCGCACACTCTGTTGGAGCGGCGAAATCGGATCGACGATCGTTGCCTTCGAAGATGAGATGTCGTCGCATGTCTCTGGGCGCCTCTCATTGGCTCCTGGTCGGACAGCCCATGACAACCGCTGCAGTCAGTCCGTTGTGTGTGCAGCAGAATCGCTGAGAAAGCGAGCGTGCGCACTGTCCCTCTTTGATCAGCGCGCGTCAAACAGCCTCAACTTGGTCGTCGGTCGTGGGGCTTTTTGTCACCAGAGGATGCGAGACGCCCCTTTCGAGGACAGGCGGTGACGAAATGCAAAATCCTCACTGAAAATACATTGAACTCGGGGACGCAACTTTTCTTGCGGTGTGAACCCCTTCAATGTAGTCGCAGCGACCCTTTTGAGTGTGCAGAGGGTCCAAATGATCAATGGCCCCTTCGCGTCGATTGGCCACTCTGCTGTTGTTGTTCCGACACGACGGGCGAAGTAACGGCGCGACACAATGCGACGCCGACAGGGGTGGACGGACGAGAAAGAAAACTGCACGCGCATCAACCAGTGGAGCGCAGCAGCAGCGATGGCGGCGGCGGAGAGCGCATCAATCAGCAGCACCAGCGAGCGAGCGTCAACGAGGCGAGTCGTGAGTAATTGTCAGCCCTGCTGCTTGCAGTGCGCGCAGAGCAGGTGGCGGCGCTGCTGAAAGAAAGCCGCAGCTCTCTGCCAAGCCACCCTCATCAAATCATCACCTCATCGAAACAGCGTATGTTTAAAACACGACACAAAGTGATCTTTCTTTCTGCTGTCTGACATACAGAAACCAAGTTGGCAGAATCTTTTCAACACGAATGAAGCGAGACACCTGTTTCAAACGCTGCACATGTCCACGCTGGCTGCCAAAAAAGAATCAAGAAAAGAAAAAGGGGGATGGCGCGCGCGAAAACGCAGAAACGGGGCATTCACGAGGAGCACCCGATGCTGCGCCACCACAGAGACGAGCCGTTTATAGAGAGCTCTGGGGGTGTCACTCGCTGTAGAGTCGATGACGAGGAAGGCAATGAGGACAGAGAGAGAGAGAGAGAGAGAAGGGGGCAGCGCAGCACAACCAAACCCACGACGGCCGACCTCCATCCGCTCGGCAGATTCAAGTTCGCGGTCCAGAGCGCGAATCTTGTCTACCCTTTGCCACGCCAAGGAGTATTACCCGTCACCATAGCAGCCCAGTAGCAGAACAGGATGGCGAGAGACCAGCAAAGCGAGGGCGCCAGCATGCTCGGCGCCTCCATGATCCAAGAGCCCGAGACGAAGAGCGGCGGCGGTTCTGGTGCACCGATCAAGCGCCGGCCGCGAGGCAACGTGTACGGCAAGTACCTCTGGGGTTCCAACCCTTTGGACTCCGGTGAACTCGACTACGTGCGCAAACACGGCGAAGAGGCGATCAGCAAGGCGCTGGACGAAGACACGCACTGGAAGTACGTCTCGCTCAAACAAGTGCAGGACGTGCGACTGTACACCCCACTTGCTGCTCCCGACGACGACAGCAATGCTGCCGCTGCAGTCGCGCCTACGTCGACGACACCGACGCGTTCGTTGTCGTCCACGTCGTCGTCGTCCACGAAGGAGCGAACGAGCGCACCTCCTCGCATCCTCCCTGGTCGGTGCGACTATCGCGCCATGACGCGTGTGCCTGGATCCATCGACACGGTCATGGAGATCCTCGCGGCCGACGAAGACCGCGAAGCGTACTGGACTGCGATTAACACACAGAAGGGTCTGCGCGCATGCAACATGTTTGGCAGCCGTCGCTTGAGTGCCGAAGAGAATTTCCCTCGTTGGAGCCAGAAATACATGGCCACGCGTTTCACCAAGTACTCGACCAAGAGTGTGGATTTCTGCTTTGCCGAGTACTCCAAGTATGCGCCAGGGCCGACGAAAGAGGGCGAGCCCAGACGCGGATTCATTTACCGTCGCTCGGTTGACGAGAGTCTGTTTGCGATGGACGAGATCAAGGCGCGCTTGGCCAAGTTCGACGACGAGTGCGAGCGCATGTATATCCAGGACTGGCTCTACGAGATCTCGGAGACCCAGGAGCGCGACGTGTGCAAAGTGATTCTCACGTGCGCGGTGTACTTTTCTGGCGATTACTCGCGCTCGCTGCGCACCGAGTTCCATGAATTCACGACAGATATTCTTATCCAGCTGCGCAAAGTGCTCGCGAAGCACTGGAAAGAAAAGTACAACGAGGAGGCGTTGTCGGCCGAGACCACGGCAGCGTCGATCTTCAGCAACGCGTTCGTCAAGGTCAAGCCGGGGCAATCGCGGTACTGCGGCGTGTGCTCGACGACGTTCACGGTTCTGCGCAAGCGCTACTCGTGCAAGACGTGCAACGTGTCGATGTGCTCCAAGTGCACCAAGACATCGTCGTCGACCGGCGGTGCCAACAACAGCAACAAGGAATGCATCTTGTGCTACCAGTTCAGTGATGGCACCCCTTTGAACCAATCGCGCTCGAGCTTCCATCGCCACTTCAGAACGCCGAACAATGTGACGTCGTCGATCGACTCAACCGCTGTGTCGACGTACAGCGAAGATGATTACGAGTCCGAGGCGAGCTCAAGCAGCCGCGGCGACCGCCCTCCGGAGCTCATTCGTCTTTTTGACCCGGAGACCGATCTGAAACCAGCCGCCGCTTCGAAACGCGTTGTGCGTAAAATTCGTGTCGGCTCCTCGGACAGCAGCAAGAGTGTCCCAGGCGTAATGCTGTTCTCGGAAGTGGACGCGCTGACGCTCTCAGCGAGCTCTCGGGGTGCGAAGACTACGTCGTCTTTGCTGAATCCAGATGCTGGTCGAACGAAGCGCCCGATCCGTGCGGTCTCGGAGGACAACGTCCTGACCAAGGACGAGTCTTCGGTGGAGTGCGACGATCTGGCAAACTTCAACCTCAAGCTCCTGTAGATAGGTCGGTAGATCGGCCTGGAGGTTGTGTGTGTTTTATTTAGTGAAAGACAATATATCGCGTTCACAAAGTCGTGCGCTTGCTGACCCGAGTTATTTTCACTTGCGTTCTCCGTCGTTGGTGTCACATTCGCAGCTATTTCAGTGTTCTCCGTGATAACAAAGAAGGTATTCTCAACTTTGAGAATGCGCCACTCGGAGATGGGAAGAAAGCACTTCACAATATTCCCGCGAAGAGCGCCTTGAGAGATCGTATTGGCTCGCTAAAGAACACAAGCATCGCTTGATCGCCGCCTTTTGCACTGACGGAGCTAAATGAGTATGCTGGAAGCAACGCGAACGCATGGCATTGCCAGTCCTAGACGCACCAAGAGAGACCCGCGAATCTCGAACACGTCACTACAGGATATCCGCTTTGAGCTTGAAGTGCTCGAGCAAGTTGAATCGTCACAGCAGACCTGGTCGCTGCGGTTTAAAAACAAGCCCATGGAGGCGCGGTTTCAATTGTACCATGAAGAAGTGTCGTTATGGTCGAGCCGCGTCGCCTGCGGCTGCACGTTGCTCGGACTCCTGCTCATGCAAAGCGGATCGTTCTATGACATCTTTGTCGTCGTCCTTCCAGATATCCGGCAGGAAATGGACACTACCCATTGGGCATTCGTATACTTTGGTGTGGTCTTGACTGCGTGTGCCATATTTGTGTGGGGAGCGCTCTACTGGAAGACTCGACAGCAAACAACACAGCAAAACCATGTGCTTCTGGGGGCAAACTCCAAGCGGTCCTCTTCTTGTTTGGTGTCTGTGTCGTATTGGTCGTTCTGGTGCAGCCTGCATATGCGCTTCATTTCCACAACCTCGCCGAGCGTGGTCTTGCAAACGCGTCGGCGTTTGATGGCGCGCGTCAGTCGCATCAGCTTACCAAGATGATTGTATTTTTGCTCGTCATACTGAGTTCGGTTGCCACGAGCTGGAATGCGCAATTTCTCATGTACTCCGCGATCGCGAGTTTGCGTTTGGGTGCATGTGGGGTTGGCTTGTATGGTTCCCGTTCTTCTTGAAGCAGAACTGGCACGTTGTGCTGCTGTTCCTATGCTGCTTGATCACCCTCGGTCGTGCACTGTATCGCAGTGAGCGTAATTTGCGCCTCAAATTTTTGCGACTTCGGCACTTAATGCTCGAGAACATCAAGCTCACGCAGCAGAACACGATCATGCAGCAGCAGCTCAGCTCCCATGTCGACGCGATCGGTATCCATGACGACTCACTCGTTGGGTCGCACAGCGGCAAACAAAACTTGCACTCGTACAACAGCAGCAGCGACACGATTGGCGAGAGTTGAGTGGAGAACGTGCTCAAGGTGCTGTACCAATTGAAGATGCAGCTTGGGGGGAATGACGAGGTGAGCAAAAACCTGGACTTCGTGATGCAGACCCTGGCCTCGGAGCAAGATCTGTTCATGGAGAACCGCATGAAGAGACGACGTATGACTCAATCTCAGGTGGATGCCGAAGCGGGCGGGTGGCTTTCGTTAATTGAGGAGCAAAAGCATCGTCGCCGCAAAAGCTGTGACATGGGCATCGTGCTCAACGTTCCGGTCGTGCGCACCATTCGATGAACCGATTCGGGATTTCGTCAAACCGTGTTGAAGCAAGTCGAGAACTATCTGCTCGCTGCCCATCGGTTGCCCCATCACGACTCGAACCTGTAGAATCCAATGCTGTCGTTATTATCCACCGACAAGTGGACATCCAAGAAGTTGCTGGCTGGGGCGGCACGCTCCGAGGAATTCGATTTGCTCGGGTTTGCAAAAGTGTGCATGTTCCCACTCACGTCGATCTTTCTCACAACGCTTGAGAGCCACAATTTGTTTGTCGAGTTGCCGATTCGGATCGAGTGTGCTGCCAAGTGTGGTCTCGAGATTGAGTCGCGCTACCAAGCCAAGAATCCATATCATAACGCAGTGTAAGACCTCTAGCTTAGAATTACCATGGAAGGATACATGCTCAACTAACCAAACCTTTTGGCTTGTGCTGAATGAACATAGGCACGCGGCTTCTGTAGTATGGGATATCAACTTCTTTCTGCGGCATCTTCAACAACCAGTGACACCTTTGCAGATCTTTTCGGCGCTGGTCGCTGGTGCAGTGCACGATGTGAACCACCCAGGCATGAACAATGCCTACCTGGTGAACGCCAACTCCCCCTTGGCGATCAAATACTCGGATGACTCGGTCTTGGAGCGCATGCATCTCGCAGAAGCTTTCCAGGCGGCCACGAAAGAAGGCTGTGATATTTTCGAAGCCTTCCCAAAGGATGCAAAACGCCAGAGCCGGCAACAGATCATCAAGATGGTACTCGCCACCGATCTCTCGGGTCATCTAAAGCACGTGAACCGCTTGAAAAGCAAGCGATATGCCATTCACTCGACCTCTTCTTCGGATCTCATGATAACCCCGTCCTGTGCGCCACCGGTGCCGATTCTCCCCGATGACCTTGTGTTCCACTCGATAATCATGATGGCAGACCTGGGTACGTCCCATGTCTCTCAGCTCCAATTGTAATGCGCTCGTGTCAGACAAGCACGCTGATCCATTGTTTGTATTTGTCGTCTCTAGGCCACGCGATGAAGTCGTTCGAAGCTATTTCGCATGGTCGAAGCTCGTGACGGAGGAGTTTTACCGACAGGGTGACACCGAGCGGCAATTCGGCATGCCCATCTCGCCGCTCTGCGACCGCTTCAACTGCAAATTCGAGAAAAACCAGATCGGATTCCTTGACTTCATCGTGCTCCCGCTATACTCGGCCGTGAACGAGGTGCTCGTGTTCGAAGGGTTCGGCTGCGTGCTCGCGCGCATTTAGCACAACACGATGGTCTGGCGGCAAAGAGCCGAGCACCAAACCACGAGCACCACCACTTCGTTTGCTTCCGAACCGCCACCACCATGACCACCAGATAGCGCTGCTGCAGCTGCGAGTGAAACCGGCAGCCGAGGCGATGGCAGCGACGAAGCAGACAAGAACGACCCGCGCGGTCTGATGCCGACCGACAGCAGTTGCAGCAACAGCAGTAGCCCAGCAGAAGAGCGGCAGCTGCCGCAGGTCATCGCAGTGGTCACACACACGCAGACGCAGGAGCATTGGTCATCAGCATACGCACACAAACTGCACACACATGCAGCCATATAGCAGGCATTTGACATCCCGCATTTCGCTTTCTCAGAGCCACTGTGCAGAACGTGGAATCGATTCCACTGAGTTGAAGTACTGACTTGAGTCATTTCGATGCAGCGACACAAGCATGAACTAAAATCAGTACTATCGTGTGACTCCCTCTCTTTCACCTCGCTGCATATCTCTTCTATGAACTGTGGTCGCATAGAATTCCACTCTCCATACGAAGTGGGAAAGAAAAAGTGCTGCGTGTGTGCTCTATCATAGAGCTTCTATGTGCGAATGCTTTGCTCCATCCTCGTGTCGTAGGGGAAGCGCAACAGCCGGCGCCTTACGTGGCTGGGGCTCAATCGCGATCGCACACACGCACATGGACTCTCCAGTGCACGCGCGTGTGTGTGCGATTGTCACTTGCTCCATGGCGATCGATCGACCAGATGGTGACATGAACACTTGCGTTCGCTCTGCAACATTGACCAAGTTGCTCTCAGAAGCGCAGGGTACTTATTTAGGTGAAGTGAAGCAGTTGCAGCAGGGACAGCCGTTGCACTAATCAGTGAGCCACTCTCGATCAAGTCAGACAGACCTCTCAGACAGTATGCAAAGTCATCAAAGTCTATTACAGAGTCTATGCAATTCAATAGTGCGAGTTGTTCAAATCGGGAACGTTCTTCTTGGAAGAGCCAGCAACATTGTGAGATGCATCCATGTAACTGCCCGACTCTCACCGACAAAAAAATCCTTTTTAATAGTCGGACCCTTGTTCGCAGTGCTGCACTACCTTGGCGCTGCTCCTCCGATATTGTTTCCCATCATATTTATGTCATATCTATAACGTTATAGCTCTTCCAGGTGCAATACACCGCTGCCAGTCTACAGCGTCGGAGCCAATATGCGAGCTGCTTTGATTTCTTTGACTGCCACATAAAGCGCTGCGGAATCACTCAATCACTGGCGTTTGCCAAGTGGACTCTACGCCACTTACCAACACCCATTTCAGAGTATTAGCAGAATTACAGCATGCTGCTGTGCGAAATGCCAGGAATCATCAAGAATTCTCGACGCACGCCACGATGCTGCCCTGAAGCAAACAGTTGGTTCTGTCAACTTGCTGCGGCGACTCTGCGCCGCCTCTAAACGAATACTGTGGTGTGTTGCACATGCTGCAAGCATCTACACGTAATACTCGCTCCTCTCCGCTGTCTGTCATGCATGCTTTTGCGAATGCGGAACTGGCCGACAGAGATCCTATTGATCTGAGTTTGGCCATGGAGTGGTGTATTATGATGCGTTTTTCTTCCACAGAGCTGCCTCCCAAATATTTCCAACCAGCAGCATCGCCAAATATTCAGTGTGCTGTCTCGATCGGCATCCGGAAAACGCACTTCCGATCTTTCGACGTTTATGCGCTTGGAGAGGCTCGGCGCAGCACGCCAGTTTCTTTGAACCAGCCTCACCGACATTTGACGCCATCCCGCATCCTCTTAAATTCAATTTTCTCTATTATCCACGCCAAGAATCTCTTTCGACTGAGTAAAAGTCCTGACATATTGAATTTCCTGCTCGATTGAATATTTGGCGACGAATCAAGCTGCAAGCGCAATACTCACTGTGCGTGGCGGTGTCTGATTGCTCCGGTCCTTTTTCTTTCCCTCGCGCGCTGACTGTCAGTCTTTCCGGATGGAACTCTTTTACCGAATCTGCGCCTGGGCGGCGGGAGGGCGGGCTTCATTCATCAGGTTACTCGCTCCAGTGCGCGTACCACACTTACGCGCAGGAAGGGAAGCACGGACGCGCGTATACACACGCGCACACAGGTGACAGAGGGCATCATACCCCCCTCTCATTCCTTTACAGACGGCCACGTGAGCACGTTTGCCGCGTCTCGACTGAAGTTATTACACGCACACGCTTTCCGACGATACGCAGTGACAGCACGAAGCACTTGCCATCCATCCCCTGTCTTACTCAACAGACGCCAGCGAAACAAGCACGGCTTATCAGCACTCAGTAAAGCGCAAGGATGGACCGATTCAAGCTGGACGACATGGAGGACGAGTACGACACGGTCGAGCCGATGCGCCCGAGCTCGTTCGACATGAGCTTCACGCTCAGCGACTCGCGCGTCGCGGCCACCGCCGCCGAGAACGACGAAAATGATGACGACGATTACGCGGACGATGAGACGACCACCAACTGGAAGGCGGCGTCCAAGACGATGCTGAATGAACAGGGCTCCGGTAACAACGCGAACGCCGAGGAGCGCAAGTCGCCTGCTCTCCAGATAAGGAAAAAGCTCTCGACGGCAAGCGACCATCGCGCAGCGCACCACGAATTCACGGGCTCGACGTACAACAGCAGCAAGAACTCGAGCGCGACGACTGCGCAGAAACTAGAGGAAAAGGCACAGGAAACGATCTCGATCGCGAGTCTGTGCGGAAAGATCCCGTGGCGACTCGTGAAGCGCAATCAGGACGTGCACATCTACCGCCCGGCGAAGCTGCCGGAAGAAGAATCCTCGAAGCTCTACTTTCGCATTTCCTGCGAAGTCAAAGCGAATCTGAACACTATTCTAGAGTACCTCACGCCGAACGACACGAAGAGCTACTTCGACATCGAATCGCAGGTGTTCCCGGGCTTGCTGCATGCGTCGGTCGTGAAACGAATGGAGTTGCCGGATAACTGCGTCCAACAGAACTCCCACGATCAAAGTATGAAAGACACTGCGTCCAGTTTCGAAGACGACGCGGCAGACAACTTTCCTCGCCTGCAGGTGAAATGGCATGCGAGTCGCTTTGCTGGCCGCTTTGTGAAACCTGTCGATTTCTTCTTTGTCGAGTACGCGAATGTGGAATCCATGGCGGACGGGCGGAAGCGAGGATATGGCTACGTGCGCTCCGTCGAATCTTTCAAAGGCGACGAACTGGCGACGCGATTGAACAACGACGACGTCGCTATCCCACAGAGTGTCTCGAAATGCAAGCGTGCGGTGATCAACAAAGGAATCTACCTAGTCTCGCCATCGGCCGATTCATCTGGAACATATGAAGTCACGTTTATGATGGTGATCGACTTCAAGCAGCAGTTCCCGAGCACGGTCGGTGCGAAGATCATCAACAACTTTACCGGCCGACTCATGGGCATTCGCGAACTTTTGTTCAACACGCTGTTTCAGCCGGTGTCGTTGGTC
Organism: Globisporangium splendens; assembly: GCA_006386115.1. Classification (NCBI taxonomy): domain Eukaryota; phylum Oomycota; class Peronosporomycetes; order Pythiales; family Pythiaceae; genus Globisporangium; species Globisporangium splendens. Next base: position 230,285 of record VFIW01000014.1, on the reverse strand, counting down.
TCGAAAGAAGAGTGGAAGCCTGCACGATCGAACAAGTGCGCAGTGTGCCATTCCAGCTTTTCGTTTGTGAAACTCATGCATCACTGCCGAGCGTGCGGTGAAGCCGTGTGTGGGCAATGCAGCCGGAAGTGGGTCGTGCAACCTGGTGCGCAGAAGGAAACCCAGAAACGACTGTGCACGTCATGCTCTCTGCAAGCACGAAGCTATTTAATGAATGACAACCACACCAAGCAATCGCCAGCAACCAAGTTCTCTTCTTCGCAGCCAGGCTATGGAAGCGACTTCCGGATGACAACAGGAGCACAGAGCGCTCGAAGCAACCCGATCTTCGCCAACACTCCGTCACCCTGTGACGTGAAAGTCGCCAGCGCGTTCGCAACGGACACAAACCACTTTAATGCGGTCTCCTCCGCGTTTAGCGCTCTCGTAGAGTCGTTGGGTGGCCAAGCACCACACTTCATGATGGTGTCTTACTCCAACGACTACGATGGCAATGGTATTTATGAAGCGCTGTCGCACGTCGCGCCAGACACGCTGTTCATGGGCGGAACATCAAGTGCTGGTGTGTTCGTCGAGCGTGGCGTTGTTAGTCGAGGTCCCGTGCTCGCATTGTGGGGCATCTACGATCCTGAAGGCTCGTACTCGGTGCTCAATGCCGACTTGATGGTGGAAACCCCACGTGACGCAACGCGGCGATGCATTCTGCAGAGTATGGAGATGCTGTGCATGGAGTCTGAAGATAGTCCGGATTTCATTTGGATGAACGTCTGCACTGGGAGCGAGGAAAACATCACCAAGGCGCTGAGTGAAGTGATCGACTGTTCGTTCTCCATAGTTGGTGGCAGCTCCGCGAGGAACCACATCGGCATTTCCACGATCCCGGCGACTCAGATTTGCTCGGAAGGGTTCAACGTCGGGTGTGTGACCACACATGGAGCCTGCTATGCCATTTGCTGCCCGAGCGTCGAAGTCTCACATGCTTTCTTCTCTTGCTACGAGGCGAAAGAGACAACATTTACTGTGACAAAGGCAGCAAGCCGTGACCTTCATACCATGGATGGCAAGCCAGCGTTTACGGCGCTCAACAACGCGTGCCATGGCATGCTCCAGGAATTTGTCAACCGCCCCGAGCGGTACAACATCGAAACGAACACGCTGCCCATGTTTTACCCGATTGCGCGCGAGCGGAAGGAGACACGGCCGTCGAAGACCTCACGCTACCAAGTCATTCAGCCCGAGTACGCGGGACGAGATCTCGTGCTGCACCTCGGCGCAGATGTTCAAGTCGGTGACCGCGTTCACGTGATGTCCATTTCCCCAGAAAATGTCAAAGACCGAGTGACCGCAGGGTACCGAGAAGCGACCCGCGCGTGCCTGCCCGCGCTGGACGGCGGGGATGTGATCGGCTGCTTGACGAGCGTGGGGCTGTGCTACTCCAAGATCCTGAACAATGACTTGAAGGTCGTCTCGGACGCGACTGCGCGGATGTTTCCCAATGCCGCAGTACTTGGCTCCGCCTCGCACGGACAACAGGGCGTCTTGCAGGGAGCGACCGAGACCGTGCACGCGAACGGCATGATCTCGTCGCTGCTCATTACGAACCGCAAGAAGCTGCAGAAGCTCCATTCTATGAACCAGCCGCTGTCGCTGCGACGCATCAGCACGTACTGAGGCAACAAGCGGACTGTGAGTCAAAAAGCTATCTAGTTTCCTAGGATATTTTTATTTTTCTTGATCGCTAAAGGCAAGCAATGCAACAAAGCGCATGCTCTTCCTCTGTTCCCTATCTAAAGATCCGCGACATCACCTTCGTATCGCGCCACATTGCGGTCCGAAAAGCGCGGCTCAGCACGCACAATGTACGCGCCACGGTGCTCCGGGTTCGTGATGAACAGCGAGCCCGTGACGCCAATGGACGCCGCCGTCTGGCGCATGGCGTCCGCGACCTTGTTCTCCTGTCGTTCCGCGAGCTTCTGCGTGAAAATGTCGCCCGAGCGGCCGCTCGTGATCGCGAGCACCGTTGGACCCGCGCCACTCAGGAAGCAGCCGTGCGCACCGGCGGCAAGCGCGGCTTCAATGAGCGGGAACAAGTGCGGGTACTGCGCTTCGCCACGCTGCGGCTGGTGCAGCATGTCCTGCGTCGCGTACCGCAGCTCGTCGAGGTTGCCCGATCGGAACGCGTTCACGAGGATCGCGGCGCGGCCGATGTTGAACACGGCGTCCTTGCGGTCCACCTTTGGCGGCAAGATCGCGCGTGCGACGCTCGTTGGACCGGTGGTGTCGGGAATAAACACAACGCACTGCAGGCCGTCCGGGATCTGCACGCGCGACGAGTACCATCGGTTGTCCGCATGGATGCCGAGCTGCAGACCACCATAGATCGCTGGAGCCACGTTGTCCGGGTGGCCTTCGATCTGCGAGGCGAATTGCAGCAACTCTTCCTTGCCGCGCACTGGCAATCGCATACCGGACAGTGCCAGACCCGCGATGATGCCACCGACGATACCCGCCGAGCTGGAGCCCAAACCGCGAGCAAACGGAATGCGGTTCTTGCAGTGGATCTTCAGGTTCTTCGGGAGCTCTTCACCTGCTGCGCCGTACGCTGCCTTCAAACCAACAATCACCAAGTTGGACTCATCCGTTGGCAGCTCCTTAGCGCCTTCGCCCTCGTTCGTGAGCACAAGGCGGCGGCTGCCGTCCGCGGCAGGTGGCAAAATCTCCACCGAGATCTCCGTCCAGATGTCCAGCGCCATACCGATGGTGTCGAACCCTGGGCCCATGTTGGCCGTCGTGGCAGGCACACGCACGACCACGGAGGTCAAGCGGCGCTTCTCATTCTCCGGGATCGTCGGCAGCACGTTCTGCGTCACGAGGTTGCTCTTCTTGGTCGCCTTTGGCGCGTTCTTGGCGCGCTGGCCAACATAGTACGCGACGGCGGCGCCCGCAGCGGCGAGCGCCAACTGCGTCACGGCGTGCTTCGTGGTGGAGGAGTTGCTCTTGTCGGCCATGGCGGAGAATCCGGTAATGAGACGCGCGGGAGCTAGCTGTCGGAGGCTTTGGCGTCGAAATATCTTCTGGTGACAAGCAGCTCCAAAGGTTCAGCAAGCGACCTCACCCATACAGAATTATTGCTCAAACACACTTGTGCTGGGAAAGTGCGCCACATACCATTTACACACAAAACTAGGGCTGAATATGTATATAGAGTGGACACATAATATGCGTGGTCCACATGGAGTTCGCAAAGATCGTGTCGTGGATGGGTCGAGACGAGTCGTTGAAGCTTGCTTGGCGGTTGAGCGAGCGTGGGGGATTCCTCTCGTTCACGCACAAGCGGAAATCAAGCGACGGAAGCGTCGCGGATTTCCACCCACTCACTCGCGCACGCGCTCCAGAGATCTCCCAGGCGAAGACGCACATTCGACGGGCGAGGGAGAAGAGGAAACACGCGCTTGGAGACAGGAAAGCACGCGGTGGTTTTGCGCGCAAAGGTAGATAGAGCGACTCCATCGAACAGGTAAGCGAGCCGCCTGTTTTTTTTTGTTTTGTTTTTGATGTGTGAAAGGGTTTCTCGAGTTGGCGTGGGGGAAGAAGGGGGTAAAGAGGGGTCTTAGGTCGACGCGACAACAACCTCCTCCTTCCGATGAAGCCACGTTTGCTTCTTGTGTATGTGTGCGACATGTTTGGTGTGTGATGTATGGTGCGTGGTGTTCAACCTTATGAAGTGCTGTGCCGCTTACGAATTCGTGTGCTGTCGCTATTATTTTCCCTTTTCTACAGTCAAAGAGCGACGATGAGCAGCAGCGACGACGACTTCATGCCGATCGCGCTGCTTCGGAAGAAAGCGGCGACCAACGGCGCCAAGAAATCCGTCAAGAAAGAGGACGCGGATTTCGTTGAGCCTACGCCCAACGCAAAGCGCAGTGAACGACGCGCGTCGAAGAAAGATGCCAAGTACAGCATCGAATCGGACTCGGATTCGGACTCGGTGCCGTTAGTGCAGCTCAAGAAGAGAGCCCAAGACGCCAAGAAATCCTCCGCCAGCAAAAGTAGCAGTAGTCGAAGCAGCAGCAGCAGCAAGCCCGTGAAGAAAGAGGAGACGAAGGTCACCGGCGTGAAGCGGAAGTCGCCGTCCAAGCCGACAAAGCCCACGAAGAGCGCGAAAACGTCCGCAAAGTCCAGCGCCAGTGATAGTAAAGCGAAAGTGAAGAAAGAAAATGGTGTTGTATCCATGCGGAAGCTCAAAGTGCACTCGAAAGCAGAACGTCTCGATATGGCCATTAAAGCATATCGATGGTGGAATGCGGAAGAGTTGCCCGAAGGGATCCAGTGGCGCTCTCTAGAGCACAATGGCGTCATGTTTCCGCCAGCGTATATCCCGCATCACGTCCCCTTGATGTACGATGGGAAAGAAGTGAAGCTGACGGCTACACAGGAGGAAATTGCGAGCTTTTATGCGGCTATTCCTAAAGATGGCCCCCAGCTCGGCACACCAACGATCGCGAAGAAATTCAATCAGAATTTCTTTGCCGATTTCAGGAAAGCATTAGGCAAAAATCATGAAGTCAAGAAGTTTGAGCTCTGCGACTTCTCCAAGATCGCCGCGTACCTAGAACAGCAGCGCGAAGAGAAGAAGAACATGACAAAGGACGAGAAGGCTCCGGAAAAAGAAAAGAAAGAAATGGAGCTGTTCACGAACGGGTTCGCCGTCGTCGACGGTCATTTAGAGAAAGTGGGCAACTTCCGAGTCGAACCACCGGCATTGTTCCGAGGACGAGGCGAACACCCAAAGACAGGAACGTTGAAAGAGCGCGTGATGCCGGGCGAAGTGACCGTGAATGTTGGCATTTCGGACCGTGTGCCAATCTGTAATGTCCCAGGCCACGCGTGGAAGGAAGTGATCCATCGTGATACTGTGTCGTGGCTCGCGTACTGGAACGAAAATGTTATGGGCGGGATCAAGTACGTGTGGCTGTCTGCGAGCTCGAGTTTCAAGGGCAAGTCGGATATGGCAAAGTATGAGAAAGCAAGGCGACTCAAGAAGTGCATTGATAAAATTCGCAAGGGTTACATCAAGGGTTTGAAGGCCAAGGACATGTTCACGCGACAACGATCAACGGCGATGTGGGTCATCGACGTGCTGGCGTTGCGTGTGGGCAATGAAAAAGGTGAAGATGAAGCAGATACAGTGGGTTGCTGCAGTCTTCGCGTCGAGCACGTGTCGTTCAGCGAAACGAATTACGAACTCACGCTGTCGTTCCTCGGTAAAGACTCGATGCCATACAACAACACGGTGGCCCTGGCCCAGTACGGCGATGTCGGCAAGCTGATCTATGGCAACTTGCAAAAGTTCTGCGCCAAGAAGAAAAAGCATGAAGAAGTCTTTGATGAGCTCTCGGTGACCGAACTCAACAAGCATTTGAGCTCGCTGATGCCTGGTTTATCGGCCAAGGTATTCCGTACGTTCAATGCCTCGGTGACGCTGGAGAAAGAACTGCCTCATTCCATTGATCCCAAGGGGATATTGGAAGCCGCACCGAAGGTGGTCACGTACAACGATGCGAATCGGAAGGTCGCGATTTTGTGTAACCACCAGCGCACGGTTCCCAAGTCGTTCGATACCACGTTAGAAAAGATGGCTGCGCAGCTTGAGCTACTGAAGGAGCAGCTGACCGAGCTCGAGATGATGGAGTCGTACATTGCGAAGGGCAAGACGAAGGCGATCAAACTCAAGACTGGCGACAGCAAAGACGATGATGCTGACAAGAAGAAGGCCGAAGCGCATCTGTTCCAGCGCATTCCAACAGCAGAGCAAGTCGGCAAGAAAATCGATGCCTGGAAGAAGAAAATTCAGGTGCTGTCGCTGAGATTGCAAGACAAAAACGACAACAAAGAAGTCGCGTTGGGAACGTCCAAGATCAACTACATGGATCCACGCATCACGGTCGCGTGGTGCAAAAGGGTGCGTCCATTCACTGTGATGTTTATTGTGGAAATGATTTTTCTGCCATCGAGACTCATTTTCTTTTTGCATTTTTTGTGTAGAACGAGGTTCCAATCTCGGCCGTGTTCGCGAAAACGCTCCGTGAGAAATTCGTGTGGGCGATGGACGTGGATCCAGAGTGGAAGTTTTAGAAAAATTCGCAGTGCTTATTGACCAAGCACAACAATTCAGGCAAACCAGAAATATGAAAAGCAGCATTGAGTGCACGTTGAGGGAGAAGAGGACAAAGCAAATACACGTCACGTGATGACCTCTTTTTTGTGTGTTTTACGCAACGAGAACTACAACTTGGAACTCACCTACTACTTCGGCATGAAACAATCCTTCAGGTGAAATCAGATCCTTCACGCCCTCACTCACTTTCCATCTTTCCACTCATCTGCACACTTTTTCAGCTTCTCCATCAACTCGATGTGTCCTCGCCGCTTTGCAAAGACCCATGCGGCGTCTCCATTGCAGTCCTTCAACGTCGGATCCGCTCCGAGCTTGAGCAACTTGTCGACGGCATCTTCGCGGCCATGGTGTGCTGCCGCCATCAGCGCCGACGACATGTCGGACTCGACACGCTGGAAGTTGACGTCCATGCCATTTTGCACCAAACTGAACACGGCGTGGAAATCTTCTTGTCGAAATGCTTTGTAGATACCCTGGTCCATCGCGGAGCCGAGCACCTGCACATTACGATCACTCACAGACAAGTTTCCGCCTGCAGATTTCGCAATCGGCGCAGGTATCGCCGCGGGGTTGCAGCGATCCTTCTGTACGCACTTGACGCAGCACGAGCAGCGTTCGCATCGCTTCGCGGTCATGCGACGGCAGAAGCGGCAATGCATGCGCTCTCCGTACTGCATCACGTGACCGAGTCCCTTGATCTTGAGCATGAGCGACGCATTGACGTTCGACTGGTTGACGTTCGTGATCACTTGCTCGCCCACAAGCAGCTCTTCGTCATCGTCGTCCACGTATTCAATCAGTTCATCGCCCTTATTGCCGCCATCCACCTGGAGAAAGGATTTCGGTTGGTACTCGAGCAACGACGAGGGCGAAATGCGCGTCGACGTGCTCGAAGAAGCAGCGCTACTGGAAGCCGTATTCGTTGGCTTTGGGTCCAACGTGGCAGTCGAGATCGGTACCGGGAGCGGGACGCTCGCAGCTGCAAATGCATTCCGCGCTGACGCGTCGATGATGGATCCAGCGACTGGCTTGGGGGGCGCTGCAGGTTTCGTGCCGTTCGAGGAAGTACTCGGCGTGCTGCTGCCGTTGCTGGACGACGCATGTCTCGTGTCCTTGAATGTGGACGGTACACCGCACGTGCTCTCAAAATGGCGGCGATAGAGATTGATGCGACTCCACTCCGTAGCGTACTCTACAAACATGACGGAGCAAAATGCACTCAGCAAATTAGAATATCTATGTACACATTTGCATGCATAGGAAATACACACCTGATCCGGCGTTTTCTAATAGCTCAATAAGCCTCGGGATCGTTTCGCAAAGGTACGCATTCTGCTTCCGCGCCGCATCGGTTTGCACGTTGACATCCAAAATCTGCCGACAAAAATATCAAATGTGAGCATGTCAGGAGCTACCGCGCACTACAGGGGATCGCAACAGCGTAATGAAAAACCTACACGCAGCAGCGCGCGCACTTGGGAGAACATTTCGACTCGCCTCTTTTCCTTGGACATGCTCGGTTCTTTCTTGCGGATGCCGTCGACGAGCCACTCGTTGAGCACGCGCAGTCCGTTCTCTGCGTAAAACCTGCCATTATAATGCCACATAAAATACACGCATGAGTCTCATGAATCGATTCACGCGGTTGACTACGGAATGAGAACGCACATGTGCGCGTCGGCGTCGTTGAGGTTGGCGATGAGCATGGCGAGGATGGCGCGGTGCGTGAGCGTGTGGATCGACGGCATGAGCTTGCAGAGCACCTGCGTGCGCTCGGGACCGACCACTTCGCCGTCGTCGTTCATGAGGAACCCCAGCACGCTCACGATCTTCATCGCGGCGTCGTCCTCCCAGATGCGCGTGCGCATCGCGTCGCTCTGTAATAGAAGAGAAGGAGGCAGATGGACAGACAGATCGATGGAGCTTCTCTTCCTCCACCTGCTTCGGCGCTTCCGAAATGCAATGGAGCTCTTCGTTCGCTTGGACACTGAGGTCAACAGCAGCAACCATTTTTCGACCAATGAAAATATTCTATTGTATATAATTGGCTGAAATAGCGAATTAATATCCAATCACAGACGAGAGAGCTGATTCCATCGACAGCAACCTGCAGGGAAAGCACAACTGAGCAAGATGGCGACGGAGATGACGTCGGCGCTGCGCGAGTTCGCGCTCAAGAAGCTCACGGAGGCCAAGCAGAAGGGCGCGACGCTCGCAACCGCGACCGCGGCGACGGCGGCGTCCATCACCAACAACGTGCCGACCTCCACGTCCTTCGTGTTCCGCTCCAACGCGGCGCAGCAGCAGACGCACAAGGATGTCTCGCTCGAGACCAAAATGGATTCGCTCAGTACGTGCTTGCTTTGTTGTGCGTCTATGTATACCTCTGAATATAGTGAACGCTACTGCATCTAAATTGCTGGTTTGTAGAGGAAGCGAGTGAATTCTTGCACGACTCACTTACGGCACATGCAGCCGAGCGGTTAGACACCAGCATCTACAAAATGGATCTGATCAACGAGTCGCTCGCGTTCACCATCGAGAACATCCAGGTAGAGTGGGCAATAAGACGCGCGTGGTGCTTGAGCAGCTGCAGACCCACTCTGTTGCTTCTCTTTGTACGTTTGCGTGTTACATACCATAGGAGTGCTCGCATGTGATGAAGCTGCTGAACCGTCAGCTCAAGGACAGCGCCGCGATGAAGAACGAGGCCAACAAGACGTTCTACCGCCCGACGCCGATCGTCCAAGATGGAAGCAGCATGGCATGATGGCAGGAGGCGTCTTAGAAACAAAGAACACAAGTAACTGTGGATATTTAATGAATGGTGTTGTGTTCAGCTCAGTGCCATTTATCCAATATGAGCAGCTATGCGTAAACCCCTCAAGCGTCTTCTTCGTCCGACGTCGGTGCGTGATCCACCGTTGATCGACGTCGCGGCGCCTGATTGCTTTTGGTACGAGCCGCGACGTTGTACCCGAACAAGTGGTTCATGATCGTCATGCTCTGTTTCTCGGGCCGTTGGAAAATGACTGCAAGCGAGGCTGAGAAGAGCGCGTACTGAAGACTTTTCGTCATAGCCGGTGTCAGCTTCAAAAGCCGCGAGACGTGAACTGCAGCGCTGCATAGCGAGTAGATCGCGACGGCCTTGAGCACCGTGCTGCGTCGTCGTGCGTGCTCCACGAACATCGAGAGTGACGCCGACATGCCCGCGAGGATCACCACAGCGTGATGGTGATTCGACGGAGTGTAGCACGAAAAGAAGAACGGGATCTGGTAAACTAGCGTCAACGAGGCGCACGTGCGCAAGTACTGGATCGCGATCCTCACGATGTCCGGGCGGGGACCCCAGAGCCACTGCTTGTACTTCATGAGCACGGCCGAGAGCAAGTAGATCGGGATGTGGATCCGCGCCGCACGCTTCATACCCTTGGCGAAATAGCCGCTGTGGAACTGCGCGCAGGTCTCACCGCGGTGGAACACGTCGCACCGCGAGAGCAGCTTCCCCGTCGGGATCTCGTCGCGCATGCGCTGCAGCACCGAGTGGCGCAAGGCGCACGGGCCGTCGAACACGCCAAGCTCGGCTTTCGTAAGCAAGTCGCTCTTACACACCCACGTATGGATGATCTGCGTGTACACGGGTATGCCCAGCAAAGCCTCTATGGTTGACGTGTAAGGCAAAGAGACAAGAAGTGGTTAGAGCGCGCCATGAGGTCACACGAAGAGACTCGCATACACACTTACCAATGTATTTAATGTCAGCAAGCGACGTGTGCTCCCTTGACAGCGCGAGCATCGCTTCGATGGCGGCATACGAGAGCACAATGCGCTTGCGGTCGCCTTCGAGAAGAAACAGCGCCACAGCGGCGGCTACTGCCGCTGCCCGCGAGGAGTTGGCGCCATCGTGCTCTTCTCGTTCTTTGTCGCTGCTGTCGCGTCCACACGACTCCAGAAATCGAAACACGCCTACACGCACAAAGGGAAGGCAGTGGCATAAGCATCGTAATGCAATCAAATGGCACACCTTCCACACACGGCGCCATTTACCGACGAAGCTGCCGACGGCGAGCGCAAAGGAGCTCGGCTGCTGCAGTTTGCGCGCCAAGAGGCACTGCGCCGCCGCGATGCCGCCGCCCGAGACGAGCGCGCCCAGCGCCGCGTGCTGCAGCGTGTCCACGTTCAGCACCATATCCAGCAATAGACTTGAAGGTGCGAAGAGGTCTTAATGCAAATGCAGGCGCCAGGAAGCGCAAGCACCACAGCTGGTCGTAATTCTGACGTGCAGCCGCTACCTCTGGCATAATACGGATAACGGCTGCAATATCTATTATTACAGTGAAGCTAAATTAGAAATTGCATGATAAAATTATCCGGGCAAATTTGGTATTAGATTATGGAGGCAGTACGTGCAAACGACACGACGAAAGTTCAACTGTTCAACTGGCGGCGCTGCTCCACTTTTTCTTCCTCGATCTCTCCATGATAATGAAGAAAAGGGAGAGTAAACTTGGCGCTTGGCGGCTGTTTACTCTAGGGCCACGCAGCCGGCGCGCAGCACACACGCCTCGTGGGGCTGGCAGCACATGGCGCGGCCGGGGACGAACTCGCACGGACGCACGCCGCCAGCAGTTCCTCCGCAGACGCTGGACGCCGAGAGCGCGTTGCCCGCAAAATGGAGCACCTTGCGGTCCGGTGTATTGGCAAGAGGGGAGCCACTTAAGCGGTAGTTGGTGGTGACGGCGGAGAGCGCACTGGTTTGCTTTTCGGACGATTCGTTCGCCTTCACGAGCGGATCGATCACTTTGAGCCAGTCGTTAAAGCCCCACGTCGCGTCGGCGTCAAAGGGAACGCCGTTGAGATTGTACAACGGAGTACCCGACTTGCCGCGCGAACACGCGTACTTCCACGCGGTGCGCGCGCGGTCGTCGGCGTCGGTGCCGCCGTACCCCGTCATGCCCTTCTCCCACTGCTCGTCGGTCAGTGCAGGAAACGTCTGCTGCGCAAGCTTCTGCAGCTTCTTCGTGACTTCAACCGGCGTCAAATCCTTCGTTTGCTTGTTCCAAAAGCTACAAATAATGGGGGTATGTTCGACACAACGTTCATCAGCTTCATACAGAACTCTATAATACCATTCGCAACAACAATAACAGCAGCAACAAAACGTACATGTCCTGGTTGGCGTAGATGGTCTCGAGCCATGGCGTAAAGTGGTCGTCGCCCAGCGCCGTCGTGATCGTGAACGCCGCTTCGGCGGCTGTAAACGCGTGCTGGTGATATGGCAGCGGGAACAGCACAAATTTGACGCGGAACTGGTCGGGTTCGTAGTGTTCAGCGAGCTTCCTCAGACCTGGGTACGCCGACTTGCTGTCTGGACAAAGCTGTAATAAATAGAGACATACCACACGCAATCAGTAGCCATTCGCCATGTAAGGGACTAGATTGAGCTCCTCATCCCATTCAAATATTGAGAGCGTACCAGATCCACGAAGGTCTCGAGTTGCACGCCAGCGTCGGCAGAGCCGTGACCCACGACGAACCCTGGTGGCTTCCCTGGGATCGGTAGCTGCGCCGACACCGCGCAGAGCATCGTGGACACAGCAGCGACAGCGGTGACACGCAGCGTCTTCATCATCTTGCTCTTCTTTCTCTCTCTTCGCTCTCGCTTTGGCGATTGAGTGGCTGCTTGCAGGCTCACCTGAGTTGAAGAATCTTTGCGTAGATGTGATTGGCTAAAATAGAGATGGAAGCTGGTGATACGGCTGTATACGCGCGTTTGATTGGCTGGATTGTGATAAAGATCGCGTGTGGCTCAACCATGAGGTGATTTTGAAGTTCACATTGAACATATTATGAACAGCTGCATGGATGCGCTTGCACACTATTTAGATCTCCACGGACTGGAGCCATGTGCATTCGATTCGCATCTCCATCATGAAGACCTTCTTTAAACCCAAACCAACAACAAATTTAACAACAACACACAGTTGAGCGTCCTAACACCTCTCCACGACCAGCGCTTCCTCGCTCTTCTTTTTCTAGTTGGCTCGCACGAGAGGGTCGATCACTTTGAACCAGTCGTCAAAGCTCCACTCCGAGTCAGCAGCATCGAATGGCACGCCGTTGAGCGTGTACATCGGCGTTCCCGACATCGTGCGCGTGCACGTGTACTTCCAGGAGACGCGCGCGTCTCTGTCGGCGTCGGTGCCGCCGTAACCAGTCATCCCCTTCTCCCATTGCTCGTCTGTGAGATCAGGAAACGTTTCTTTTGCAAGCTCGTAAAACTTTCTCGCTACTTGCACCGACGTTAGGTCCTTCGTCTTCTTGTTCCAGTAGCTGCGTTCGCCATGGAGGGAGAGAGAAAGCGATGCTATAGTTAGTCCATGTACACCCTGTGAGATAATACTGTTTGTAAATTCGTACCTTTCTTGGTTGTCATAGACGGTCTCGAGCCATTTCGTGAATTTGTCGTCTCCAAGTGCATTCGTGATCGTGAATGCCGACTCGGCTGCCGTGAACGCGTGCTGGTGGTACGGCAACGGAAACAACACAAAGCGCACGCGCAGCTCGCTGGGCTTGTAGTGCTTCACGAGCTTGTCCAGACCCGGGTACGCGGACTTACTCGCAGGGCACAGCTACAGCAACGCATGATCCATGTAAGTGATCATAGTTATACCTAGGAGACCAACACACTGCGTGTGTGGCAGTTCAGCCAAAGATGTGTATCAAACCAGGTCGATGTACGTCTCCAGTTGCACGCCAGCGTCGGCACTGCCGCCGCCCACAGTGAAACCTGGTGGCTCCTGTGGAATCGGCAGCTGCGCGCTGGCGAACCCCACGAGCGCAGTCGCGACAGCGAACACAAGCGAGCGCAGCATCTTCTTCTCTTGTTTCCTTCTTCTCTTGTTTCTTTCTTCTCGGTAGCTGCTTGAACCAGAAATGAGCTTTTGGATCAGCAAGTCCGAATGATACGCTCGAAGTGAGCGCTTTCATTGGCTCAAATTGCTGTAGTACACAATTTCAACCAATCAGCGTAGTTTTCTATCATTTGATCATCGTTCTCGCAGTTCAACTACGCATCTATCTCCTGCACTGGCGACGCTGCCTCTGGCGCTGCCTTGGGGCTCTCGTCGTCACTCTCGCCGATGCCGCTGCCAGGTGCGTCCTCGTCGTCGCTCTCCTGCACGATCATCGAGTGGCCCGCAGGCTGCTTCGTCTTCTTGTTGCGCATGCACATCAGCGTCACGAACACCGCGAGGAGGCTCGTCATCACGGAGATCAGCACGGTGACCCAGAGCCACGTGGTCCCGAGCTGCAGCACCTTCGCCGTCGACGACGTCGTGGTATCCGAGACGTAGCACTGCAGCAACTCAAGGTCCGCCACGTTGGTCTTCGTGTTCTCGATCGTCTGCGCCGAGTCCGTGAACTCGTCGCCAGTCACGAACCGCCGCATCATGTCCGCGGCGACGTCGGGGACGTCAAACGGCACCATGTGGCCGCCGTTCGCGATCACCAAGTACGTCAAGTTGCCGCCTTGCTGGGCAAATCCCGCCGGATCGCCGCGCTGCGCCGCCATCCATGTGTACTTTTTCGCCTCCTGGTACGTCGTCGAACCGTTCCAATCCAGGTTCAGCAGCAGCTTCTCCGTGCCGTAGTGGTTGCACATCATGTCCCACTGGCCGTTGTAAAACATAACCTTCATACCGCGTTGCAGCATGTGCTGCACCTTGTCCAGCGTACTGACGCCGTCAAGGTTCTGCAGTCCATTGAACACCGGATCGCTGCAGATCTCAAACTTGAACGTCTCGTCTTCGTTCGCGTGCAGCGCTTTCCGCACACTCGGTTGGTTCAGGTACGCGACGATGTTGTCTTGACCCGAAGGATACGTGCCGATGGACTTGCGGTACTCGCGCACGTCGTAGTAATTGAGCCGTTTGCCATTGCTGGTCTTGAGTCCAGCGAGGATCGAGTTCATGTTGTTGAAGCACGCCGGCGCGTTGAAGTTGCCTGCGACCAGCGCGTTCTGGCAGTCCACGTACCTGGCTTTCAGCGAGCGCACCTGACCAAATGTCAATAGCCCAAGACCATGCGCAAAGTCGCTGTAGTCGTACTGGATCAACGGGTGCACCCAACCATTGCCGATACCAGCACCTTTCAGGCGAATGGTGAGGTCGACTTCCTTGAGCGCTTCATCGTTCTGTTTCAGGATGTACTCGGAGAATTCTGGAATCCACCGACCCGCATGCGACTCACCAAAGATGTAGATCTCGCGTGAGATCTGTTTGTTATCGTCCGGATTCACCGAAAGGTACTCGCTGTGGCTTTGCAGAAACTTGACGAGGAACTCGTAAAAATCGTGCGCGACCCCGTCTTCATCTGTTCGGTACGAGTTGCCGCGCGTTAGAGACATGCCAGTACCCACGGGCTGGTCGATGAACAGCATATTCGCGGTGTGATGCCAACTGTGCTTGTTGATCTCGATGTGCGTGCCATTGATCAGTTTGAACGGCGAAATTCCCCTACGTATTTCAAAGCAAAGAATGATACTTTAGTTAATGTCCCATTGTCATCCTTCTGAGTCAATGACCAATTCCAATTGCAGTACTTACAGAAACAGCCCTTGCATGCTCGAGCAACCTGGTCCGCCATTGAGCCTGCCATACCGCAACACCCAGAAAGCACAAACACTTATATAAGCTGCGCATGACACAAAAAGGAAAATAGAATCCAAATACGCACCAAATGACGAGCGGCGCAGTCTCCGGTGAGTTCGACGCCGCAAAGTGCCAGTAGAAGATGTTGTTGTGCGTGCTGCTGCTCAGTCCAATGCGTCCCGCGCGCTGCGTGATGCTCGCTGCAGCCGTCGGGTCCAATCCGGGCAGGTCTTTCACCAGATCGTCGAGACTGACTTGCTGCGCCTCGCTCAGTAGCTTGCGCTTCGGAGTCGTGGTCTCGTCCTCGTGTTCAAAAGCTGCAGCTTCCTGTGGCGCACTGGACCGCTCGCTCGCGAGGATGCGCTGCGCGTCCGCACTCTGCATGGAGTGGTATGCGAGCAGCAGAGCCGCCGCTGCTGTTGTTGGTGTCGCGCGTGTCGTCCCCATTCTTCTGCCGCGTGCTGCTCTCTTATCTTCTGGGAATGAGACCAACGCTGGTGTCTGACTCCTCATTGGCTGTTGCCCCAGTGCTCCCAACCTATCCCATCTGCCGTGCGACGTGCGCATACTAATTGCGCGCTAAATTTACAACAGCACTACAGAGGCTAGACAGAGAGTGACGCGCGGATAGTGATTCTTGTCCCACTCATGTTGAAGCCATTGATCTCTAAAATGCAGCATCTGTCTGTGAGAAAATGTATCATTTTGATCAATTAACTTGCTGCCTAAAGTCCTCTGTTGGCTCAAGTCGTTGCTGCAGAAGAGGAGGCAGAGACCTCTTGGCCCTCCACGCGTCGCCGCACCTCCTTCTTCTTCTTGATGATCTCGCAGTAGAGGCGGTCGCGGTAGTCGGCGGCCGAGCACTTGGTGCTGTCGTCCACGACGATCTGCAAGGGACCGGGCGCCGTCGGCTCGTCCTTCTCGTTGTGGAACTGCACCACGTACGGGTGCTTGAGCGCTTCTTCCGCCGTCAGGCGCTTGCTCGGGTCAAATTGTCAATGCATTCATGAAAAACTTGGCATCCACGCATGTATATAGTTAAGTCCAAGTACGATAACCTACTCAAAAGCACTGACGGATGAGATCCAGCGCCTCGGGCGACGCCTTTGGGAAGAGCTCGTCCAGTGGCTTGAGCTTGGGCGTCGGCAGACTCTCGAGCATTGTGTTGGCGAACGGTGACTTGATGGACTCGATGTCCTCGGGCGTCGGCGTCTCCGTGACGTCCAGGATGCGCTCGAGATGGTTCATCGTCGACGTCCCTGGGAATGCTGGTCGTCCCGTGGCCATTTACGCGACGATGCAGCCAACAGCCAACATATCTACCGACTTGGCGTACCGCGTCGAGCCCAAGAGGATCTCTGGCGCGCGACACCACCGCGTCGCGACGTAGTCCGCGAGCACGGGGTGCGGGTCGCCCATCTCGGACACGGACCGGCAGAGCCCGAAATCGCAGAGCTTGGTGTGGCAGTCCGAGTTGAGCAGCAGGTTGCTTGGCTTGATGTCGCGATGCAGCAGCTCCGCCGTGTGCACGTACTTGAGCGACTTGAGCAGCTGGTAGGTGATGTACTTCTTATGTATCTCTTCGAGGATATTGGCGCGTATCACGGCATGCAGGTCCGTTTCTACAAGCAATATGCACCCATTAGCATTATTACCAATTTCCTCATCCTCCGGATGAAAACAAATGCGAGCACACCCATAAAGTCAAAGACGAGGCAGATGTCGCGGTCGTTGTCGGCCTTGATCACGTTGAGCAAGCGAATGATGTTGGCGCGGCCGTTGAGCTCCTGCAAATGCATGACTTCGCGGAAAGTGCACTGCGCGTCCGTCGCATTGCGGAACGCGTCAAAGCATTTCTTGAGCGCCACGACCTGGCGCGTGTTCTTGTCGATCGCCTTCCACACGATGCCGTACGCTTGGTTGTCAAACCAGATCACTATGCATCAACTCGACAGCACCACCATCAAATGTACCACATACGCACTTACGCCTTTGCCGAGTTTCTGCAGCAGCTCATACTTGCGCAGAATGTGCTTTTCGACTTCTTCGCCCATCTTTTCTGCGTTTGGTTGCCGCGAGAGCGGGAGACTGCGCGATGACGCTCTGCGAGTAAAGTGGCTGCGGGCGGGATGCAAGAAGATGATGCCACAGACACACACTGGAATGCGCTAAATCTGTGCGCGTTGAGTCTGTTTTTAACTCGTCCGGCGCAAATCTGAAAACGTGACCATCACACGAAAAGATCAAAAACGTGTTCTTGCCTGGAAGGATGCACTTATAAATACACGCGGCAAGACGCAAAATGAACCTGCGCCGTTGGATGGTTGCATTGTCTTTCGTTTGTGCTTCTGGTTCTGCCTCAAAAGCCAAACAGGATGGCATTAGGCACAAATCAGCAGCCCTTGTGTCACGAATAAAGGGAGACAATGCAAGCAAACACACGAAGATCCTCAACAGCAGCCAAAAACAAAATGTCAGTTTGGATAAGAGTTGCACAGACAATACAAGAAAGCAAACTCGTGAATCGATTTCGTGTATATGACGGATGGTCGATTGGATTAACCGTAAATATCGTCATTGTCGTCACCACCGGCGCCGCCAGCGCCACCTCCAGGGGCGCCGTAGCTGTCCGACATGCTATCCATCAAAAAGTTGGCAGCGAGGGCTTCGTTCTTGTCGCACGCCAAGTACGCCTGCACGGCTTCGTTGCGGTCGAACCCCATATCGCACAGACGGTCGATCGCAGCCGCTTCTTCCTCGGTGAGCATGATGCGGTGGCCGCCGGCACCACCAGCTCCGTCAAAGCCGCCTTGGCCGCCCATCGACGCCATCATCTCCTCCATGGCTCCTGGAGGCAGGTTGCTCAGCATCTGTGACAGTCCACGCAATTGCTCGGGGGTCATGCCCATTTGGGCGGCCATCTGTGCTTGTTGCTCGGGGCTCAACGAGTCCACAAGTTGCTGGATTTGCTGTGGAGTTGGCACCGCACCACCGCCGAGCCCTCCGAGGTCGAATGGGGACGCACCAGTGCCGCCAGCCGATGGAGCAGACGATGACGGCGTCGTGATCGGTTCGTTCAGCATCTGTACGAACTGGTCCTGATTTTGGTGGATCAAGCGCAGCAATTCCGGGCTCTGACCGCCGATTTGCTGAAGCACCGCTGGAAGCGCAGCAGGGTTCGACTGAATCAGTTGGCGGAGCGCATCGAATTGTGGGTGGTTGCGAAGAGCTTCCAGCGAGTTGACCGCATCCCCGGATGGCGCAGCGCCAGTCGCGGACGGCGCCGACACCTGCTCAGGGATTCCGTTCATCAAGTATTCGACAGCACGATCTGGGTTGTTGTAAGCAGCTTGAAGTGCGCGTCGAACTTGGTCTTCAGGGAACCCCATCTCAACGAGCTGTTGAACGGCAGCGTTGACTTGCTCGCCCTAAATTGAAGCAAAGGCAGAACAATGAGAAATCCGGTCCAATGTGCCATTATGTAACGCAAGAATAACTACTAACCACAACGATTCCGCCGCTCGCGGCAGGGGTGGCAGTGGCCACTGGCGCAGTCGAAGGAGTAGACACAGCAGGAGCGGTGGACGTGCTGCTGGAGGCAGACGAGGTGCTTGGAGCCACCACAGGCGCAGGCGTCGCGGCGGGAGCAGGGGTGGCAGCGGCTGGAGTCGAAGCAGGAGCTTGCGTGGTCGCTGGTGGAGCCGCCGACGCAGCAGACGGCTTTGGAGCCTTTGGCTATTTTCATACAAGCACCCACAGTCAGTCGATGTGTCCCACATGCCATCAATATGTGCATGCAATTTTTACTTTTTTCAACCCACACACACCTTTGTGACCATGACGACGAGGAAATCATTCTCCTTCACGTTGTATTCGGAGAGCGGGCTCTCGTCCTTGAGCACTTTGCCCGCGTGGATGAGCTTCTGCTGCGCCACTGGGAAGCTCTGCTGCGCTTCAATCGTCGCTTTCACGCTCGCCACCTAATAAGAATCAAGTAATAAGAGTAAGAGAGCGGAAGAGAGAGAGAGATCCTTTGAGCAAGTGGCGCGATCTTTGGTTCATCAGCGGCCGCAGCCACCGCTCAGACGCTAGGGTTTACATACGGTGTCCGTGGACTCAGCGTCGATGGGGAAGGCAACGCCCTGCAGGGTCTTGACTGTGAGCTTCATGGCGGCGCGAGGGAAAGGAGGGGGGAGAACGCGCTTCTCTCTCGGGTGGAGCTTCTGGAAGGAAAGCGCTTTTGGTTGCCACCGTTTGTTTTGTTCTCTTGCTTCCCCTCCACTTCAATGCCTCTTCTACAGCATAAACCTCTACGAAAGCGTGCAAATGCAACATCAAAATATACAGTACCCGCGCTGTGCACTCGATGGAAGCAAGTCAGCAACCTGTAGAGGATCTGAGGTGTTGGAGTTGCTAACAATATTCAGAGTAGCAATCTGAAGAGGATCCGTGTGATTGTAGTTTCTATATAAATGTCCTGAGTGGCTAATCAGCACCATCTATTAGTTCAGACAGACAACCACTTGCTGCTGAGCTTCTTCAGTTGGTAAATCTGGAGAGGGTGGGGTAATCGAGATTTTGGTGTTTGGTGTGGCGAGGGTCTTCGTACTGGTCAAGCATCCAAACTATGGATGAGACGACCAACGGAAGACGGAAATCGGTCTTCACGCACCTCCAGCGCGTTGCGAGATGAAGACGCTGGAGATGCTGGCGATTGCGCATATAGTGCTGCTTTGATTAGTCCCATATACGTGGACTCGCTTAGTAAAGTCATAGCCGAAATATCGATTTGCAACATGCAAGCAGACCTTTCTTGACCATTCTTGCCTCCACGATCTTCATATCTTCAACGGTTGCATGATGTCACTCTTTACGTATCAATTTAGAGAGACCAATGATATCAAATCGAACACTGATTGGTCCACGGAGGCTGAGTCTGACACCTTTTCCACCAATCCTCGCGCTGCCTCGGAGGAAACTCGAAGTTCAAGCAACTCGACTGGTTGGGTAGGTACCAGTCGGAACGTGTCACTCATTTCCGCATTTGCGCTCGCGAAGAGAAGCCACGTCCGCCGTTGCCATGCTCTTCCGCAACTTGTTGCAGCGATCCACGACCGCCGCCGCGCGCGCCAACCGCCATGTACGTGTGTCTCTGTTGCTCTGTGTGGATGATGCGGTGGCGTTGTCCACAGCAGAAGCGATGCGCATGTTGCACGTGCCGTGTTGCGATGAATGGTCCAGTGTTCTCATGCAATGCGGTCATTGCACATGCCTCCTGTGCAATATGTTGCGTGATGCATGTAGGTCGCTAGCCGCACTGTTGCGCCAATGGCGATGGGGGCCAAGCGATTTTACACGGTTGGAGAGGACAACAAGACGTCGATTTTGGTAGAAGTTGAAGATGGCCCTGGTATATACTCTTGGACGCGCACGTCTATCTTTGATGCGGTTTTAGATATCTCACGCTCAATGAGTGCGTTTACAGGCTCGTTGCAAGAGATTCTCAAGTTTTTCTGGAAGCACGACGTCAACATGTCGCGCATTGAGTCGCGTCCATCGAAGGGCTACAACCAGAACTACAGCTTTTACATCGATTTCGACGGCAAGCGTGGCGATCCTGTTGTGGATGAGTTGATGGCTGACCTGAAGAAGAACAGTCTGATGCTGATGGTGCTCCATGACAAGAAAGGTAAGAGAGATGAAATTGCGATCGTTACCGCTGAGGTTCTTGGCGCATAGATTAACGCGTGCTTGTCATGACGCTCAGTGCCGTGGTTTCCACGCAAGATTAACGAGCTTGACCGCTCAGTGTCGCAGGTGAGACGCATCTATTGATTACCCTTTGCTAATACCTTTTGCTGAAGACTAAATAAACACGTTCATTTTTTCCCAATAGGTCTTGGATGCTGGAACTGATCTTCAATCGGACCACCCAGGCTTCAATGTTAGTCCCTTACTTGTTCCTAATCGATTCTCTTCATCGCACCTGCTGACATCATTGCACTCCTTATTGTTTTCTAGGACAAAGTCTACCGTGCACGAAGAGATACTTTTGCAGCAATGGCTGAAAAGTACCGACAGGGAGATGTCATTCCACGAATTGACTACACCGAGGACGAGGTACAAGAGCCTTCACGATCAAGTTATCTTCTTTCTAGCTGAGTTATGTGATCTACTGTGAACGTTGATTGGTATAGATCAAGACGTGGGGAGTCATCTACACGCGCATGAAGGATCTGTGGAAGCGTTATGCGTGCGATGAGTTCAACTACATCGTGCCGCTCCTTGAAAGCAACTGTGGCTACGCTGTCGACAACATCCCTCAGCAGCAAGATATCTCCAACTTTTTGAAGGAATGCACTGGCTTCACGCTGCGTCCCGTCGGCGGTTTGCTGTCGTCGCGTGATTTCTTGAACGGACTGGCGTTCCGTGTGTTCTTTTCCACTCAGGTGAGTCTATTACGCAACTTTGCTTTTGAATCGGAGCTGCGAAAGTTTTGTGCCGATCGTAATGCATTCTTCTTGTCGCCACCAGTACATTCGCCACCACTCCATGCCTCTCTACACTCCAGAGCCTGATATTTGCCACGAGCTGATGGGCCACGCGCCGATGTTTGCGGTACGTTTTCCTTCTTTGGGTAGACGCAGTAAGAGAAAATGGTGGAACTTACATCATTTTTTTCCTTACACATGTAGGATCCTGACTTTGCTGATTTTTCCCACGAAATCGGATTGGCGTCTCTCGGCGCGTCGGACGAAGAGATCGAGCGATTGGCGACGGTAAGAATCAATTCGCATGATTTACAACCATGTTTAATCTGTTTCTAATTGGGTGTCTTCTGCTTTTCCAGTGCTACTGGTTCTCGGTCGAGTACGGTCTCATCAAGCAAAGCGGTGAATACAAGGTAACGACGAGCTTGCAATTTCCATCGACGGGTTCCATAGAGCGCATTACAAACCGATATGACTCTGGATTTCTACTTAGGCTTATGGCGCTGGTCTTCTGTCGAGCTTTGGCGAACTGGAGTACGCGTGCTCGCCAACGCGTCCAGCAGGTGGCGTTGATGACGTCCCGGAATACCGCCTATGGGATCCATTTGCTGCCTGCAAGCAAAAATATCCAATCACGACCTACCAACCGGTTTACTACGCCGCGGAAAGCCTGGTACGCATCGAAACATTCGATTTTGAGAAGCAAGGTTACTGGGATACTGACCTTGGATTTTAATACGTGTAGGCGGATGCGCGACAAAAGATGCGCGAATTCTGCGAAGACCTGAAGAAGCCCTTCCACGCGCGATACAACCCATACGGCCAAACGGTGATCATTGATCGCGCAGTGCAGCGTGAAGCCAAGTGGTTGAAGCAGTAGAAGCGCCAGAGCGAACCGTCTGCGCGATAATTCTTCCCTTGTCGTGTTGCGTCTCGCGCACCACAAAGAATGTCTAAACTGGCTGTGAGTCCATTGAAGATGCATAATGAATGCAACCTTGCCATTTGACAAAACCATGTGTTCCTTCTTCTTGATGGCCAAGTCGTTCATGGAGTGCTTCACTCTTTGCCGCGCCTCCACTTTGTCATAATGTTAACTCGTGACCTCGTTGCAAGAATTACCCAGTGTCGAAAGCGGTTTCTAGTTCATCTACATTTCGAGATTGCCCATGGAGCCAGATAGCGAGGGCAATCTTGAGATCGAGCTAGGTGACTAAAGATAGAGGAGGCAGCTAAGTATGCAGATGTCTGGGCTTCTATTGCCTTTCAAGTCACAGAAGCAAAAGCATGTTTCCAGCGCAGGGTGCCAATGGCGCTGGAGATGCGAAGAAGTTCGATCCGTACGCGAATCAATGGATGCGCGAGGTACGTGTGGCCGTGACCTGTTTTAAAAGATGCAAACGCCTCACGCCATGTTGAGATCCTCATTTTCTGAATCGATGTCGACCTGTAGGCAATGGAGAATCGACAGCTCATCGACGAGCTCAAGGCGCATAATGACAAGCTCCAGCGAGATGTCTACGCTCTCGTAAGCAATTTCCCCAACGCTATCATCTACTCTTCTGCTATTTTCTCTCTCTGACACTGTTTTTGTTGCTACAGAACTCAAAAGTGAACCTCATCTACGAATGCTGCGCGGATCTGGGCATCACGGATCGCGTGGGCGACTTGATGCAAAAGAAGCTGCACAGCTTCCAAGTCGCCCAGGTTGCGCGCCAGATGCAGACCCACAATCTGGGGATCCCGTCGCCCAGAGCGCCCAAGAAGCACGCGCTCGAGCCAAGACCAAACGACGAAGGCTTCATCTGCGGCTCGGCGGCATTCCACGAGCTCGCCGGGTTTTCAAGCAGCTATGAAAGCCAGGTGTGTTCGCTGTCCATGAAAACCAAAGTGATCCATCAAGTGCATGCTTACAAAATGGCCGATATTGCAGGTGTCGAGGGAGAATTTCCACCGAAAAAGCATGTTTGATGCCGAGGAAGCCAAGTTTCGTGATCAGTTGGACATCTTCGGCAATCCAAAGTTGCCGTCGCCCAAAGGATCTGGATCTGGGTCGTCCTCCGCAACGTAGAGATGCTGTTTACACTATTATAGCTCGTCGGCTTTCAGCACAATTCTAACCAATTTGATGAACATTAGGAAGGGCGACATGATCGACAAATTCCTGTCCGGCGCCGAAGGAATGCCAGCGGAGAGTCCATTGCGGCAGCAGGACGACGCCTCGCATCTGCGGCCGTATGGGTCGGCGCCATTGGCCAACACTAGTGACCCGAACTCAGCGCGATCTTTTGGTTTGGAACATGTTTTCATGCCCAAATCTTCGGATGAATTGATAGATGCTCACTCACACGACACATTTGCTTCTTGATAATGCGCACAGGGACCAGCCACCGCTAAGCAAACTAATGAATATCACTAGGCTGTCTTTTTTCTCGATCAAATTCTCAATGACACTCGGAAAGAACAGCATAGAACGCAGCATTTTGGTTGCTGTTTCCCACTTCTTGTACGTAAATATGTTGTTTTTGCTATTTAGCTGCTGAGTTCATCCTCTTCTTGCGCCAACTGCAGCGCTGCGTCAATGACCTCCTGGGATGAGCCAAAGCTCCCAAAGCAGTTCGCTGTTTGCTGCTCACAATCTTCTGCGGTCGTCTCGTGCGCGTTGACTGGGCTTGTGCCGCAGTCTCCAGCACGGTCATGCTCGTCGTCCGAGACTTGCTGGTTCTGGTACTTCACGTAGGCCGTGAGCACCGCGTTGAAGAACGGGGTCTGCAACAGGGCGTCCATCGGCAGGTTGTCCCCTTTGTTGTCCACCAGCAGCGCGCTAAACCGAAGATGCTTGGGCGCCAGCGTCTCATAAATAGTTCTCCACGTCTCGTCGCGCAGCATTTTCGGCGCGTGGATCACGCGTCGCACGACGAGCGGGTCCTTGATGGCGTTCATGTACGCGAGGGGAAACGACCGCGGCGCGTTAATAAATATCTTGTGATGCGGGTTCAGCGTGTACTCGTCGTTGTTCGGGAGAACCGTGTCGTCGGCTGACGCCTTCGACCGGTCCTGGAGCACAGGTGGTGGCAGGTCCGTGATCACGTACTGGGCTACGAGCGCGTGGATGCGTCGCGCGAGCACGGCGCGCGTCTTCTTCAGCTCCTGCAGCTCCGACGCGTCCATCAAGTAAAACTGGATCTTCTTCAGGTGCTGCGCCACCTCTCGGTACCCGAGCGACTCCTTCGTCACGTGCAGAAGCAGCAGGAAGCTCAACACAAATACAAATGCCCAGAACGCGGCTCTCGATTGCGCAATGCGCACCAACACGCCGATCGAAATAAGCGCTAGCGTGCACTTCACGACCGCAGACGCAATCGCAGCCGTCATCACCATTGCTTTGGTGTGTGGAGGTCGGTAGATCAGATCGCACGCACCAGATACAAACAACTGTGCTGGCGCCGTGATCACACGCTGCAGCAGCGATGCGAGGAGCCACATGAGGTACAGCGGACTCTTTGGTGGCTGATGGGTCTCAATGGCCGCCGAGTTGATGTCTTCATCGCGCAGACGCCATTTCTTCAAGATGCGGCAGTACTTTTGCATTTTGCCCTTCAGGACATGCATATCTGGGTGGTTCCGCGTGCGAAAATGGATTTGCAGGATCTCCTCGTTCATGGACGCGATCTGTCGTCGCGAGAAGCAATCGTCGCGAAACACCTTGGCGCAATACACGTGAAGCGTGCGCGACAGCCGCAGAATCTCCATTTGCGCCGCTGTGCTCGGCGGCTGCATCTTCAGCGACGCACTCAGACGCGCGCTAATGTGCTGAACAAACTCCGTCGGATCGACGCGGAACGTCTCGGTGTCGCGCTCTTCCAGAAGCACCGGTGCGCCGTAGCGAATACCCACGTACCGCTTCACGTTCACGAAGCTCCCCGTCGAGCAGTAGTGCATCGACACAGGCACGATAAGCGCGCGTTTGTGTGTCGCATCGCGCAAAGTGCTCGCGATCACTCGCACCACCTGGTACAAATCGGCTTTTTCGCGCGCTCCCCCCGATACCGAATAGTCCACAAGCACACCCAATTTGTACTTGGACTCGTCGATGCAGACGCCGCTGACCGCTGTGTCCATGAGCCGCGTGCGCTGCAGCAGTTCCTGTGCGAGTTGCGTGAGCTTTGTGCTCACCGTCGCGCGCGCGATCTCGTCCACTTCGTTCCGCGAACGCGGCTGCGTGCAGTCGCCGAGCACCACGGGAGTGATGTACGCCTGGATCAATTCGCGCTCGATGTACGCTGGCACGCGCTTCTTCCAGCTCTCGGAGCGGTCGATCACGTACACGACAGGCATGAACTCGTGCTTCTCGCGCTCGCGGCAGATCACCTTGAACTCCATCACCTTGGGGAACAGCGCGCGCGTGACCATCGTCGACGTGGTGTCGAGCCACGCGCGCACCGCGGTCGTCGCCGGCTGCTGCTTCTCCACCGCCATATCCTTCTCTGCTCCAGCTCGCCTCGGTGTGCTCTCGCCCGCAGAAATCACTATCTACGGTACACAACTCGGTGTGACTGAGTCAATGTGACAGCACTGCTAAAAATTTCAAAGTAAGGAACTTCCGCGGTCTTCCTCCTCTTCCGCTCGTTCGCTTCGTGTCTTTTCTCCCGGTGCTTCAGCCGCAGTCTTCTGGCGTCCTGAGTATGCAATCGGAGCGATGGCGGCGTCCACTGTGCAGAACTGCGCCATCCGCTGCGTGATGAATCAAGTGAAGGGAGGAAGGCGCCCATCATCCGCGTTCATTCGCCAACATGCACGCGTGCGCGCCGACTGGCATTTCGCCACCTTGAAGTGCGATTTGAGCCCCGTGACGACACGCCATCAGCTCAACAGCTCACCGGGCTAGGGCTCTTGACAAAATAGAGCGACAGGATTGGTTGAAAGTGCGTATCTGGTGTGGCGCACTCCATTTTGAGCCAGTGAACGTGTGCGCCAAGTAGGGCTTGGGGTGGAACATCAATATTGAAGCGCTGCGAATGACGGGACGACGAACGCGCGTGTGGAAGAGGGACGAGCGGGTGGCTACGGAGGGGATTATGTTGGGCAACGTCGCTTTGCAGTTGAAGCCAAGCAGGCTGATTGCATGGAGAGAGGAGGAGGAGGAGCGCCGGGAGTGACAGCGTGTTGTCGATGAACGCGCGTTACTCTATGATACGCGGGATTGAGTGGACACCTTTGAGTTGGTTGGGGACAATAGCAAAGGTGACAAGTCAAACCGTGGCGGATGGATGGAGACAGGAAGGTCGGAAAAGGAGAGAATAGGTACAGAAGAAGGTGCAGTGCGTTCGAGTCATTTGCAAGTGCAGGTGCGAAGCAAATGCCTGTCATTGGATGCAAATGCAGGAGAATCGTCACCACGTGAAAATGGACTTATCTATGGTGGACTGTGTGTCGAACATCGAGCAGTGGGAGGGATGAAAGTTGACGACTGAATGCCCTTTGTTCAGAGCTTGACGGGAATGGATTGTCTTGACCATTGCTCATTTTCTGCCTGGTGTGTGCGCTTGAACCAGAAACAGGAATTTTAATCGGTTGCGGGTATTGAGGAATTTATTGGATATTTATCAAAAACGGCCACCATTGTGCCACACTTTATCGCCAGCCAGCAGGTTTTTACAAAAACCCAGATGGACAAAATCGGGTTTTTAATTTGCCAACCTGTGCAAGATTTGGCACATGATAGATGTGGATACGAAGAACAGAATAGCTGCTTCGAGTTATATGAGTAGTAGAAAGGGTAATCGCATGAGTTGCATTGTCCACATTCTAATTTCAATCGACCAACACAAGTGAATACGAAAGAATCGCCAGCATATCAAGTGACAATCAATGTGATTCAAACCCAATTTTGAAAATTTGTGTTTTTAGACTGGAACCTCAAAACCCAACTCTCTCGAAACAAAAATTGGGTTTTTCCATCCCTTTGACTAGCAGCCTCAATAAGCATAAACACTTCTGATTGGACATTAAGAAAATTACTCCTGATTGAACACAAAGAAAAGCACGGTGTCCAGAACCCTATGACGAGCATTTAGCGTTCAGTCTCCAGGGTCTAACTTTAGAATTTGCCCCTTGTGTTGCTGAGGGAATGCAGGAGTCCATCTGATCTGTCAAGCAACACACAGATTGCCACATTCACTGCAGCTGATGGAATAACTCGCTGTTGTTGAGCTGGACGGAAGGGGAATGCATGCACATGCACGATTGCTTCAGCGACGCAAGATCTAGCTCATCGTTCATCAAGGACTGCGTTTTCAATAAAACAAGGAGAAGAAAATACAATCGAAAGGTCAGGAAACCACGGGAGATGAACATGTGCACCCTCATCACGCTCGTGGTTTGTATCCTTCCGGTACAATGACCCAAGTCAGGGGAAACGACAGTCAAAGCTCAGCACTATTCCGTCCGGTTCGTGGTTTGTCAGCATCATTGAACCTATCATATAACGACCTGTGTGACTCGCAGCGTGATTGCACGACTCGCAACTGTCATCTGGTTTTCAAGCTGTCATTTGATTACAATTTCAGTTGCTACGCACAACCCACCTAGATCACCAAACGTCGAAATTGATGTTGCTTTGTCGTAGAAGATCACGCAAACTGGACGTTGGTGAATGCATACAGTTGCACAAACACACATCGCAGTGAGGATCACGACACAAAAAGCACCTCATATTGTAAGTAGGAATCGATCAGTTCAGATCAACGGAACTGATCAGTGACAATCCGCACAACACTCTCGGACCAGTCGGCAAAATGAAAATCCATCACATATGCTAACAGACACACTTTACTACTCCTGTCCACACGCTGGTGAGTGCGCTGAGCTATACGACAAACGAACTCGCACGTCGCGACCAACAGCACCTCGCGTTTAAACTGAACGTGGCCATTTGTCAAAGCGAAGCAAAGATGAGCATCTTCTTTCGCTTGCAGGGAGCCTGTATAATTTCCACAACATGCAAGCATGCCACAGATTCTCACTGACACACAGCAGGCACCGAAACGTTACGCTCTTCTTCGTCCCAGGTCAAGCTACCATTCACCACCCTTCTTTGATTGAACTGCACGCAGCATTGAAGACACACCTTGATATACTTTGTCGGGTCAGGTTCACCAAACGGAGCGAGCGAGCGACTCGTCGGTCGGACGAAACGGAGAGCAAGGGACACCAAAAGACGCAAGACGGCGCGCAAAATCGCGCAAGGTGGCGAGACAGACAGACAGACAGACAGACAGATTGTACGAGCGGTGGTGGAAAGAGCTCAACCAGAGCGCGGCAGCATCGTAGCACAGATTCCGCGATGCACACGCCGAGTTCACATGAGACATGCGATAGAAGAAGAGAGAAGTCGAGCGGGTCCCGGACGCCGCCGCCATCGACAGCGGGAGCACAGGAGCAAGGCGTCGAGAGGGAGGGAAAGAGGAGGGATGTGGTCGGGGGTGCTCCGCGCCGCGCCGCGCTGCGGACTGTGTCTGTGTGGTGAGGAGCGGCGCGGTGCGGTACGGCGTGGCACGAGAGAGAGAGAGAGAGAGAGAGACGCAAAGCAGAAGAGAAAAGACAAAGAAAGAAACGCAGACACGAAAAGAAAACACAACACAACACAAGAGAAAAGAAAAGAAAAGAAGTGGCCGGTGCGGGATTCGAACCCGCGCCCTTTCAGACCAGTGCCTTAAACTGGCGCCTTAGACCGCTCGGCCAACCGACCATCGTAGCCAAATCAATAACCACTCATCATACAAAACATGCGCAACACACAACAAAACGAAAACACCATCAACAACGCCACACAAAACGCACGCAACAAACAACAAACAACAAACAACACACCACTCGAAAATCGACAAACACACACGCGCGCATCCCTCACAGACCCGCTACACAAAAACGACACACGAGAACTCCGAGACAGCGCAGCCAAAACGACCAGGAGGAGGAGACCGGCCGTGAGGTTGGGTCAGGTTCACCAAACGGAGCGAGCGAGCGACTCGTCGGTCGGACGAAACGGAGAGCAAGGGACACCAAAAGACGCAAGACGGCGCGCAAAATCGCGCAAGGTGGCGAGACAGACAGACAGACAGACAGATTGTACGAGCGGTGGTGGAAAGAGCTCAACCAGAGCGCGGCAGCATCGTAGCACAGAGTTCCGCGAGGCACAAGCCCGAGTCACATGAGAAAGTGCGATAGAAGAAGAGAGAAGTCGAGCGGGTCCCGGACGCCGCCGCCATCGACAGCGGGAGCACAGGAGCAAGGCGTCGAGAGGGAGGGAAAGAGGAGGGATGTGGTCGGGGGTGCTCCGCGCCGCGCCGCGCTGCGGACTGTGTCTGTGTGGTGAGGAGCGGCGCGGTGCGGTACGGCGTGGCACGAGAGGGAGAGAGAGAGAGAGAGAGAGAGACGCAAAGCAGAAGAGAAAAGACAAAGAAAGAAACGCAGACACGAAAAGGAAACACAACACAACACAAGAGAAAAGAAAAGAAAAGAAGTGGCCGGTGCGGGATTCGAACCCGCGCCCTTTCAGACCAGTGCCTTAAACTGGCGCCTTAGACCGCTCGGCCAACCGACCATCGTAGCCAAATCAATAACCACTCATCATACAAAACATGCGCAACACACAACAAAACGAAAACACCATCAACAACGCCACACAAAACGCACGCAACAAACAACAAACAACAAACAACACACCACTCGAAAATCGACAAACACACACGCGCGCATCCCTCACAGACCCGCTACACAAAAACGACACACGAGAACTCCGAGACAGCGCAGCCAAAACGACCAGGAGGAGGAGACCGGCCGTGAGGTTGGGTCAGGTTCACCAAACGGAGCGAGCGAGCGACTCGTCGGTCGGACTGAAACGGAGAGCAAGGCACCAAAAGACTCAAGACGGCGCGAAAATCGCGCAAGGTGCGAGACAGCCAGACAGACGACAGATTGTACGATCGTGTTGAACGAGCTCAACCAGCGCGGCAGCATCCGAGCACAGAGTTCCGCGAGGCACAAGCCCGAGTCACATGAGAAAGTGCGATAGAAGAAGAGAGAAGTCGAGCGGATCCCGGACGCCGCCGCCATCGACAGCGGGAGCACAGGAGCAAGGCGTCGAGAGGGAGGGAAAGAGAAGGGATGTGGTCGGGGGTGCTCCGCGCCGCGCCGCGCTGCGGACTGTGTCTGTGTGGCGAGGAGCGGCGCGGTGTGGTACGGCGTGGCACGAGAGAGAGAGAGAGAGAGAGAGACGCAAAGCAGAAGAGAAAAGACAAAGAAAGAAACGCAGACACGAAAAGAAAACACAACACAACACAAGAGAAAAGAAAAGAAGTGGCCGGTGCGGGATTCGAACCCGCGCCCTTTCAGACCAGTGCCTTAAACTGGCGCCTTAGACCGCTCGGCCAACCGACCATCGTAGCCAAATCAATAACCACTCATCATACAAAACATGCGCAACACACAACAAAACGAAAACACCATCAACAACGCCACACAAAACGCACGCAACAAACAACAAACAACAAACAACACACCACTCGAAAATCGACAAACACACACGCGCGCATCCCTCACAGACCCGCTACACAAAAACGACACACGAGAACTCCGAGACAGCGCAACCAAAACGACCAGGAGGAGGAGACCGGCCGTGAGGTTGGGTCAGGTTCACCAAACGGAGCGAGCGAGCGACTCGTCGGTCGGACGAAACGGAGAGCAAGGGACACCAAAAGACGCAAGACGGCGCGCAAAATCGCGCAAGGTGGCGAGACAGACAGACAGACAGACAGATTGTACGAGCGGTGGTGGAAAGAGCTCAACCAGAGCGCGGCAGCATCGTAGCACAGAGTTCCGCGAGGCACAAGCCCGAGTCACATGAGAAAGTGCGATAGAAGAAGAGAGAAGTCGAGCGGGTCCCGGACGCCGCCGCCATCGACAGCGGGCGCACAGGAGCAAGGCGTCGAGAGGGAGGGAAAGAGAAGGGATGTGGTCGGGGGTGCTCCGCGCCGCGCCGCGCTGCGGACTGTGTCTGTGTGGCGAGGAGCGGCGCGGTGTGGTACGGCGTGGCACGAGAGAGAGAGAGAGAGAGAGAGAGACGCAAAGCAGAAGAGAAAAGACAAAGAAAGAAACGCAGACACGAAAAGGAAACACAACACAACACAAGAGAAAAGAAAAGAAAAGAAGTGGCCGGTGCGGGATTCGAACCCGCGCCCTTTCAGACAAGTGCCTTAAACTGGCGCCTTAGACCGCTCGGCCAACCGACCATCGTAGCCAAATCAAGAAACAATCATCACACAAAACCTGCGCAACACACAATACAACACAACCAACACACACACAACACACACAACACGCAACACATCACAACACAACACAACAAACCCCACACAACGAAAACACCATCAACAACGCCACACAAAACGCACACAACAAACTACAAACAACGCACCACTCGAAAATCGACAAACACACACGCGCGCATCCCTCACAGACCCGCTACACAAAAACGACACACGAGAACTCCGAGACAGCGCAACCAAAACGACCAGGAGGAGGAGACCGGCCGTGAGGTTGGGTCAGGTTCACCAAACGGAGCGAGCGAGCGACTCGTCGGTC